>CM076395.1:33096924-33696924 GCA_038363315.1 Mugilogobius chulae | reverse complement strand
AACAAGGCCACGGTATGATGTTTATGCAAATGTTGCAGTTAGTGACGTATAAAAACGTAAAACTCCGGTTATTCACATCCACACTCAAACGCAAAGCTGGAGTTTGCCAAATCTTCACTTTGGTCGGAGTTTTAACAAAGCTCTGTTTTATATGAGGGAATCCTACGTTTTAGTGTGGATGACAGGGCGAATCGTAGAAAAAATGTTCGTTTTATCAGATACCGGCTATGTTGGACAAGGCCTGTAGGCACAAAAATAAAATTAATAAATAGAAAAGAAAATAGTTATATATCAATGAACCAGCATCTAATTCACCAGGAGTAAGATGTTTAGAAGATTAACTAACCTACATGTTGCATTGTTGTTGTTTTTGTTGTTTTCATTTGTAAATAAATGTGCAATTCTAAAACACAATTATTACATGACGTTAGCGAATTTTAAATAATGTTGAAAATTGTTATATAAAAGAAAATCACACCATAGACTAAAATTAATGATCGCTTGATTATCCAAGATTAAATTTTTTTTAATATTATTATTATTATTATTATTTCTTTTTTTGTAAATAAATACGTAAATATGCATAAAACAATATTACTCAAATAATTTGTAAAAAAATAAACATATTTCTCAAATATTTGACGCTTTTTTTTTTTTTTTTCTGGGGGCACGTATTTCCTGATCACATGACTTTCTAACATGGCCGCGCCCAGCAGCGAAGCGTTGGTTGTGCAAACGAATTGAAGTGACATTTGAGCAGCTGCAGGTTTTAGTGACATCCTGAAGAGAAGACAGGTCCCACAAACTCTCCAGACTCCTGTGAACCGCTGAAATGAGCAAGGACGAGCTTATCCTGTGAGTGTTTAGTTTCAATGTCGCTTTTTTTTGTTTTGTTTTTTTTGTTTGCTTGTGTGCCTTATGCATCTCGCGGTATTATGAAAATGTTATGACACCATTTATTAAAACTAATGTACAAGTCTTGTATAAATAATGTATTTTTTAATTGTCCTACGGAATCTGATGATCATACAATATTTATCCTGTTTATAATGAAACTATGTTAAAGCAGGTTATCATTATTATTATTATTATTATTTACTACACCATATGGTGCACTAAGTAACTATACTGGTGAGTGGAGTTGCCTCTTCACAGATCTGACCTATAACTCTACATTGAGTTATACAAGTTTAATGCCATACTGTGAAACTTTCAAGATAAATCCATAAATGTTTAACGATAAATTAGCAGTCAATAATTCAGATCTGACCTATAACTCAACATCAGATTATCACTTTAATGTCATTCTTTGGAACATTCAAGATTAAGCCAAAATTCAGGTCAATAATTCACTAGAAAAGTCACTCAACCTTTTCTTCTATAAGTCTAGAGTGATTATGTTTTTAAAAAAAATATTTAACAATATAATAAGAATGAATTTCTAGTGTGTTCTTTCCGTGAAACAGTTGCACGGTGTTTTACTAACCGTTATTGTGCTGGAATTTGATAAGAGCAGAGCCCAGTCTTATCTCTGTTCTGCTCCTCACAATGCACACTGGTGCTGATTTAGGGTCCGAAGTGTCCTCACCCTTGTGTTTGCTGTTTGTAAATGTAGAACAGCATGACAAGCAGTTTGCAAACATTGAAAAACTATCTAAAAAGACACACACACACACAAGAGCGCAATACCAAACAAATGCTTATTGAAATCACATACAGTATATTCAAATGTATCTAAGCCATGTCTCCTCACAGTCCCAAAGACTTCCCGAAACTCCAGAATGACACATTCCTGAGAGCAGCTCGAGGAGAAGCAACAGAGCATGTCCCTGTGTGGTGTATGAGGCAAGCAGGACGGTATCTGCCAGGTAGGACCTCATTGTCATTTTGCATTTGTTCTATATTTTAACATTTACACTGCAAAAACTATATTTCTAGATGAGCTAAAACGGTCTTAAAATCAGCATGTTTATCCTAATTATTTTCCATTTTCACTTGATAAGATGTGTTTCCTTGAAAGACATAGATTATATGACTCATTTCAAAGTATTTCTGCCTAGTTTCAGTAAATTTGTTCCTAATTCAATTCAAAGTATATGCCAATGGTGCAAGATATTTTTGCTTACCCCATTGGCGAATTTGTTCCAAGATAAAGTCTCTTGTAAACAGTCATAATGTCTTGAAATTAGTCAAATATCCTGCATCACTTAAGCTTAATTCTTCAAGTCAAAACTATTGAAAAATGAGATCAATAATTTCTACTCCTTCTAACCAAGACTAGATACAGTGGTCCCTCGCTCTAACGTGGTTCACTTTTCGCGGATTTTTTTGTGTGTGCAATTTCGCTTTTTTTTTTTACAGTGCGCGGTCCTATAGACATGCTCTGTAGCGTGCTTTTCTCTCAAACGCATCGTTAAGGGATTGTGTGACATCGCAGAATTCACAGGCAACCTCACAGAAGCTCTTTTAGAAAACTTGAGACAGTTTGGATCATGCAGGGGATAAGCTGACCTGACGCTCGGATGTTTCTCCAGGTGAGGATTTTACTCTTTGAGCTCGTAGTTACGATGGAAAGTTTGTTCACGCTGGAACGTCATTTGTGTAGTTCAGAGATGTGTTTGAGGAGCGTGTTGTGACTTCGCTAGAGTCGGGATGTGTTTCGTGGCTGTGGGCTCCGGAGTCCGTGTGATCTGCGGCTCTGGGGTCGGCTGTGGAGAGCAGCGGGACGGGCAACGTGCCAAAAGCAGAGCAGGGGAAAAGCACAGCAATGTCCCTCTTTATGGCCAGTGCAGACAGGGCGTGGTGAGCAGCAAATGTCGCTTGAAATCCCATTAATGTGTATGTGTCTGTCAGCGGAGGAGCGCCCTAATGTGCCGCTGACAGACACATGCACATGAATGGGATTTCAAGCGACATTTACGCTCATCCTGTCTGCACGAGCCTTTAAGCGTCACATAAACGACTCGCGCTGTTGTATCTCGCAGTGAATCATGTGTTCAGCGAATTATTACCTTTTCCAAAGACACTAAATACCATATAACCAGGCAGGTTCTCAACGAAAATTAGTGGTAAAAAACGAAGATCACTACTTCGCGGGTTTCGCCTATCACGGGTTATTTTTGGAACCTAACCCCCGCGATAAACGAGGGACCACTGTATTTCCATTTTGCAGTGTACTTTATCATATGTATTAGCTTCACTCAAATGTGCCCATTTCATTTAACACAACAGAGTTCAGGGAGTCCAGAGCTGGGAAAGATTTCTTTGATACATGTCGATCACCAGAAGCTTGCTGTGAGCTCACTCTGCAGGTAACAATACATTTTTGTTTTATTATTTTACATTTTCCACTTTATTTTAACTCGCTGAAAGCTGAAAAGAGATGTGTTGTGTATCTGCTTTTAGCCACTAAGACGTTTCCCCTTTGATGCTGCCATAATCTTTTCTGACATCCTAGTGGTTCCACAGGTCAGTGACTTATTTGGTTTCAATAACACACTATTGACTTATTATTAGTTACACACTTCTACTGTAAAAGCAATTATCAAATTCCTACCTTATGTCATGTTCTTAACTATTTGCAGGCATTGGGTATGGATGTGCAGATGGTAGCAGGTAAAGGGCCCACGTTCCCTGACCCTTTGAAGGAACCAGAGGACCTGCAGCGATTACGTCCCAAAGTGGATGTGGAGAAGGAGCTTGGATACGTCTTCAAAGCCATCGCTCTGACCAGACACAAGATTGAGGGGAAAGTGCCACTCATAGGATTCACTGGAGCACCTGTAAGAAATAACAAATGCATTGAAAAGAAACACTAGAAATATATTAGGTTTCATATCTAGTTTATATCGCAATAACACTGTAATAGGTCATATTACACACAAATCAATTATTTACTTTACTTTAAAGGTCCTATTTTACACAATAGTCATTCGATTTTAGTCATGCCTCCTCATTAAAAACCCAGAGTTACATTTGCAAATATTTGCTTAATCCTGTATTAGAAAGCTGTCTTCATCTGCAAAGCTCAAAATGTACTGTTCTCCCTTGTGATGTCATACATTTTTAGTTTATCTTTATTTTTTTCTTGTAATAAGATGAATGAATTAATTTTCCAAATATGATACATTTTTTACTTCAGCCATGAGGCTAAAACAATAGCTGTAGATTCAAAGTCATGCAAATACAGGGCTGTACAAATTGTAATAGTTGGTTCTTGTGAGGTCAGGTGGAGTGTAAAAAATACAATGGCACACTTTCTGTATACAGTTTTGATGACATCACAAGGTGGAACAGTGTTTTCAATTCAAGAGAGGAACAGGAAACATGCAGGGTCTAAGTGTGTGGATTTAATAAAGTATATTTTCAGCTATAATCTGATAAGGAAATAACATTGATTAAAAAAGTGAACAAACTCAGAAATCTTTATGATATATATCGCCGCAGCTTTTGTGCTTTAGTTAACTAGAGTAGAGCCTGTTGTGTTGGCTTATGTAGAAAGAATGACTTCACTGTGCTCAGTCAATCAAGTATATACAGTATGTACTTCAGAATAAAAAACAAAAGGACCATAGTTATTTAAGTTGTCATTATTTTATTGGTTTATGAAATTCATTAGACAAAGCAAATATAAGCAATAACAGTAATCGGAAGGAACACATGCAAAGCTAGATATTTTTAGGTAACATTTGTACAATCACAGATTAAACATTTGAACACTCCTGCTTCTTTTCTGACTTGCCTTACAAAATGTTTGTGTATTTGACCAGTGGACCCTGATGTCATACATGATTGAGGGAGGAGGCTCTACCACTCACTCTAAGGCCAAACGATGGTTGTACCGACACCCAGAGGCCAGCCACATCCTACTAAAGATGCTCACTGATGTCATTGTGGAATATCTGCTGGGACAGGTGGCAGCAGGGGCACAGGTACAAGCTAAAAGTGTGTTTTGTATTTATACAAAAGAAGGAATATTCTGTTGCTCCTGGATATAGGTGATAGAGTAAAATAATTGTAATATTTCTGAATGTTGCTTTACTCCAAATGTGTACAGACTTACTGTAAAAAAAATAAGCAAACATATTTAATTCATCATTCACACCATTCATTATAATTTCATATTTAAAATATTTAAACTATGTATTATTAAGTTAAATAGATTAAGCTAAAGCTATTTGTTTCAAGTTGAGAGTACATTTCCCTGTTTTATATTACATTATATATTGTATTATAGTGGCATTTCCAAAAAAATTTGGACATATTGTATGCATCTTGCTGCATTCCAGTGCATTTTAGGTTTTATTGTCACATCTCAGACGTATTTCCATAGACTTATTAGCCATTCTGACCTATAGGACTACTCCCATCAGCGCTGGGCCGCAGTGTATTGTGGGTGATGTAGTTCAAATTGTTGCATGCGTTTAACAGGGTTAGGGCTTGCGTCACTATCAATAATAATTAGAAATCATCCTGGGGGCAACATGAAATCTTGAGGCAGCCAGTTTGACACCCTTGTACTAAGTGAAGAAATTATCTCAAAGTAAAATGGGCTGAAATGTCCACTGATGTATTATTGTTTGTTTGTTTGTTTGTTGTTTTTGGGTTCAAAGATGATAAAGCCTGCTATTTATCTAGTGTAGGTTTAATTCAGGTCAGCTAAAAACACTGTAATAACATTGCTGTATCCATCTTGTTCAGGCTCTGCAGGTGTTTGAGTCCCACGCAGGTATTTTGAGCCCAGTTCAGTTCAAAGACTTTTCCCTGCCTTACCTCCGAGACATCGCCAAACGAGTCAAAGAAAGACTCAAAGAGACAGGCCAGGATGTTCCCATGGTGAGTTTGTGCAGATAAAAATCAGTGCATTGTTATTGTGTTGTTATTATTATAATTACATTCAGTGTTGCATCACTTCTGGTTTATTTTTGGTGCTTGATTTACACTATTTTCTCTGGAGGCTTCATTAACTGGTCGTGTTTGCGTGCGTGTTTATTCTGTCAACACTAGGGGGAGGCATAGGCATTGGTCTTATGGATCACGTTGACTTGAGTTCTCTGGTTTGTTTCAGATTGTATTTGCAAAGGACGCTCATTACGGCCTGGAGGATTTGTCCCAGTCTAATTATGAAGTTGTGGGGCTGGACTGGACAATTGACCCACGATCAGCACGGTAAAACTACCTTCTAAAGCACAGAAATTACAAAAAAGTAGCCTTTAATTGTTATTTTGTCATGTTTCACTTTATAAATGCAAACTCTTTACTATATATTTCCAATTGTCTTGAAATTATTGTTTTGCTTTGTAAGTTTGAAAACCGTATAATCAAACTTTGTACAACCACGTTTTTGTTGTAAAAGAAAAAGAAAAGTAATAATAATAATATTAACCAGCTACAGGGGGCGTTATAAGCCATCCTTTGAGCAAGCTGAGGCTTTCGTCAATGATGTTGCATGAGAAAAGGTTTTTTATTCAAAATGCAAAACCCTTTCAATTATAACTTTAGAGAAAATGTAAATAACCAGTATTTTCGGATTTCTAATATGTCCTTAAAGAGGAAATATTGTGTAAAATGAACCAAGATAGGCTTGTTACTACAGGTTTCTCATCATTAGCTTACCCAAAATTGTATTTTCATGACTTCCTGCATGTTTGCATAATCCAGTTTTGTTCTGCAACTGAGGTTTTCACCCTTCACATTTTCCCGCTCACTTCCTTGTACTAAAGACTATTCACTGAGTCTGGGTCAAACATAAGATTCAGGAATTGTAGAGCCATTTTTCAACAATAAAACCAAGAAAATGAAAGTGCCTGCCACATTAAATTACAGCTTTGAAGAGCTGGGCTTATCAATTCCGCACTTTTGAACAGGAAATCTATAGTTTCATCCTAATTACTAAGTTTGTTCTTGACCAATGCTGTGGTTTACAAACAAATGCAATTGCCTACATTAGCCATAGTTTAAGTGCTAGTAAAAATCTATATTATGTCTCCTTTAATTCTCAGTAGTTGAACGAACTAAATCATTTGTATGTTTTTCCAAATCACGGGCAAAGGCTTGTTTTACCAGGATGTGTAGTTAGCCATTACTTGTCTATGTGTGGATTTTTGCTCATCAAATACATAAGCCGCTGGTTAAATGGTTACTCTTTGTAAACTTTCTGTGTTCAGGGAGCGCACAGGAGGAAAGGTCAGTCTACAGGGAAACATGGACCCCTGTGCTCTGTATGCCCCAAAGGTAAACCAACAACACATCTTATCATGTCCTATCTTATCAGCATGAGTGAAAAATACTATGTCTGTTTACTTGCGTTGATTTATTTTGGTTACTCTGTGTCTAAGAATAACCATACTTTATTTGAAATGGAAGCAACCGCTTTAGATAAAAGAACTTTTATTTGGCCCACAATGAATAATTGCAATGTTTTCAACTACTAACTTGATAGTTTTCTTTTCCTAAAACGGAGCTACCATACTAGAAAGTGAATTAATTAATGTTAAGTACCGTATTCATCCTTGCAAGTATCAACTGAACAACTTGTGTGACTAAAATGCAAGGATGTATCAACTGAACAATTTATGTGACTAAAATGAGACATGAGAAGCTCTGGGTGAATAATTATTCTTATCACATTCAATTAACAACCTAACCAGAATGTTGGAACTGATACCCAAATTTGCCATAGATCAGCACTAATATACTGTACATCTCTAGTTTCAACAGCCACAGTAGAATCACAAAACATAATTCAAAAAACCTAGAAGTATTAGTTGGCCTGGCTTCAACATGTGATCAAACTTGTAAGAGTATGTAAAGTAATGCTTTTTGTTGTTTTTAGGATCGTATTTCGGAGACCGTTCAAAAGATGCTGGAAGGGTTCGGCACCAAAGGTTATATTGCCAACTTGGGTCACGGCTTGTACCCAGACATGGACCCAGAAAATGTGGGTGCTTTTGTAGAGGCTGTCCACCAACATTCAAAATTAATGATCAAACAGATTTAATGCTAGGAATAACTTTTCTCTACATAGAATAAACAATAGTCAGGCATAATTTTACAAAGGCAGCATTTAATCTTTTTCAGTAGTTAAAATCGCAGGTGAACAACTTTTGATCAGAATGACTGTTTTGGCTTTGATTTGACTACAGCTCTACTACTGCCTGTTTTTCATTTAGTCAAAATGCACAGCTGTACTTTTATGCCCGATGAGAGTTCATTAATAAAATTATTTTATATTCTATTTTATGACATTAATGCATTCCATGTTATCACACACATTTGCTAAGCACAATCTGTGATGAATCTTTATCATGCCAAAACCATTATAAATAAATCTGTCCAGCCAAATGCTCAGAATTGTCTTTGTTGATCTGACACAATAGGATCAAACATATACGTTATAAATGGATTACACCCACAGCACAAAATACTCTCCATAAAGATGATTATGAGTGAGAAAAACACACTCTCCAGATCAAATTCAGCACTTCAATTATAGATGAAAACAAAATATTTTGTAGCTCCTCTGACTCAAGCAAGCCTTTTGTTATTGTGAATGGGAAAATGGATCTGGAAAGTACAAATTAAAGCTTTCGACAAATACAGTCATTATATTTTTTAAAGAAACATGTGTTTTCTTATTATTCAATGCTTTCATTAAAAAGAACTTTTTGGTGCTAAGATAAATTATAGTGTATATAGTATATTTGTGCGCTTATTTGAAATCAACAATGCTATGTGCTTGTAAAATTCCTTTACACTGCATCAAAAACATCCCTAAACTTATTGTGGTTTTAACTAGTGCTGCATTGTTAGAATCTACTCAAGGGGATTTGGCTGGCTTTGTCACTTAGTTTAAATGTTGTCAATAAACTACGTGATTGGTCCAGCTGAGGGTTTGGAGAAACTGAACTGACCAATCACAGTTGAAGAGGGAGGGACTGAGGAGACTAGCACAAACAAAACATTCAAAGAGTTTCTCAAAGCTCTTTGGTTCATTGTTAATTCACTTCTCAGTTACACTTATTGGTGGAAAACTATCTGAAACCACAGCTGCCTGGGGACATTCTGACAAAGACAAGACTGGAACTCTGTGCATATACCCCTGTTACCAGCTTTTATCCATCAACTTATTTGTACAGGCAAAATTAGGACAGTTTAGAATCTTGTGAAAGGCTAACAACATTATAATAGCAACTGACTTGAGCATGAAACTCAAATCCTGTTTTTTAAGAGTCTAACTTTTATATTTGTCTGTCTCCATTGAGATGTTGTTGCATTGCTCTCTCATTAACACATCCAGAGGTGAGAGCAGCACTGAATCTTGTTACTTAAAATGCTTATACAAGACCAAAAATGCACTCTAGTAAAAGTAAAAAGTTCATACAAAAATCTTTAAAGGCGATTTGTGACTAAAAAATATTCTTTTCTGCTTTTTTATATATATATATATATATATATATACAGTATAATGTGTTCGCTCAGCATTAGTTTACTCACAGTTGAGTTTGAGTAATCTTGTATTGTGCTGCTGCTGAAATCCCTGTTTTCACCTACCACCTATCTCCACCCACTAGTTTGTATTTAGTTGTTAAGTTCATTCGCCATGAAGGGTTGGAGCTTATTAGTTCTACAGTTTTAAATAGGAAGTCAATTAACCTTTTTGTATCGTATTATAGAAAATAAAAGCAAAATGTAAATTACTGATGTACATATTTGTAGTTTATTAATTTATGAAAAAACTGTCTCCTGAAAAAAAAAATGTTAATGTATGTGTTCAAAATGTAGCTTAGTAGAGTAGAATCTTCCACAAATGTCTGATAATAAAAAAAAGCAAATATGCTGATTTGATAGAGAATTGATCAGATTGTCAGTCAATTAACTATTTTTTCAATGTTTCTAGACTTTATGAACATGTAGAGCCGAGCCGAACAGATACTAATGGAAAATCCCCATTACTGTCCATCATAGAACTACACCTTTAACAAATACAGTATATACTATATAGAGTGAAAACAACTATCAAATCAGTCGTTTATTCTACATGATAATCCAGTGAAATCGTGTATCGTGTACTTATGATTACTTTAGAGCTTATATCTGAACATAGCAATAACAGTCATTTCAATAGAAAATCAAAAGGCAGTCGTTCTAGGTGATGGATCTGATTGGTCAAAGCTACTTCACTATGCACACTTTGTCTTAAAATTGTACTCAACAGCATTATTACTGTAACCATGGACATGCTTATAAGAGCCTAGAGATCAGTTAATCCTAAATTGTGTTTTTCCCTCTCTGTGTGTGGCAGCTAAGAACGACCGATAAGCAGATTCCACCAAATCCGGTTGTTGTTGTCAAGGATTCAGGCAAAATTCATAACATCACGTGACCAGAATGATACACCAGGGTCTGTGGGGTTCAGGCGACTGGTCATCAAAATGTAAACCGCAATGTTGTTTTCATTAGAGAAGAGGGAAAGCTATGTATTTGGAATTATTATTTTTCATCACATCATGTTACAGCTGCATGCTTTTAAAATTGCAGTTGTAAAATAGCTTTTTCCTCTAAGTATCCTTTCTATTGGTATTATATTTTATTATTTTTAAATGTTTATGCCTGATGCCCTACCTGACAGTCTGACAGCAGGACAGATCTGTGACTGTTCTGACTGGCTGGATAAACAGCATTTTTCATTCATCTTAACCTAAAGTCAATTTTTTTTCTCTGTGAAATTCCTCAAATGTGTTGTGCTCAGCTAACTGTGAAATGCAAATGACTGTGTAGTTGATACATATTTCAGACACATTTACATGAATTTGTTTTCTCTAATACATAAATAATCAGCTCAAAATATATGATTAGAATGTGTGCAGGCTATAAATGCAGGTGGATCTGGAAAGTGGAAGATGGATAACTGATTACCATAGTTGGTTGATAGTTCAGTGTAGGTATTGTTTTTATGTCACCCTCAAGTAATATTTAGCTTTAAAATCCCGCCAAGTCACTGCAATTATTGATGATACATGATTGATGAAAAGTACTGATGTAAAAAGGGGAAGATTCTTTTAAATTTGATGGCACTATTTTTATGCCTTTTTGAGTTCATTTCAGTCTTATCCAGTGAGTGTCTCTGGGTTCCTAAGCATTTATAGTCTTAGGGTAACAAGACACTGGTCCTGCTTTTGTCTTTGGATGAAAGTGGTGTGAGGATTCAGATTAGCTAACAACAAGCCAGTAAGTAACTCACTTCATAAAGGCCTTATTATTTTTTGACATTGCCAGTAAACTTGCATTTGAAAGAAAAATTATTCCATGGCAACCCATAAGATAAACAACTAGTAAAACTAGGGTTTTGCAATATGAAGTGTATAACACAATTTTCTTATTATTATCACTATTTATGTTCACACTTCAGTGTTACTGATTCAATCAGTACAACCATTTAACTACTGAGACCAAGAGGAAGGCTGACCATTAAGAGAAAGAGGCAGGAAAAATGTGCGTTTGAGCAAAAAGCTGCATCAATAAGAAAAATGGTCATTTTGATTTTTATCACAAATTTGTGATGCCTAAACCAGTGGTTCCCAACCTTTTTCATCTAGAGTACCCTAATCATGATCTCACACACGGATACCCCTATGTCATGTGTTTATTTAGGGGTATTCTATCTTTATTCATACATTTTCATATATAACCTTGGATTTTATTGTATGAGTATTTCCATGTCAAAAACTTGCTCTTAACATGTAAATGTCTGCAAGATTGTTGTTTCAGATTACAATACTTGCAATTCTAACGTTCTTTAAAATCTGCAATATCCCAAGTACCCCTGGAAATGGTCGCGTACCCTGGGGTCCGTACCCTGGTTGGGAAACACTGCCCTAAACCAAAGTTATGTTGATGCTAAGTGGAGAAATCAGTCCATTCATGTGGTTCTTTTGTGCCGGGAGCGAAGTGCCATAAACACACACACAAACACAGGCGCACAAAGCCCTTTGTTGTGGAGCCCATTGGGTAAACAGCAGTGATTGTCAACAGGTATAAGACTGAAGAGGCTGCATTGCCCCTGAGGACCAGCTGTGGCCAAAGTGACAGCAGCGAGCCCACAACAATGAACCTGTGCTCTTTACAAATGGAGATCAATTTCACATGGGCAGCTCGAGAGGCACTGGCAGGAGCTGTGCTACGTTTGTCTTTGGTGCATGAACAATCTGTGGGTTAGAAGGACATCCAGAGCTCATCGCCTTATTGTGACAAATACATCTACTGTATGTATCCACCAATGAATTTGAGATTCAGTAATTGTTTCATATGGTATAAGCATTAATATTCTATGACTGATAATGTTTTATCAGTAAATTTGACTACTGTAGTAAATTGAGATGCTGGTTCGAAGGTATGGCATAAAAAAGCAAATTTTAAATATTTAGTTTGGATGGTATACAGTTTTAAGATCATGTAAATAAGCAGCTTTGTCCTTTTATTCACCTTTAATTTGTTCAGTAATTTAGGTAATTTATCATTTGCCATAATCAAAACAGTTCTGCTAAAAGTAACCATCTCGATTTTGTATCATTAACTGATTGTTTGTGTCAGTTAAAGGATTGCACAGAGGTTAGTTTTTATACAAATAAGTTCATTTAAAGTAATTTTATCACACCCCTTACCTGCTCCTCCACATGATCGAGACATAAAGGTAGCACAGAGCCTCAAGTCAGCCATTTTTAAAACCTTGGGGCTAAACCATGTGGAGGGGAGCTCAATATCAGGAGTTTTATTTTTCCATTGTGTGTGCATTTTGTTATTTTTTTTTTTTTTTCATTATGTGTAATTTAAATTGTTCTTAAACATTTTATTTGTGTTTTGTGTTTGGGACATTGCCTTGCTTTTTAACAGTTGTCAGTAAACATGTAAGAGAAAGTTTTACCCATTAGTGGACCTTGCTTAGAGGGGAGTGGCTTGACCTCCCTGGAGAATAGGGCATGATCACCTCAGTGAAGCATTGATATTATTAACGTGTTTTATTATATATGTTGCATTATATTGTGTTATTGTTATTAGTGTTTTTTTCTCCCTTGAGACTTGCTTGAGATGTAAAACTCTGGTTCAGTAGGTGGCGGAAATGCACCTAACTTGCAGTGTGCCACTCGCCATTAAATCACACGAAGAAGAAGAAGGAGATCAGTGAAGCAAGGCTCGCGTTTGTTTATCAAATTTTTTGTTAATTAGCATTCTGTTGTTTTCATTTTGTTGAGCAGTTTTTTATATATTTTGATGAGGCTTTTATTGTTGTTATTATTTTTTATTAAAATGGAGAAAATCATTTTCTTCTGAGTATGCCTCCTTAAACCCCACTGGCCAGTTATCTCAAAGTTTATGGTGAAAGGTATCTCTTTTTTTGTCTCTATGTAGATGCAATGTCTATATATAGGTAAACATAACTTATTTAAGATTTTTTTTTTTTTTTTTTTTTCTTTTCTTTTATTTTTAATTCACATAATAATTTGATTACTGGTGTGCATTCTTACTCACCTGACCACAGATATGACCTGTAACTTGATGTTGTGACATGCGTGTCTCTATGGAGACAATCGTGCTTGTCTCCATAGATTGTTTCCAGGCAAAACAATGGCCTATGGATATTAAAAAGTGTCAAAAGTTACATAGCTTAATAGGGTTAGGGAAGTGTTTTGTTATTTTTAAATATTCCTTTCTATGTAATCACTTTTTTCTATTGTTCATGCATTTTTATGTATCATCACCATTGGGCACTCACCAATGACATCTTAATAAAGTAAGTAGTTCTTCACAGAAAAGGTCAGTTGGTTAGAAAATCAGATCGCCCATGTTTTGACAGTGAGTGGGACTTCCACCTCCTATTTCCATGCACAAGGACACAGCAGGTGGATGCGTTTTTATGGTATTGTTTTGTGTGCATGTACTTGAAGGAGGTCCAGGCTCAATCTCTCAGCGAATCAGCAGGCCTGAAAATCCAATCTGCCTGGAGAGACAGCAGGCTGTACATCATCTGCCATAGATGGACACTATCAGCGCTTCATCAGTGCCCGCCCACAAGCGCACACACACATGGACACGCACAGATGCAGTATCTCTGACCACATGCATGAATGGACACACACCTCCGCACCATGACAGAGACTGATAGGCGTTATTACCATAGTAGTGCTTATAGGGAGGCAGGCAGAGACTCAGGCACAGGGTTTAGTGACAACTCCAATACTAATGCAGCCAGCACTGTCCGTCTTTGCTGGAGCCCTGTCACTGTTTCACTGTTGATATGGAAATAATATGGCTCAATATTTATGCTGTATTTTCTTGCCCCAGTGTAAAGTGCTGGTGAAATAGTCCACAAATGTTTCTAAACACCAACCTGGACACTGGACTTAGGTTTTAACACATATTTGATTTTCTATATTTTTATTTACAGAAAAACATACCTTGAGATTTGAGGATTTTATATTCATATACTTTTAAAACAAGTCTTTTTTTCTGTCTCTCTTTCAGATTGAAATTTCTCTCACCTAAATTGTGATACCGGAAGTACTAACTCTAACAATCTTAAGGAGTTAAGATTTTTATTTAAACTGCTTTACTTTTTCTACAACCATTACTAGATTTTTGTGTGTGTGTTAAACAGCAGTTAAACTCATGCTAAATAGCTGTTCACTTATTAACTAATTACATCATAAGATGGAACATAGCAGAGCTTTTACGTTTTCACATGGCTCAAAGTTTTGAGTTTTCGTAAGTTTATCAAAAGCTCATATTTTTTGATCATCCAAGTTTGTCTTAATGGAATTAGACTGAAATTGATTCCGTGCTGCTATTAATATACATATATCTGAAAACAACACAAACTGTGCTTTCTCTAATTACATAGACTTCCTATAATTGAATAAATTCTGGAACAAACTGGGAGATATAATGTACTGTACATCTTAAGCTCACGTGCCTCTACATTAGAAAATGTAAATTTAATTTAAGTCGGAAAATAAGAGGAAGTGATTCCAGTGCTAAAACCAGCAAAATATGGTCTGTTTCCTGTTTGCTGAGGGGAAATAAAGAGGTCACTCAAATCCATAAATAATGTTTTGACCTTTGCAGAGGATAGATAGATTGCTGAAACCTAGAAACTAGAGTCACATTTTTAACTCAGAAATGATGCGTTATGTTTTGAGATATATTCATCAGAGCCACTTTAATATTTTTGCCAGTCTTGTTTCAGTTTAATATTTTGTGTGTGTGTGTGTGTTGTTGTTGTTGTTGTTTTCTTTCTTCTTTTAGGGTTGTAACATAGCCGCTGCCTGGAGTGAGGTTCAGGACATGTCCCACTGGGAGGCCGTCCCAGAACAGACCCAGTGAGCGATGCCTAACTTGGTTAATGCTTTGTTATTCTTTGGGAAGTGTGGCCACCTCTGCTCTGCCGGCTGGTCTCGTGGATAAGATAAGAAGAGGAGGGAAATGGATGGTTGGCTTTTGGTGTCAGGATAAGACCTCGGGGGAGATACATTAAAGCTGGGATACTCACATAATTAATACATTTTTTTTGTTTGTTTGTTTTCTCCCATATTTTTTCATTGTAAAAAAATAACTGTGGGAAAAAATATCATACATTCATCTAATGATTAAACCTTTTCCTTTACAAACTCACAAAGCCACATGGCTGTTGAAAGGGTGGTAAGCTTGCTTCACTTTTGCATGACAAAAAAAGTTTTGCTAGTGGCAACCAAAATTTCATACATGTCACTTAAGCGATGAGCAAAAGGATTTGTGAGAGGAAAGATGTTTAGAAAATACAGTAACTTTAACTTCTGGTGAAACATAATACTTTTAAAATAAAATGTGTATTTTGCAAATAAAAATTGCACATCAAGGTCAGCATAATCAGAAAAATGGACAAAGCCAAGAATAAGCTAATTACCTTTTAGAAATTGGATTTAAAAATATTAATTATATTTGAGTAGAATTTATGTGTCAGAAAATTTGCAATAGAGAAAATAAAATACAATCTTGACACAATGTTTTTTGTTTGTTTTAAACCTTCAATAAAACAAGGCAAAACTGATATAAACAAAACTTTCTAAAAACAAGACTGTAATATTGATAATCCTTAGCAAGGAAAATACATTTTGACACACTGATCACAGATCTGATGAGTAACACGACCAATTGTTTCTTAAGGGAATTGTTACTCATGGAAAGGCTTACTGGGCAAAACTGCTGTAGTGTGCACAAGGCCTTATTCACAATCACTCCTGTACTTTTGTAAATCCACATATTTTTTATAAACTTACTTCTCTCTGTTCCCTATTCCTTTCAAACTTCTTTTTATCTATAGTATTTGAAACCCTAAAGTTATCTAAGATAATAGTTTTCCTCCACATACGTTAGAAGCACTACTTTCAGTTTGAGTTCAGAAAGAAATTGGGCTTTCAGCAATCACTCCTCTGGCTATCTATCTGGATAATTAATATAAATCTGCTCATTTATCACCAGCCAATCAATCAGGATACAGTGGGACATGCACGCGCTCACACATACACACACACAGCTATTCCTTGTGGCCTGATTGTCTGCTCGTATAGGCGCTGCAGGAATCTCTAATGAATAAGAATGAATTGGTGAAGGAGGGATAGAGAGAAATAATTCTGATTAGAGATAAATGAGTAAAAGATTGATGAAACTATATGAGGCTCCTTATGGTTGATTTATCTCTAATGTGTTGGGAGCTGGGAGGGGCAGAAGAAGAGACTGAGAGGATTGTGATGGAGAGTTTGGACCAGTGCGAACAAAATCCTGGTTTAATACTTCACATTGTAGAAAGGAGCAGCCGCAACTAGACGGCAACTGATGTGCCATAAAAATGTTGTTGTTTCGGTGAAAGTACACAACAGAAGCAAAAATTACTTATTTCAGGTAGTCTGCTATTACAATAACTAAAATTGATTGACTGAACAGAAAGATTGACATTAAACAAGTTACTCATTGTAATGCTGTAAGATGAATGCTTTGGCAAAACTATCAAAACTATCATGTTATTTTGTATTGAAAATGCATTGCCATCTGTTTTTAGGCCTGGAGTGTAGGACCTATTGTAATTACACTGTGGTTTGAAAATCGAAAGAAAGCCTAATTTTGCTATGCTGGGGCTGTGCAATTCATCAAATGTCCATTTAAATTATGATTACTGTTATTATTGAGAATGACTTTAAAACAGCTCTGCTTGTGTTTAAGTCTCTCCATGGACCAAACATCTCTGACATGTTAGTGCCTTATGAACCATCTTACACTCTGAGGACCTCAGGGACCGGCCTCCTGCTGGTCCCAGTCAGGACTAAACATGGGGAATCTGTGTTTCAGGTTTTAGGTTGCGCATATGACTAGTTCTGAAGTGCATGCGTTTCATGTCTATGTGTTTCTTTGAGAGGAAAAATTTCTCATAACTAGTACTTACCTTCTCTTAGAGTACATTTCTAACATTTCATTTGTGGGATATATGTCACGTCTTCTCTTTAAGCAAATAATAGTCTGAATAATTGTGATCATATTTTTTTATATATATATAATCGAGCAGCCCTACCTTATACTTTGAAATCTTTGTTTTGGAACTAAGCGTATTTATGAAATATGCTTATAGTATATTACAATTAAAGATAAGGCATAAAAAATCTATCATAATAAAATTCCTCAAGAGCATACCACACTTGGCCTCAAAGCTAAATGTTCAACCCCTGGCGTTTTATGGTCTTGCATGTTCTCTTCATATTTGAAAGGTTTATTCCAGGTACTGTCTTTTCTTCATATCTCTAAAAACATGTCTGGGGTCAGGACTTTTCTGTAAAAATGATTCCAAATCTCGACAGGACTTCCCTTGTTAGATAAAGACTGATATAATACTGTAGCAAATGAAGAACATTCTCACGCCTTTGAAGATGAAGATGTGGTCTTGATTCTCAGGCTAAATGCAGTCTCATCTTATGTCATATACTCCCAAAACTGTTATTGAAGTGAGTGTGCAATGATAAATATTGCTTGACATAATAAACTAGTCAGTGTAGCGTGTTTCACACTTTATTCATAGAAAAGCACTGAGATTCCAACACAAATCAATATAAAATGGTAGTAGCGTTACATAAATAGTAATAAATTCTTGCTTTATAGACAGTAGCTCAAGAAGTTGCACAAAAAAATAACAAAAAAACAGAACAAGTGTTGATGATACGCTATCATACTTCTGTGGCAACAAATACTGGAAATACCTTTTTTCATATCAGTAGCACAAAGAGGCAACAAACACTTTTCAATTTTCCCTTAAGTCAGAAAGAAGCAAAACAACAAAACAAAACCGGGAAAACAGCGGGTGAACTAGTGAACAATCTCTACCAGGAAATATCCTACAAATGTCGAGAAATCAAATGGAAGAAAGGTGAAGAGGAGAGGAGCTTCTTTGTTGCAATGCCTTCGGTCTACGAGAAAGCATTGCAGAAAGGCAGCAAGTATGTTCCCCTTTTTATATAAAACTATTTCTCTAAGTAAACCATCACCAGGCCCAAGTTGTAGATGGGAAAACTAAGCTACAAAGCAATGCAGACTTGGTAAGACAAGAACAAATAGCCTAATAGAGGAGATATTAAAAGCCAATGTTGCTGGCTAACACAAATATAGAATAAAAAAAGAACATAAAAATATGGGCCATTCCACGTTTCCAAAACAACTGGGATTTCCTTTATTGTTTTGTCCCAATGTAAGAAGACACTAAAGGCTTTTTGATAAATAAAATGAGCAAATATAAACTTTGTACATTGATCTGTCAGAAAGGCATTTTCCACCATTTTGAGTCTCAATGCTAGCATGCTGGTTCTTGCCTTTGACCACCTATCGTCATTCTTTATTCATTATTTAGTAGTGGTGTGGTCCACCATATTTGCCGTACTGCACGGTTTTGCTGGCAGCCATTTTGAAGAAGCGCCAACACCGTTCGAGTGGTTTCTGCATAGTCATTTAATTTTACAATGCTTTCTTCAAAATCCTCAACATGCTTCACTTTTTTTTCTTTGTTTAACTACAAAACAGAAATTCTTTAGCCAAAAATGAAAGAAAATGTACACTGGAGCACCTGAGTAATGCCTTGAAGTCTTTGCTTTTACAAAAAAAAAAAAGAAGAAAGAAAAACAGCTGTCAAACTCCCCCCTTTCAAAACATCCCCACTCAAAAAAAACAACCTCAACAAACATTAAAATGAAGAAAGACACTAACATACTTATCATAAATAATTATAACTTTACAATTTTCTGAATTGACACTTTTCATATTTACAATATCTTAAATGCTACTACTTTTTGTTTCGTTTCTTTAAGTGATGTCCCTGAGAACTGAGTTTGTAGCCTCTTGTTTCTTTTCTTTGCTCAGTTACTTTCTTTTAATTCCCTCCCAAAAAAGGTTGTGACCGACTATACCCAGGGTTTCAATTTAGGGAATGTAAAACGCACGCAATGCTTCTCTATTCAAAACCTTTGTCTTTTCCTATTCCAAAGTAAGAAAATGTTGTTTCTTTAGCCGCCCACTCAGTCATACAAAGTCACCACGCAATCAACAAATAAATGCTAAACAGGATGGAGCATACTGAAGAGGTAATTGTGTGAAGTGCTTCTATAACATTAAGTCGACAGATTTCAACTGTTTTGTGGCAAGAATCAGCAACTTTTATGTGCCCAGGCGTAACTCAAGTCGCAAGTATTTCCAGGTTAAGTGGCAAAAGGACATTTGAAATCACCAGATAATAGCTAGGCTGTAGTGTATGCTGTAACTGTCTGCCTATTTACATACATCTTATGGCTTTTAGGTTTTGATTATTTGTATAGCTATAAGCAGACAGTGATGATTGTGTTGGTTTTAGCTCGTCTAAATTAGGTTATTGTATTAAAATTGAATGAAGCTCAACAGTCTTGCCCACATCAAAGTAAATTTCACATTAGTTTTTGGTTAAAAACCTGTAGCTCACTAGGATTTTTACATCTTTTGTAAAATGTGTTCAAAAAAAAAAAAGAACATTTGCAAGAATTATTGTTAAGTCAGAATTTATTTTATAATTATGTAATTTTGTCAAGAATATTATTTGTGTTATAGTCCTAGTGGTAAACATTTATCATAGTTTTACAGCAGTAAAGTTGCAAATGATGAAGAAATTGACAAATAAAAGTTGAAAATTACAGGAATAATTTGAGTTCTAAAACAGAATTTAAAATGCAAAAACAACTGACAGTTTCATGGGTTTAAGCTATCATTTAACAAAATTAAAGTGTTACTGTATTATATAATTTGTCAAAGTGTAACGTCTGTCATGTATGTGAATTTTTATACATGTTTATCCATGTACCTCTACATGTTTCATATTTACTGGACAAAGGACAATTATAAATCTTATCAACTCATGTGGTTGAAAACAAGTTTTAGAATCAAGTCTACTATGTTTTACTGAATAATGCAGCTACCGGTCATATGCACAAATTATATATCTTGAGAGCTTCAGTTACCACAGCCATGTGGAAAAAATGTAGGTGAATTGTGAAAAAGAAGTGTGCAGGCCTGTTGAGTTTTGCTGACCTAGCGAAACATTTCTGGTGATGAAAAAGTTTGCGACAAATAAGCACCAAAAGCAGATTAGTGGTTGCAATATATAGCATGGGCTCTTTCAGGGGTCATGTTAGTGAGTGTTTGAAGTGTCACAGATTTTGGCAGTACAGCAGTGCAGAAGAGGTGTCCGTCACAGTGGGATGCAGTTGTCCCAGTCACAGTACAAGTGTTTTTTTTTGTTTTTTTTTTTATGTGCACATGGAGCCTGTAGGAGTGAATGCTCATTGTCAGCTGCTGAAGGAGAAGTACTGCCAGCAGATACATATGGTATGAGCTATAGGCGAGAGCAGCATGTTTTGAGTGGTGTATCCTGTCCGGTCTACTCTAAAATGCCCTGAAGAAAACAAGAGGCCATTTTCTGACAGAAGTTAAAGCTGACAAATAATACAGTCGAGGTATGACAGTAACACGTGTTCACCTCACTGGGCTGCATTTGGAATGACACTTTTCAAAAACCCAGTACAAAGCATTTTCTGGCTCAAAGTAGCAAACCCACCAACAAAATCTTTTGGTCTTTTAAATAAACATGTGCCATTTGTCATCACAATCTCCTGCCTTTTGCTGATTTTTCACTATGACAAAACCTAAAGGAAATCATGTGTCCTGTTCAACAAACTTCCCCTTTTGTATTCTCACTGAAGTAGAGCAACATACTGCGAACACGTCCTGGTTCACATTCAAGAAACATAACAGAACTTAAGTCAACCAATGGCTCAAAATAAAAAATAACAAAAAAAATACAGAAATTTAAAAACTTTAAATATTAAAACAAATAAATTTAACTTTCTCACAAATGTTCCAGTTCAAGTTTGTAGGTCACCCAAAGCGCTCCCTGACCAGCATCATCAGTTTCTTTTTGCCCTTGTAGATCTGTTTTAGGTTGTCTATGAACTGGGCAAACTGTATGTGTCCATCCTGTGCCAGCAGAAAAGTCTCACGTGCTTTGCTAAGAAACTCAATGAACTCTCCATAGTGACGCGGGCTGATGTGAGTGAGGCGTGAGTGCGTGGTGTTGATGTAGGCAGAGATTGTTGCATCCAACAGCTGACGCAGCGGAGCCTTGTCTGTGGACATGAGCTTCCCAGAGTTCCTTCTCCCGGGAATCCCGGCGAGTCCAGGTGCAGTCATAGTGCACCTTCTCAAGATGTCAGACAGCACTGTGGCACAGTGCACACTTTTGACCACCAGGGGAATGATGGCTGCCAACTCATTTTTGCCCAGAGAGTGGCTGAGAGCGCAGGCCCACAGAACATCATTGATAGCTGGATGTGTGTCTTGGTTGTATGCCAGGTTAAGGTGGGTCATGGCGAGGGAGGCCAGTTTAAAAGACCTCAGCGGGTAGCCTCTGTGCTCCATGTAGCGAGCGATGGTGAACAGCTGAGAGTATGTCATTCCTGTGGATGCGGCATCAATCACAATCTGATAGGCCGTCTCAAAGGCGATGTGGTCCTTCTCACAAAGGGTCAGAGCTGACAGTGCACAGTTCTGAGGATCTTTCATGGCACACTGTAAGGCTAGAGTCCGTGCGCAGCTGGCCAGCTCCTCCCTCTGAGGGTAGTCCAAACTCAGGCGCAGGATGGTGTTGTGGGACATGACTGTGGCCGCCACAATGCTGGTGGCTTCAGTCGGAGTGAAGAGAGTGTACCAGCTCTGCAAGATGCTCACCAAAGCCCGCAAACCTGAGGCAGAAGAGAGGAAGGTGTTTATGTCAACAAATGCTGCTGTTTTCTAGTGTTTGAAAAAAGAAATTAAGCACTTACCAACTTCAGTGGCACAAGTGACAAGCCAACGCACCATTTCCCTTCTTCTCCAATTCAAAGTGGACAGAGTCATTCTCATCACCTGCACAACATGAGAGAGGTTACATAAGGCTCTTTTTTTTTTATGTAAAGAGTATATTCCTTTGAAACCAGAAATCGCAAAGATGTAAAGCTGTTGCCATGAATCTCAATAACAGATACGCTAAGTGCCTTTAGTTAAAAGGGACTAATTGCTGCCCATGCATATTGAAAACCTAATTTGTAGTTTTACAGAGGAATTCGCAGACATTTAAAATGGTGAGAAAAAGCAAACCAGCATTTTGAGGGCTTTTTCGTTGTTTACTGTAAAACCAAAAAGCCTTAATTATATAGTGTTTTTTCATCAAGGCCATGCAGTGTTTGCACAGTTCATTTGTAACGAGGCTGTGGAGGTCTGCCAAAATTACATGTTCCAGAAAACAGTTGAGTGCTGACCGATGCCCTGCTGCCGTTTTTTGTGGTAAAATGACTTGTGAAAATTACAGACTCTGACGCATATTTATCCCTCGCTCCATTTCACCCTCTGTACCTGCAGTCCCAGCTCCAGTGCCACATTCAGCAGTGTGATGTCGGGGGGGTTGTCCGCAGGCGTGGCGATCTTAAAGGCGTCCTGGGCCAGTTTGAAGATTAAAGAGGAGGAGTGAATGTTCTTCTGAATGGCTTCAAGCACAGTCCGTAACCTCAGCATGTCACCTAGAATAGTGTATACAAAAAAGAAGCCATTTAAATTTTGCTACTGCTGCTGAATAAATAAGCAACACAAATATATAATGTTATAGATAAAAAACACCCAATTAACAGAAAGAGCAAAATTCTAAATTGATGATTTGGTTGTGTTTTTTTGACTTGAAAGCTCCACAGACAGAGGATTCTCTGTCAGTAAAAACATGTGGGTTTGCACAAAAGTCTAAATTTGAAAGAGGAAATGTGATTATACAGAAAATAAATAATTACCAAAAACGTGTATTTCATTTATAAAAACAAAATACCTATCATTTAGAAATTGGGATTGTGAGACTGGTTGCCAGTATTAGTTTTACTACTCTGCATGTAGTTTTTATGTCGATTTTATTTTATAGTTAAAAAATTACATATCTACTCTGTACCCTGCTTGGTGTAAAATGTTTGTGAGGCTTTAATTTATGTAGTTACCTTTTGCTGCAGTTAACATAGTGGAGGCCAGCTCGCACTGCTGTGATTCCAGGTGTCCCAGAGTGAACCAGCGTGGATATCTGCTCGGGACAATGGAGATGCCATGATGGGAATGACCCACATCAGAGGCCGCGGACGACTCAAGTACAGGAAGCCTAAAACATACAGAATTCAATTGTAGTAAATGTTGACTTGTGACACAATATAGCAAGGCAAATATGTACTGTGAAGTGCTAACATAAATGCAAAGTATAAACTATTCTATTATCTTTTATTTACTTTGTCCCCAAAATTGTTTACGTTTATAGCATATTAAACAGAAAGTGTAATAAGATTTGTACCTCATTGCGCGTAGAGCCACTTTGTATGCCAGCTCTGCGTCATGAGGCAGCAGTGCAGAGAAGAGGTACTTTGCGAATGTATGCATGGGGACACTCTCCCTATGGATGACCTCACCAAAGCCACTAAACGGACCAGCTACAGGAAAAGAAAACATGTTACTAAAAACATAAATTACAGATTAACGGTCTGTAATATTTAAAGACATTCGTACCTTCTAGTAACTGGACAGCCTGTTTCCTTAATGTATGAACAAGAAGCTCGTCAAGATCCAGTTCTTGAAGCTTTGCAACTATCTGCTCCTCATTTCGACAAACCTGAAAATAAAACATTTTGGACTTTGAATAGTGAAAAATAATCACACAAAGAGGTTTTTTTTTATATATTATTTCAGGTTAGTGAAAGCTTCCAAGAAGAAATTCAAAAAGCAGCTTCTCCTTGATTAGACTAAAGTAAATCAGACCTTCTACTTGCATTAAAAGCAAAAGCTATGTTAAACTCTTAAGGAGATTAGCATTTACACAAAGAAATGTTTCCATAAGTGATTTTCTGATTGTTTTTCAAGGAGCAAGCAGTGCAATTGCAATGACATTTTCTTTTCCATTTGCATAGCACTTGCGTAATTCTATATACTTAAGTTAATGGTGACGATAACTGATAAAACGCACATTGAAATTCATATTTAAACACTTCTCTGTACCTTATCTTGTGCATAAAGGCCTTCTGGCATTATCCTTTGCTGGCCCATCCCCATTAGAGCCACTTCTAAGGCAAGGGTCAAGTAAGACTCCCCCGAATCTGGATTGCCCCAAACAGGAACGTGGTTGTAGACAGGAGGTTTGGGGTCACCATCTGAAGAAACACAGATTAGATCAGCTTCGAATTCAAAAAGCTACAACCAATGTCACAAATATTGTTGCAATGTAAGCAATAAATCTTAAGTAAGTTTGTACTTTGTCCAAGACACGTTATAATTCATTTTTAATTACATTGGGTGTAATTTCTTTTTGAATACATACCACTGCGACTAAAACAACACAGTGAAATCAAACGGCTATCCTCTGACTCTCATTTGAACTGCTCTTTAAAGGAACAAAGACTGTTTCCAATAACTGGAAAATCTATGGGAAAAGTCTGGTCTGTTTTCAAAATGAGGGCTGGATTTAATATATTAGAAATGTGGCTTGTCTAATCTAAGACGGACGCTTGGCTGACCCAGCGCCTGAAAGCTATAACTGACAACAGATGCTATGGAAGTCTCAGCTGTTGATTGGTGCCCATTTGCTCTGGGCTGCACCCCCTCCTGCTCCACCAATCAGCTTAAATCCCCTCTGAGCAATAGATCCCCACAATCCTGTGTGCATTTGTGTGAAAGATTTGACTTTTTCTGACATAAACCTCGGGTTGAATTTCTGGTCTCGCTCCAATTGCGATGCCTATTGGTCGGTTTAAAATTACTCAAGACAAGTGTGCATTTCCATTGGTTGATGCATGGTTAACAGATGTTCGCAGCTGTCTCCTTCAGGGGGAAAGGCTATAAGACCAGGCCGTTTCACACAAAAAAGCGCACAAAAACACTCAGAATAATCATGGCTGCCTTCTCAAATTCCCCAAACAGCGCAAGACAATAATTTACTCCATCTCTTGCACACACATCAACGAGTGTGCCAGTGGTCAGCATTGTTTGAACTGACAATAGTTCCCTGTAGCCTAGTGACAATAGGAAAAGCCAACCCCTATTCTACTTGGTTGTGATGGCGCTAAAAAGGCCCTACAAGCTGTGTGATAAATGCAAATGGGGTTGGTGATTCTATACCTACCACATGCAGGCATGGACAAGTAGGGCTATGGCGTAAATGAGAAGGCTAGAGTAAGTTTATAGCTGTTTTAAGAACAATAGCTCCGTCTAGCCCTGAGTGAGTAACGTGGAGTCTGTTGTCTGGTGAGTCATTCTATGCCCATGTTCACCTCTGTGCAGGATTACATGGCATTAGCTAGAGAAGGCTGCTAGGAATTAGATCTTGTGTTTGGTAAATAAGGTCTTTGCTAATGTGTCATGTAATAATTAAGTCGAAGGTGTAGCGGACAGCAGCTTAGCCTCATAAGCGCCTTCGCCGAAAAGCAATATACAAATGTAATAAAGCTAGATATGATTTGTGTGCAAGATGGAAAAGTCTAACTATCTTGTGAAATTATTTACAGTACATTTCCTATACTTTACAACCACTGTTTATAATAACAAATGTGTTGCTGTACTTATATTTAATTATTTTGAATATATACTGGATAAATAAACAGGAAGCAATTAAGGTTTAGAAACGCACATTTTTACAGAATAGCTCAAAGACAATGTATTTGCTCACCAGTGTCCATACTGTTGTCGTCATCTACACGGCAGGTTTCAGTAAGTGTGATGAACAAACAACCAATAGGGTCCAGCGGATGGCCCACCCAGCCTTCGAGGTTTGTGGTGGAGGTGACGCCCCTCTGAAGAAGCTCTAAACAGAACAAGTGTGTAAGTGACCACAATCTAAGAGCAACAGGCATCAGATATGTTTCGATTCCTCACCTTTCTTTTGATGTTTGTAGATATCCATTTGTCTTGTCTGTTGGAGGCGCAGGGTGTTGATGATAGCTACAGCCAATCGCAGAGCTTCCCTGGAGTAACCGTGGGAGCGGAGGGCGTCAACTCGGGCACACGCTGTTGGGACGTGGTCTGGTTCATAAAAAGATATAGTTTAGTCACACATACATCAAAGACTTTCTGCACACAGCACTGAATGAGCCCTTCCCCAAACAGCAGACACACACTGTGCTGGTGCACGCGCTCACTGCCGCCTCAGCACAATGCCACTGTGTCTGATAGCTGGCTTAAGTTGCACAATCTGACAGATCTTTGCTGGAAGCTGCTTACTGCAGATACTGCTCCTAATATCAGCAGAATTACTGGTGTGTTTTCAGAGCAAGTAGACATTGTATACATGTATCTAGCTTTTTGTTATTTGTCTATGAAACCTAAAATTATACATACTGTAGTAACACTATGTAGTAAAATCAATTCTTCAGGAAAAGAGCAGGACATATGATTGGCAGACATGCAGCGATAACACTAGTCTGGATCGCACTATAAATACAGTGTAAAACCATGTTTACCTAGCCAGAGAGGCAGACCCTGGGGGCTGAACAGCAGGCTCTCGCCCTCCCTCTGGTAGGATGGTGACATGTAGAAGTCACTGCTGATGATCCTCTGCAGATGGCTGTCCTGCCAGTGGAGGTCACATGCCTCTACGGCTCGGCTGAACACCGTCCTCCGCGGTCGGGACAGAGAGTCTGAGACAGGACAAGGGGTTAGATTTCGGCTTTTAATTTACTATTCGTGTTTATGGTGATGCTGTCTAATCTCTTTAATTGTCCCTGAGTATGTACTGACCTTGTGCGAGATTGCTTTGTGGTAGTGCGTTGGTGATATTCGGGAGCTCGCTGCCGTAGTTACCGTCCTCCAATGGGCACACGTCCATGTCTCCCCACTTCTTGAGCTGCTTTAGCCAGCCAGTCTTTTCCTCAGTTTTACAGTGTGGGTTTAAAACTACACATACCCACAATGCACCTGGGAAATAGGATAAAATGGTTACAAATAGGCTTATGTTTACTTGAAATTCATCTGCAGTAAGCATTTGTGGCAAGTCAGCAATAAAACAACTCCAATATGATCATGTCAAATATGGAAATCTTGTCAGAAACGTCAGCTGAGGTCAACTGTAAGATGTCGCTGTGTGTCTGGCAGCAAACTGTGATGGGCTGTCTGTTCCACTGGCCTGTGTCATAATCCCCTCGCTCACCCAGGAAGTGTTCTTATTGACCTCCTAAATGCCTGGATCGATTGCACAGAAGCAGAGAAGCATTATTGATCTGCAGCCTTTACCATTCTCTCTGAGTAGGAAGCTAAAGGAGCGATCTGGGCAGGAAAAGAGGAGACGCTTGTGCCCAGTTTGACAGAGCGACCTAATAGCTTACTCTTTGGATGAATGTTTACCCGACAAGGTAACTGATTGTTGATTTTGGGAATAACAAAAGACCCAGCCACTCAATTGTAATCTTGGAAAATAAATGCTATTTCCGCTTCCAATTTCTCTCAGATCCTATTTACCTAGCTCGTCCCAAAGCTGTCTGCATTTGTCCGTCATCCCCGTGCCCTGCTGTCTCCATAGCGACAGACGTGGGTCCGCCATAAACTGTTCCGTTATAAGGGTGAGCATCCGGGCCCCATTTGAGTCTCTCATGCGCAGCATTTCCCGCACCTGGAAGGACACAAGAGAGTTGGTTAAACTAAACATAGGAATGTTTCACTGAGGACATCTTGAAGTGAAAACCTTGAAGAGAGTCAAGGAAAGAAAAGAAACAACATTGACAAAAGACCATGCAATGTGTTTTTTGTGAATGTTAAATTTGAAATATTTTTTAACAAAGATGGATTGTCACTATGTTATTTATGAGGTCAATGTTAGCCCTGGTTCTTTTTTATTTCTGTGCTGAAAAGGTGCAGCAACAATTTCATTTTCTATTGGACCTATTATTTGACAAATATTTAAGAGGGTCAACTCAATTTCTTGCCACATACAAGGCTGAAGACTCAACACAATAAAGGACTTTTAAAAAATAGTTTTCATTAGTAAACAAAGCTAAAAATGTAGAATACCTTTGCGAACATCGAGTTGAGCTGCTTGCCAGAGCCATAATATCCTCCTTGCGACAGAAATTGCTTGACCTGTTCTCGGACTTGGTCCTCGTCCAGGTGCCAGCAGTTGTCATCGTCGATGCTGGCGCCTGCCGTTGGGTCTGGGGCACCTGAAAATAACGCAAAGGCGCATTAAAGACATTGCTACAATAATGCCACTCCTGCATTGACATCCTACATTTACGAGCTAAGCTGTTGTCAATAAGGTGTGCTTACATCTGACTGATCTCGATATGTATCTAAGGAATCAGAAGGGCCATGGGAAATTGAGTTCTTTCTATTGCACAATTAACCCTTTAGGCTACTAAAAATACAACTGAAATTTACAAAAAACAGACCTCTGGAATGGAATTGGTGTGGCTTTGGCACTTAGGGGATTAAAATTATACTATGTAGATGGGCATTTGCTTCTTCAGAAATAAGCATGCTCATCCTCACAACTACATATCTATAAAGTGCATCTTTGTGAATACCAATATAAATTACTTAACGTAATAGTTAAATTAAGTCATTGTTATGCCGCTGTATTCTGCAATAATGCTGCACATAGTAATACAAGAGGGAGATGTGTGTTCGCTGAATGAGAAGAAGAGCAGAGGAGAAGAGGAGGTGGGGGAACCGCTTTGATCTGTCAGGAAGAAAGTTTAAGGAAAGCCCAGAGATGTGTTTCCAACTGGCCGCGAGTAGCAACAACAGCAAACAGGCACATTCCTTCATCAAAGCCACACTCCTGGATCGAATGAACTTCAACCCCCATGATCCCCCTTGTCAAACACAGTCGGGAAACACAGTGCGGGGCTTCCTGCACAGACCGGCTGCAGAATGTCAACATTTTAGTGAACGGGAAAGGACAAAGAAGTTTGTTTTGTGAAAAGATGTCTGTAGTTTCGCGGTTTGCCTCTAAGTGGGCCTCTCTGCTTTCTGTATTTTCTCTCAGAGTCTTTTATGTGACTCCCTGTTTCCCTGACTGTTAGCGCTCCCCTCTTATCCTCTGTCCCTTCTCGCCGGCATTGCATTTCATCATCGGTCATGTTGGAAAGAAGCTAGCAAAACACACGCTGCTTTCAGTTTTTCCCAGCAATCAGAACTTATGTATGTGTAAAGCAAATATACAGCAAGTGTAAGCTTTTAAGTCTGGCCTGTTGCTGTGAAGATATCCCTGCACTGCAACACACTACCACAAAACCTTTCAGGGTTTTGACTGCAGCTGCATAACTTTTTACACTTTGCTAAAAGGTTCTTTTTCAACGCAAGACTAAAATTCTCACCGTGAACCTGGTTGATCTCAGAGTTGGAGGAGAGGATCTCGTCTGCTAGTTTCTGTGCCGTGGGCAAGACCTCTGTGTGGTGAGCTGTTATCAAATACTGCACCAACTTCTGCAACTGATCCCGGTTCATTTGGAACAATGTCTCCGAGATGGGTAACCGTAGCTTTACCTAAAACACAACCAAAACAAAACAATCATTAAAGGAGACCTACTAGGCAAAAATATTTTTTCCTACATTTTCAACCTTGTAACTGTAACTGCCTTCACTCATGACTAGTTCACTCAAAATTAAGAATGACTCCTGCATATTTGAGTAATCTTGTATTGTCCTGCAGCTGATGATTGAGTGCTCAGAAAAGTCCTGTCCTGTCCTTACCTACCACCTATCCCTGAATTTAATTGATTCATGGTAAAGCACAGTATAGTATATTATAGTTCGAAATAGTCACATAGCCACATTACAACAATAAAAAAATTACAAATTTAAAATCTGCTGCTTGTTACATTAAAATCTTACGAAAAAGAGGCGGGGCTTATTACTTCCGCAGTTTTCCACAGCAAGTAAACAGACCTCTTTCTATTTCTCAACTGTTTTACATAATTTTGTGTTTTACAAAAAGTTAAATGTAAATTACTTATCTGCATATATTTTATACTATCAAAATAATAAGACAACTTTTGAATTCCCAAGGCATTACAACAGATAATACTTCAGTGAGTTTCCTGTCACTGGGTCTCTTTTCCTAACATGATTAAAATAACAAGACTATAAAGACCAACTAGATTCAGTACTGGATTATTCTGCTTCACAGTTGTCAATAAAATTTGAGTTTATGTGTACTTCATATTGCATTAAAAGTGGGATTTGTTTTTATTTTAATTTGCATTTTATTTTTTCACACTGTAACTGCTTACTTTTGACTCAGAGCAGGATTGTCACAAGAGGACAATAGTGATTCATTATCACCAAATTGCCCAGCTCTACTTATTGTATTATGTTATACAAAGCGTACCATTTGTGATGCTGTCTTTTGTCTACAATTTCTATAATAGAACTCATATTTTCATACATCCTATCTGCAAATCAAATTCATCCTCTTTATACTATTTCTACCATGTTAAAGCATAGCATTACATATAGAACTACTTAGCTTTGCATTTGTTTACTGCTGACAAAAGGCAAAGGGTATAAATATACTAATGGATTCTGCTTAGGTAGTACGCATTTTCACTTTGCAGCACCAGGGGACTCACGCCACGAGAAAACACAATTCATCCAAATTATATAAGACTGTTGAGGGCGGTTACCTGCTCAGGCTTGCGAATCCTATACAGTGATAGCGCCACTACATGGGCGCAGTAGAAAATGTCTTTGTTCCCGCATCCACAGGTGACCGAGGTGATCTTACATCTGTCGAAGCTGATGGCCACTTTGTGCGTGACCTCTGGCTCTGACGACGTGGCCGGCTCGGTTACTGTGCCACTCAGATGAAACCCTGAAGAAAAGAGAAACAAGAGAATGGTCAAAAACAGTGATCTCCTTACAGCAATCATTAAGGAAATAGATTCATGAACATTCAACATTTGAGGAGAGATTCTTTTGTTTTAGCGAGCAACCACAGACAAAGGAAGCCCCAAAGAAACAGCATCTGTGGTAACGTGAGATGTGCAAACATACAGAGTGAACCTTCAGCACAAAACACAGTCCTAATGAGACGTCTCCAACCGGGCGCTGGGCCATCTGATACCCGCCTGCTGTCTCCATGCACTCACTGAAGAAAGGGTGGGAATATTTCCGGTCGCTCCATTATTAAGTAAAAGTGTGTGAAAGAGAATCCAAGGTTCAATTACAGAACGCATTGTGGAAAATGTATTTATCCTGATTTAATTCCTGTTTTAATCTTTGTGGCTTTTGGACAGTGTTATGATTAATAATTAGAGTTGAATTTCATTTCCTATGTCATAAAAGCATTGAAAATACGGATCTTCAGAAGGTTTTGGTTCTTAGTTTATCTAATCAAGTTGCACAAATTTAAAATTAGAGCATTTTAATAATCAGTCACACAAGTGTCTAATAATAAATGACTATTACAATAACTTCTTCAACTACCCCTAGTACACTGACACTAAATGCATCTTTAATGGGATATAGCTGACCATAGTTCTAGGTATAGTAACCTTAAAAGCGCCTATGTCACAATTGAAGCTTTTTTGTCTTAGCTTTGTTCTACAGTATAGAATTTGACACTTCTTAATAGAGACAAGCAGGAAGTTTTGTGATATGACCCAGATTTGTGGAGAGGTGCCCTCCCTCACAGGAAGAACTCATCTTTTTAAAGTGTTTTTTCCCTAAGTATTAAATAAACTATGACATATGTAGATAAGGTATTTACACTGCATTCATTGTTAAGCACAAACGTAAAATAGTTTTCAGAAATACAGAGTCTTTCTTATCAAAACTTGCTTGTTTTTACAACCATGTTGAACACTTTTCACTCAAAACCTGAATTTTTTGAGTAAATCATAACGAAACATACAACTGAAGCAAGAATTTTCAGAGCAATCAAACATCAGCTGATTACACATGAATCAATCCAAATACAACATTAAGTCAACCAATGTTGAGAGAACATTGTTAAAACTCAAAATGTCCTATAGTTACTATCCATCATTGCTTTATATACTCTGATCAGAAGCATTTATTCATTTCACAAAACAACTAATATAATTTCCCTTTTCCGCAATATCCTAATTAACTGACATGTGCCTTCAACCTTTGGGGCGTATAGCTACAAGCCTATTTCAGGAACACAGGGCCCTTTTTGGCCTTAACAAGCCACCATTTGGCCAATTGAGCTTTCGAAACTACCTGGACGTGTTCCAAATGTAACCCCTTTATGGCCTCCTCTCATACACACCAGCAATCCAACAGCTGTAGTCTTAGCACTGTTTAATTGCAGGGGATGTAAATGAATAACTAGCCTTTGTTGGCACTACTTTTTCCTACGCCCGGTGTGATGAGGCCGTGACACTTTGGGGACATACTGGCACGTGAACATAAGGCTGGTTGGCTGTACTTCAAAAAGCCATTTATTTAAAATTACATGCGCGCCAACCCGGGGAGTGACACTGTATAGGAGCTACTAGGTTAAAAAAGTAGGTTGTGGTAAAGGATGCCATAGGATAAGGTAGGTAAAGAGGACAAGGGGAGAGTATCGGGTCATTCTTGTTGTCTCACTTTGACAAGTCAATTATTTATGAAACAAGGCATACAGTTATAAGGTATGCAAAGTAATGGTGTATACAGAATACTATTTTAGGGCTCCAACTAATGATCATTTTGGCAGTCAAGCCAAATGAATAAGAAATTTTTATTAAATTTGACCCAGACAAAGCATAAGTGACATTGCTTGAGAATGTAGATTTATAATGACACACACAATAGTGCTTCCATAAAAAAAACACTAAATTTATAGTTTACATAAAGCTTTTTATGGCTCATGGCATGTTTTGATGCCTATATAAGGTTAGTTGTGATTCATTGATTAACTTGCTGCAGCTCTACCATTTCATAAATTTTATTAGTCAACTAAACATAATACATCATAACTCTGAAAAATAAATGTGGTTGTATTTTGATACTAGAACCTTTTATCAACAAGACAGAAGCATTATAAGATCAAATTTAGCACCATTTCAGAGTTATGTACTTATTTTACTTGTAAATGTTCTCTTGAGTAGAAGCCTTCAGCCACCTTGTTTCAAACTTATTTTATTGATAATGTATTCAAAGTCCTTGTTTGGCTAGTCGACTAATGGCTGACTACAATAATGCAGCCCTATTTAAAAGAAAGTTTTTGTGAGCACCCTTATGTGGACTAGCTTAAGAGAAGAATTCTTCAATCGCATGCAAATTACAAGGCTCCATCTTTTTTAAATGGTTCCAGGACTGAAATCTGTGAGCATTTTTATTAAACAGCTTATTTCTTGTGTGCATGACAATACAATAGATAACACCCAACCTACCATACTTAACCCTACTGCTGTTGCTAAAAAACAGAGTCCAGTTATTAGAAGAGGAAACTTCCAAATTGCTCGCAAACAAACAAAGTGAGCTTAAAATACACAGGCTGTTGCACACACGCACAGACATGAACAATTAGACTCTGGGGTTTGGGCCAGCATGGTGGAGCAGGCTAATAAGAAACGTGTTAAGCCATCTCCCTGGCAAAAAAAAAAAAAAGATCACACTAAATCCATTGCACAAACGCACACACGCAGAGATCTAATTAACAGAGCAAAGATAACGAAAGACAGGAGACCGAACGTGATAGACATTGACCACAAGTCTCCAGCCCACCATCTGAGCACATTTGACATGGCGCAGTGAAAGATGTGCACTTATTATAAATTTGGTGAAATATTGTGTGTTTCTTAGAGCCTCAGATAATTTCACCATTGTCCGGTAAGGTTTTTATGACACATCTGTCAGCTGGGTGGGAGCTAAGGTAGTAAATTATGTTCATATTACTCCGACAAACAGCGTTGACAAAAAGCATTGAAAATGAACATAAAGACTATATTGATTGTCCCTGTGGCAGAATGTTTAATTAGATGGAATAACAAAACAACACAGCAAAAAGCATCTTCTGGCAAAAAGAAAACAATACATGTTGTTTAATTTAGCTATAATTTCAGCATAAAGGAAATGTAATTGCCTATTTTGAACTATGCAGATTCTGACTTCACATCTGACCTACTGACCTAGTGACCAACATGCTCACCCGCTTAGTCTTTGTAAATTACAACAAAGCAACACATTTTCCAATAAACTGATTTTTGTACTCATTAAATGTTCACTATGTAACTTTTCTGGTAGAGACTCCACCCTCCTGTCTGACTCCACAGTGTTTACGGTTTCTACGAGGATTGAGCAGTCAAAGTTAAGACTTTTTACAACCTTTGTAAGACCACAAAACATACAAATTAAGATCTTTCGTGAGTCATGACTTTAAAGTATTTTGCAATGCTGCTTCTTTTCCAGAATACTTCGTAAGAATTATAAGAAATAAAAAAAAATTACAAAAAAATAGCTTTATGCAGCATTCTAGCATTCCATCTATTCCATTCATTCATTGTGTTATTAATGCATCTTCTATTACTGAGAATATCATTGAAAATGTTCTAACAAAGCTGCAGCAATGTGAAATAAACTGGGAAATCTGACGGAAATTGCTTTATTGAAAATTTCATGACACGTGCAAACATTTTTAAGACCTACAGCTAATTTAAAACTTTTATAAGCTCGTAAGTTTAAATTTTTATTTTTAAGACTTTTTAGACTCTTTAAAACCCTGCAAAACCATGACTGTTGTTATTTCTAGAAGTGCTTTGTAAGGCACATACAGTATATCTAGAATTTGTTTCACTAAAGGTGTTTTTAATTGCTAAAAAAATAACTTGAAAACAGGCAAGTAACTTGGCCCAGTAGTGTCACATACTCGTCTTCATGAAAGTATTAAAGTATTTGGCTTAAATATTTAGGTATTTACGCCAAAGCAACATCGTCTCCAAAAGAAAAGGTGAATGCAGACTCTCAACCAAAAATCTTGCACAGTGCTCCTTCTATTTTGTGCAAATGTACAATGATAAGCATGACATTTCCTCCACTATGTGACCAAAATATTAAAAATAATTTTGTAACCAACTAGGATTCTACAAAGTTTAATCCACTGATTGTAATCGTCATCACCAACATAATGTGAACTTTATGTAATCTTTTAACACTTACAGATAGAAAAGAGATCAAAGTAATAAAATCAGTTCGTAGTAATCATTAGTAGTGCTTTTTTTTTCAACAACACATAGTTGTGTTATTTTATATTTTAACATTTCCTATTCCAAATCTAGTTTCCCTTTTACAAGTACATGCCTGCCCAGTGCAAAGTGCCCACTCTTTCCAAACGGGGCATCTGACAGTGACAGAGTGTGTAAGGGAGAAGACAGTCTGGTGCATCTGCCATTGAGAGACATAAAGAGTCCTCCAAAAGTGTTGAAACGTCCCGCTGCGTCCCGCCTGTCGAACCAATTTACTGTCTCCAAGTAAATGTAATATCATAAATGTGTCAAAAGAGGATTTCTAGCTCCTCCGACGGCTCTATAATGGATATACCTGTAGAGCCAATTTGCACTAACCGCAGCTCACCGTAAGACACACCAAATTTGATCTTCTACCGGTGCAATAATCACAGTGGAAAGCAAAGGTGGGCTCAAAGATTAAAAAAATAGGGTATACCTGTCATGAAAAGATTGAAGCTAATAAAAGCTGTCTCCAAAGCTGTCTAAATGTTTTATTATTCTATTAGCACGATTTTTTTTTCTGAATATTACAGGGAAATTTCCCAAGATAAAATGTTAATAACGATAATCTTAAAATTACTACTGCTAAACTGTTCAATTTTCTTCAGAATTATTATGAAAGCCACCAGGACAACCTGTTACGGCTCTTGCTCACCAATCCAACCATATCACTCTCACTGAGTTAGGGTGACAAAGTACCTGTCCACGTCTGCTCACATTTCATTGTATGTTACCCCAGAATTCTTCCTGTTTCTTTATCACTGCAGAGGCAAATGGATGTCTTCCTACCACAGCATGCTAGTGGCTAAACAGAAATAAGTGGACTTAATGGAGTTAATGAGCTAGTTAAAAAGCATGCATTTGAACAACTTAAGTATTAATAATTTATAGTCCTGTTTATAGCATTAGCACATGATAAAGGGACAAAACTGACTGGATTCATAAAGCTAGAGTGCCTCAATTATGAAAAAATATTAATCAAGATTATTTAAATCCTAATTTAAATAATGATTATTCAAAAAGATTTCCCTATAGAGAAGGAGGAGACAGATAACATTAATAGAACACCTATCTCAATAGAAAGAAATAGGTTGTTGTAAGTTTGGTCAACTGACTAACTGTTCTACTTACAAAAGACATTTCACAAAATATTTGTAGTCAGTTAGATCAATATAATCATAATTGAAATGTAGTTAATGCTGAGATTTCCCGGGTTTATAGGCGAACTAAACATGAGCAAAGAGACTTTTGTGGATGGAGAATGAGGCCATGCAGAGAGCTGTTCTTGTGGTGTCTGAGATGCAGATTCTCCAAAAAAGAAATACAAAAAAAAAAGAAAAGAAAAGCTTTTATTGTCACTGTAACTGTAAATAAACAAAACACTTGCTTTGTGGCAAATGTGGAACATAAAACACTAATAATAAAGAATGAAATATTAACTACGATAAAAAAATATATATTTAGAAATATACTGTAACACAAAACAGCAACCACAACATCCTCTGTGCCCATCTGAGCTCCGATGGCGTTGTTCAAACTAGGCACATGCTGCTTGTCAGTCACCAAGACTTGCCTGACCAGTTCGAACTTGGCATTACCTCTCTGGTGTAAAAAAGTCTTTAGTAACATATAGTTTAGCATCAGCATCTCCAAAAGCCTACTTCCTGGTTTTGAGTGACACTTTCAAAAGATTATTAAAAAAATGCTGAAATTTTAGCCAAAACACATTATGACCAACAAAACCTGGCAGGTGGTCGTAATGATATGGGTGATGTGTATGGATCAACAAACAGCTAAAACGTGTTCATAATACACAGTCACAGTCCTATTTTATTAATCCAAAGCATGTATTGATCTGCTTTGTTTATGTGGAAAACTGTGTTGCCTTTTTGTTTGCTCGGTGAATCAATATTGCTATGATGAAACATTTTATATTTTTTGTCCGACCTTCTGTTTGTGTGCAGCTGAAATGCATTGACACTTGACACTACAAAGACACCCACGAACACAGCGAACCGGGTGACCTTTTCGGAGTCGGTCGTGCTTTTGTTCTTAATGCCACTGAGAGCACAGAACCCCAAAGACTGCCGAGATATTTACACAAGATAGCTTTTATCCCGGTATACCTCAAAACCTTCAGTGCTATAGCCAGAACAGATGAATTATAACAAAGGTGAATTAGCATCCTGACGAGTGTGCACACTGGGACTCATGCCAAGTACAATGATCCAGGCTTAATCCACTGATAGAAAAAGAATTAAAACCTGACTTCAAATGTGCTCAAGTGTGTGGTGTCTCTCCTACTTTAGAGATACTCAAATGTGCTTTTGATTTTACCAAATTAATCTAAAATCTGCTTAGTTCAACACAATAATGACAATGTTAGGACAGGATTATAGCATGAGTCTCAAAATACATAAGCAAAAAACACAAGGCTGAACATGTAAGAGGGTAAAATCCGGCTATAAAGAGAAAATTCCAGATCCCTATTGTCCATATTTCCATTGTAAACACAACCCCATGCGCTCGCTATGTATACACAGTAGTATATCCACTCCTCCTCTCTTATTCTCTGCCATCTGTCACTCGAAGACAACCCCGCCCACGCAGAGCAGCCTTGGCCAATCGGGATGCAGACAGCCTCCCCATGCTTACAGACCATTAACCCCTAATTAGCTGGGGAGCCGGAGACAGGGCCGGGAGCCAAAAAAATTGTGGATGCACCAACACACACGCAGACAAAACCATAGTGAAAACCAAAGCTTCTCTGCTCTCCCCAAGTGGTATAATAAAGTCTGTTTGATTTCATTCATCTATGTTGCCCACATGCAACGCCTACACCGCACAACAGCTGCCAAAAAAAGACTCCTGCTTTCTTCTGCCACCCATAAGGCATCACTGAATCACCTATTTGGTATTGCAATAATTACGGGCTTGGTGATATGAAAGGGCTGCAGCATATAATTCACACATTTTAATATACAATCAATCTGCAGGCCGCCTTAAGTAAGGTTTTTCTTGATGACGTGTTTTTTTCCTTTCATAGTTCCATATGTGGTGAGCCCAAATCTGTTAGTAACCCTTGGACGACCTGCAATGCACAGATATCAATGTTTAAAATTAGGTAAATATTTAAATACCTTTTTCGACCATATGTCAACAGCATAGTGATGTGTTTGCATTGGAAGACCACAACCACCCAAAAAGGGCAGAGGGGGGGGGCTTTCACAGCATCAACCCAATGACCCCACTCTGCTAATAGACTTAACCAGTTTAAGTTGGGGGAGCAGCAGTTAACAATTATGGAGTTGTTACCATAAATGCCAATTACGTGTATAGGATGTGTGTGCTGTGGTCATCCAGCAGAACCAAATGTCATAAAACCAAAATCAAAACTGATAATGTCGCAACATTATTACAAAAGAAAATGGTGGCCATGTCATTGACAAATAGGGAGTGGGAAATATAAAAAAGAATTATAACGTCACAGTTGCTGGGACAAATGTAAGTAATACAATATCTATTCATTCATTTTGTACTGCTTGTTCTCGTTATGGGTCATGAATGACTAGTGCCTATCTCAGTGACTTTGGGCCTTAGGCAGGGGAACACTCTTGACAGTGGCCAATCTGTCGCAGGGCGCTACAACATTTAGACTACTGACTAAAAAGACTCATGAAAAAAGGTCATGAAAAAAAATAGAACGAACCACAATAAACACAAGTGATATTTTTGCACGTTTATGTTTCCTTGAATGTTTACTACAGCAGGTACAAAACTAAGCATACTAAGCATATTTTAGCACCTCTATGATGACTTGCAAAGTATCAGATTATCATAACTCAGATAAAATAAAGAGAAAAACAGATTTGTTTTTTGTTTTTGTCAAAAATGCCCACCTCAAATTAATATTCAACATACAATTTCCTATTTGTCACCTTTATCCAAGTTCGAGTTTTGTTGAGATCACTTTATTTTATAGCATTCATAAAAGTTTTTTTGCAAATTACTTCACTAGTTTAATACTCAACAAAGCACACTAAATCCAAAATTTGTCATGCTTCATTGAGAAGAAAAAAACTCAAAGATTTTCAACTTTTCAGCTCCTCAACCACACAAATCCCTTAAAATCTGCGTTTTTAACCAATTCTCTCTCCCCGTCTCCAGGATCTGATTTGTACCTTTGATCAAGAAATGCACAAAGTCAGCAGAAAGAATATTACTTTTTCTCCCTTCCAAAACCTCCTCTATAAGAATTCATCTTCCTCAGCATCCCGTCAGCTCCAGCACCACCCGCGATACGTCCCCGGGCCCATCCCATCTCCCATCTGTCCGGGACGGCTTCAAGGTTAACACAGCCCCCTTTTCGGCTCATAGACAGGCACCCACATGGCTTCAGTATTCAATCGGCCATCTATCTGTGCAATGACACTGAATCTTCCCCACCCCTCTGTCCATCCAAACACCCACCTATCCATCATCGGCCCATACATCCTTCACTCCTGCCCTGTTTGCTGATGCGATAACAGCTGATTGATTCATTTGTGATTTCCCAGCAGCCCCCTCTTCTCTCTCTCTCTCTCTCTCTTTTCTTTTGCTCTCGCTTCCTCACTCTGTATTGAAAGCAGACGCACACACACGAAACAAGGCGTGCACAAAAAAAGTCCTTGCTAACCGCCGGGACTCATTTGTCATGATTACACTGAATTGATTCCCTGATTTGGTCCATTCTCCTGCGATGGAGGGAGCACAAAAAGATGGACAGGAAGTAGGGGGAAGGGAGGATGCATGGTTCAAGGAATTCTGTTCAAATATTATTATAAGAAAAATAATAATAGAATATAATAATAAATCACAAGGATGGGATCTTAAAATAAAAAAATACACCCTTGGCCAGCACAAAAGCATGTTATGTTGTTTAGGCACTATTGATACAGTCAGAAGAGTCAATGCAGATTTCAATACACAAATTAAAACATACACAACAATTCAAAACTTAATATTTCTGTTCATTTAGTGTAATCCTTCTTAAAAAGTTGCATTTTGTCATTTTATGCATATTTGGTTTCTAGTTTTGATACTAATTTTTCTATCAATTATTGTCTGATTTTAATACAAGAAGCAAAAGAACTGCCATTACAGTTGGATAATATGACCGCACACCACTAATTAGCTTTCTCACACCTTCTCAAGTGATTTGGCTATTTCTTCGTCAAACATATCTAGTTTCAAGCACTTACATGTAGACAACATGAAAATGAAGTATCAAATGTGATGGGTATAACTACCAACTTGTAGACAAGGTGAAATACCCACCAGACTGGACTTAAACTAGATTACACTAAAAGGAGGATGAGGTTCAGCATTACACTGGCGAAATCCAGGTAAAGACAGCGGTGTCGATCAATACAATCAGGATGAAGTAGAAACACTTAAGAATAAGATGGCCCGCGCTCCTCCACACAGGTATGTCAGAGATAAAAGCTATAATAGACTAACAGAGATGGAACGAGGTCCTATGTCCTTTAGCCCAATGCTTTGTGAAATTCAATCAAGGTTTTTCCGACAGAAAGAAAAGCGCTGAAGTCAAAGAAGAGCTAGCGGCGGAGGCATACATTGAACTGTTAATGGAGATTCACTTGGTCGATTCAACCATTGTGATGCTCTGCCACATGAGCCTGAAGGTTATGCATAGAGGAAGCAAAACATAAATATTTGACAAATGCTTTCCCATACACACAGCTTAGAACTCGAAAGAGGTTAGCGAAGCCTTGTGTCGTTCTTTTCCACCTAGGTGTGACTCAATTTGCGCAAGACTACATTAAAGATAAAAAATGTGTTGTGGTTTGTCTCGGTCGGATAGTGTTTGGGGTTGTGAGTTGACATTATTGTGGTGCTGGCCTTGTGTGTCGCACTTTACAAAGAGATGAGCGAAAGCAATTTCTAGAGCAGACAGACTTGTGTCACTCCCCGGCAGGTGATAAAGCCTAGGTTTATTGTCTAGTTTAATAAGAAAAGGCACGCTCAAAAGGCAAAAACAAAACGGGAAAAATATGCACAGCTGCTTCCTGTACTTTGTATGCAAAAGTCTTAATTAGAGCTTAAATGGCATTCGTGTCAGTTCCCACAGAAAGTGAACACCCGTGAACCAATCGCAGATGAATATGTAAATTGCATACAAACTGTTCAGATATAGCTTGAGGCAATAAGAATTAAAAATGCTAAAAGCTTCATTTTATCCCTTTCTGGTGCTGATAGTGAAGCGTACCTATTATTATGACTTACAGTGTCTCCTTAATGCAGCTGCTTCCATGTCCCCTCAGAGGTGTGTGGGTGCTTGCATTCACCCATGTATATTTCGATTTTGATTGCACATTTTATTCACACACAATGAATTTCCTGGTTGTCTTCTCATATGCCTGGCCTGTTGTCCTCGTCTATTCCTCGGCTGCTCTTTTGTCTCATTCTTTTGCAGGTCCCTCGCACTTTGCCCTTTTGCTTAAACCAGTTGTGGCCTTAGCTGTGCTTTTTTGTATAATACGGCGGCAAGCGAAAGACACAACCATCTGCCAAACGCATGCAGGCGCTGTCTTAGGACAACAAGAGCGGGCATCACAATGGTCTTTTGGTGTGTGCGTGCATGCGTGTTTATTCTTCAAGCGCAGTCTGCAGGCCAAGATAAGTATGCATTTAAGAGGCTTATATTTCATTTCAGGAACTGAAGGAGACAAAATGGCTCCATTCTGAATTGGCACAGACAACACAAGGAACAGTGAGGTGGCAACAAAAAGCCAAAACAAAAAAAGCTTTCCATGGTGCGTTGTGAACATGCGCTGACAGAAGAGGCACAAAGTCTAGCATTAGGAGTTTGAGCACAGACACAAATGAGAACAAATAGAAAAACACCATTAATCAGTGGTTTTGTTTGTCATAGCTGATATCTGTCGAGAAGAGCCAAATCAATGTCTGGACACAAAAGAAACTTCAAGGACGTTTTAGAAGTACATATTGACCTGACCATGTCAAGAGAAGGACGCAGATTTAAAAAGCCTCAAAGGGAAGTTAGACATTAGTTACAAGCATACACAGAGATGATTAAAAGAACTTTTATCTAGCTGGCATCTAAGATAACCACAAGGATGCTGATTGTATAAAAAGGGCGGCTTCAACACATCACATTATTTACAAATACTTTAGCACATTTATTCTGCAGGAAGTTGAGTGTAATGTAAAGGTCGTGACATTTCTGCTGATGGTGGCTGCAGCGTGTTGGAGTTCAGAAATCTCTCGCTCTGATTGGCCTCCACCCCTACAGAGCCGATCAGCCTCTCTTTGCACAACAGTGCATGAAACATGAATAATAAAATATCGCCAAAACAGCTTGCCTATGTACAACCTGAGAACACACACATGGCTGCAGCAGCCTCACAATGGGAAACCCATTTCTCCATTAGCTGAGAGCAATCACAGATATGCATGTGCACATACACATCGAGGCCAGGGACTTCTGGTTGACTTCATCAAGCGCTCATCAAGCCAAGCCACCATATGGGGATGGGGCCCAAAACAGAGGGGGACTAGATTGTTTGACTGAGTATTATGAAAGCCCCCTCCCTCTAAACAACACAAAGGAAGCATGCATCACCAAATCAGCTTTGTCTTGCATGCATTATGACGCTACTGCCCCATTAAGAAGAGCACCCCACCACCTCAGCCTGAAGGTGTGTTGAGTACAGCTGAAACACAGCAATGTTCAAGTCCAGACACAGACCCGTTCCTGAATCTGTTCACGACATTTCACTGTAAAGTCAGTGATGTAAACCACTGCCCACAGTGGAGATGCTGACCCATGCCTCTATGACAGCTTGCTGACGTAGGCAGACACAGTTTCAGGGGGTACACATTGAATTTTAATCTGGGCGTGACCTGCTTTTTCTTGGCTTCCCCCATGTGCCCTCCCCTGTGACGGGCTCCATAGATTTGCATGGGGTTAGCGCCACCCCCTCTAAGACCCAGGCGCTAGGCCTCGAGGCTGGGGCCTCGCCTGTCTTTGTTAGCCCACAATGGGTGAAAGGCAACTGGCAAGCAGGCAGCAGCCAGGAGCCTTGTGGTGGAAGCCAGAGGAGAGAAGCTAGTGATGGGGGAGCACCATGAATATGACAATGTGGCACTTGCTAAAACAAATGTCTGATGTACATTGAAATGACAAAAAAGAGAAGATTCTGGCATTTTCAGGTAGAGGCTAGGGGTTGAATGGAGCTTTGTGGAGCACACAGAGCTACAACAGCATTAGATGGGTGCAAGCTGCCTACTCCATTGAATCAGCTGTCTAAGCTGGGATCAAGCTCAACAAAGTGAGCATTATTCTCCATAGAGGTGCATTTATATATTTCAAATGAGAGCAACTGCTGCTGCACTCGACCACACCGTGAGCTGCATCACAACTGTAAGGCCATATGCAGATGATGACACAAGAAAAATATTAATCTGATATTTTTCATGGTTCAAATGCAAAGGAGTTGGAAAATACAATCTCATGCAAACACTATCTTTAGTGATGATTTGGCAGACTCTTTCGTTGTAGTTTGGCCTTGTCACTTTTCACATAAAACATAGTTGTCATGACAGAATCGACATAACACACACACAACAATCAACCAACATTCTAGTGGCACAGAGCCGTACAATAATGTCAGCTGTCATAGGCACACGAGGGCAAAAGTGTGTGTGTGTGTTCTGAACAGAGCCGTGGGAGCAATCATCTGATAATGTCAACTGTCACACACAAACTGAGCGCGCATAGACACACATATCAAAGGCAGAACAAAGGAGAAAGGCCTGGTAAACAATGCTTCACAATGCTTTCAGGCACAGACTTGAGTTTACAAAAGAGAAGGTTTCCAATCACTAGACATTCATTCAGTGCTCAGGGGGAGAGAGAGGGACAGAGACCTTTACGACAGGCACCGGGGCGCACACAATACCAAGCTCACCAATCACTCAGTGCTCCCATTCAGCCGCTCTGTTTCTGTTTGTATGTGATGCACCCGAAAATAGAGCTTTCTCTCTCTCTCTCCCCGATCAATAATCTTTTTTGCCAAACACATTTATTACTCAATTGTTATAAAACTGACAGACATGATGGTGTTTTGCGCGCATTCATTGGCTGGTTTTTCATGACACATAATGCATCCAGGCACTCACAAAAGGATGGATTCATACTGTGTGGTGATGGACAGTAATGGTCAGTGGCACAAGAATTTCCATTTGCACTGCTAACTCACTAAACAACTCTAATATCAGATGTTTGCGTTCTTATGTCATATGATTTAACATTGCAAGAGTTAAACAGCTTAAATGTGCTTGGGTCAAGTCCAGTAGAAAATGTGATTGGCGTGGGACATGCAGATTTACCACTAAAGTGCAGACATATTGCTTATACTTTTGCTTAGAAAATACATATTTATTAATTTCAATAGATAGCACTAATTTTCAATATTTTGCATGCTCCCATAACAACAATAGCAATATTATTAAGCATTCTTCAAAATATCTCCCACTCTACTTCTAGACAATGTCTGAAATGTTACAAATGGTTGGTTAATTTAAATAATTGCCATGATATGGAAATTAAATAATGTAAAAAACTTCCAACCATGTGACACTTTGCTCACACCATAAAGTTAAAACAGCTGGTTCAGACTTCTTATGTACTAAGTAAACTCATAAACCAACCAGATTTATGGAAAACTACATTTACAGTACAAATGTATTAGTTATCATTCCCTACTTCCTGCACTAAAGTCTTCCGCTCTTGTGAAACCAGTCCTACAGGGCAAAAACTGTTCAGCATTTTTGGCCGACAAGATCACAAAGTTGATGCGTGCATAAAGGCGTTTTGACTTGACATGAATTGTCATTTGCTTAAGTCAACTAAAGCTTTTACGAATGACCCCTTTTCAACCTCCGTTTGTACAATGCAAACTATGACTGACTAAACATAGGTAGGTGACTTTAACTTCCTATTCTAAAGTCATACAATACAAACAATATATGCTGATTACCCGAGGGCCTCTTGTAATATGCACTGACTGGACATCATATAATTGAGTGATTTTAGGTTGAATGTGTTCTGATGATTGCATTGTACCCTTTCTTAAAACTTGAATGAACAAATGACCACTCTTCAGCACCTTCCCTCTTATTATTGACCTATGTCTATTTAGATTAAGGATGCTTACTAATAACTCATATTTTCCATATAGAATTGAAACAGAATGACATCATCAAGAATGCACTGAAGCAGCGTTCCAAGTGTTTTTCACTCCCAAAGTGCTGTAGTTGTCTGTCCAACCACCACTCTCAGACAATGAGCATCTGATTATGAAGTGCGGCCCTTGTTTCCATAAAGTGTTAGAACAAGAAAGGCCATCTGAAAGGCACTTCAGAACCAAATTATGTAAATTCAAAAACAGCTTTTTGGACACAGGAAAGCAGCGGGAGGCAGTACTCGGAAACATGTTAGTGGCTCGGACATGAATATTCATGGAACCAAATTTTAATATATTCCATGGGTCAGTAAAGAAAAAGATGTGACATTGAACATCTTTTAATGCTTTAAGTAACCAGAGAAAGACAAGTTGGAGGATATATCTGACATTCAAAGAAGGTGACAGGGTGAAAATCAGATAGATTGATGCACTAGGTCTCTAATGGAATTGGAATTTTAAAAATGCATGTACAAATAGGGCTTGGCAATCAATCAAATATTAATGAAAGGCAAGATTCAGTGATCTCTTGTCTTGACACAATACTGAGATTTTAAGCTCAGGTTTATCGAGAAAGGCTCAATCCTGTTATCACATATTTTCTTTTACAAACCAATGCAATTTTAAACATGACGGTACATTCCTTTTGCCTGGAATCAAGAGGCCACATTTCTGTAATGTTTTTTTGGAGAGTGTCTGGTCACCACCTCGTGCCTCATACAAATTAGTTTGAGCTCATTGTTGTCTGTCACTCACTAGCCCTCTTTTTTTTTTTATTTTTTCTCATTGATACAATACATGCAACCTCATGCTAATCATCTCAATACACCTAACTAGTCTTTTGATGTGCATGACTTCCAGCAAACGTCTAATACCTGGTCTATTTGTATTTATGTACATAGTACATGGCTACACATGTACTCAAAAATGTGATATTCCTTTCTTATTTATTTCCCACAATCATTCTCATCTCATATTTGACAAACTGTGATTTGGACATGATTTTATTTAGTCCGTACTTTTGTATTATATTAAATGTCAATGTTTTTTTTATTTTACCCATCCTGATCAAATGTCAAAAAGTATAAGTTATAAATTATGTGACTATTTTCCATAGAAAAAATCTATTACTGGTCGTAGATTGTTTATGTTCAGAATTTGTTTTTTTTTCAATAGGTTTTTTTTACCCCAACACTATAGCAATGGCTAATTCAGCATTGTCTTTTGCCATTATAGGATGTTCTGAATGCTTGAATAATACAGTATGCAAAACAAAAACAGAAGTGCACTGGTCAACTCAACTCTGCGGACTAACAACAAAGAAAAGAGAGTTCGAGTTAGCACGGTCAGTCGCAAGTGAACATTACAAGCATAATTACATGGTGCAGGATTCATTCTCTAATTCTTTCTATTGCTCTCCAATTGTCCACTTGTCTGTCAATTGTCACACAAGGTCAGGTCTATGTAACACAAACACATATCCACACACAGGACAGCAGGGAGAGGCCGTGAATGGCTCTTTATAACAATGAGTGTCGTAGGTTGAATGCACAGCGTTGCACAAAACAAAAGTGAGAGAGACAGCCAACTGGCCTGGCACCACTTGGCACAGGACTGGCGCTCGTCCTTGGCATGACAATGAAATAACCAGACAGGCGCAAATATGTACAAAGTTTTGAAATAAACTTCTAGTGACATACTGCATTACTAGAGTTGTTCATTCCAGTCATTACATTGCATAACCTAAAACATGTTTTCATAATACTGCTAAAAATATATATTAAAAAAAATTAAACTTGGCTTGGACCTTCACTTGGTTGTATAACTTTTCAGCGTATGAAAAAATGCTGTCTGGCTTGTATAGGCCCTAAGTGCTCTGCCCTAACACTGTTATTATCAAGCAGACTTAAGAGTAGACTAGTCATTGTAATTTTACAGTAGGCAAAAGTCTCAACACCTATACCTGTGACTCATGTGTCATTCAATGTACATATCCACAAATCAACTTGGCAAAATCATCTTCAGTGAATTCAAGGTTGTTCAAAAATAAACAATGGCAATAAGCTACAGAAAAGTCTATGCGCTTATCTACTGTGTATGTAATAAATATGTGTCACTTTGAGAGGATTGGTGAGCCTACCTCTCCTATACAAATTGTGAAATCCTGTCTATAGCTTAAGGCTATGTAGCAGAGGTATTGCTTCAATACCACACGCCCCACCTCAGAATCTTCTTTGTTGGGACACCATCGCCAGCAGGAAAAATAAAGACATGACTAATGGCTGGAGCTAAAACTTAACATCTAGTTACAACGTGTCAATTGAAAAGCATGTGGAAAGGCTTAGCGGTGCTGCAATCCAGCCCACAGTAAAACCTTAAAGGATTTGATAGGACCAGGCCGGCGTCAGTAAACGGGAGTGCCTTTGGTTTACTGATTCTCTTGTGAGTAGGGACGTGTGTGGGCAGAGGATGTGTTAAACATGTGCGAAGGGACCCAACGACACTACTGTGTGGACATAAAGGCAAGCGGGGGGTGAGAAGTTTTGAAAAGAAATACAAAAACCAAAAGAGAGAGGAGAGAGAGAGAGCAGCAAAGAAAAGCCAGGGCCTCCTTACTCAGCAGGAGCCGTCTGCCAGAGCAGGAGTCAGGCAGGGGACCACAGGGACCAGCGTGGACGCGTGCCAAATACAATGACCTGCGAAGCTGCCAGGCCACTATGTGTGTGCCTGTGTGCAGTTGTGTGCGTGTGTATGGGAATGTGGGTGTGCATTCCTGGAGCCACGCTGCCCGCCTCTCCACAGTAACACTGACAGAACGCAATAGACCCTGTATCAGCAGAGAAAGGGGGGCAGAACGGGGAAGAAACACAGGACATACTGAGTCAAAAGGCTAAATATAAAGCAAATAACAGATAGTATGATCATTGCTGTGACCTCAAAATCAACATCACATTTTTTTCTCCATGAAAACACAACATAGCAAAAGCCAAAAACCTAGAGACTGGCAAATATTTGTCCAAAGATACAGTCATGGTATTATGCTTACACTGTTACACTGACTCTACATTTACTTCCACCAGGGTAACAAGATGTCTGGCCTTTTTTTAAAAATCTGTAAACTCAGAAATTAATTTCCTGGGTTCCAAATCTTAAACTTCACACTGTGACTGGGGAAGTTTGTATTCTTGCTACATGTGCAGTACAATAAAGACTTTGCAAAGCATGCATCCTCATATATTCATTTCAAATTAGCAAAGATGAAAAACCACGGTTCTTATATATTATATTAGATTATATATTAAATATTTTTGTGCTGCATGTCAGAAAATCCAATTCTCACTAAAATAGTTGTCACTTATTTTTGTTTTCCAAAAGTCTGGTTATATGTACACTTATAATTACAATGTTTTAGTGCTAATGCTACTGCCAATTTATGTCTCGGTAAACTTTAAAGAGCAGTATATTACTTTACACTACTTTAATGTGTTTGTATTTTGGTGCGATTCAGTGTAACAACCAACTTTAAAGCCGACACATTGCAGGTAAGAATAAAATTACATCAATGCATGTAATATGTCAGTCTTTAATTTTGCTTGGTAAACCTCCTTACTTTGGTTTGGCATATAGACAACAGTGTATTGAATACCTAGACCTCTTTCTTGAACCATTGGTAAACTACACAATAAGAAATAATCAAACAACTACATTTTTGCGTTGTACCATCTCAAAATAGTGAACGCCACCAACAGCTTTATGTGCTTGCTGTGCCAGAAATGTTCCATATACGGAGATTACCATAATCTTTGTTAGCTGTTAGATAAATACACAGGTTTAAATGGCAAAATATGTATTTTTATTGTGTGGTTCCCATTTAAAGATCTGACCTTCTTGTTGGCTTTCATCTGAATTTTTCCTTGGATATTAAATTAAAGTCATTTTTAGTAGCTATCTAGCCAAAGCAGCAATAACTTTATACAGATAATTAGTGGACCCTCACCAGCAAACTCACACTGTGCACATTTAAAGGGTACTTCCAACACAACACCTATACTGATGACCTCCAAGAAATATTTACTCTTCACAATTTCTCTAACTGTTCCGATTAAGCTTGCCAAAAAGAGCCCTGGATAGTGGATGCAAAAAAGAGAATGTGCAAATATTGTGTCATATTCGGTATTAACATTGTGATCATGGGCCAATCCACAAAGCCCAGCTGTGATCCTGTGCAAGACTTTAAGTGCTACTGGACACAAACCAGACCTCAGAGCCCAAGAATGTTTCTGCGGACAAGCTTTATTTTAGCTCAAAGTAGCACAGGTCCCATCTGGAGAGGACACCAATAGAAACTTGTACTATCACAAAGTCTTCTGCACACACAGGCCACTATTGTCTGCTTGAGCGAGGGGGTTAAAAGGAACTGTCTCCTTCTTGCTGACTCGTAAATGCTCTTGCCGTAATCCTGTTATCTTAGTCCCAATAAGTAATATGTTCATAAATAGAGCTCACATAGGCAGTGGCTCAAACACCGACGGCTGGCAGTTTTCACATCAACAGGGGCTGTTCAGGTGAAGTGTGAATACCTTTGACGGAGAAAACAGTCTCTATGGATGAGAAACTTCGAGTTGAAGTTAAATATAGTGCAGGTTTATTAAAGTAAGGTTTCCCATACAGCACATTTAGCTTTCATTTGATTAGATTCCAATAAAACAGCTTAAGTAGATTTAGAGTTGGTTAATTTAGAGTTGTTGTTTTTTTTTGGGGGGGCGGACAGTCATGAAATAGGAATGGATGATATCAATGGTGGGGATAAATGATTGGATAGGGAATTGAAGTGGTAAGGGGTTGCAATCACTTTTTAGAATGCCTTTATGTAAGGGCAGATGGTGTTGCCTGGGATTCAGAACCCAAGTTTCTGTAATACTTTACACATTGCCACCTACAGAAAACCAGATAAATGCTATAATGTAAAACTTCACAGGAAGGAATATTGCAAAGATGAACTTTGGCCCAAATAAAATCTGCCTAAGCTAAAACACTCACTAAAACATTGTCCATTTATTCGCCAATAATTAGGTGAATAGAACATATATTTCTTTTTTCAATTCAAATAATTTTTCTGAAACCTTATTTGTGCAAAAAATCTATTTAAGCCCAACATAATCATGCGCTCAGCTCCACTGTCAGACCTTTTGCAGCGCCCACAGTCAGTCACTGCAAAACTCAGCCATCAGAGGAAACGGACCAGCCCATCTCTCTGCTGACCGGGAAGATCAAAAACCGAAGAACATTTCCCCTAAACTATATCAACATGAAACTTTAAAGTAAAGGCGACGCAGGACAGGGATGTGATCATCACTGTGTGAGCCTTTCACAAGTGTTTGCACGAGATGAAAGAGATATAAAAATCCAAATATCCATGTGTACTTTCATAGCACAAAATTTAGCCATGTAAATGAAACATTGCTTTTGTCTGTATTGACACAGATGTGCTAAAGCCCAGTAGCATGACGGTAGAGAGACAGAATAGAATATATCTGTGGTTTAATGACAAAAATAATGTGGCTTAGTCTCCAAATGCACACAAAGTCCTAGTCACGTCCCTGATTGCAGGCAAAGCAAGCAGGCAAAACAGTCTTATGCAGACAATCAGGTGGTGTATATTACACACATACAATACATACCAATATACAATATGCATTTTGTAAAAGAACATAATACCAGAGTTGTGTGTAGTCCTACTTGTAATTGTCTTTTTTGAGTGCTACACCCAATTACAAAGGCAACAAATATCCTCTCTCCCACACATGAATGTGGTACCTATGTAAAACTAGCCTTGCTCCTCAGATATCTCCTGGCATACTTCTGATAGAAAAGAGCTATTGACAACATTTCTATAATAGGAAAACTAATGCAGTGATCATTAGTAAGGAATGAATAAGTGCATAATGTAAAAGGCTTCCAAAAAGGAGCTCTAAGTTTACATGCTTAAGGGCTTAGAGTCTGAATGAATGTGTGTGACAGGCCGAGACATTGAGATCGTTCCTTTTTTTTCCCCTCGCGTCATAAACACTCCCTACTCTAGGCTTTGAACTCAATAGAAATGTCACATCGGCCTGCACACTGACTAACACACACATTCAATATGATGATAAAGCAGGAGGTCCTTTTAGAGTGAGGACCTGAGGGAGAGAGGGAGACAGATGAAGGGAAACTCCCCCTGAAGTTAGCAGACAGACATGACACAACACAGAGTAGTGCAAGGGAGACAGACTACAAAGGAACAGGACATAGAGATACCTGCTAATGCTGTATGCAGCTAGTCTGTCCACATGATCTGTTAAAGTGCTTTCAGGGAATCTGAAGAAGGATCTTAGGTACAAGCTTTCGAACATGAAATGGTTGAACTGAATATGTTTTGAACTAACGTAGTAATCAATGGTAGTTAATTGGCGTGACATGACAGTAGCAATGGTCATATTTTGATCATTTGGACTGGCAAACTCTTGTAAAGCAAGAATATACCTGGAAATTTTATTTTTGGTTAGTGATTCAAAGCATGTGTAAATCAGGTTTAAACTGATCCTCATCTTAAGTCTATTAAACTAATCCACATCGTGCCGTTACGCAACTTCTCAGAACCTTGATGTAATCCAGTTATTAAGAGTTAGTGTGTAAACGTGATCGAAGTTGACCCAGCGAGGTTAAATGTGCACGTACTTGCAATGGAACAGAAGCACAGTTCTCGTCTTATTGAATTTACAAGGTGTGCATTATCACACAAGAAAAAGAAGAGCATTTATGTAGTTGCTGGGAATGTAGTGATCTAAAAAACTTCTCATTCAGTGTCAGCTGTACTGTGCTGAGGCTGGCAGGCTTTCTGTAGTTTCTTTCAGAGAAATTATTCTCTTGATTTTGTGGTTTTGTAGTATTTGATCTCAACCCCATTTTGTGGACCTGTCTTTGGCTAACATGTTTATGTCTCACAGTCATCTGTCAACTAAATGCAGAGAGATTCATTAAAACCAAGGAGTACAGTATTGTCTTCACACTGCACCTGCTATTCGTTGCTCTAGAGACACAACACAACTCTGAAGCTGCACGGAATGAAGAAATAGAAAGTGGACATGTGAGTATGAGGTCTGAACATCGTCTATAGTTTTCCCACCAAGACTCCAACCGTGTGTCCCCGGGCCCCAGTGACCACTGGCTTCCAACTGAAATGCTCTTTGTAAGTTAAAAGGTGTGCCAGGCTTGCTATAGACCACTGCAACAAAAGCAGCGGTTAAATAGCATGGGAACCCCCTTAGGGGTGTGAGCCAGGGTCAGACTGTCTGTTCACTGTGTGACTGTAGTCCGAGCTGCTCTTTTGGGAACAGACCACAATATTAAGAATGTATCAAACTGACTGGGCAAGTGTCTTTTCTAGCAGGCTGATAAATGGACACTACTGTCTGGGTTGCTCTACCAAGCAACTGCCTTTGAACTTATGCAATGGTTTAACAAAGATAACTTTTACTATTTCTGTGGCCACTTTGATGTACAATTGTAAGACATTCCATTGAGCCATGTCTTTAAAATATTGTCTTTAGCTTTAAAATGTTCCATGTGAAAAACAAAGCCAGCTGACAACAGTTTTGCTCTTATATGAGGCCAAAACAGCTGGACTCAAATTGCATGGAATCATTCCTTTCACCAAAAGCCCATCAGTTTTGGAGTAGCCAGCTCAGGTCACTGTAAAATAATCTGTCAGTTCTGGGAACAGATCCAAACAGACTCTGCAATCAGGTGCTCTGTGTACTACGCAGTCATACAAGTCTTTCCAGCTATAGACTTTACATACTGCAAATTAAAAAGAAGTCTTCTGCTTACTGAGGCAAGTAAAAAACACAGAGGACAAATCACACATGTCAAGCAGCTCTGCCTCTCAGTGCAGCGTTAAGGAGACTCCAATCACTGTGAATTATCCTGACAAAACCTCTTCAATCACACTGCTACCCCCCACCGCTAGTACACTTGCTTTCACACTTGTTCTTCTGCATCCATGTGCTCTGAATAGACGACATGTAAGGCTCCTCATGTTAAAATATAATGACTAAATGGACCAGATGAAGCATAAGGCGCAGATGCAACGAGAGAGCCAATTACACTCACGATGACCACTCACTCTGTCAGCATTGACAAGCTATGAGGAAAAAATGCTTAAAAATATATGGAAATAGGCTAGGTGTTTGAGGCAGATGAGATAAGATTGGATTTAATTGCTTGGTTCAAACACATGGCTTTAATCCCATTGTTACAGTGTGGCGTTTCATCCCACTGATAACGCTCCACACTTTGAACGCAGATTTACACACACACATAAAGATTGTGCTTCTGCTGCCGTGGCAGAAAAAGTGCTTAGTGTACCACATGCTCCCTTTTTTGAGGCAAAATTTAACTAGGTGGAAATTAGACTTTAACATCACAAAAGAAACAATGGGCTCAACCAGGAAGAACATATTTATACAAAAGTATTTTAATTTACAAGGTCAGACTGGGAAAGTTTCCAATAAGCAATTTCTACATAACTTTTTATACAACGATTTTACAGAGATCAACTAAGGAAACTTGGCAGGCTAAAATGGGGCAAATTGATAGAAATAGATAAACTGTAATAAGAACATGTCAGCAAAGTTTGTTTGGCATTTTGTTACAAGTGAAGTGGCTGTGATTAGTAAAGCAATTGTTTGTAGCTTTTAAGTTTATGAGACAAAAAATACATTTGGATTGACTATGATTTTGTTAAAACGTTAGTTGATGATTTTGGAAACTTGCGTAGCAAAAGGTCAAAAATTAAAATATAGAAAAATTAAGCTTTATATACTGTAGATATTTTGTCAATGTTTCATGTTGGAGAGAAAATGTTAAAATAGTTAACAATTCACTAACATATTGAGTAGGTCACTGGGTTCAAAAATCCCATCATCACTACAAGATCAAGTCTGCAGCCACCATCTTTGTTTGGGTGCGAGGATGGTTCATGTACGCGGGGGGAGTGTGAGACCAGCTGAAGCCTGGCTGAAATGACCTACACACATGCACATACAGCTCCAAGTGCATCTGTGTGTGTCTGCGGGGTGAGGGGTCCTGACCGCACTCATTCTCACGCCTGCTGACCACATTAATCACGTTGCATATTGCCAGTGCATGTGTGTGGGTATACTTGACTGCTCTCATCAATTCATTCTTCCGTCTGGTCCTACCCCTTTTTCTTGGGGCAGCCCCATCCCCCCACCAGTTCCTCTCCTCTCCTGAGCTCTACCCCTGGTGTGTGATGGACTGCTGGGAGCCTAATGAGAGCCCTCCTGCCCCTTTGGCTCTTTTTGGTGATTGCAGAGAGTGTGTGTGAGTGGGGGATGGTTGAAGCTGAGGTGACAGGTTGGTTATATACCTCTACATTTGAAGCCCTTGTCTTCACACCTCTTTCCCATCTCACACCCATGCTATGCCCCGCTCTTCACGCCAGCCTCCTGCAGCCATCTTGACATTCATTTGCGGTTAAGGGTTCAGCCTAATGGGGTACGAGTCTGAGACTGCTGAAACCTCCTGAAATCCTGCTAGGAGCAGGTGGGCAGCAAAATGTTCTGCAATAATGGATAGCTGTCCACTAGTAAATAGCTACAAGCAATACCTTCAGTAAAATATAACCATTAACAAAATGCTCTCTTTTAAACAAAACATATGCTTTATTTTATTTAGTTGTTGGTTGTAGTATGATAATAAAATTGGATAAATCATAGTGTTTTTAGCCTGAGAGCGAGCTATGCAAAAGTTGCAGTAAGGAACATAAGCTTACGAAAGCACTGAGGCACATAAGCTACATTTACTGTGCTTAATGTGTTAGCTAACACTATGGTTTCATTTCTATTTCTCTTAAGGGTTAAGAAGTTATGTGCAAAGACTCACATAAATGACTGAAATCCCACCAGCCATACAAGAGGCCACGGCCAATTTGCTAATGCACACTGACAATGTGAATAACCATAATTGGGTACTGGGTCTCTAAGTGATATAATTATTCATAGTTTAGGAGCTAAGTGCTTCCTTTAGAATCTTATCTGTACAATTGGGGTAAAGGGAGTGATGGCGATAAAAGCAGGAGGCGAGCGTGAAAAGGAGTGACCAGATATAAACTTAAGTTCAAATCACTTGTCGAGGTCATTAGTGCTTAAGAATAACTCAAAAACGTAGAAGGCATGTGCTGAAAGAGTGTGGCGCCTGGGAGATCAAAGCGAAACCAAATGTATGGAAATAGTCTCAAATCCGGCTATAATGGCCACCTCGCACACAATAGCCTCCTATGGGCCAGTGGTAATAGCACAATTGAGGAAGTGCACGCTGACTGCAACACACAAGCACATGTGTGTATTCAAAAGGCATTGTGAAGCCGGCCTGATATCTGTGATCTGCAACTGTCCACTTCCAGCTGAGATGAGGGCCACAATCAAGAGCCAAATTTACAGCATTCAAAGGAAAAAGCTCTAAACAACATCTGCTCTGAGATCAAGAAGCTTTGAATAAAACACAAAGCAGGAAAAAGGTGAAAATAAGGCTTATTTTACTTTTGTCACAAGTAACATTTCAGACATGATTTTGACACATAGGGAATGAAAACATGATAATCAAAACATCATTTAGTAGAATGCACCCTGAATGTAGCTTCTTTAATAAAAAAAAAATGTTTTGGATATATCAAGAATATTGTTCAAATTTATTGTGCCTAAAAGGGTGTGACCTAGACATAGACCAAACGTTTTTATGGCAGCCGATGTTTTCAAAATCTGACAAATGAATGGCCGATAAATTCTGTTGATATATTTATACAGATTTGGATAATTTTTCCAAAATACATAATTTAAGTTGACAACAAAATCACCCTCAGTTCTATTTCATCATATGTAAGACAGGAGTGTGCATTTTACTTTTAACACTTCAATGTGTAAAATTTAGACTTTGTGTTTGTTCTTTTGGAGTGGGTAAGTCAAAGCATAATCTTAAGCAAAGAATTAAGGTAGATAGCCAATGCATTCAGTAGAGAAAGTAACAGTGTGCTGGAATAAATATCAACCATGTTTCATAGACATTCCTTCAGCTAAGATGGCACTGATTTGTTGGTTATTCGGTAGCTGATATAAAAGCATCCCAGCAATTACATTCACAAAAGCATTAAGATATAGTAGTAATGTCAAATACACTGGTGTCTTTTCTTGGTAGTTTTGAACATAATATTTGGCTCTGCTATATCATTTCTTGATATAACTAATCTTAAAAATCTGTCAGCTCAAAAAGTTGTGTTTAAATTGCAAACAGACAAAGACAAAGGGGAGTGTGCAAAGCAGAACATGCACGTCAAAGCTAATTAAATGCTTCTAAGTTGAATGTTTGGGGAAATGTGCTCATTCTCTTTTATGCCAAAAGTCAGAAGAGGAGATCAATGCCATGCTAAATGAAGCTAGAAGCTGCAGGCAATTAGCTTAGCCTAAAGAGAGCCTGTCTGCGCACTGGGACATCTCCACCCACGGTCTTCAACTACGTCCAAGCAACATTATCATCATCACTTGGTTCAAGAACTGTTCACTTCAATCTCTAAAGGGGTTCGTAAAACGCCTCTAGCTGATGAAAAGAGAAGACACACAAGGCCTGATACACACCTTGGACAAATGCAATGCTCGAATGAGTTCTATCCAACCATCAAGTAATCAATAGCACTGCGGAAGTGGAATTTTTTTCCACTGGTTTGGACGAGACAAAGACAAAATAGGTTTAGAGAATGCTTTAATGTACTTTTACTTTTATTGAGTTCAATTATTAGACAAAAGGTTAAGGTCAGAAGAGGATTAGCTAAGAAAAAAAAAAAAAAAAAAGACTGCTTAATTTGCAAAGGAATGACAAAACATGTTTAAGCCAAGAATTTGACAGAGACGATTTCATCATCCAAATGTGTCTCAAAGGAATTTTCACTTGTGGCGTCCCCCCAAAACTACATAATGTTATGTTTTTAACCTACTACACACAAGAATGGTACAAAATAGTGCAACTTTTGAGGATTTTTTTTTCTTTCTTTTTTGAACAATGCTACCTGCCACCCCCACTTCTTCAGTCATCCTGGGTTTCCCCACTGTTCAACGCTACAGGCACAGCTTTTATTTAAAATGCAAACATGTCACTTAATCCCCCGTGGGATGAGTTATTAGATTATATTACATAAAGAAAAGGGTTTGGGGAGTTGAGGCAAACTATTCACGCTAAAGGCAGATTTGTGTGCATTTTGCATTACAAATAGTCTTTCTCCTCAACATTTGCTAGGCAATGGCCGTCAAATGAGTACTCTTTTAGGTCCAGCTTTGCACCTATATGCCATCTAGGTAAAAAGTGCACAATGACCAAATGTTGCACAACACTAAAAAACAGGTGGGGAAGTGTGCAATAGCAGGAAAAATAGGCAAACAGCATGAAAAGCCATACAAAGACAAGGCCACCATTATCATTGTGGTTGGACACCTTTGCCTAAGGCTGAAAATGGAGAGAAACAAACAGGATGAAGGCTGTAAAATGGAACGTAATGATGCATCCATATCCTTCTAACACCAATTGGAGATGGGGCCATGTTGTTTATGGGCACTGCTAATGCTAACCGAGTAGCATTTTTCCCTTGCTGTGCTAAACAAGTCTGGGTGGAAATTGCAACCATAACACCTTAGGCCAAACAGGAGGCAGTGTAGAAGATAGAATTGAACCATTGTGATGTGATTTTTTTAAGCAATAGCTGACCTTTTAAAACAAACATTCATTGCCTGACCGAAGTTGCTTCAAATGGATTGGGATCTTGGGTGTCTCAAATGTACAGATGTTCCCCTCCATCCTCAGTCTTCAAACAAGCTCTTCTGATGAATATATTTATATAATCAGTCTCTTATACATGTGTACAGGTGTTACCCGCTTTGATGAATGCAACAACAGAGCAGCCTAGTGTCCTCATCCCTCACAAGAGAGCCAAGAGTGTAGGCTTGATTTGTTTTACCAATTTCCTTTTCAACCATAGGCAGGAATTCATTGGGCTGATTGAGTGTATGTGTGAGAGGCAAGTTTTGTTTTCTAGATATTCAAAAAGAAATCTATATAAATCTATATATAGTTTAAGAGGGTGAAGAACATAGTGAGATTATGTTATATTTACTTGATAAATGCAATTTTTGCAATCATATATGTTGTTAGTTAAAAGTGGTCTAGTTTTGAACAGTACTTGACTTTGAACAGGCTTGTGTAGATTGAACCGTGTATGAGTCCAGATGAGGTCTGATGGGCACTGTCAAAATCTATAATGCTGGGCTCAGAACCAGTTAAGGCCAAATTTAATATGTACAGGTTTGAAAGCAGCCTCAACAGCCAAGTCATGAGAAAAATAAGTTTAGCTCAGTCTAAATTTTAATCTTGGATACGTTGGATTATATGGGATCCATCAATCCAGTCTTTTCAGTTCTGATACAAATTTTGATGATTTGGCTTCTGTCAATATCGACGGATACCATTGTAGGGACTAAAAATAGAGTATGAAAATGGGTCATAATCTGTTATGTAATTGTTATTGAGCAAATTTTGCTATTTCAAACAGATGCTCTAGGTCAACCTGAGTGACTAAAAAGTCTTATTACATCCAAATTAAAGCACAACCAGGCTAACAGCTGAATCGATGTCCTGGGACTGACACATAATACAGCAAAATTTCATGGATTGTCGATGATATCTGATCCCAGTATCAGATCAGTGAACCACTTGGCGCTATGTCTGACTTTGCAGGAAGTGTTCTTATTGTTTTTAGCCTTATACTAGCTTCTGTTAGAATAGGCCTTTCATTTTAGACCACGTTTGGTCTTTCATGTCAGTCTTCCTTGCATCATTTCTTTCCCAACGCTTGTCTCTATTTCTTCATTTATTTCCACCAATATGTACTGTTAATGTCAGAATTGTCACATCTCTCACATTGCGTGTTTTTCATATCCAATTTAGAAACAGAGCACAGGAAGGGTAAGCATATTGTCTATTAGTCATGGCTGCTGAGAAGCATGAGCAAACCAGCATTCTCAGGAGTCTTGGAAACAACGCACAAGAGGTGTCGCCGAAAACTGTCTGGCCTCTCCTCAGTGGACCCATAACACCAGCCGTCCCCCACTCACTCCTCCCGATGCACACTTCCTCAACCGGGAACTGCATTAACTTTCCAGATGAGTATATGGGACTGGGGGAAAAAGAAATCTATCCAAGATCCTACAGACAGAATATGATTAAAGGCCGAGTCATCTTATACTGATGCAAGTAACAGAAACAGAGACGTGCGAAACACATTAAAGAACATGAAAGCAAAATGTGGTGCGGAAAATAGAAAAAAAAGAAGTTGAGGTGCACAAAAAAGACAGGGCAGAGAGATGGACAGGAAGATGAAAAGTGAGAAGTGTGATGAGTCTTTCAGTCTTGGGACCAGAGCGTGCGAGAAGACGTGAGGCAAGATGAGCTCACAGCCTCCTCCTCTTCCTCCTGAATCTGTTGGGAAACTCAAGCAACTTTATAACTACAGACACGGCTTTTCCACAACAAATAGAGCTGCACATTTTATCAAAAAGTGTAATTCTTCTGATTAGTAATGTAGTTGTGATTTGCAAATGTTGTTTTATTAATAGAATTCAGTTCAAACTTCATATACTGTACACATCCAGGACAACTGACTGAATGTGGCTGATTCCAGGCTCTCGAACAAACTGTGCCATGATAGCCGCACCAGAACTGATTTGGACCTGTATAATTCCAGGCTTAAAACACATCAGGACATTTTTTAACACCTGGTGATGTGAAGCGTTATTATTTAATCCTTGTTTTACTGTTTGCATTGTTGAATTTGTTGCATTTTTATATAGTTTTAGATGAAAAGCACGTTTGGTGACGGAAATTAAGGCTAGGTAATATGGCAAAAGATAATACCACGATTTTCTTAGAGCCAGATTCTAATTTTGATTTTGTCACTATTCGTGTAGACTTTTTTTTTTATTGTCTGTGTCTTTCTAAAATCATCAGCTTTTTCATAAAGTTCCTACTACACTGTGATTGGCTAAATCCAGCTGTCACTCACTAAGAACAGGACAAAGGCGGACCAATAGGAGAAGTACGTGTGGAAAAATACAATGTATTTGAACAAACAGAACCTTAAAAAGAGAAATCACTTTACCACAATTTTTTTTTTTTTCATGATATTGTCCAACCTTAAAGGAAATTATAGTTCTTAAAAAAAAATGCAATTTGCTAATATGGTCTATCATATTCTGGTTAGAACCTATATTCATTAATGGTTAAAGGACAAGATGTTACATGATTGTTCATACATACATACATACCCTTAATTTGAGCAGAAAAAATGATTAAGATCTGACAAGCTACACCTTTTAATAATCTACAAATTCAAAAAGTGTTGCGAAAAAGACACCCAAATAACTGATAACTGCAGATGGATAACAAGTGTGTTTGGTTTTTAATAAGTTTGAAAAAAATGTGTTCTCTGATTCTTATGTTATGTTAATTTGTCTATGTTTAATGTTTATTTATGGTGTGTTTATATCATGAACAGATTTGTTTGTTCAGAATAGATGTACAATTTAATTTGCTTCAATATATGGTATACAGTATATGAAGTTTTATTCTGCCAGTAAGTGACACATGATGTAGAAATGGCTCCTCCTTCTTTTACACGTCAGTCAGCAGCTTTATAACTCAATCAGTACATTCACAGAGCTTGAAAAGCCCCAAGACAAACAGCAGAGCATGAATGAGCTTGAAGATGTAACAACGTGTGATGATGTGATCGAGTTAGTAATGCAAACAACCACAGGGATTCGAAGCCTAGACTTAGCAGAGTCTAGCTCACAGATCATGTACAGGAGAGTGGTCAGGTCAGCGACATGGTCAGTCACAACTGGATCACACTATGGACTCTAAAAACCTGTAGTTTATCTGTAGCTTATAAAAAATGTACTTAAAATTCCAAGTGTAGAACAAAAATACATTAAGATAGACAGATAACTACTTTATTGATCTCGAGGGAAATTCAGTTTATCAGCTGCATACAGTGCAAGCTGATGGCTGCTTGCTACACAGGCGCCGGGAAGAGTTTGACAAATTGAAAGTTAGAAACTAAAATAATCAAGAATCACAACTCTAGTTTAATTTTTCAGCCAGCAATTACATCTTTTCTGGTGACTCCGTTCATTATAGGAGCTTTGTCTTCCAATATATAGTTTTCGCCTGAACAGTAGAAAGACAAGTCACCCTTGTGTTCGCTATAATCCTGTTCAACTTCACCGCCACACTGTGTCAGAGTCACCACTTCCAAAAGACGTCAGGGACCCTTTACCATTTTATGTAATGTTGCGGGGACATCACACATACACACACATCACTAAAATCCTACTATCTACCCCCCTTTCTGTGAACAAGAGGTTTTTCTACAGCTGGGTAACAAAGCATGACCCAATAATCCTAAAGCCTGACTCAAAGCTAAAGGAACCCCCTTCACCATGCCTAGACTTATATCCCTTCCTCCCGCTCTCTGAGGACTTTATAAGGCATGGGTAAAGGGGGGTTAACTAACACAAATACGCTTAGCTGTGATTATTCCAATTATGAGTTGGAGCCAGGAGAAAATTATTATCAGCACAAGAGGTTTTGGGGTCACACACAAGACAATAACTGACATTCTCACCTTATGGACTAAGAAAAATGAAGTGTTCTATATATGACCATTCAAATAATCTGCCTAGTGAAAGCCTATAGACTCTAAATTCTTTTCATTCCTTTGGGGTTGGCTTTAGCTAGCTTTGATCTGTAACCAATACAGAAATCAAGGTAATGTAAGCCTGTTTTGCTTCATAATCTTCTGCTGGTAGTCTTTAGATTGAGTTTTTATAGTAGCATTGCAACAGAGAAAGTTTGTAGATGCATGTCAGCACAAGGCTAAATATGGCACAAACTCAAACGCTCAACATACAACACAACAAAGCATGGTGTGCTAACCTCAAATTACACCACCAACAGTGTTTGATAGAATACTAAAGATAATTACTGATAGAACTGGATGCATTTGTACAATAGTAGGAATGCATTGTAGAGCAAAACTACTGAGATGCCATGCTTGAAACCATGCATCATCAGCATGCATGTGTCAGCATGCTGCCTTGTATTCTCAGCCAGGTCCTATTACAAGCTACATGGGCCATCTCGCTTTCCTAAAAAACAAGTAGTGCCGCTCTGTTAAGTGGCGATTATATTATGTCATGTCAGGCAAACACAATCTTCTACAGGCTTGCGACATGATCTTTGATAACACTGGTAGTACTAGTATGAAGCGCAAATGTGAAAGACACGGGCAAGGTATTGAGTAAGCAGTTCTGTGGGTTTAGTGAGGTGAGGAACAGCCCAAATCTTATCTGAGCACAGCTATTCAGCTCATGTTTTGTTCTGTTGACAGAAAGACAAAACCTTGTGGGTGCCTGACTGTTATGGTTGACCTTGAGGGAAGTTTGGAACGGTTTACAGGTGAGGCAGGTAAGACTGGAGTGTTTGCTTTCAAACTTTAACACTGTTGCCAAAAGTTGTTGACTTCATTAAAAGAAATGTGCTTATGTAATGATTTATTAAACAATCTGCAAATGCTACAGAGCTCAACTGGTTACACAAAGAACGCAATGTACTTTTTTTTCACAAAATGATAGAAGCAATCTTTACGTAATCATATTGATTTACATCACTAATAGCTGCGTAATCGTGAGCTAATGTCATGAGTCATTACAAGTGTGTATTATTTGTTTGGTTTAGATAACTAATTAACAAGTTTACTATCAACACCATTAACAATAGAAAGTGTCAAAATTTGGCACATCACTTTCACAAGTTGAGAAAAAAGAGGCCTAAGTCAAACTATTTCCAGCAAAACCTTGTGTAGTGCAACTATATTGACAGGCACCTGGATCCACGAAATTGAAAAAGTTCAAAGTTGTGGAAGGACAGTTCCAAAAACGCACAAATCTTTTTCTCTTTCTTTAGTTTTGAGGCTGAATCAATGAGCAGCTATAAGATGCAAGCAGCCCCACTGAAAAGGCACTAACCACCAGTTTTCATCTATTCCCCAGATACTTGGGAGCAACGTGAAACCCCCTAGACAAGCTCCAGTGGTTCTTGCTGCCATCTGGTCTTAGAAAAATCCTCGCGGTGATGGCATAGAGAGTTGCCTTTTGCCTAACCATTGGCTTCATCCCATCAATTTTCCCTGGTGCCTGCACTTGTTCTGTGGCCGTGGGTGCGAAGCTAATGAGAGTGCGTGGAAGAGATGGGGAGCTCTGCGGAATGGCCCTTTGTTTAGAAACAGACCCTTCTCTGCAGAGCTGGAAATGCGAGACGCGTATCGATCATTTCAACTAGATAGCCTTTTGTGCGGCTGTGCAAAGTGAGGCTTCCAAGCAATGCAACAAAACAAATACATTTAAGTTTTCGCACCGGAAAAGACATAAACTTCAAGAGAAGGTAACATAAACAAGAACGAGCGTGTATTCTCCACGCTGGTGGCGACTCCGCTCTTTGTCCAGTCCGATCAGTAAAGCAGCAGCAAATAAACAAAAAGCAGAGGAAGGATTTGGGGAATTAACGTTGGATTAATCATAATAAGAGACCCAACAACCGCTTTTGTCCGCTGCCTTGGCTCGTGTGGAGTTGAGAAAACCGACTTTTCCGACAAGGAACACGCACAAACAGATTGCTCCGACGCTACATCACAGGGTCCTATTGTACCCGCGTCTGTCAGCCTGCCTCCCCGCTCCTCTCTGGACTTCAGACGGAGCTAACAGAGACATACTCCCCAAAACACATGACCAGGCGCGGAGTGCCTTCACCGAGGCGCACGGGTCTGTGGTGCGCCCGAGCAAAAGGCACCAGGCAGAAACGAGCAGGCACAATAGAGCCCTTTAATATTTAAACAGCAGCTGGTTGACTGCGCTAGCGAAGCATAACTGTGCTTCCCCTTTTTGAAAAGTCGCTTTAAGCTGAAAATAACAATATTCCACTGGAAATAGGGTACAATACAGGGTGAAAAATCTGCGCGTTTATCTGTCGCCAAGACAAGCGCTTCGCATACTTTCCACCGCGGAAAGGAAAACTTCAATCAATCATCCCCAGTAAAAGGTCCACAGCAGCAGAGACTTAACATTCCGCGGTGTTAAAGCTCAAAAAGCACCCTTCAAACACTGCTTATCGCACTTACCAACTTGTAAAACGTTTTCCACACAGCCTGTCTCAAGTAGCCTGATACCGCGGCGGAAAGGCAGACCGTCTCCGGTTCCCACCGTCCCAGCAGTCCCTGTAGAGGCTGTCGTTCCCGGGGTAGATCCTCCACCAGCTCCAGGCGCTGGAGCGGCGGAAGCTGGAGTCCCAGTTCCGTTCGGAGCCGTCGAAGCACCCTCTTCTCCGGCGACTCGGCACTGAAACGAAGAGTACATGCATATCTCCTTCTCGTTCCGGGGAAAAGACCAGTAGACTATGCGGCGCTGGACGGGCTCCGGGATCCGTTCAAAGCGCTCTTCTACTCTTTCAAAGGCCCACTTCTCCGCTACTGCCTTCGCAGCGCAGTCCAGCAGCGACTCCGGAGAGCGATACCTGGAGCTGGGTAAACCGCTGCCGTGGCCCGGCCCAGGCCCGGGACCTCGGGGAGCTGGGCGCAGACAGGGTCGCTTGCTGGCCGGCGGCGAGGAGAGGAGGGGATGGGGCTGTTCTCGGCGTCCTTCCGCCATGGCGAGCTGTTCAACACTGGCTAGACAAACGCTGCGCGGACTGAGCAGCGGCAGGAAGCAGACACACACACAAACACGCACCTACTCACACACACGTACACGCACGGACTGCACGCTGTGAGCTTCACATCACACAACTTATTAGCACCACACATCCGCCCTTGCCCTTCGAAGTAAAGGAGTAAGAGGGTCGTAGGCTATCATGTCTGAATAATAGAAAATAGGAGAAAATATCACTTAAAACGAACCGGCCAATCATATTTTTATTGGCTGACAGCTCATCATTTTTTTATGCACATGGTCTAATCCGTGAAAGGCGTCACATAACTCGTATTTTAGGCCTTGAAAATTGTTGCCTATCTCTTTGAGTCTTCAAGCCCTGATATGTAGCAGGGATGTAATCATTTCAACACAGACAGAGCATTGGGGCCCAATTTTGATGCTCGCCACTCATATGAATATACGAATTATTCACATTGTCACAACTGCTTATGGGCCTTGGACATGTAAGCTGTACTAAAAACAAAAATACCTATTTTTAATGTCACAGACATTTCATGCGCTTGTTGATGCAGTGCAGGCCTGTGTACCGCTCCAACACGGGCTCCAACACAAGGCCCACCCGCTCACTACTGAAGCTTGCTCTGGGACCCTTTATAACCTTATACCACTGAACGTGTGCAATCTTTTAAATCGGCCAAAGAAAAATTAAGTAGTTGTTTAAAATGTGAATAATCTAAACCTTTTGTCAATAAAAAGTTTAAATGGGTGACAGTTCATAGTATTGTTGATTTCAACGTGATTCACATTCATGTCTCTTATTGTGCCAGTGAAGTGCTTTGTACTTCCTGTGTGTTGCATTTGATTAGATGGCCTGTGCAGCAGGGGAGAGAGAGAGGCAAAGGGGGCTGTGCGGTCTGATTGATGGCTGCTGGAGGATGTTACACGTCACTGAGCCTCACAATAACAAAACACTCCTCTCTCTCTCTCATCAGCATGGCATGTGAGCCTTGGATCAGCCCAACCACTCATGACACTTTGTAGATTCAATCAGAACCAGAACTGGACATCGGCACGTTAATACAGAGCCAAATCTACTGCAAAGTTGGATTTTACAATAAAATATGAATATGAATAAATTATCTTTGTAAAGCATGCTTTCAAATGCAATTTAGCATCACTTCAAAGCTTTGAAAAAACAACACTACCCTGCAGATTATCTTTGAAACAACAAAGTCTTACTGCCTCCCTCATTTTACATAGGCGTTGATAATGATCCCTGCTTTCCCTAATACATGACAATACACCAGTGTCCTGCAAATTTAATTTACACCATTATGTGTCCTTTACATATCAATTACCACAAAAGAGCAAATAAACATCCTTTCAAAGAACCTTGCCACACCACCACATGCTTTTCCCTCCACCAAAGACATGTTGAAGGTTATATATTTACTTTTTGTTGCGGCTGTAGAGAGACAATGCACTGGCTCAGTCTTTTGGGTTAAGGTTTTTGTGTGTGCAAGTGCTGTTTTGCATGCTGACATATTGGTGTGAATGAGATAGCTCACTAGTGTCAGACGGCCAAACTGCAGTGGACTCTCACAAGACCAGACATGTTGTGTGCCTGTCTTTAGACCTAATCTTTCTTAGTTCATCTATAATGTTTATATTTAGTGATACGTTTGCAAGTAAAAACTAAAGACTTTTCATATTGACAACAAGAAAGAATGGATCATCTCTTTTATCAACTGAGCTTATCATGTTTTTGTTTGTTTAAATTCACAGTAACATGACATATGTTTGAAATGTGACAACTCAATACACACTATTGGCTGTCTTGCTGTTTGATGGGATTTAGTGGTAAATTAGGAAGCAACAAGGAAGATTAATAAAGGGCACATATGTAAAATTTACTTTTTAGGTTTTTCATATTACTTCCTATCAAAAACACTGCTGAAGTTTTGTCCATGCAATATCTTTTGTTCCCCTAAAACACTGTTCTGAATGTGTTTGATCTGTGGTGTCATGGCACAAGCTCTGAGATCTTCTGCACTGTTTTTAAGTCCCTAAATCTTTGGACTCTTTTGAACATTTCGGCAGCGTTAGCACATCGGCAAGATCAGTCTGATTGTTAACCGTATGTCATTTCCTTTGTAGACAGTAGATGAAGTCTAAGCACATGACTGTCATATGTACTTTAATATACTGTTTTTGCTGGTTCTAGTGCATGGGATTCCAAAGTGAGTAGCTCAAAAGCATGTTTGAAGGACAAAAAACAACACAAAGAATGCATCATAATTGTCCTAAACAAATTCCAAAAATTTCCAATTCATACAAAAAGTTGTGCGATGATCTACTATTTCATTATTGCATATGATCGACTCTCAGACTTTTTAAATTGGCACTTATCTGTTTTTGTAAAAGTCTATTAAGAAAAATCCACATTAGATTGTATGAATATTTGTTTGGTGTTGCCTACACAAACCTTTCTTACTATTCTTATGTACGTTTTATTTATTTATTTATTTATTTTTTAACCAACAACAATATCACTAATTTCTGAGGCTACTGTGAACAAAAAAGAATGTTGGGGTCTAAGCATAGTACAATGTAGTTATTAGAAAAACCTTGCTTACAATCTGGCCTTATGAGATCATCATCTCATGCTGAAATGTGAATGCAACCTACTTTATCAAATTCTTATATCTTCTTCAAAGAGAAAGTTATCATGTCACATCAACTTTAATAAAAAACATTGACTATTAGTGCTACATTCAAATACAGTATAAAGTTTCAGGTAAAAGAACAAGGATAGGTTGAGTTGTCAATAATAGTTGGGGGTTACATCTATTTCTCTATTTCTAGATGACTATTGCTTACATGTAAGCGTGAATACAATGGAAGTTTAACAGAGTTTTCACAATTGTATTACAAACAGCATGGCACTGTTCACTGACCTTAAAAGAGCAGTTGTGATTTGACAATCAAACTACCAATGTGCGGGAAGACACTATCGCTCCAGTGTGATATAAAGCCACAAAATTACTCATAAACGCCTGACAAATGGACGTCAGGGCTGAAATTAAGCAGGCAATCTTCTTTTTGAAGTTGACTCTTTGGACGCATTGGAGAGATATTAGTTTCGGAGACAATATCCTGATGTGTCTCCCCTTTCTACTCTAAAGACTGCTTTTTGGCGTGCAATTATATCGAACAATAGGCCCACAGCCAATGGAGGATGCAACCCGTTACCATGGAAATGATTATGATGGATTTGTGGATAGACAGAGTAGGTAATTGGAAAAAGATTGATGGGTGACAGGGCGAGAAAAGGGGAGGAGAGAACGAGAGAGAGAGGGAGGGATGAATTACCTGAGTAGCATTGGGAGGAGAGAGGGCCCTATTACAGCCTATCTTTATGGGATTTACAATTATATAATGATGCATCCTCACTTTCATCAAGTCAATAGGCAATCATTCTTACTAGCTCTCCCTATTCACTCATTCTTCCCTTACTATTAGACCTTCACTTCCACATTTCCTGTTTTTCTGTCTGACTCCAAAACTGCTCTGTGTAATTCGTCTCATTATCCTATCCTGAGCGCTTCGGTAAAAGGGAAGTCATATGTACCAATTTATGCAGGCAATGGTACAGTAATGTGTTATATAGAACATAGATTAGGACTTGTTTACGTAAGAGCAAGAGCTTTCAACGGGTGGCTTCAAAATGTACGTGGTTGAAATGTGTATTTTTACATGTAATGTGTGAGAAGTAAATGGATGATCAATAGAGTGATCTATTCTATTCAAAATAAATTAATTGTTCCTTGGTGTCATTAGTAATATGAGTGTCAATTCAGAATTATCTTCTGCCACTATGAATGTATGAGCTGCACTGAGATGAATCGCACTCAGAAGTACTTTTTGTTGCTTTCAGGTGTCCTTTCTTTGGCTTTTTGGCTAGTGATTCTTCCTAGCAATATAGGTTAAGGTTATATTGCTAAAGGATTAGAGTTGGAATTAGGGTTGTGCTAGGGTAAAGCTAAAGTTAGCTATCAGCTAACAAGAGGATGGTTAGTCTGATCAACAGGCCTGACCACCCTCCAGAAGTAGTTGATATAGAGGTATTTTCAGTCGACGCCACTTTCCGCTCTACTGCGCATGCGTTATCAGAAAGAGCAACTCTATGTCTGGTTAGCTGGGGAAACTTCTTTGAATAAAACAATGAAACGGGACAAGAGCTAGCTATTTCGATCAGGTATGAACCGGTATGACGACGTCTGAAGCTTGAGACTGTTTTTCTCGCAGTTTTTTCACTCTATCATATGAATGTAACTTTTAAAGGCCATAGGGTCAAATTTCATTCACAAATGTTGGTTTAGCAGCAAAACTTGTTTTCACACTATGATAAACTCTTGTAGTTAGCTGACAATGGTGCTTTTTTACTTTGTTTCCACTGTTTGTGTCTATGAGCGGCGGCTCAAAAATCCCTCTATACAGCAAGTCATCACCTGTGACTGTCCCGAAAATGGCTCCCGGATAGCAGCCAAAATACAGTATGTCGACGGGTAAATACATCTCAAACACATTGTATTTAAACTAAAACCAATGTTTGAAGTAAAGAAGACCAAATGATGTTATAGCTATATTTAACATACATAAATAAACATAATGTTCTGTTATAATTCAGTAGAGCTCCTGCAGCTGATGTCACACTAACCCAGCATGCACCGCGTAACTTTGGGCCAGTAGTGTCATGATGCTCATTTTTGTTCTTGTCTTTCTGATTTTGTTCCCCAAGTTCCTAGTGTTCTGTTTTATTTTGACAGTCTTTCTCTGTTTTGTTTCTGTGCTTTACTTCCTGTGTGTGATTACCTGCCCCACCCTCATGTCCTCACCTGTGTCTCGTTAACTCTTAGTATTTATCCCTCATGTTCTCCCATGTCCTTTGTCGTGTCATTGAATCATGATAATTTATGGTTTAATAAAAGCACAAACTAAATCTAAACCAAGTTAACCAATGTTTAACCAAAATGACTTTCAGGTGTTTATCACATTGACATTGAGAGAATTAGTTTCTGTCATGTACAAAGCTTCACATTAGTCAGGGCACATCATGTTTTCACTTTTGTCTCAAGATCAGATTGTTTAAATCGCCAGTTTGAGCAAAAAAAATAAATAACAAACACAAACATTTTAATGATATGAGAAGATGGAAAGTGAATCAGATGTCCAGAAGTAGGAGATTCAATACCGTGATTTATGCAATCTAAACTCGTGAAAAGCAAAGTCGGGTTACAAAATGGTCACTAATATTTATTTACAGCCTAATTTAATGCCAAGGATAAAGCACAGAAGCTAAAGTTCAGGCTTCTTCCTATTAGATGGTGTCATGTGAGTGCAAAAGCTATGTCACCTCAATAGCAAGAAGAGTCAAAACCAGAAAAAAAAATTGAGAAGAATGTCTCTGAATGTGACTCATCTCAGTGTAGTTCATAAAAGCAGGGTCTCCGTGTACGTAGATTCAATCTTCTTAAATAATCTGGGTGTACGTACACAAAAATGCCACTTTCCCCGTCAAGTTTGTGATTTATAAAAGCAACTTAACGTAAAAATGATCAGTTAAATCCAAAAAGTCTCAACCTTGTGTCTTTGAGGTTTTAAAAGTGTGACAGAAAGAGATCTGTGATGAGAAACAAGAGAAATTATCAAGTATGTAGAAATTTGTTTTGTTCGTATGTACATTTTCAATATTAATATGCAAAGTTTTATAAGTGAGACCCAAGAACTGATCAGACGATGCACAAGAGAAAGATGGCGTTTGGTGGTATTCAAACTGTCCAATAGTCGGTAGTTTGTATAAGACACTGTCAGGCCAGGCCATGCGGATATGTGAACCCATTGAAATGAGGCTTATCTTCTGTGTGACATTATGACTGCATTGTGTATTTTGGCCTTGAGCCACACACACCCTGGATCATGAAACCTCCTTCACACTCTTCACTTTGAAACACTCATATTGTTAGAACAATGACGCCAAACATCCACTACGCAATATCTTTTTCTTTTCTTTTGTTGCATTTGTCACCAGCCACTCTAATCAAATAATCTATCTTGTTCAGCTTCACAGATAAAAGCCACAAATAAAAAAAAAGAAAAAAAGAAAATAGATGTTTTTAGTAATCTTTTGTGCTATGTGCTATTGAAATGGTGACCTGGTTTTTGTTTATACAATTGGCAGATGCAACTGTGAAGGTCTGCAGAAATATATAAATAAATAATGGTTGATTGGAAACAAAGAAAGAATATACCTTTAAAAATGTGGAAATGACAAGGGGTAAAGAAAAGTCCACATAGAATAAAAGACATTGCATACTTCTGTTTTACAAAAAAAAAAAAACATATTATATTACAAGTGTTGTTGAGGTTTTATCAAGGTTCCTCATTCAGTTTTGTGTTTTGTGCATTGCTGTTGACTTCACAATTTTAAGTTTTTCTTTGTCAGTGGTCACTGTGAACTATGAATGCAAACAAATAGCTCGTATAAAATTATCTGCCATTCAAGTAATACACTATAGAAATCTGTAGTTGTCGCATGTCATTTAGATGCAGTTAGGAGCAATGAAAGCATTATCAATATTCTCTCAAAGTATTTAAGTATTCAAAACATTTTGCTAGCCGCACAAGCATTCTTTGACCATACAAAAAGGTATATTATATATATATATATGTATAGGCCCTTATATATATAAGGCCTTTTCCCACTGTAGGAACTTTTTTCAGTTCCTAGTACTTTTTTAGTTCCTGTCCCCATTTTGAGCATTCACACAGAGCAGGAACTATGGACTGGGGCCACACTGGGGCAGGTACTTTCAGTCAGACCAGGAACCTTTTGGTGACACAAGCACATTTACTATGCTAACTTTGTTTGGAAACATGTTTTACACATTCTCACATTTAGATAAACTTTCCTTATCCTTAAGAAAAAATATTTAAAGGCAGTAATCCCAAAATGTATTTTTTTAATTTGTAAATAGTAGCCTATATTACTATTATTAAAAATTACAGTGAATAATTCAGTTTTATCTTTAATTCCAGTGATGTTTTTAAGTTTTGCACATTAAAGTTTTTTGTGGAATCGAAAAAAACTAAAACTTTTGTTTTCCTGACACCACTTAATGACTTATTTAAATGTTCCAGACTAAACAGATGATAATGTTAAGGCTAGTTAGACCCACTTTCAGAAACTGTTGCTGTGTGAACACAAACATGGGGACAGGGTAGTTCCTCTGGCTAAACAGGGACTGGAGAAATATGGGGACTAGTTCTTGGTACTTTCATGTGGGAAAACGCCTATAATGTGGATGTATATTTATGTAATTCACAACTTTAAATAACGTATATTTTATTATCTAATAAATTATTTTGAGTAGTCACACAGTGCACATTAATAGACTCATACAGTGATGTTAAAGCGTTTGATTTCGCCAGGAGCTAGTTTCCATCCAAACCTCCGCCACTGTGTGACCTCATCCAGCATGTAGTCCTACTATCTTTTTTTCTTCTTTTTTTTTCAATCAAAAATAGAGTTATACAATCAGTACTTTGTGACTCACATTGCTAGGTTCCATCTGAATCAAATGATAAAATATTTGAAAAAAGGCACTCTGATTGTGTTTGGGTGGTCTACACCAGTTTCACTTTACTGTCTGAAAAATGATGTTCCGAGGCCATAATTGCACCCAAAACAGCGAAGGCATTTTGATATTGACTCTGCGTCAATGGGCTTGAGAGTTAAGGACTAGTTGGGACAGAGTTAGGTGAATACTTCCACAACACTGCAGACTGGCTACTGTCTCTATCTCTGGATGGATGTCTTCTGGGAATTCCAGTTTTATAACTAAAGCTCGCACAACATGTAAACTTCTCCAGTTAGGGTTAGGGTGCCAGTTACAATAGTCCGGACCAAGCCTAAAATAAGAAGAGCAGAGGAGACATTTCTGTGGGGACAAGTTTTTGGTAGTGGAATTGAGATACCTCCAATCAATTTAAAGGCACAAAGGAGGTTAAACAATGATGTGGTAAAGTCTGTAATGTTTTATCCAAATATCTATCAATACTTGTTTACATTAGACATGGCTGCGGCAAATACTATTTTAACTAAATCTGTCATAATTTTTAACATTGTTGTCAGAGTGCTAGCTAAAATCGATGACATTAAGCTGACGATGGCTCTTCCTGAGTGTGAACATGCTGTGAACCTCCTAGACTCTGCATCTGTACTTATCCTGCAGGAGGGGCTGTGTGCAATCAGCCCACCTCCTGCTAAAACACTAACCCTGGATACACTTTAGTTCCTGTCCAAATTGCACATAGATCCAACTGATGAGACACTCTCGCTCTGCAGAGGTGGCATAGGCCTTTTAGCAGCTACTTATGACCCTCTATCCACTACAATGTACGCCCTGACAAAGGCGCCTCCAGGCAACACGATCTCCTTCCTCCCCTCCTTATTCACAAGCTTGATTTCTTTTCATCAACTCTGTCTCTTCTCCTTTTCTCCGTGCACCTTTCTACTCAGCTGGACGCTCTTGTTGTTGTCAAATCCAATAGCTTTTTCCATCCTGGCTTCGCTCCGTCCCCCTGTCCCTTTCTTGTATCTTTGTCTCCCTCTGTATTATACTCTTTGCAATTCTGTGGTTGGATCCAAAATAACCCCTAAGTGATTATAGGGAGCTAGGGCTATAGTGACTGCATCGCTTTGTGCTGGTCTTTCTAAGGCATTATTATCTCAGTGGACTTTGAGTTTCCCACAATGCATCAGGGGTACATGAGGGTAGCAATAAGTTGTATTTATTAACTTGTTTGTTTATTTGTTTTTTTTTCTCTTTCTAATAGGGTCACTTCAATCAATCATCAGTAATAAATGTTCAAAGATTTTATGTGGAGTTGTATTACTGCCCATATATCAATTCATTTTCTTATATTCAGTATATTTTTGGGAGAAAATATTAACAATTTTTATATCACTTGCAAAAAAACAAAAACTATAATTTAGTTAGAACATTTTCTGGAAACCTTTACAAATACATGAGTATTTTGTTTTTTGTTTTTTCTAAGTGTATGGCTCTTCAACAAAAGAGGTGTTTGAGTGGGTGTAAATTGGGAGCAGACTTTTGTGTGTCACTGATATGTTTAGACAACACAAATCACAAACAGATGAAATACAGGTTAAATACCTATCCAAAGACTTAGTTATATTTTTAAATGACTTAATTTTTATATATTTTATTTGTTTATTTTTATTTTTGTGATTATGAATATGATTATTGTGTAGGACTAGCACTATTTCGGTTCAAATATTTAAGACAATTGTGTCCATTTCATTTGCAAGACACTTTACTCATCACCTTACCTAGAGGCTGTGTACTACAAGCAGAAAGAACACATGTCATTTAACATAACATTTATAACTTAGGGGGAGGAAGTAAAAGGTGTTCTTCTTAGGCTTGGCTTGGTGAAAACCACTGTAGGTGACGGATATTGAACGAATGAATGGTTTATTCTGACATACAGGTGAATAAAACAATAAACTGTACAACATAAAATCAGTAGTCACAATACATGTGATTTCCACTCAAAAAGGCCTGGGCTAGACACTGCACTGTAGGCACTTATGATTACAATCTAGTTGCAACCTAATCTTATTTAGGCACTATATCGGCACTATACCGGGTGACACCATACTGACATGGCTCAACTCATGCTGGGTCTTGTGAAGTTCTTCCAAACACATCATGGTGTAATTTAAGACTCAAAATGCATTAATGAGCAAAATGTTTGACTGTTGCAAAAAGCTTAAAACATTTATGGTGAGTTTACATTATTAAGATGGCAAAATTGGCTATAGCTCCTTTAAGTTTTTCTTTCTTTTCTTTTTTTAACCTCTCCATCCAAATTGTCCTCTTGTGGAGCCACCGATTCAAATGCCTCATTGTGTTAGCAAAGGAAATGTGTCAATAAATCTTGTCAAGCACTCAGAACACAGGCTATAGATTTTATTTATAGAACTGTACAGTAGTTCATTTAAATACTGTCTGCATCCTGCACTTACCCATTTTGTGTATGTTACATGTTGAACAGTTCATAACAAAAGATGCTGACCACCATTCTTCTAAGCACCAATAAACTGGGGTACCAAGGACTATTTTTCTCACTCGTCCCATTGGCCTCTCTCTCCCAAGTATCCTCCATCTTAAGTCTTCCTCTTGCTCTTTCTCTGCTCTGTTATCCTGTGTGTCTTCTCAGAGCGACCTCTAACCCTGTGTTTTTAGCCATCTCTTTTCTCTTTTTGCAGCTCTTTTCTCTGAGCTGTGGGTCTTTGTGGACGCTCTCAGGCCCCCAGTGGGACGTCCAGTCGGAGAATAGGCCTGCAAAACAAACTGTGTAAAAAGGAGAGGCTCTATGAGGAAAAGCAGTAAGGAGTGAAAAGAAGGTGCCAACAAAGGAGAGATTGGGGAGGTACGGATAAAGAAGCGGACATGCCTGACATTTCTAAAGCAAAGTGCCAAGTCCTAGAAACTCATTACAAATACGCAAGTGGTTGTTTAAAAGGGTCTTATGGTTTTTTCATGTCTTAAAATAAATTCTAACACATCAAAATCAATATTGTTAGAGTCGTTTTTCCAGATAGCTTAGATTTTGGAACTGTTGCGCTATGTAACATTTATGGAAACATGGCAATGAAGTGCACTAACCACGCTATTACAGGTGGTTTAGCGAGTTAGATAGGTTTGTCTCAATACATGTCTCATTTAAATGACACATTTTACAGTTTATTCATCTTCTAATATTGCTTCTTCATCAAAAACGCAGCTGGAGTTTCATCTGTGAAATGCTGTCCTTTACTCTCTGAGCTTCAGAAAATATATTTCCCAATTTACCAGATTTGTGTTTTCATAGGTAAGCCCTGAGATTTTCAGCACCAAATCATTCAGACTCACTCTGAGAACTTCTGCAGCATTAGCATATTAGGTTAACCTAGCTCACATCAGATGGATATGTGTTGTTGAACTCCGATTGAACTTTTACATTATACTTCTGGAACTTTATTACAACAAGTGTCACACACGTACACCACTCTGCTCTTATTTCAAAAAGGAAATAGTCAGTATTTTGCTAAAACAGGCTCAATAGCAGCAGAAATACATGCATCCACTGGAGCGGCCATCTTTGTTTTCAGGGGTCTTTGATGACAACCCCTTCTCCCCACCTCCTGCTGCAATGTGACAGTGAGAGAATCCATCTGACAGGCTGACAGTTAATATCAGATAAGATTGGTTTGAATATTTCCTTCAGATAATTTAACTTGCAGTCAAAAGATGAAATTTTAACTTTTTGTTTTTGCTTATGTATCTTGAATTTCTTGTGTTTTGTTCCATCTTCAGGTCCAGCCTCAACAAGAGGGAGTTATAGGTTTACATAATACGTAAGATAACATGTGAACCTTTAAGGGCACGTCCACTGATCTTGTTAGGTCAAGACAGAATTTCCAGAAGAGTTGAGTATAAAAAAAAGGAAACAGCAACATGAAGCTAACATCTGCCTTATCCAGACCTCAGTCATGGTGTGCAATGTTTTTTCTATACTCTTAAGATTTGATTATGATATGATGATAATGCTGCTAATGATGATAATGATGCTGATGATGATGATGCTGATGATAATGCTGCTGCTGATGATGATAATGCTGCTGCTGCTGATGATAATGCTGCTGCTGATGATAATGCTGCTGCTGATGATAATGCTGCTGATGATGATAATGCTGCTGCTGATGATAATGCTGCTGCTGCTGCTGATGATGATGATGATGCTGCTGTGCTGATGATGATGATATGATGATGATGATGACGATAATGCTGCTGCTGCTGCTGCTGATGATAATGCTGATGATGATGATGCTGCTGCTGCTGCTGGATGATAATGCTGCTGTGATGATAATGCTGCTGCTGATGATAATGCTGCTGCTGCTGATGATGATGATAATGCTGCTGCTGCTGATGTGCTGCTGATGATGATGATGCTATGCTGCTCTGCTGATGATGATGATGATGATAATGCTGCTGCTGCTGTTGATGATAATGCTGCTGCTGCTGCTGATGATGATAATGCTGCTGCTGCTGCTGATGATGATGATGATGCTGCTGCTGATGATGATGATATGCTGCTGCTGTGCTGATGATGATTTTTATGATGAAGATAATGATGATGTTGGTGATGAAGATGACGATAATGATGAGATGACAATGATAATGATGGTGATGATAAAGATGATGACAATGATTGTTTTTATAATGAAGAGAATGATGATGATAATGATGATTTTTATGATGAAGAGAATGATGATGATGCTGCTGCTGCTGACGATGATGATGATGATGATGATTTTTATGATGAAGAGAATGATGATGATGCTGCTGCTGCTGACGATGATGATGATGATGATTTTTATGAGGAAGAGAATGATGATGATGATGATGATGATGATGATGATGATGATGATGATGATGATGAATCTCATAACTTGATACCAGAACAAGAGACCATTAGAGCGCTGACTGAATCACAAAGTGATAAATAAGAAGATCAGGTGCTCTTCAAAGATCCCTTGTGAGCACACAAAAAACTTACTTAAGCGATAAAGAGAGGGCCCAGGTTAACATAAATTGAGATCGTTACACACCTGTGAATATTACATGTCCTGATGAAGACGTTTGTCGATATGCCTTGGCGTTAAACACATAAATTGATCTGCATATACTGTACATCGGAGTGCCTCAAATCTCTCTTTACCACATTAGTAAGTTTCCCATAACTTTATAACTTGATGGGTCTAAGAAGTGAGACCTTCCAGAGTTAACAATACTCTTATTGTTATTGAAAAAACTATTTATTTTTGTTTGTTTGTTGTTTGTTTGTTTGTTTGTTTGTTTGATTTTAGGTTCCTGATGTGTCTGTGTGTGCATATATACCTATGCTTTTACTGTGTGTTTTACTTACCTTGGGAGATACATTCAGGGGTAAATCAGTTTTCATTTTCACAGCAGGGCCATTATGTAAATAAGCCCATCATTGTGCTTTATGGTTATGAGTTTGCAGTGTTGGTTTGGTTATGGTCTGAATATGGCCAAGGTAATACCTGTACACAGAGCACATAAAATAAACATGTTTATGTAGGAGAATATGTGCTGCACACTGTTGTTTTATTAACCACGACTAGGGACAACAGCAAGACTTGGAAATATATTAAGTGAAAAAGACCCCAAACATGAGGTCTGCATGAGGTCAAACAAAGAAAACAAATATTTTTTAGACGCCTTTTTTAGAGTTGAGTGGTTTCTGCTACTGTGGAGACTAGTGGAGATCCTTAAATAAACAAATAAATAAACAAATAAATTATTTTTTGTTTTGTTTTGTATCTAAAAGAAGTTCTTAGTCTTAATTTTGAGTTGTTTTCTGGTTTTGACTAATGTCCTCAAGTTTATGTTTTGCAAAATTTCTCGGAAATGTATTTTGAAAACACTTATAATTCCATTTCTTAATTGGCATCTTGAAGGACCTTTGTACCAAGCTTTAAAAAATATATATATATTTTTTGAAAGCATCAAGTGTTTATGAATAGATTTTTAAGTGCATGCTCTAGGTTTTATTGGCAACAGAGCGTCCCTTCAAACGAATCTCTCCACTATTCACGGCACAAAGAGTAATTAAGCAATTGAAACTGTGAAATGTGTTTTTACTGATGTGGAAAACAAACTCTGACAAGCATAGTTTAATATGCAAAAGCCATGAGATCTACATCCAAGCATCACATCACCTCGCTAGACCACTCAAGCCTATAGAACTAACTAAAGGCACAAAAGCAGAAATAAAATATACTTTGTGAGCACTTTAGTTAAGTCACAGATCAAATGCAAAACAATCAGTCTCTGCTGTTCCTTATTTGAGTAAGACTTATTATTTCTTTCTTTAGCAGATAAAGGGGGCTTAGGCCATCAACCTTTGATTTATTTTGAACAGTGTTTCTCAAACAAATTTACATTTTTTTGAATCCAGTATTTCTTTTGGGTTGACCATTTATATGTATTCAGTCATTCATTTTCTACTGCTTAATCCCGTTAGGGGTCACGGCTGACTGGAGCCTATCCCAGTAACTCTGGGCCTTAGGCGGGGGAACACCCTGGAAGTGACCAACTCATCTCAGGGTTAGACAGACAACCATTCACTCACTCATTCACTCAATCTTAAATTTACAGTCTGCCTCTTCATTTCAAAATGTACATTACAATTACTCATGTTTTTAATTGGAAAGTAAGTAACTATGACAGTTTTAAACACCACATGTTTTACTCAGAATCTGAATCATAGTAATTAGAAGTAAATGCAGTGGACAGGGTTAGATTATTTGTGAAAGGAGGAACCTTTTCAGAAAATTACTCAAACATCCATGAATCAATCAATTCAAATACAACTAATACTAATGAGAGACTACTACAGCCCAACATAGTTCAAAACCTCACAAAAGTGGATTTACTGGAAAACTTCCAATTTAGTTAGTTCTGTTACAAACCTTATTTAGATATGGGGATACTCAAAAAGCTAAATAAATATTTAAAACTGTATTTTTTTGTATTTGTTGTTGTTGTTTTTTACTGTATTAGAGTAGCTTTTTCATTCGATGAGTCACTATTTAAAATACGGAAGCACCGATCCGATACTGAGAAAGCATACTGGTGCCGATCAACGAAATTTTTCTGGATTGGATATCGGCTCCATGACATTGGATCAGCCGATACCATTGTTGTGCCTATAATTGGACATAATGAGACTAATTAACTGGCTCATGTTGCACTAGAACATCTCATATGACATTTTATTCAGATTAAGTTAAGTTGCGTTATGATGTCATATATTTTGATAAGAAAAATAAGGAATATCAGTCCATACACTGTATCAGTTGATATCAAGTATCAGCAGATATTTAAAGTCAAAGTATTAGAATTGGTATCGCAACAGAAAAAGCTGAATCGCTGCGTCACTAATTTAAAAGGCCTCAGAAACATGGTGAGCTACCTGGGCAACCATCAACCAGTATTTCTTTGTGAATTGTGAAAATGTTATCATGGTCTTATAAAATATGAGATCATTATAGAAGACTACACATTTGTGAGTTTGTGGTTCTCATTTGATAAAAAGTTGTGTTCCTCTTCTTCAGCAGTTATGGCATAATTTTCTACACTTTTCTTATGCTTAGCTTCCTTTTTACAACTGCTTGCATAACTTTACTTTGCCAGTTTAAAATTGCCTCCTATTTGTAGAAGCTAAACACATTTTATGCTACCTTCTATTTAAAAGTCTGTCTCTGTGTGCAATATTGAGCTATTTTCTGTGTCCAGATAAACAAGCCACTATCCAATCAAGCTTGACTGTGCAAAATTGCATTTAAATGCCTTCCACTCTCATTCACAATGGATGAATGGACGTGATGCGACGGGCCACGATGGATTTGTGCCATGTGCGAGTGAAATTGTCTCTTTGGCGAGGTCACAATACTCATAAAGCACTGCACTCTCGCTAATGATAGACACCATAAAAAGTGCAAGGTGTCAGCCTCTAGTCTCCTTATGCAATTAAACCATCAGATCAGCGCGTTCATTGGGGTTATATGGTGAGGGAGTATAGGTCTATAAGATTGCAGTGGTCAGGGGAAGTGCCTGCAAATGAATGTAAGTTAATGCAATGTAGCCTAAACACAAGGGCTTGCAACAACATGGCGCCAGATGAAATGAGGTGTGAAATAAGATTCTTTGTCTCGGAGGAGAGGAACTGGAGGAAATCCCTCGTCAACACAACACAAATCTTTAACGTCCAGGCCTGTATATGGCCTCACAATGTGCAATTCTCATGAAATATTTAATAATAATCACTTTAGGGAATTTCATTTGTGCGCTCCTATACATCAGTAAATACAGATGAGGTGGAGTGGGAACTTCCCCTACTTTAATGATGAATCAAATCAATAAAAACAACACAAATGCTGATGCTTCTGAATGATAAGTAAGTAAATGGAATGAAAACTGAAAAGGATTATTGTCAGAACAACTTAAACACAATAGCTATTGCTTTTTGGTTAATATGTTAAAACAATAGTGAAACAAAGGGGCAAAGAGATCTGTCCATGACTCCATAATCTTCAACCAAACAAATTGTGCCATTTTCTACATTTTGTGACACAAAGGTGTTTTTATTCAATATCAGATGCATCATTGTGAACAAGACAAAAAAGTGCACATGCCAAGTTAGTCACCTCACTCAAATTAGGAGCTAGACTATTCTAGATTTTTATTTTGAACAAGAGGGAAGGTTTTTTCAATTTTTAAGTCAATCTTATCAATGAAGTCATTTCAATTGGCATTTCACTAGGCCTTAACCATATCATTTTTTTTAAAGGGACCTATTATGTCAAATTCACTTTTCTAAGTTTTTAACCTTGTTATGATGGCCTTCCCTTCATCATTAGTCTACTCAAAGTTATATTTGAATTGATTCATGCATGTTTGAGTAATCTTGTTTAGCTGCAGCTCAAGTGCTCAGAAATCCCCATTCTCACCTACCACCTATCCCCTCTCACTTTCCTGTATTTACTTGGTATATTTCAAAAGATTAATACTCAAAGTGAAGCATGTTTGGTTCAATACTGTCCCATATTCACTTCTCAACAATAAAAAATGTTTTTAAAATCTGTTGCTTTTTACAGTTACATTTAAAATGAAGAGGCGGAGCTTATCAGATCTGCAGTTTTGAACAGGAAGTCAGTGGAGCTGTTCCTATTTTTAAGTAGTTTTAGGTCAACTTTGTGTTTTACAATAAACAAACGGTAAATTACTGATCTGTGTATGTTCTAGATTCTTACTAAATATTAAAAAAAAACACACAATAGGACCCCTTTAAAGAAAAGCTTAAAATGCAGCTTTAAAAAACTTGTACAAGGTATTCTGACACAAAACAATGAATTTACTTTATAATGACTTTTACGCCAGCCCTTGCCTTTTTAATTAGATTTATTCCCAAATTAGCACAGTGGCAGCACTGGTATTGCAAATTTTATGAAAACAAGATGATTTATTTCTCAATATAGTACAACAGGCAATAATGCTTAAAAATCATACATTATAGGTCATGATGCTTTCCAACTGAAATCTCCAATCTAGTGGTTAATGTGCAGTGGATTACATTTTAAATCCCTGCTTTGCCCCTAGGGCTGGCCCTAAACTCAACACCACATCTCCATTAGACCAAAGCTCGAGAGGACCAGAATGGCCTCACCTCGCCCTGAGGCTCTAGCCCACTCTGCATCCACCCATAGGACACTCTCACTCACAGGACAAAGACACTTGTCAGAATACACAGGCGTCAGACAGGGATCAGGAATACACTGCTCTCATCAGCTCTATTTCATATTATTAATCTAATGCTGCTGCTGTGGAAATGTTGCCAACAAGTTCACGCCTGGATCAGTAATTACAGTGCTAACAAAGTTTGGATATAGGTTATTGAAAACTGAATCCAGTCAGAACTGAACAATGCCATTTTTTTTTCTTGAAAACCTCCTTTTGCTATGTCAAAATGGTCAGCTTGTCAAGATAGGCTTTCTTCACTTGTTTTCATGATGTATTCTTGACGAAAATTGATTAACTTGGCTAAGTATAGGCACAATAGGATTGGGGCTAAGGTGAGGGTTAGCAACAATATTTAAAAAAAGAAAAAAATACAAATTTAGGCAGTAGATAACACTAACTTTAAAGGAGACCTATTGTGTGTGTTTTTTTATATTTAGTTAGAAACTAGAACATGTGCTGATCAGTAATTTACCTTTTGTTCATTGTAAAACACAAAGTTGATCTAAAACAGCTTCAAAATAGAAACAGCTCTGTTAACTTCTTGTTTAAAACTGCAAAACTGAAGCCCCGCCTCTTCATTTTAAAATGTAATGGTAAAAAGCAACAGATTTTTTAAAACTATTTTTTATTGTTGGAAAGTGGATATGGGGCAGTATTGAACCAAACATGCTTCACTTTGAGTCATGCAGCCCGATCTTGCCCTTTTGTCTTAGCCGGTCTTAGCCTTGGTCTTAATAATTCCTCTGTTGGCCACTAGTGGCTCTCTCCAAGCTCTAGACACTGTCAGTATAGAAGGTGTGGCTCCAGCCAGATGTGAGGGTGCAGTTTTTTTCATTGAACCTGACACATGCTCAGGCCTGTGACAAGTGAGCAGCTGCTTTAGGATCACAGGCAAAAGAGAACTGTAGCAGCAGCTTCAGTTTGGAAAAAAATGTAATAATAGAAATCTATTTGGTGAAAGTCTATTTACTTGACAGACTTTAACAACTTTGTCTAAAAATTGTCTTTTCTTTTACATAAAGCTTGTTGACTTAATAAAAAAGATAATCAGATGTGAGAGTGAACATGGGTCAGTGTGAATGCTATGGAAAGGCCAAAGAGGCACGAAAAATGTTTATTAATGATGCCGTTGACCGTAAAATGGTTTAAAGTACATGATGTTCCTTTCATGACCTAAACCCTCACATCTGGCTGGAGCCACACCTTCTATACTGACAGTGTATAGAGCTTGGAGAGAGCCACTAGTGGCCAACAGAGGAATAATTAAGACCAAGGCTAAGACCAGCTAGGACAAAAGGGCAAGATCGGGCTGTTAATCTTTTGAATTATAACAAGTAAATACAGACAAGTTGGAGGGGATAGGTGATAGGTGAGAACGGGGATTTCTGAGCACTTGAGCTCCAGCTGAAGAACAATACAGGATTACTCCAACATGAATTAATCAATTCAAATATAACTTTGAATAAACTAATGGTGATGGAAAGACATTATAACAAGGTTAAAAACTTGAAAGTGAATACAAAAGGTAGCAAGGTAGACCAGCTCAGGGTGGTTTAGAAGTGTGTCTATCAAACACATACTGATACATTTTACTCACTAAGGGCAATGCGTAGATGAGTGTGGTTTTTAACCCTATGAAATTTGATGGAAAGGAACTCAATTGCCATCATTACTGTGCTGTAGATCTTTCTCTGTTTCATCCAAGAGTGGTCCAGTAGAAAAGGTTTTTTATTCAAACTGACAATGTAGGTTGCAGCTGCTGTCTCAATGTTAAATGTCTAGACTATACCTTTCAAACTTTCTGAATCATTGATTGTCGTATAGTGAGCAATCATCTGATTTTATTTTTTCTTAATGTCAATCTCAAAAACTTGCAATTGACTTGAAACCAACTGTAGACCCTACATATTTGACCTTAATAAATTTGGGAAACCATCAGCCACAACAAATATTTTCTCTTTGTCTCTTTCTCTCTTAAAGTCTTCCAGGTCCATCATTCTTCTCCGATCTCCACCTCCTCCTCCACTCCAGCTGTTAAACCAATTAAACGCTCACCGAGGGTAGACTGCCCACTCTCCTATTGAGAAAAATACATGCAATAAAAAGCTTTCACTGTGCACTGCCATTGTGTGACAGCAAGGCCGCCATCTTTAATTATGGCCTACGCCCCCACCCTTCTCCTGTCTCAATAGAAGTGGGCTGTAGGTACAGACAGGGCTGGCGTGCGGAGAAAGGTTTTGTGTTGTGCAAGCAGCTAAAACGAGGTGCGCTGGTAGGACGCGGCGTGAATAGCTATAATCTCAGGTGTTAGACAAGGAAAATGAAGGATTAGAAGTTTGCGGTACAGCTGCAACATATGGCAGAACAAATCGCTGAGTGCTCACAGGGAACAGAATTGTACTTTTCAAGTTTTCATCAAGTGATTTGGTCTTCACAGTGAGACACAAAAAGAGCACTATACTTGTATAGAAATAATACCATGATGCATTCACACCCCCTCTTCCACTGTAAAGAAAATTTAGTAAGTTTAGCAGAAGTTTACTTCTATGACTGGGTTAGGATGACCCCTGTACATTTAATTACATTTAAACTGTACTGACAACAGTCTACAATCGATGTAAAGTACATGGTAGCCTATTGGTAGACTGAAAGGTTATCTACTGGTACCTTAAAACAAAAATAAAAAATAAGACATAAATTCTTTGTCTCATAGATAGAATGCACAGTGTGTGTATCTGAGCACAAATTGTTCAAAGTGAAAAATTGATCCTGTCGCTGTGCTGCTTTCAACAAGGTTGTCAGTTTTATGGCCAGATGAAAAACTGATGGAAAGAAAGAGCAGAGAGGCACGGTAAAAGCTGCAGAGACACATCCTAAAAGGAGGTGATGGAGGGGCATTATGGAGCCATGATATCAGCGGAGAAGAGGAGATGGGGGCGCACACAGACCAGTCCTCCCCTGTGCCCTCTGCCTTCGGGGGACACCCAGGGCAGGTCTGGGGAATGTGAGGCATGGCGGAGGGAACAAAGCTGACTACTGTCCCCCAGAGAGAGGCCTTGTTCTGGGCCAAAGGGCGACAAGGAGCCAGTTGCGCAGTGCCTGGATGAATGGAGACTGGTCTGACTGACTGGACGTCTCAGTGGACCCTCGGATCCCCAGTTGGCAAGCTGCTGGCCCAGGCTTGATTGCCCACAGAGCAGGCATGTAAAGAAGCCAGGGCAGCGGTGGAGAATGTGAGGCATGAGAGAGGAACAAAGAGCTCCACTGTCCCCAGAGAGAGGTCCGGAGCTAGGCTGCACAGGGCACTGGCTCAGCCTCTGCAGGAGTATGAAGATGTGGGCTGAAAACAGCAGACCAAAGAACTAAAGAGCGCATTCTTGTGGACTGTGGTTTATTTGTAGCTGTGTTAAAAGCCAGTCTTGAAATGTAGATTTAGTTGGCTTCAACATGAAATGCAAGTACACTGCACAATAACCACGGGTGTATCAAAATGTATTATGAAAAAAACAAATTATCATCATTGCCGTTTTAAAGTTTAATTTACACATACATAACAGTAACCTGGCTCACGCTAGATTTATAGGTGTATCACTCTGAATTAAGTTCTACACATTGTCAATCTTGATAGACTGTCGCTGAAAAACCATAGTGTGTGTGTATGTTTTAAGAAGTCAAAAAATTAGTAATTTTGCTAAAATAGGCTAAAGTATGTGTTTTGGGCCTGCCATGTTTGTTTTGGGTCACACATGCACTTTCAAACAAGCATCCATTCTGCATTGTAATTGGTCCGGCTGACCGTGTCCGCTAAAATAGTCTGGGTGATTGATATAAATCTGGGAAACTTGGAATAGTGCTTTCTGAGGCTGAGATGAAAAAGAAGAGTACCTTGCAGACATAACTCCAGCTGTGTCAGTAATGAAGAAACAATGTCAGAACACAAAACTTCTAAAAGGCAGTTTTGCATAATTTAAAAAATGAGAAAATGTCAGCATATCTGTGTCCTACTTTTATGTTTAGCAAATTCTTACTGTCTCCCTTGTTGTTTGTTTCAGTTTATGCAACTGATCTGATAACAGACTATTGCCTCAGAAAAACAGTTGAATAAAGTCATGCACAAACCCCTAGTCCAATTATGAAGAAACTCCACACACTTGCTGTTATTGCAGACATTTTAATAATTATTCTGTATTGATTTATATAATGAAGACTCAGACCTTGAAGCAGCCATTTTCCTCTCCAATCCCGGGTGCCAAGATGGAGACCAATCAGAAAAGGGCAGAATGGCCAATCACAAACCGTACACAAGGAAATAGCCAATTAGGCCTGTTTGTCTGGGCGGACAAAGGAAGTGATATTGCAGCGTGATTGCACCAGCGCCGCGCTACAGAAACGCGTTCAAATTACACCTTTGCACACTGCCTTCCAACCCTCATTTTTCAGGAGTGTGAGATCTTGATTGCCTGTGCGTTGGCAAGTGGGCATGTCTCATTATCACACCAAAACAATCACCACCTCGGAGGCAAAAAACACAGATTTTGTTTTCATTAGGGAGCTATTGAGTCACAGCTCTCCAGTCAAGGCCAAGACACTCACGCAGCGCACACAACATCGAGGTAGTCCGGCAATTCTCTTTCTTTTTTTTTTCTTCTTTTTCTTTTTTTTTATTCAGATGATTTGTACCTTATTGCAGTCCGTGTAATGAAGCTGTAAATTTGGAGACATGAGAGGCCTTTCAGAGCTCCTCAGAGAGACACAATAATCTTGGGACTGAGATGGTTAATTAACTGATTGTTTGCTTGGCCCACAGCCATGGAGAAATGGGCAAGATGGTGGAAAAGACGAGAATTGGTTGAAGAAGAAGATTGGTAAGAAAAAAAATGGATCCAAACAAAACGGGATTTGTAGGTGGATAAAAACGGAATATTGGAAATCATGTCACAGAAGGAAATTTGTTGCAAAGAGGGTGTAATGTACAGATTCTGGAGGTATGGCATGAAAAAACAATGGGGATATTCCATTATTTTCAAAAGCACACCTAGTTTCCAGTTTGTAGACTCTAGCGTATATAGTTTTCAATTTATTTCTCCCCATAGCAGCATTTTAAAGAGTTGTAGCTCAGTAGTATCCATGTTGTTTGCTAAGCTTTAATATAACATTTATATTTAATGAATGCTGCCTTTTAAGTGTCATTTTCAGTTTATAGACTTATAGTTGCTCATTTGAATAACAGTCCAGTAATACAGAAGGATTTGAAACTTTACTAACTTTCGCTGATACGGAGTTGTGTCTGGAGTTTTTAAGGCCTAGAATGATTTTGTGCAAAATTATTATTAACTGATAACAATTGATGGTGGTTATATCTGCTTGTGAAGATATTATACCTGTTTGTCAATGTCTGATATCATCACATATCAGAAGCTAAGCAAAACAGGGCCTGGGCAGCACTTGGATGGGAGACTGCTCGATTGCCACAGTGGAACGACTAGAGTGAATTATTGTGTCCTTGGGGAAGACACTTTGCCCAACTTGCCCCAATCAGGATGTTTGCATGAATGCATGAACATGGAAATCAAACTGCAATAAAAAAAAGACAAAAACTTTCCCTCAGAGTAAAAAGCTTAACATGGAGAGATGTCTGGAGCAGGAGTGCCCATGCTTTTTGAATAAATTTGATCTCAAAGGGCTTGATTTTTGATTGTGCCAATGGTCAAACGTTTTTTTTTTTTTTGTTTTTTGTTTTGTTTTTTTTTTAGGTTGTATCAGAGTAACTAACTAAAAGTTTTAGTAATTTGTATAGGCTAATAAACTTGATTTGGTGTACTTTGACGGTCTTTTCAACTCAAAATATAATCGAAAAGACACATCTAACCCAGGGGTTCTTAACCTTTTTGACCTCGGGGCCCGATTATTCATGTAGAAAGTAACCAGAACCTGTTCACACCTTCGTGCCTCACTTTGGGCCCGCTGGTCTAGAGTGTGGCTTTCTGCACCAACTCTGCTTTTGTAGGACCCAGGCTGTATTATTTTGAATTATGTAAATCTTGCTAATGCTGTAGTTTTTTTTTTTTTTTTTGTCTGTTTAGATAATGTCAGAACACGGATATAATCGGTCAGGACCATCCTTGTCTATTAGATTTCTCAAAACCAATGTTCCTCAATTGGTGTGCCTGGGTTTACTTGAACTTTGGACAGTCAGTTTAAATTGGACTTGATTGTGTACATTGGATGAATAGTTTCTTAATGCAAAGCGCCTTGAGTGGCTTGAAAGGTGGAAAGTACTGATAATTCTGCCCTACATCACTTCTTTTTCATTTACAGTCTTGGCTTTATTGCATCTGCTGATGTTTATGAGTGTGTGCTTTTTTATGAAACTTAGTAAAACTGTGTAAAGGCCAATGACCGTTTTATTACAGTTTAGAGCCATGTCATAAAAAGTTTACATCTCTTTATTACAAGGGTCAAAGTTTGGCTACGCTCCAGATCATCGTTATCTCAATATGTGCACTTTCTAGATTCCTGTTTCTAAGCGCTTTTATGCCATTATAACTTGAGAAAAGACATTAACACAGAGATATGTTGGTATCATAAGCACAGTTTATTGATATTAGCTGCAGGAGGTCAAAGTTAGATCTTCTTGCTGATTCTTTTCAGCACGACAGACCCGGCTTTGGAAGTCTATGAAAAAAAGTATGACATTGATATATAGCTATTACTGAAAGAATGCTCTAGTCATACTATAAAATATATTATATATCATATTATAAAGTAAGCAAGTCTATATGAAGAGAAAATCTTACCTCAACGAGCTTGCCTCCAACAATCTCAGAAGTGTGGTGGTAGTTGGGAAAGGTAGCTGTCAGCTTGCCTCCTTCGATGTTGACTGTGGCCTACAAACAAAGAAAAAGTATTAGAAATTGTTTGAAATATACAAATTATAAAATATATTTCAGTCTTAAAACTGTTCATTTGAAACATATAATACAGTTATACATAGATAAATAAAGCCTATTGATTGTAATTATACCATTTTAATGAAATGTTTTGGCTTATTATCAAAATCAATATTAAATGAATGACAAATGATATATTTTAAATAAATAAAATGTTGAAACAAATTGTAGTTTCTGGACTATTAAGAAAAGGTCCAACTTTGCCCTTTTTTTCTTGGCTTTGAGGTTTACGAGTGTGTCATTTTAATGAAACTTTGCAAATTTTAATGAATTTTGTTCTTTATTTGAACTTTATTTGAGTGTTGTTTTGAGATTAGTTAAATCTGGGATATTTTTGTGTGTATATTAGGTATATTAGTATATAGTCGCGGTGTCACAGGATTACAAAAAAGTATGTAGCACCACCAGTCTAAAACACATCTAAGCTGTGTAATGCAACACTAAACATCTAAGAACATCTAAGCAATGAATAGACCCAAAAACCTACCTTGAACTTCTTCCCTCCGATAGTTTCCATGTCTGCCTCCTTGCCGACGGTGAAGGCGTTGGTGACCTTGTGGTTGGCGGGATACAGGTGTGTCCAGGTGAAGCTGTCTCCATCCTGTGTGATCTCTGTGATCAGCTTGTAGTCACGGCCTTTCTCAATGATGTCGTCGGGGATGCCTGTGGAGATGGAGAAAGTTAGAAGATGGAGAAAGAAAGTATTTTGTAGATTATAGATTTTACAATATTTTTTCTTACCAATGCAAAACTAAGAGATGTAACATTCATGTTTGATTCGAAATGGACACTCTACTTCTGCATTATCGATCAGAAAACTGTATTATTGCTTAATTTTGTAACATTTCTTTTGCTTGATCAATAATATTGTGAAGCAGAAACAAAAACAAAACAAAAAAACAATAATATCTAGTTTGATTTAAAAAAATAATAATTTCAACAAAACATCTTCTGCATTATGTTACTTATGTGTGTTATGTATATGTTGTGTGTATTCTTGTATTTATTTTTCCATTCACAATTATTGAACCTTTTAATGTTATACATATTGATTAAAAAATCTATCTCAAAAGAACTCATCCACAAAGCAATAGATTATTTATTTAACATTTCGTTATTAGAAAAACGCTGCTAAAATAAAAATGTGCTTATGGGGACTGGTATCTGTTTTAGGCCCTGTTGAAACTGTAATGCTTTACCCTCACAGTACGATGCCCCTGGCTGCCATAAATGTAAATTAAAAGGGACTAGCTTCTCACAAATACAACGGTTAGCTGTGATCCAAGTAACTCAAAATGATCATTACATAGGCAAACATCATGGAAACTTTGGTTGTAATAAACTTAAAATGTGTGTTTTGTTCTCACCAAGCAGTTTGCAGAACTCCACATATCCCTCCTGAGATTCAGTTTCCCATTTTCCAGCGAAGGCCATTTTGTGAGAGGAGGTGCGAGGTGCTGAGACAGGGCGAGGAAAGAGCAAGGTGCCCAGAGGAGAGTGGGACCAGCTTATATACTGTACCTCCTCCTCAGTCTAATACATGTGACCACACTGGAGTACGATTACAGCTTCAGATGACCACAATGTGCTGTGAGCAAGAGGCCAATAACCCACTATAATGGCAGTTTATGGAGTTTGAGAATAGAGGGTAAATTGCTGACTGCTCATCAGGGCCACTGCCTCATCCAGGTCAGTGAACTCGCTACAACCGCTTTATGATCTGTTCTTTTACTACTCAAAATCACATAAAGGTCTTTGTTTTAGCTCTTAATCTCAGTGACACAGTGCACTCTCTTAAAAATATTATAGAGGTTTGATGGATTAAAATTTTACAAGACACATTACTTTCAAGGACACTTGAGGGTGATAGTAATTATTTATTACTCCAGGTGAATTTTGTTTCTTGAATTGATGCCAACTTTGTAATATTGTTGTGCAAACTAAACCGTTTAGATAAATAAGAACAAATAAACTACGATTTGAAGATCATACCTCTGTATGAATAGATAGCATCATATGTGCATTCTTAATAGGTAGTCTAGTTTTTTACAACAAAGTTCATCCTTCGTATTGGCTTCAGATTTTTAGAAATCTTCTAATTAGAACAGATGCTTATAGTTAGAATTGGAATTAATTGGTCATAGTTTACTCTTTAGTAAACTGCAAAAACGATATATCTCTCCCCTCCTCAGGACTACAATGGAATATTAGCTGTAAGCTAGAATCTGATACAAGCATCTCTGCCTTTGTGCTTAATGAAATTGTACATTGTCCTATAAACATTACCTTACCTTACCTTACCTTACTTGCTTAAAATTACTTGGAATCAGAATTTTAATCCAGTTTTGAGTTGTTGGATAAGATTTAATTGCTTATATAATGTAGAATAATTCACTAGTTTCATGACATTTTTTAACAGGTTATGAGAGAATTTGGCTTAAAATAAGAAGCAATATCTTGAAATCAGTTCGAAACACTTTGAAACAAAGAACATATTTTATATCTCTCTACAATAAATTGAGATTAAATTAGTCAAAAGCTTGAAATTAGGTTTAAATGTTAGAATCAGGCAACTTTAACTTTCACTTTTTGCAGTGTAGAAGAAATCCAGTACAGACACATTTACCCAATTCTAGTAAGGTAAGTGAAAGTCCAAAGTATCCGTGAAAAGACATAAAAGTTGACTTTCAGTTACCACTTTTAGATTAGTACACACACAAATATTCGATTAGGTGTAAACATATAAAAAAATGTACACTTACTCAGAAAATCTATGTCAGTTACTATCCATTTGCTCAGAAAATCCAGATGATATACACTACTTCTATTATATAATTTGCTATGTTCATCTACCAAGTTTGATTGGGCGTGATTGACAGAAGAAGTAGTTTACTAGGGCAACACATACGAAACATACAAAATACAAGGAAAAAGTTAATGAAACATTATCACTGGGGACTGAAAAACATTGCAGATTTCTGCTGAATTGATGTACAACGCAAAAAATGTTAATGTGCAGTGAGTAAAGTTTGGTTTTGTGTGACAGATAACCAATGAGCAAATGAACTCAAATGACAGAGAAGATGAGCTTATCAAAAAGGCTTCTCTAACTATACAGGGGCTCTAGGATGAGGCCAAATTTTAGTAAGGCAGGAAACAATGCCATATAAACTCGTATCAATGGTGACTTTCACAGAATCTTTTTACCTATGAGATTCTCTCCTGTCTTACTGAGCAAACAAACTAATTTGTTTCTAGACTCACAAAATGTAGCAGAAGCATTAGTTTTGGATCCCTGCTTCATAGAGATATTCTGCACCAGGTTTAAAAAATGGCACTGAATATCAACTTTTACTAGCACCAGCAGTCACTATAAACACATTTATATTTGATACGGATCCAGATTTTCAGGTCTTATACTGATTTCAATACTTTGTTATGAAATATTTGCCAATATCCGATATCAACAGTGTAGCGACCGATCCAAAAAAATTCCACGGATCAGCACCAATATCTCTTATATTTGGGGAAGCACAAGAAAATACTTAAGTAATAATTATGCACACAATCGTTTTTGTTTTGTTACAGCAACCAATAAAATACATAAGTGTATTTTTACCTTGCACATATTATCACAAACACTGAAAGTTACCTCAACATTACCTTTCTCTTCCTCAGTAACAGAATTTTTTCAAAGCACTTAAGAGACACAATTAGGTTAATTTGGACTCTGGAGGAAATGAAAGATGCCGGTTCAATGGAGGCAGCAAAACAACACAAACAGACAAGTTAAAAACACATCTTCCCAGAATTCCGACTTGAATGAGTGCATTTGGACCAAAAGCTTGTTTAATCGTCGGAATAGTAGTCAATGGGTAAAAAGCTTTTTGACGCTGCACTTATCTCCACACAATACAGACATTTCCTTCAGATCAGCGTCTATCATGAAAAGTCAACGCGGCCTTGAAGCATTTTATAGACACATAAAACAGCGCATTGGCCAATATCATAAAAGAATAGCTATCTGAGACATTCTCACACTCAAACACGGGACGAGTGGTCTGAAGTGCACAAACGGCAATTTGAAAAGCTTGTCATTACAATCAAGATATTATACAGCAGCTCATGTGTTTATTCTGCAGCTCTGTGACGTGTTTGGAAAGATGTTGAGCTACCCAGTGATCTTTGTGATATAAGTGTGCAGCAGACACGTCAATAGAAGAAAAGAAATCATCAAGAAGATAAGAGTATTAGAAATGTCCATGCAGTGACGCTAACCTTAGCAAAAAGAATCTGTGGTTCATGATTATAACGTAACGCACTTTAAATGGCATGGAAAGAGGTGAGAAGTTGTTTGCGCTATACTTGACACAATAGATTTGATTTTGCACATTTAATTGGACTTCACCTTGATCCAGTCATGTCCTGGTCATAATTGGATCTGTACAGCCAATGCTAATGAACACAACCATTAAAAATGTCAGTGTTAAGTGACTAAGAATGACTGTCTCGCTCTAAACTGTGCTTAATGAAGTGATGACTAAACCACTTCTACTGCACAAGTCGTTTTAACAATATGTGAGAATTATAGTTTCTTTATAGTTATTGTCGGTTTGTCATGGTAACAGATGTTTCTAAAGTGATCGCGCAACTTGATTGTTTTATTTTTAGTCATAAAAGAACAGGAAGAATTCTTATATTCTAATATTTTTACTGAATACCTGTGGTAGAATGTGTATTTTTTTCAATGACAACCAATATAATGTATGTTGCATCACACTACACAATGTGGCTCTTTTTATTGAGCTATGATTACTCACAGGAAGCTTACATCATAGTACAAAGTGTATCTAACATTGCTTATAAAAAGGAAGATTTCCTACCTCATAATTGAACGCAGTAAATGTAACTTAAGTCAATATGTAACTTGAACTTGTGCTTGTCTGCCTTAGCATGAAGTCATTTTGAAGTATTGATGATGCCTCACTTATGCACAGTCCAAAAAGAAGACTACAAAGATGCAACGATTATAAGCAAAAAGCATCGAGACAATGCAAGTTTACTTAGAACAGAAAGTGGTTGAAGAATAGATGCTAAAGAAAGATACATATAGATAGAATCCTTTTATCTGCTGCTATAAAGAGGGGATTTGCAATGGAGGAATTAAAGTAGTGAAGGCCTTGATATGCAAATGAGCCTGCTGCTAATCAAAGCAATAAGATTAGCCTTCCAAATTGAGATGAAGAAAGGCGCCATTATCTGGGCCGAGTGTCATGTTTAATAACGCGGAACGGCACGCTAATTCTCTACTGATGCAAGCGCAGCCTCTATGTAAGTGCGCGTGTTTGTGCACAGGGTTGTACTGGAGAGGGTTGGAAGATATTTAAGTGTGTAATGAGACAAAGTAAAGACATGTGGAGAAGTGGGATGGACCAGGTGTGACAAGGGTGAAGTCCAAACCACTGTTAGCTTTTATGAAAGAGATGTTGAATGACCAGTTAGCTGTGCACGACCAAAAAAGTAAGGAAAATATGTTACAGCATGCATGATTATGTAGAAACTCACACATCTGCACACTTTTCTAATGCATTCCAAGTGTCCTAATGTTTAAACATAATGAGCTTAAAGGAAAAATATGATGCATTATTTTGCTTCCTTCAAACATTAACGAGAAACAATAAAAAATAGTTTAGTAAAGAACACAATCAAGTGTTATTCAGAAATTGTTTAAGAGCTCTTGCCACTGGCTGCATAGAAAATTACAAAGGGGAAATTATCAAATTGATTTTGGCTGATATGCTAATGCTGCAGAGAGTTTGTATGGTTTATAGATTCCAAAAATGAAGAAGATCTCAGAAATTGACCAATGACATCACAGATCAGAGAAATAAAGAATACAGTGTTTTCTGAGACTCTGTTTTTGATTAGGAAAAATGCTACAATGGGCAATTTTGTATCATATGTGTCTTTTAAAAGAGCTTTTCTCAGCTTTCAGTAGCTTAAGAAAATCTTGCAATCCCAGAAAAGCTAAGAATAACTAGTCACGCAAACAGCAACAAGCACACTTCCTGGGTTTTGAGGAACAAAAAACACACTGCAAATTTTCACTCGCATAGTAGCTTTGACTGAAAATGAAAGAAATATATCTAATTGTGATTTGTCTGACTAATAATGAGATTACAAGTGGATTTGCAGTTTGTGTTTTTCATAGGAGAGTTTTGTTCAGAGTTCATTGTTAACAAAATTCACGTGTTTTGATACTTTTTGTACAGATATTAACTACAAGATTAACGGTTTTGAGGGGGAAAAATACTAGTATTTTATTGCTTGAAAAAGAAATAGGTTATTTCAGTTTATAAAGTGATACAAGATCTTTAACAATTGACTATATGACTTTATAGACTGTAATGAGATATATGTTGAGATACAAGTACCTGCAGAATAACAAAAACAGGTTTTCTTTTGTGTTAGTACACAGAGACATAAAAATAACAGTCCATCTTTGTTCACATATTGAATAACGAAAGCCGTAAATCAGCAGAAAAAATAAACAGTAATGAGGAAGTCCAGAGATTGAACCCACAACCTTGTTTCTGAGAAGGACGTGCCACAGTGCACCAGTTTAAATCGTATTCTAATTCAATTAGCATTAATATACTCGGAGTTATGATAACTGCATTTGAAACATGAAGATTCCTCTTGTGGGGGCTCTTAAATAGTTGATGTGGTTCTAATTAAACAGGTCTATCACAGCAGATTTAACCATGACTACTGACGGATGCACATTTTGCACCTTTACCATTGAGAAGCCTAATAAGGGAGAAGTGTCTCAGCGGCTCGGGCCTTGTGCCAGTGCAGCCATTAACCACAGAGACAGAAATAGGCCACAGTAAGCATTCTGTTGTTGTTATCTGTAGTGTTTCTCAATCCATTCTGACAGCCTTACCATCCTTTGGGGGAGCAAGCGGCAGTCACTGGTGATTATAAAGCCCCCACCACTCTCCATCCACACAGCCAAATTATGCCCACATTAATATTTCATATTACACAAGACTTGCACAGAAGCCACATGTGTACGCAGCCCTTTGTCTTCATGTCAAATGAAATGTGCTCGGCAATCATCAGAGGTGGAAGTGAGGTGGAGAGAGGAGGGAGAAGGAGGGCGGAGGCGGACAAGGAAGTAATGGAGGAGAAGTCAAGCCGTGATGTGGAGAGGAGATCAGTGACGCTGTTCATAGAGTCACTGTTATGGTATAATGTGAAGAGAGTGAAATGTGTTCAGGGGAAACAAAAAGAAGTACAAAATCTGAATCAATTATAAAGAGGGGCCTAATTCTTGGTTCCAATAAAGTGTAGGCTAAATATGTTAGCTGCTTTGATTTATAGTTTTTTGCCATACTGACGAAACAGACTCTCAAATTATGAAATTACTTACTGTAAATACTGAATCACATGCTTTTGAGCCAGTTTAAACGCAGTAGGTTACGTTCACTTTCTAGAATGTGAGAATGTCATACTACGGTAGGCAAAAGTCTATTTTTGCTATTAATATTGTGCTTAAATGTTGCAAAGCAAATTCATGTTTTATATTACAACAAAAGCAACATTTAAAGTGCATATGACAGGTCAAACAAAGTGAATGTGACATATCGCTTAACAATTTGGTATATTCCATTCATGTTTTGGTGATGTTTATATGTGTCTCTTGGTCAGTAACATGACTGGAGGTAATTCTGCAACTGTAACAATTAACATGTAAAAAAAAAAGTGGACAGAAGTATGGTTTGGAGGAATAAAAACACCATGATTTTGATAAATGCTAAACAGTCAGTTGTGTGCAAAATGTTAATTTTAATGCATCTATTTGATGACATAGATGAACAGATTTTTGTTTGTTTGTTTGTTTGTTTTTTTACTTTATGTATGTATTTTTTTGTTTTACCTTTTTTTTGTCAGTTTGATTGTGTTTTTTTCTACAATCTGAACTTTACCATAACTATGTCTAATATTTACTTCAGGAGCAATCACAAAATGGGTCCAAAAACATGACAACTTGTTATTTGGGTTTTAAGTAACACGCCACAAGAATGTAGTGGTATCACATGAATGCAGCCTATTCCATACAAAATAAATAAATATGCCTACACAAAGTATTTCTGAATCAAGTGTCTTTCCATATAACTCTGATAAAAAACATTTGCATGTCCAGGTGGCGTTGAGTTCTTCTCATTGTCCACAAACAGAGGCAGTTTCAAGAACAGATGGACTTCTGGCCGAAACAAAAAGCCAATCCATAAGTGCTTATTACCAGACATGATTTTGCATGAGTTGGCAAAATGTATAGAAGTGGCAACAACTGGCATTTCCTTCTGTTCTCCAAGACCTGTTTTAAAGACCCCCACTTGAAGCGCCATGCTCAGTAATTGCGCGCACACACACTTGACAGGAGGCACTAGCTAGCTGGTTGGCTGATTAACACTAGCTTGTCTGTTTTCTGAGTGTGCTCCCATTATGCTAAGATTGCAGCAGCCTCTTGTTAACCCTCATTGTATGAAACAACCCAGTGGCTCACCTTCAAGCACACTTATGTGGCCCTCGGGCTCCAACCTCTCTCACTATCAACAGCCATGTGTGTGCGTACGCTGCTGAGGTGTGTGCGCGCGTGTATAGCTCTCAAAAGTTAGCAGCGATTTGGAGAGCGCTTCACTGTCCTCTCGTTCTAACCTGATTATTAATTATAGTGTGCCTTAAGCTGACCACAGCCTAAACAGGGTGAGACAGCGTTACCAAGGAGACGGACACACCAATTCATTCACAAGATTTGGAAAATAAATGCAGAAGGATGCTTTTGTAATTGTGATCATCCATAGGCCTAATAGCGTATTATGTAAATGCATACTGTTCCACGAGTGATATTTTTAAATCAGTTGGTTAGGAGAGATATGCTCCAAGGCACTTTTTATTCAATTAAGCTTTATTTATTGTTATTATTATGGAAGAAACATTTTTCAGCTAGCCTATTTATTTAGTGTGTTGTTTTTTGTTTTATTCATTCGAACATGTTTAACACATAAATCCTGCCTTATTAGATTGAGTTCTTCACTTAAACTGAAAACATGCTGTTGCCCCTTGTGATGTCATTCAGTAGCAGTAATCGAGGACGTCAATAAGATAATGTTGTCCTTGTGTTGACCAAAGCACGGCTATTGAATTAGCCTCATTTCACATTTTGGTGGAATTCCATTAAAAACAAAACAAAAAAAGGTGACAATAAACTCTTTAAAATACAAAGTAACATTGTGTTAAACTGATACTCTAACTTTCGAGAGTGAAAATTCAAATAATAATCCCATTGAAAAGAAAGTTGTTTAGTGCATTCTATGGTATACACCAGTTTCAGGCCCACCTTTCGAGACTTCTGTACAGTCTTTTCTTACCTTGACAAATTGAACAGCAGTAATAAAGTAGTAAAGTTTCTCCTGTGTCAGCTCCTTCAATGATCCAGTGTGAGGTGGATATGTCCGATGAATCCAAAATCCCCACCCCCCCAAAAATATTAAGAAACTTTACTTTTCATGAGCTGACACAAATCTAGTAGGGACTTCTCCTATGGCCATTCCTAAAACAATGTTTCTACTCTCATTTTCTGAACTTTCTTCTGCCAGTTTGAGGCACAGCACCACCACAGGTGAAGAGGGACTTGTGCTGTCTTTTTAATCCGTTTCAGTAAAAGTGTGGTGAGAACACAAACCGCTTCAGATGAACCTGAAACTATATTTCGACTTTTAGCACCCAAGAAAACTAGTTTAGCAGACTATCAGGTGTGAAAGCACCCTAACTGCTCAGAATAAAGACACACATTTTAATATTTAGTCCAACAAAGTATCCAAGTAAACAGTGTGGCTATGTGATGACATCATAGTGTGGAACTGAGCATTTTGAGCTAAGGAGATGCTCTCAAGTTTTGTAAGTTTACTCAAACGTTTGGATGAAACAACAAACAAATCCTGGTATGTTTTTGATAAGGAAATTTTTTGTTGTGACCCGATTTAGGAATTATACGATTCTCCTTGGCATTTCTTTATTCATACATGAAACATTTTACATCATATGCCTAAAGTTTTCTGAGAATATAGGCCTAAGTGATACATCATAAATCAGTTTTCTAGCAGTAAAATGTGAAAGGTATAATAAACAGTGATCCAGGGCAACTGATGACTGGTTAAAGCAAGTTTCTAAAGACTATTACAGTTGCATTAAAATCACAATGATCCTGAGTCTGTTTGAAAAGTCTTGAATAATGCCTATCATCTGGTTCATATCATAAGTTGATCAAAGCGTTCGTGTGGCAGAGAGTCTGTCCTGTCTGAGCACTCAACAGTAATCAACCTGGAGCACTGCCTGCAGCAAGGCCCAGGGACACACACTTTAAATGGGCTGCAGGAGTCGAGTGTTCAGGAGCCTCCAATACACTTGTTTTAAGATGGAGGCAGATTGATGACTTCAGCACTGAAATATGGCTCCAGCACATTGCAAAGACCCTGGGTTATAGTGATGCAGAGCTGTGTTTCTCAAACTGTGGTGCGGGAGCTCTTGCAGGGCGTATGTGGATTCCACTGCAGTTGTAGTGTTTGTCCACTACGGAGTCTCTTTTATTGACAAATTCTTCTTATTTTGGGCTAGTCATTAGTTATATATATTGCTGTAGCTGTAGCAACGATCTACAGCAGTGGTTTTCAAACTTTTTCAGCCGTAAATTCAAAAATAACAACCATAGCCATTTGTGACCCTAGCCAGCAAATAGGAATATTTGGTTACACTTAATCCATCTGACTCCTTTGATAAAGGTAGGGTATCATTGGCATTCAGATTCTAATTATGTCAATACCAAGCCTAGCAAAATAGTAGTTTATGAGTGAATGAATGGTATTTAGGTAACACTAAAAAGACTTAAGGGTACCAGATTTTTGCTTCTTTAAAAATGTAAACAAACAGAAATTTTTACAGAAGAGACGCTTGTTTTATCCCGCGTGGACATTGGTTATGCTTTTACAATTTGTTGCCGTGATTGGCTAAGCACAAACTAATCAATCAGCTCAAAGTATTTCATTAAACGTCCCACCTTTTCCCAAACGCTTTCCTTGAGTAAAGTTCCAGATGGATTCTGCAGAAGAAGTCAAAGTTCAACACATATCATCAGCTGTGTTAGCTGAAGTTTGGTATGTAAGATGTCTTTTGTTCCCCCAAAACACCATTCTGATCTGTAATGTCATAGATAGATCTCTGAGATCTTCTGCTCTGTTTTTAAGTCCATTAATCATCTACACTTGATTTGAACATTTTTGGCGCATTAACGTATCAGGCAGTAGCTTTAATTGTTTACCCTGTGTAATTTCCTTTGTGGTCATTAGTTGGAGCCCTAACTTAATTCCTTGTGTGGAATTAAGTTAGGGCTTAATTCCACACCCGTCATATATAATTTTCTAAAAAAGTTTATTGGTTTGGGTGCATGGGATTCCAAAGTGGAGGTGCTCAGAAGCATGCTTGAAGGACTAGAACAACACAAAAAAGCATAGTGAACCCTAAATTTTAACATGGTAAAAAACTGTTTTAATCCAATTGAAAATTCTGCTGGTGTGCAATGTGATAATCCTGAGCTCTGTTGTGCCAGTTTATAAATAAGAATCGTAAATATATGAATAAGTTTTAAGTTCTTAAGTTGTATCAAAAACAACCAGATTCCTTAGAGATAGTTTAATTCTAAAAGCTGACACACAGATGTTGCAGCTTTATGGTTCATGCATTACCAACACCATAAACTTTAACACAGGCTTCACCTTGTCCTCTCCACAGAGCCATCGCTGAAGGAACATTATGCTCTTTATTGTGGGCTGCCATTGCTTTGAACTTTGTCAAGTTTTCATATTGTGCTCTGATTGGTATTAAAATGATTCGCTTTAGCAGTTGCCTTTGGAACTTTGATTCAGTCACTTCAAAGTGTTTTTATTCTATGGTCTGCTCTGTTATTTTGCCCCCTGTAGAGTTTGGAACAGAAAACCGTCAAAACCAATATGCCAGGAGAGATAAAGGCAGAGAGATAGTCACTGAAGAAAAGGGATGCATGAAAAAATGACATGTCCTGTAAATTTTATAGGCAAATGATTGTGTTAAATGTAGTCCACGTTTTCCATTCTGCACAAAAAGTCAGTCTTCTTTGATAAAATAATAATAGGTTATGGTGAGTTCTAATTTAGTTGCCCTTCATTTGTAATAAAAAATTATTGGCCTGTACAATGTTGTGATGTCACATGAACAGAACTTTTGTGATTCTTCATGTCACAATAATAATAAAATACATTAAAATATATTTGTGAGAACTATAGTGCAAAATAAAAGTGCACATAAACGATTTTTGGTAGTCTGCAATCACCTTTTTTCCATGGAAATGATAATGTGCTGTCTATTGAATGGTATGGTTTTAGGCATCACCATAGATACAAGCATAATGGCTCAACCAGGTCAAGTTAAAAGTCACCTGCTCACTGTTAAAAACAATGTTTAAGGTCTTTGTGGGTAAAAAAAAAACAAACAATTGCAGTGGATTTGCTGTACTCACGAAACATTACTAGCAATAGCATCACCATGGAAACCAGTGAAGGGCTCGCTAAAGGAAAAGTTACACAGTGCACCTTTAACATTCCTTTATAATTCAGAGAGCTTAACTTCACTGTAATGGCGACAGTGTGGATGATGGGGCAGCACAATGTTAGAAAAGTGTCTAATTGTGATATTTCTGGCCAGTATTGTGGTTGCGATTCCTCTGGTTTGTAAAGTCTTTAACATGTTTTCTGTAACATTCACCAAAACCATCTGAACTAAAGAGTATTTATTTGTTTTAAGCTGATGTAGTGAAAACCTCATAGACGAGAATTGAACAGGAAATGCTTGTATGTACAGGATGTACTGTTTTGAACGAAAACAAGCCAACTGTACAGAGCCAAACTGACAAAATGAAATATTATAAAGACCTGATAAATTTATAATATAATCACATGTAAGCTATTTCAAACACTTTTTGTGCAGCTTGTCGCATGTTTTGTGAAAAAAAATAACTTTTAAAAAAATGCAGTCTTCGTGATTTTTCATGACATTGCAGTATAAAAACAAAACAACAACAACAAAAAAACATGAATATTTTTAAAGTCATGATATTTCCTTTAACACAAAAATGTTATATTGGGAAATACCCACAAGGGGAGTAAAAGACCGGATTAATTTACTAAGACATAGATTAATACTGTTGAGTATCATGACAGATGGACAAACGAGGGCCACAGGGTAAGCTTTGAGACCGTGTTGGCAGAGTTTAAATGTATTCAAAAAAACAGGGGGAGGAGTTTAATGTATTGTGAATGATATGGAGCTAATGTCAGTTACAATTTATTATCTGTCACGTTGCAAAAAGGAGGTTGAATTTTAAGGTTGAATATGAAAACCTTTAATTTAATTCAAAACTATACATTTCAAAAAACAGTGATTCTCAAGTATCGTCAGACATCAAAGTTGGCATTAAAAGTAAAAATTATTTAAATATTGAATTCAATTAGGAATTACATCAGAGAGAAAAACATGTTGTATGTGAATAAATAAATATTACTTTGCATAATACAGTAAAAGTTATAACAAAAAGCACACTTTCGGGGTATAGCTGCTCTTAGAAGGTTTTCTCAGTCTTCTTTCTGCTTACGTAGCTTTGGTAGTAGAAGTTGCCAAACAGAGCAGTTAAGGTGAGGGCATAGGCCACTTGTATGGCGTTGACAAGGTCCGGATATTCACAGTCAGCAAACAGGTTGTAAGTGCAGTGACCCATTACAAGGAAAAACTGAAGCTGAGGAAGAAAAAAAACATATCAATCCTAGGAGACATATTTACAAATAAGAAAGCTATTCATGGAGAAAGATAAACAACCACTGAGTCAAAAAGTTTCTAATATTTAACTTTTTTCCCCAACTTTAGTTTACAATGATAGTGCTCAAACCAGTATGCATATTGTGTGTTTGTTGTTGTTTTTTTTTTTGTTTGTTTTATATTTATTAGTTTCACAGTCCAACAATGATAATTTATTCTTCATTTGGACAAAGTTGTGATAGCTCCACAAGCAAACTTCTGACAGTAAAAAACAGAAGTCAAACTTTGGAAGAGTAAATGTGATTGTTTATTGTGCTGAAGGGAATTAAAATGTTATCAAATGCCAATTTTATTTTGGATAAACTGGATTGAAATGTAGGATGATCAATATGAAGTTGAAAAATTCAGAAGATTCTAATGCCAAGAATAAGGAAAATGTTTGATATTCAATACTGATCCTTGTACCACAATAACGAATGTACATTTCAAATTAAATAATAGTACAACTTATGTGCTAATACTAGGAAAAGTAAAATGTTGTCCTATTTCTTATATTTCTATTTATTTATTTATTGTTGTTGTAGAAGCAAAATGCATTTAATTCATCACCAAGTAAAAATTCTACAATAATAACAAGTACAGTATACATCAGTCTTTTTTTTTTTTTCAACTAAACCTTCAGAATGCATTTTTAATTTAACCCTCACAGAAATATTGCTTGTTTTCTCTCAGTGAAGCAGCACTTTGTCAACAGCTGATCAATACAATGAGCATATTGCATAATACCAGTATTTTAATATTGATTATTTGGATATTTCAGGATGATTTTTTGAGAAATGTTTTGTTTTCACACAAATCAACAAAGCTAAAATAAACTAGATTTGATGGATTTCTGAACACCTAAGAAAACCATAAACATGTGTTGGTGGACGCAGAATAATGTTATCAAGTCATGAGAAATAGGAAAGAAATTTTGCTCAAAATTTTGAATGAAAACAAGTCCCGCCTCCATCACCACCTCCATGAGCAAACCCAAAACAAAAACACTGCCAATTGAATTAGTTCAACTAACTTAACCAAGTCGTGAGTCCAACAGTTAACAAAGGCTGGCTGGTCAGTTACATAATGCCAGTCAGCTGCGACACTGACCTATATATGCTGCTCTATATAAACCAAGGGGGACCTCTAGCACTGCATTGTCTCCTCATAAGCTCCATAAGCGGAAAACAGATGGTTTAGTAGGTAGCTGAGTAGCATCAGTGGCGCTAAGCTGTCTTGTTATGCCAGTCTAAACAATGAAAAAGCAATTAGAGAGCCGTATGTTACAGCATCATCAGATCTGGACTCTCGGACGATAACGCTGATCTATGTTAAATATTTCATAAATAGTATAGATCCTAAATCCTGAACTACTACACACTGCATTTTCTGTTTTTATTTGGAGTTTATGACAAGTTTCTCAAGATTTGTGGAATCTTGGAGCTCTTTATACCAACAATAAGAGCCTAGCTCTAACCCCAGCAGAAGTACTGCAGATGCAGTTGGTTTTGAAAATAACTGAAAAAAGATGTTTTTAAGTAGGGTTGGACAATGTGACAAAAATTATATTTCACTTAATTGCCAGACATGTTGTGTTTTCATGTATTTAGTCATACCTTGTGGTATTACTTAAAATAAAAAGGCTTATTAACTTTATCTTTAAAACTGCAGAAAACCCCACCACTTGAGTGCAGTTTTAACTTAACAGTTTTGAATCCTTACTCAAAATCTTTTTTTTTTTTTTTTTTTTCTTTCCTGAGCAATTGCAAGAAAGACAGATAGGCTTAGAGGAGTGGTAGGTGAAAACAGGACTTTTATAAGAACTCGGGCAGTACCTGTGGAACAATTAAAAAAAATCCAATTTCCATAAATCAATCAAACACATCTTTGAGTAAGCTAATAACATGAGAACATTGGTTTAAGACGGTTATAAACTCATACAAATTGATTTTACATAAAATGTTCTCCTTACCACAAAATAGCCAATTGTCTTTTAAAGTCTGGCTTCAGTCTTCAACAACAAGCTGATCATTTATTATTAAAAACGATTCAATGCCTAGTAAGACTCAATTAATTTCACAGCTACTATTATCTCATCAATCTTACATGTTTTGGTCCATGTGATACATTTCATTGGAACAACATTTATAATCGTTGTATGTAAAATGACACATTACTTTTAGGGAACTTATATTTCAAGAGTTGATCCAATATTGGGGCCAGCACAGATCTAGATGAATTCAACTTACCAACTGCAGAAAGGTGAGGTAGCGTTTCCACCAAAGATATTTACTCATGCCTGGCCCAAAGGCTGCCAGGCCATAGTACAAATACATCACAACATGGACCATAGAGTTAAGCAGGCCAATGAAGAAATCTGGGAACAAAACATGGTTTCATTTGAGACATAATGAGCATTATTTAAGTTATGCTGAGGCATGTACTTACTTTGTCCTCCGGCTACATATTTGATTCCAATCCAACAGTTGAAAATCATTGTGGCGTGATGATAAACATGGAGGAAGGTCAGCTGATTGTTCTTTTTTCTCAAAATGAAAAACATCTGACACAACAACACAAGACGAATAAAAAAATGTTCAGTTTTGAAAGACATAACCTGTTAGCTTATTATGTGATTTATTTATTTATTTGTGTGTCTTTGTTTAAAATATCTTCGATGCTTTGTCCCTACAGATAAACACAGTATTGGCAATAAATAGACTACATTTGGAGCAGAGTGATTACTCACAGTATCACAAAGCTCTATCACTTTGGAGAAGAAGAACCACCAGTACACTCGGGCCATCTGTCCACACAACAACCAACAATTGAAAACCACTATTATAAGATACACAATAGTCTATCAGAGTTATATTTACCCAAATATTGAATTCACATTAGTATTCCATGTGTACAAATAGATTAATACATAAGTACAGTAACAGTACAAACCATTAAAATGCATTTGTAACTAGGTTATATGTATGAATGTGGACTTTATGTAATACAGTTTAGTGAATGTTGAGAAAATGTTAAATGTTTTGATACCATAAAGGAACAGTAAAAGGTATTTACCCTCACAGCGAGTGGGTTGTCACTGTAGTCCACAGGCTGGCACAGCAGACTGTATTTGGCCAACCAGGACGAGGCAGCGAACTGAAAAGACAAAAGCGGCTTTCATCTCTGCTTTGGTTTGCCTCTGTCTGTATACATAAACACTTTTATCTCATTTGGTCAAAGTGCTCACAAGCAAATCACTTTTTGTTGTTAATGTGACATGGACAGAGGATAAAGATTTATTAGCTGCAACATTATGACAACTGGAAAGGCTAATCCACCAGTAAAGTTGTATAGTGCCTTTCTACAAAGACAGAGCTTCTTTCATTTACTTTGTGTGAATTATAACATATAGATCTTTTTTCCATTGTGTTCATTGTAAATTCTAATGTGGATGCAAAAAAAATTAAAGGGCACATTGTATGTAAAATTAACTTTTGGGAGACACAGTTTAAGTTCTGTCTGTGGGGGTGCACATTAGCAGAGTGGTTAGAGCTCTGGCTTTCCAGTAAGGAGACAGTGGGTTCAACTGTTGGGTTGAGTCAAGTCCACATCTCACGATCTCTGTGGGTGGAGTATGCATGTTCCCCTGTGTTACTGTACTTCAAAAATATGCATGTTTGAAGGTCAATAGGCATAACTGTAAATGAGAGAGTGAATAGTTGTCTCTAACCCTGCAATGAGTTGGCCACTGTCCAGGGTGTTCCTCCACCTAAGGCCCAATGTCACTGGGATAGGTTCCAGTCACACGTGGGACTGGAGGACAAGCGGTACCAAATGAATGAATGTAAGATCTGTCCAAGAGAGTTTTGAATGTCCCAGATCTGCGATGTCACAGTTAGATCTCTGTACTGTTGATGTACTGTTCGGTATGATTATTTCTCCTGTGTCATTACCTGTGCAGCCAATAGATGGAGCTTTAAATCCTTATCTGATGTGAAAAACACACAAGTGTATGGGATTACAAAAGAAGGGGTGGTCAAGAGCAGGTTCAAAGGACAAGAACAAGGCAAATAATGCATGGAAGTTGTCCTTTAAGATTAGTAAAAGCAAATGAAATTCAAGATTACTTAATTTCTTGTTTAAAACTATGCACAGATAACCCCCAGCTCTTTCTGAAGGTTGCTACATGACATTATAGAATCCCACATGTATAAATGCAGTATAAATTTTACAAAAAATAGGTTTTGTTCTGCATTTTCTTTTAATTGTACTTTTCCACAAAATATCTAAAAGGTAATTTCACAATTCTGGTGATTTCTATTAGTGACTTGGCCTGTTCACTTTTTGCACTTCAACAAAAAAGAAAAATGCTTTTATCTTACCTCATAGCACATGTATGCAGACAGGCCCACCATGGCAAAATTATAAACTACCAGCACTGGTTTGAGATTCACTGGGCTCCTTTTTGACATCAGCTTTGGCCCAGACCATAAAATTATCAAATATCCAAGGAAGATACAGGCGATGGGCACTGGAGAGTAGACCAGCAGCCATTTATCTGTCCTCTTGTCTAGACAGAGATGAGATGAGAAGAGATATAATAGCACTCTTACGTCTAACAATATCAGAACTCAAAGCAATTGACAAACCCTTCAAAGCATACCTCCATTTTCTAGAATCCCTTGATATAACACCTGAAGTTTCTGCCAAGTGGTCACTCCACCCTGGCACAGGCATCACAAGAACTGTTATTAGTTTTCTGAGTGCACAATACACCAAAAATATCTTGCACTGCAGCAACTAGTCAAACCCTGACAAAAGAAAAGTCGTATCTGTTATCATATAAAAGTTTAGACAAGATGCAGAAATCCCCCCACTGACAAATTTGATCAAAATCGGATTAGAATGCAGGGATTAAGTTCGCTAATCCAAACGCATCTCCAGGTATTAGATAATAACTAATAAGCAGCTTGAGGAAAAGAACAGATGATGTCCAATGTGTCCAATCAGTGTCGAACCTAAGTCAGTGCTGCCACCATCTGGTCTGTAGTGGAAATATGTAAAGGTTCCTCACAATCCAGTTCAAAACCAAAACAAGTGGGACAAGTGTAGTTGTTTTACAGGCTATCAGCACCCTCTAGTGGTGGTGTGATAATAAGCACAAGTATGAGTCTGAGCAGGCCTATTCAACTTAAGGCCCGGGGGCAAAAATGGTCCTCCAAAGATCTGGACCCGTCTTTTAAATAGTGCACGCATATATTTCTTGTTTGTTAATTCTGGGTGTATTTTAGACCCGAGTTGGGCCCTTTTTAGTTTTGGTGTATCTCTGCCTTAGAATTGACCTGGTTTTTGGTTTAATGATGGTTAATCTTGGTTCAAGTACAGGTCTAGTTAAATTCTGGTTCTGGTTCCATGTATGTTGTAACAATTGAAATCAAACAGAGACTATAGCAGAAGTGATTACCCCACTGAAACAAATTGATATTTTGTACACCCAATTCTGGCAACATTGGTGCAGTGGAACTACCCGGCCCATTTGGGAAAAGCCCTGGTTTAGCTTTTTTTTTTTTTTTTTTTTTTTTTTTTTTTTTTTTGCATATTCAAGATTCAAGTTTTTTTTAATTCAAAACTGATTGTGATAGAAATCAAATCGTGAGGTCATCTCTGTGACAATCTGCTTCTTTGGTGAAATCGTCACATCGTGATTTCTTTTTTCTCTATTTGATGCATCTGTCTGTTCAAATACAGACATTTTTTTCCAACCTAGTCTTAGAGTTGCTAAATCCAAGTTTTCATAACAACTTTGGGCTTCTTTTTGAAGTTCCTTTTGAAGTGTGCTTTTTCAGTCATAAAAGGAATGAAGCACTGAATGAAGCGCTTAGCAAGTTTTCCAGGTTTGATTTATTAAAATATATCAATTTATAAAACTGAAACACAGATATTTAGCATGTTTTCATGTCTAAAAGTCATTGTTATTGTAAGAAGAAAGCAAAATCCCCAACACTTGTTTTGCAGCAACACACAATGAATGAAATTAATAAATTCTTTGAATAACTTTTTATTGAAGGGCTGCGGCTGCTTGTTTCTCTCTGAAAATCTGGCAACACTGGTCAGATTTTGACAGTTGGATTTTGCTACTGATTGTGAATTGTGTTTACATCAAAGACAATAGGAAAATAAATGATTTACATGAATCGTGATAAAATCGAAATCGTGATCGCTATATCGTCGAGGCCTACACACACATCACTATTCAAATGCATATCTTCTTTTCTTTTTGTCAGGTTCCGCTTTAGAACAAGCTCTTTCGGCACCCAACTGCCCTAATTCCAAAAGGTTTGGTGGATTTTTCTTACAAATGATAAAATATATAAACTTGACAACCTCGACAAGATAGACAAGATTTCTCCATGGTATGTGAAGATAGCTCTCAATTATTGTGTGCGTTCTCTGAAATGTTTATAATTTTGATGCTTAGAATATAGGCCTATACATTTTTTTTTTCATTCATATACTGTACAGGGTGAACCAAATAGATTAACTTCTACACAAAGGTAAGGGAATTTTTGACTTGATAGTTGTGATCCTTTTGTCAAGAGAGAGAAGAACCACTTCAGTGCAGGGCTTACATTAAGATCAACAAGATTTTATTGAACAACATCAGATGCAGAACTAAAGAAACGTGGTGTGGATTTGCGAGTTATGACTTGTCTTGGACTTATATACAGTATATAAGACTTATTATGATGACTTGAGACTTACTCAGGCGCACTACAAAAGAGAACTGGGATACTAGAAACAGAAACTGCACATTGTTTTATTTATGTGGCATCTGATGCTGTCAAAGGCACAATCCTCAACACTATGACTACAGCATGTTTTTTAACTTCTCTCCCTGAAGTAATGTCAAAACAAATATGTTGCTACTCCTGTTTAGCAGGTTTTGAGTGTTACCAACTGTGATGTGAACTAGTGATGATACTCATCTATCTTTTTAAAAATCTTTTTTTTTTTTTGTTAATTGTTAAGCTACCAATGCAGAGATGTTTTTTGTGACACAAGTAAAAGCATTGTCCAGCAAATCTGCTGCGAGGATGAAGGTATAAGGAGTTTAGCCTGCATGAGACTGTCTTCATGGGGATTTGTCAGGGAAATCCCAAACAGAGAACAGCCTTGACAAGAATCCCTCAAAGCATAATAAGATTTTTATACAACAAGCTTACGTCTAGTTCTAATGAGTAGAGACACGTGCATGTAGCAAGCTCGGGCATCGTGAAATTATAATTCAAAATTATGCTAATAACTCCAGCTTATTTGTGATAAACTGAAGACACATATTTGAAATGAGTCTAAGGTGTAATATAAAGACTTACCATGTTGTCCTCCTGTCACCTGCAGTGTTGTTTTTAAATGACATGACATATGGCCACGCTGAAGCTCAAACAGTCCATGACAAATCCTATTGGCTAAGACTGCCTCTGAGGATAGAGCAGGTATTTGTAAAAGGCATGTTACAAACTGTCTGCACAAACTTGGCAAATGTCAAACACAGCCACATTTGTCTTTATTACATGTTAATAATAATGTTTTGGATTTTATATATTTTTTAAGGAGAAACAGGCAAAACTTTTTTTTTTTTGTCAGTTTGTTGTCACATTTTTCTATTCCCCATGTATGCAATTTTAGCCAACACAATGACTCATGTATGAAAATATTACATGAAAAGCTTGTAACACATTTGTATGTGCACACTACAGAAGTTTTACATTGATGACTATAAATTGAAAAAAAAAAAAAATTGCTATTTACCTATAATCTCTCCCTTGATAATTATGTAAGCTGTAAGATTCCTTCACTGTCCTATTTTCTTTATTTTTCCTGATTCGAAGCTGACATAAGGTATAGTTGCTAGCTGTTTTTTCAGAGAATAAAAAAAATCTACACACTACTGTGGAGAATTTTTTATTGTGCATTTTCAGCAAAGAACGAACATCTAAAACACTGGTGAATTTCAAGTGAAGGAGAACTGACTGACAGATAGCAGTGCATAGAGTCCACTTCTGTGTGGTTGTAATGAGTTAGTATTGGTACATAGTACATCCATCCACAGCTCCCTGGAGTCAGGTTTTTGCTGCAAACTTCATTCACTGGACACATCTGCTCATATCAACCACACAGGACTAAGACACATTTGTACTGTTATTTATCAGTTACTAGAACTTATGTTTTTTTGTTATCCTTGGATAATGTATGGTATTTTGAAAAACTAAAACCAAACAAAATCTAAATGTGTTCACTCTAAGCTTCTTCACACCTCCAAACTCAGATATAAGACAAATAAATATGTTTACTGTAGCAACACTGTCAATTTACAATTGTATTTTGTTGTTATACTAAAATTGATGCATCAAATACATTCAAATGTGCTTAAATTAAATTCAACAATTAATTTTCTATTCAAATACAAATACATTTGACCTTCTTTTTTGAGTTCCTATACTTTCCTTCACTGATTTCCGCAAAATCTGTGTGTGCTATATTGTCATCTAATACTAGTTACTTAATTGCAGTGCTAATTTGTCATCACTTTGTATGGTAGCAATAACTTTTATGCTACTTCTTATCATGAAGCTGTGTTTGATTTGAGTTCTGGTTATTCGGTGCCTGGGTTGGCTGTGATTGGGCATGATGTTGGTGGTGGTGGTGGGTAGGGTGGTGGCCATGATGATGATGAAGGGGATAATGATGATGATGATGGGAGGATGGAGCTGCTGGTGGTGGATCTTCTACTACAGGTGTCGGTTGGCTCACATGGTGGTCTGGTTGGAACTGACCTGTAAAAAGATGGCAAAAATGTTAACTTTTTTTTTTTTTTTATACACCTAGGGTCTCATTTATCAATCCAGGTGCTAAATTGTGACTACTGAAAATGAAATGCATGTGTTATTCTGTTAGCATATTGTACCCAATTTACTAATGAAAAATCCATACATCTTCCACAAAACCGATATGCACCTCAAATTTAGAATTTTAAGTGTCTGCGTGAGACACAAATGTCAGTTGTGTCAATTTTTCAACCTCTTTAGCTGTTAGCTGTTAGCCGTTAGCTGTTTTGCACATGAGCAAATGCTTGATAATTGAGGTCCTAAGTCAAAATTATGTGGTTTATTAATAACTGTGATTACTCAGTGTCAGATGAGAGCAGGCAAAATGTCTAAGTAGTAAGTGTAAAAGCAAGCTTTTAGTTTTTCTAGTCTTTGAATCAAATTACTGTGTATGGCTTGTATTTTTTCATATTTTCATAGATTTTTATAAAATATCCTATTAGAGTTTTAAGTTCTAGTCACAAATAAAGAAGGGAGAAGGAGATGTTCCATTTTGTTCATGTCAAATTATTAGACAATTTATCCTTTGAGAAGCATTAGGTTACTTCAAGCCCATTTCATTCAAGTCAAGTGTCAAGTCAACAGACTCAAGTCACGACTTTCCACAACTCTCCTAAATGTGTCCTGTGAGACCTTGTTGTATGAGATCTGGTGCCACTCATATTAGAAAGGCATCAATATGTCATCTGGACATCGTTTCCGAAGATCTGTTTGATGTTCAGAAATGCTGTCAACTTTGATGTCTTTCTACTATGGATCACTCCTGGACGAATGAGGGACGTCTACCACCCATATTATTAGGTACACAAAATTACATGATGCAATAATTGGCACAATATAGAATTATTAATTAATTCATATAAATATATTTACTGATGTAAACTGCATTTTTTTTTGCATTTTTTATTTACTTACTGTGCAGTTGCAGATATTCTTAAAATAAGTAGCTCTGATTGCAGCCTCCACATAGGGAAGATTCAGTAAACTGTATGGAAGTACTATATGAAAAGTCAATAAACCGCATCTGGAAAAAAATAAAGACACTCAGTATATACTTTTATTACAATGTAGCCATAAAACATTTCTAAACCAGTATATACAACTTCTAAACTAGTGTAAACAAATAATACCTGTCATAAACCAGAAAGTCATCTTTGTCCCCATCCAGGATATCCCACACATCAGTTTGCAAAGGTGCTTGCTGATACACAGGGACTCCAGGGGGCGCTCTCCTCTTCAGCTCCCAGTACATGGCTCTGGACATGGCCCTCTGCTCGTTCACAATCAGAAAGGACACTCCTGTCATGTTGCTACGATCCAGATTTTTCTGCAGGCGGCCAATACTGCAAGAAAAGAACCCAAATGTTGTCAGTAACTTTAGGCAAAATTCATTTACTATTACATTTCCAGTTGGTGCCTAGCTTTATAATCAGAATTAAAAAAAATATTGTTTATGAACACAATTCACACACTACAGAGTTGCTGAAGGCATCACAGTGAATGGTAATAGCAACTATATAGACCAGGGGTGTCAAACTCATTTTGAAAAAGGGCCACATTGTCCTCAAAGGGCCCGTTGTAACTAAAATTAACCTTATTAATCTTTGTCATACTACAAATAGTAGTCTTATGTTTTTGGTTTTGGTGTAATTATTTAAGAGACAATTAATGAATATACATTTGCATTAGTCTGAAAAATGATTTACTGTTTAAGTTTTAGACAAATCATTTCTTTAGGTAAAGACACCCTACTATAGGATTAACGTAAACCTTTTAAGACCTGCAGGGACGCATAAGTTGATGTGGATGGCCGCAATACTTATTAGTAAGAAAAGTATTCAATTTTTGTTTAGTCTTCAAGAGGCTACTGTTTAGTCACATGCTTGTCATTTAAAAAAACAACAACTTTTTTTTGTTGTAAAACAACACATAATTGATCTAAAACAAATTTAAACAGGTCCATTGACTTCTTGACCTGAACGCAACATGTGGGGAAAGGTGGTAGGAAAACTGGAATTTTCAGCATTTTTGCATTAGCTGCAGAATACAAGATTATTCAAAGGTGCATTAATCAATACAATTACAACTATGATTATGGTAGTGATGAAAGGCCACTGTTAAAACTTAATAGAAAACTTAAAGTAGATTTTACATAATTTGACAAAAGAAAAAAAAATGCTATTCTTACTTGGCTGCCTGCTGCAGACAGAGCTGTCAGCTGGCCTTCAGGAGGGCCACCACCACAATATTTCCTTCTAATGCCTTCATAGGTGCTTGGCCTTTGATGTCCCAGGAGGGGGCAAGTTTGCAGATCCTGGAGGCATCATTGTCCCCCTCCACCAGCAGAGTGACATGAGAGGCCCAGAGCACAGTTGGCAGGGCCAGACACCACAGCCACAAAGATGAGAGGGAGCTCATTGTCCCTCGTTGGACACCTATAAATAAACAGAAAACATCAATAACAAAAGGGATGTGTCTTCTCGTCCAAAATCTCCAGCGATGCTTTTGACAATCGGATTAAGTTTTTTGTCCAGTGTCTTTTATCCAGAAGTAAATGGTCATAAGCACTGATCCCAAATAATGAAGAAACAGTAAACAGCCATTGTGTGTCGAAAGAGAGGGCAAAAGGTCGCTCTAACAGATAAACAAGCAAGTATTGCAAATAAAGTAAACAAAGGAATAAATATTAGCAACTGTGAATATAAAAGGAAAAAAAGCTCAAACAATGTAAAATGTTCAATAGATTGCAATGTATTCTTGATTCGATTTAAACATATGTGCATACTTTTCATCTGCACTTTTGTTTTTGCTTAAAGTTAATTTTTATAATGATTATTTATATTTTTATTAAGGTTGTTTTGTATTGCACTTTTAATTTTTCCTCCTTTGCAAAGCACAATAAACTGTTTGTCTGTACAAAGTGAATAGTACAGCTAAGGCAATGATAACTCAAGGAAAAGCATATTCATAGTTAATAAACATGCTTACATAGAAATGAAAGTTTAAAAAAGTTTTACCTCCTTCACCTCTCTGCTTTCTGTGTCCCATTTGAAAATCTTTGCACTGTGGTTGTTTTTAAAGGGTTTGTTGATGATGAAGCACTTCCCCCAAATCCAACAGAGAGAAGAGAGAGAGAGAGAGAGAGAGAGAGAGAGATAGAGAGATTTACAGAGCAGGTGTAGAACATTAACATTTTCAATTAAATATCAAAACAATATTAATATTAATATTGATGTATTACTAAAATTCTGGGTTAAATATACTTTTTTTTAAACTCATATTTATGTATGTTCATTATACTGTCAAATACAAACACTATGCACCAAAGAGCTTGTGTTCAAAGGGTTTTAGGGGTAAAGAAGGAAGATCACGTGATCATCTGGACAAATCAATTAAACCCACAAGAAGGGGATCAAAGTGCTCTTCTAGTCAATTTCAACATACTCACATTTACAGGACTTTATGCCACAAATATTTTGAGCAATTTCAGCCAGGTTGCACAACATAAAAAAAAGAAAGTTCTTAATAAACCATTATACTCTTCTGAGAGGGGTAGAGAAATAACTTAACAAAGAGAAAATTTCAATTTTTGTTTTATTATTTTAAAATGTTTGCAGATGTATTGATATGACAGTTGTGCAAATTAGTGTTTCCTTTTTCCAAAAAAATTGGTTCTAATAAGAGAACACTCACCCTGAGGACAACTTTTACTCAAATAAAGACACAAATTGAATTTCAATAAGCTAATATTTTATGCCTAGCAGCTTGTATCTGAACAATCTGTTTAAGCTCCAGTGATAGCAAACTTGACTTCTGTGAGCGCTTAACCATGTTTGAATGTTATTACTCATCAACAAAAACACCTGCGGTTGTGCTTTAGTAAACCTGCATTAGTAGGGTGTCCACATCACCAAGCTCAAAATGCTTTGTTCCACTTTGTGTTCTCATTACATTGTACATCTAAAGTTAGCATCTGAACCACTTTAATCTGCAGTACACAAGGATGAGCTCAAGGTGTTTAAATGATTCGAGTGGAGGTATCTGGAGTTTAAAAACACAGTGGAGCACATCTTGTATCCTGATATCACAAGGTGAAACAGTGTTTTCAGTTTGAGACAAGAAAACAGACTAAAAAAGCAGGGCTTGGGTAAATTGGTATAAACTAAACCAAATAAACTCATGTTTTGGATGAGAAAAGGGTTTTAAAAATAAAAAAAAACATGAACCGGCCTAACAAAAGGCAGTAATTAGATGGCTAAATGTGTGGCTATGATAAAAAATGCACTTGCTTGGTAAGATTGTTCTTTATACTTTTGCTCTGCATATAAATATTCACTCAATCAGACTTGGCAGTTGTCAGTAGTTGACTTGATTTGCCCAGTGTGGATCTCATTGAAATAATCTATAGGTTAAAAAATAACATCTACAATAACATCTACTATTTAAATGCTTGGACAGGTATGGGAGATATGCAAAGTCAGTTTAATTACACCAATGCGAAGGTTTAAGTGAAGATGCAAACTAAAACCTCTTGTGTGACACCATGCATTTATATTCTTTGGTTTCTGCAGGTAAAAAAAGAGTGTATTTCTCCCAATCAGGTCAAAACACCAATGAGTTCTTCATCATTGTCTCCAACACCTCGTGTGGGACTGTCACATGTTGCCATGAGGCCAAGGCCCAGCTCAGCCAGCTCTTCACAGCTCATGTCAGTTGTCACCATGATTTTAGTCTCCAATCGATTACACAGCGTCCTGTAGGAGGGTAACGGATACCCCAGTTCCCGTAGGTACTCGTAGCCCTTGGTGCCAACAGCTGTGCGAATTTTCCGAGCTTTAATAATTGTCTCAGGAGACCAGACAGCGCGTCGGGATCGCTTAGTAAGAGAAAGTGCACGAATCTGATCCTCATACAAGAAATTCTGCAGACCCTTTTCAATACGGTCGAGGCGATAAAGACGTTTCTTCATTTCTTCAACCTAAAGATGAGAACGAGTCAGTAAAAACCCTTTTTATAATCAATAACAAAAGATTCTGTTTTTAAATTCCTATATCAGACCAGTGGTTGTTTTTATTTGTCATTACCTTTACATGTTTCGACTGCCTGTCTGCAGTCATCTTCAGAAGCGTCACTTGTTGTTCCTGTGACGTGTCTTGCCGGCTGATTTGCCAGAGTCATCGGGACCGAGGACAACAAACACCAACGCTGGATAAAAGAGGCAATCGAAATCCGGAAGCGTGCCCCGGCTACACTAAATAGAGATGAGGGGGCTTTCTTGCTTTCTCATACTTGGGATACTGTTCTTAAGAAGCCGGACTGCAGAGGGCGCTGTCGTCCTTCCTCTACCGGAAGGAAAATGGCGCCAAAGACTGTGTAAATCAGCCGGCAAGACACGTCACAGGAACAACAAGTGACGCTTCTGAAGATGACTGCAGACAGGCAGTCGAAACATGTAAAGGTAATGACAAATAAAAACAACCACTGGTCTGATATAGGAATTTAAAAACATAATCTAGAAAAGAAGACCAAATGAACCTTTTTGGAGTAACAAAAGATTCTGTTATTATATATTCATACAAAATCATACATGTACATTCACACTGGATCTGTAGGTTATAACAATTCATTGAAAGATGCCAAAGCTAAATTCTGTGCAATCTGGCCCGCCCACTTTGCAAAACACCTGCAGAATGTGTTATACAAATATAACTTTGCTTACTTTCAGACTCACTTACTGACAGAAGATTAAATAAAAATCTAATATACAAGTTCACCTCTTTTTTAATTTGATGACTCACACATGGATTTTGTTTTAACCAAAAACTACTTTAGTAGCAATACCTTGACTCTTGCCATATTTAATATAGTTAGTTCATCAGGAAGCATATTCCATGTGTGCATTGCTCTGTATGTTCTTTGTCTATTTTATTTTCAATAAAGAACATTTCCTGGCTGTAGTGTCTAGTGCTGCACTTGTGTTTATCGTCGCTGAAAAAGAGATTTGGATTTCTTTTGTTAGCAGAATATTTTTAATAACATTAATAATAAATAAAATAAACTATTTTGCACAGATAGCCAATTTAATTTCTTTGGCATAACCGTGGTACTAGTCCTATAATTACAGCACAATAGGAAAACAACACCACAGCTTGTGTAATTAATTGGATTGATTTTTGTATTAGGAGGTGGAGCGAAAGTCAAAGGAGCAAATACATTTAAACAAATCTATTGAATAGGTGCAGTGTACCTCTTTTTGTAGTCTTGCTGAGTTTTGCATCTCTTGCTCCAGTTGTTTCTTTAGGAGGTGACACTGGCTGCAGGACTGCAGGTCCTCTCTGGAGCAGTCTCCGTCCTCTTCATCCATTCCTGGCAGAGGGTTGCGCCTTGCATAGCCGTGGTCCCCACATTTAAGTCTTTCTCAACTAAACAGTGAATTCATTTTGTTAAAAGGGATTTGGTGGATGGATGGTCTGCATAAAAGTGTAGTTACACAGTTGTATCTCAATAATTCGATCTATATACTATTTTCAAGCAAAAACGTGACTAAATAAATTTAAAATATGGCATTCTGTGAAATGAAAGACAATAACAAGCCACAGCAAAGTTACACAGTGCAGATTTAGTAAATGGATTAACAAATATGTAGGTAACCACCTGGTTCTGGTTTTAGCGGGATCAAAATGAATGGCGTATTGACAGCTGGATACGGGGGATCTCCAACACTGAAAATTGTTGGAATAGCGTTGGGTTTCAGCTTCTTTCCACCAGCTGGAGATCTGGCTATCTCTTCAAACTGGCTGCGCTCAAAGTGGTCCTGATTTAGAAAAACATAATAACAGTATAATTCAGTAAGAAAGAACACATTACACTTGTTTGGCTGCAGGTTCCTTACTTCACAGAGTCTGGAGTGGGGGGTAGGTTCAAAATCCCGTCGACAGTTGACCACCCATTTCTTCTTACGCGCAGGATCTTTGGGAAACCTGAACAGCTGTTTTCCAATGCTGGTTGAGTTGGAGCAATGCGGAGCAGAGCAACCTCCCATTGCCACAATAGACGCAAAATCTTATGCTAACAACCAAGGAGTGAAGCGCGCTCTTTGGTGATCGTGTGTTGCGTTTAGAGATGTTAGTTAAGGTTAGACGTTAAATAATCAATTGCATGCGTTTTATCGTTAAATGACACAAAACACGCAAGAAAAAGTTACTCGTGTGGTGCCGCTTTTCTTCTGGAAACCGAGTGTACCGTAGTCACGTGAATTTACATTGCGCTTAAGCTTTTTCCTTAAAATTATTTAGACAGAAATAAAATATTTTTGACTTTGTTTGAGCCAAAATGGCGCCAGAGTCAGTGCGGTTCAGTGACGTCATGTTTAGTGGCGCCCGTTGCTGCTGCCATTCTGAAAATAACTAAATGATAAAATTCCCATTTTTATTAAAATATATTTTGTAGGCTGAGCGTCCAGATACTTAAAATAGAAATACAACTTGATACAGGCAAACAAAATGCTAATTTATAAAAAATATTACTCTTTAACCAGGTTTTTAATCAGGCGTTTTGACCATAGACGGGTCCTTTTCTCGCCACCACAATTAGGACCCAAAAGGCACGTTGAAATGTTTACGAATGTGGCATCTTCAAATGACATGTTTAGTTTACATTTTTACTGACTCTAAAGTCTATGTAATTACTTACCACCTCACAATAAGTAGAAACCTGTTTGGCAGCTTCAATAAGAAGCTGCATTAAGTTGCAAGGAGATGGCATCCTTCGTAGTTCCAGTCATTGATGTTCACAATGACAATTTCAAAGAACTTTGGCCTGCTATGGTTGTTGCATTGAAAACGTCTTCATTTATTGCTCTTGATACCGTAAGCATCTGTCTTTTGTTGTGTATTGCTGGGTTGTAGGTTGGATTTGTAAGCTTCTAATCAGTCATAAATTGTGTTTGTGCTTCTCTTTAGGAGCTTAGTGGCCTTGGGAACAGGAAATCTTTACTTGCCGAGTATGAAATAGTTTGAAGACAATATGTTCAATAATTTGTTTTCATCATTAACCTTATTAATGCCTCCAAATAATTTCTGTTTCAGATCTATAGAGGATAGATACAAAGCCATTTGTCATGCTGCTCGCTCTCGCTCCATCCTCTCTCTTGGATTTGCAAGCTTTAAAAAACTTGACAACAAGGTGAGTGCCACAATCAGTGTCACCATTATGAATGAACATTAGACCTTCACGATTACTTTTCAATTGACACAATGTTGAACCTATTAATTTTGATCTGTGAAGAGAGTCAAATGCCCTATTATAACAGAAATCGAAATTTTAATATTAATTTATTTTGCCCCATTTGTGTTAAATGTTAAAAATATGCTGTTCTTTAAAACTCAGCAACAACAGAATATGTAACTAATGTCCTTTTCCCAGCCTGCAGATTCATACCTGGTTCAGGTGTATAATTTGACACTGCTGTGCTCAGAGGAGTACATCATTGAGCCACAGTCTGTGCAATTTCTTGTGCAGCATGGGTTTGACTTCAACAAGCAGTATGCTCATGGGATCCCTTATCTCAAAGGCAATAACAAGGTAATGAGTGACAGATGAACATCAAGATTTTTTTTTAGAGTTTGCCTGTATCTCTTCCTGTTGTTCATCCACATCAGGCAGGATCTGACTACCATGGTGTTCACATCAGGGCTCTGTTCACTGAACTGCTGCGTGCCCGGAAACCACTGGTGCTCCACAATGGGCTCATTGACATGGCCTTTCTATACCAGGTAAGTCACAAATGTGATGTGAAGCACTGAGATGATGTTTTTAGTATGTATTTTTAAAATGTTAAAAAGAAACTCCTATTCAGAGCAATGTCTTTTCTTCTACCAGAGTTTTTATGCTCATCTGCCTGATCAACTGGCGACCTTCACAGCCGATCTGTCAGAGATGTTTTCTGCGGTATTTATGATACCAAATATGTCACTGAGTTTGAACTCAGGTTGACTGCATCTTACCTGGAGTATGCGTACAAGAAATGGTCAGTGGTAGGCCTCGAATAAGCCTTGAGAGAATTACATCAAAACTGTTTTGTTTACAAACAAATTTTTGTTTTCAGTAAACTGGACAACTCTCGTGGTTTAACCTCTGGGACAGATGGTCCACATGTCCACGTGGAATTCTGTCAATATGGAGGCCATATGTCCAGCTATGTGGACTTCAGGGAGTGCCCAGATGTGACCTCTACAGAGGGACAGACTGAAATATGTGAACGTTTTTCTGTGAGTAACGTGATCTAGTTATTTTATAAGTTATGCCTATGCTTTTTATACATAGACATTCACATTATTCTTATGTTTGCTTTCACTCTGTAGGCTTTTGGTTGGTGTCCAAATGGCACACAGTGTCTATTGTCCCATGACACTGACCTAATTCTCCTTCAAGATGAAAAGAACAAGGATGATAAAAGAAAAAAGAGGAAGCGCCAAAGAAATAAAAAAAAAAACAGGAGAGAATATAGAGGATTCATCTCTTTTCAAGGGTGCGCCAGAAAACAAAATGCCACACATGGAACTAGATGTTCAGGAACAACCTGTCAATGAGCCTGACGTGAACGAGACAGATGAAAAGATGAGCTCTGTCACGACCAGCGAGCTTCCGATCACTGAAGCCAACAACGGTGTCCAAAGTGTGAAGGAAGTTGCCATTAAACAATCTCCTATCTCCTCACCACCGAGAAAGAAAATGGACACGGGGACTCACAACATCGTGCTTTCAGATGCAGGGACGTCGGGTGAGCATCACTTCCATTGTACAGTACATGGCTCAGTTAGCTTAGCCTGCCTGCTAGCCTTGAGCACATGTGTCACTGTTATAATAAGACAGTCCAATCTTTTTTCATCAAGAGCCACATGGCAAAACACAGACAAGGTGGAGGGCCAACCAAGACCTTAATTTAGGCTTAGAACCTGCAAATGACAGTAAAATTGTAGATATTGGCTTTGTACAAAGCAATTATTATCTATACTATAAAGTAGTAAACTAAATTGTCCAATTATTGCATTTAGGGCCAAATTTTCCAGGAATTTGCAGGCCACTATGAAATTGGTTTGTGGGCCGCATTTGTCTTCTCGGATCGGAGTTTGGTCATGCCTGTAATAAAATGTTATTATGATTTGTTTCAGAGTGGCGCTGGCAAGAGAAAGGAGAGAATACAGAGGATTCACCTATTTTCGAGGATACACCAGAAAACAAAATGCTTCACATTGAAACAGATGTTCAAAAACCTGACATAAACGAGACCGATGAAAACATGAGTTCTGTTACAACCGGCGAGCTTCCAATCACTGAAACCAACAATGGTGTCCAAAGTATGAAGAAAGACGTTATCAAAAAATCTCCTATCCGCTCACCACAGAAGAAAAAAATGGACACAGGGACTCACAGGGCTGGGTTTGATGCTTTTATGACAGGATACATATTTGCTCACGCTTGTGCCACTGATAAAAAAACTGAGGATTTAGTCGCTGGAAGTCAAACCATGGCAAACCATGAGACACAAAAGTGGCTTCCTAGCAATCTCAATAAGGTGTACCTCAGTGGCAAATCTGTGCCACTAAACATAGTCAAAAGCGCCTTCGCCAAGTCATCGAGAGCACATGCGCTAAAGATGGAGACTCTGTGGGACTCAACATAGGACTGGTTTCGAACTGGTATTACTTTATTAATATGATCATATTTTAGTTGCATTAGATGTGCCGGCAACCTGAGTTCAACAACTGTTATTTAACCAAGACTTGGTTATGACACACTATCAAGAACACAAGTATTTTGTATCCATACCATGGAAATATAATACATCCATGATCCATACATGTTAATTAGACACATTTACACACGCACTGGTTTCAGGCGAACTGAAAAGTTTTGTTAAGATGATAAATTAAATACAACTTGTATTGTTTCAGTGTGAAGTGTTACCAGTTTGTTACATTGTTAAATAAAACCGTTTTTGTTCTTTTTTTTTTTTTTTTTTATCTGTATACAAAACATAAATAATCCTTATAAAATGTATAAAGAGAAGAAGAAATATGACAATTTCAGTCACATGCACAATAAAACATAGCTGTTTTATTTTTGCATTGTTTTGCTGTAGAACGGTATTACAATTTAAATAAGTCAATACAACTATTATATGTGTTACAGGCAAAGTTGATAATCCAGGCATTCTATAGAATGCCTAGGCATTCTATAGAATGCCTGGTCTTTTCAGGCAAAGTAGGAAATAGATGTGTTATTATCTACTTTGCCTAGCATTCTATACAATGCCTAGGCATTCTATAGAATGCCTGACAACTTTTAGGCAAAGTAGATAATCTCTGACAAAGCATCATTTACTGGAAAACAAAACAAAAACACATACAATTTTAAGTAAATATATTCTAAACTAGGGCCCAAGGGCCAAACTTGGCCCTCCAGTGGCGTGCTGATGTTAGAGTATTTATTTTAATACATTTTACAATTTATTTTATTTTTTCAAATATCAAGTCTATTTTCCCAAAACCTCATTAAAAGATTATTTTATTATAAATCTCAGTGCAAACAAACTATGTATTTATTTAAGTAAAAAAAAAAAAAAAAATGTATTCCGCCCTTGACATGTTACTATGTATTTATTTGTCCATCTGAGGAAAAGGTTTTGGCACCTCCGTAAAGTCTTGACTTGTTGTGGTTGATTTGATTGGTTGCGCAAGAAAAAATGCAAGTAAACAAGATTCTGATATGCTAAAAAAAAGTTCAATTTCGAATAGAAATTTTGTTAAGACACCATTGAGTGAGTGCAAAAAATAAAATGGATGAAAATGTCACCTTTCTATAGCGAATTGAAATTTTTTTTTTTTTTTTTTTTTCATTTGTAATTTTAATCAAATTATTTCAAAGCAGTTTTTACTATGATATACTCAATATCCAGTTTTTGCATATCTTCAAAACAACAGTGATATATTACCTACCTCTAATTGCGGGAGTGGTTGTGATTGATTGTAGTTAATGCTTGGTTGTGGTTTATGGTGTAGTTAATGATTCTGGTTGGTGGTTAGTGGTTGTCGTTGGTGTTTGTGGTTGGTGGTTGGTTGGGATTTGTGGTTAGTGGTTGATTGTGGTTGATTGTGGTCGGTGGTTGATTGTGGTTGGTGGTTGATCGTGGTCGGTGGTTGATTGCGGTTGGTGGTTGATCGTGGTTGGTGGATGATTGTGGTTGGTGGTTGTGGGTGGTAGTTGGTTGCTAGTTGTGGTTGGGGTTGGTGGTTGTGGTTGGTGCTTGGTTGTAATTGGTGATTGGTTGTGGTTGATTTGGTTGGTTGGTTGGTTGGTTGGTTGGTTGGTTGTGGTTGGTTGATTGTGGTCCGTGGTTGATTGTGGTTGGTGGTTGATCGTGGTCGGTGGTTGATTGTGGTTGGTGGTTGGTAGTTGGTTGCTAGTTGTGGTTGGGGTTAGTGTTTGTGGTTGGTGGTTGTGGTTGGTGTTTGGTTGTAATTGGTAATTGGTTGTGGTTGAAGGTTGTGATTGGTGGTTGTGGTTAGTTGCAGTGAGAGTGGTTGGTTGGTTGGTTGGTTGTTCTGGTGAGGGTAGTTGTGGGAAGGGTTGGTTGGGGTTGGTTGTGGGATGATTGTAACGTCTGGTTATGGTTGGTAGTTGTGTTGGTTGTGGTCAGTGTTGGGTAAGTTACTCTAAAACTGTAATACATTATATATTACTAGTTACAGGGAGAAAAATGTAATACATTTGTATTACAATATTACTGTCTCAAAAATGTAACTGAGTTACACTACTGTGAGTTACTTTGAGGTAATCACACATTTGTTTAAGACATTGTACAACACTAATCCTGTTTTATTTACACTTGATTACTGGTTAATTTGTGGAAATGTGACGTCACAACACATTTTCCGCATTATATTTTATTTACCTTTAAGTCAACAGACAGTATTTTAGTGTTGTTTTGGTCCTGAAGTGTCATTTTCAATAGAATATAAAATCAATTGATTTATATAAAAGTAACTTGAGTTACTCAGATTGTAACTGTTGTAATTGTAATGTTATCAACATTTTACAAGTAATGAGTTACACTACTTAGTCACTGAAAAGTGGAATATATTACAGTAACTAGTTACAAAAGTAACTAGTTACTCCAACACTGGTTGTGGTAGCTAGTGTCCATAATTCAATTGTTTTCTATATATATAAAAAAAAAAGTTTAAATGTTTTAGCAACTTTATATAAAATTGTAAATGGTCTATTTATAAATCACTTTTCTACCTTACCAGGCACTCAAAGCGATTTACAATCCATTATCCATTCACCAAGTGTACACCAACACTGAGGGCCCTAGTTTGGATTGTATTTACTTAAAATTGTATGTGTTTTTTGTTTTGTATTCCAATACATTATGCTTTGTCAGAGATTATCTACTTTGCCTAAAGTTTTCAGGCATTCTATAGAATGCCTAGGCATTGTATAGAATGCCTAGGCAAAGTAGATAATAACACATCTATTTCCTACTTTTGCCTGAAAACACCAGGCATTCTATAGAATGCCTAGGCATTCTATAGAATGCCTGGATTATCAAACTTTGCCTGTAACATATGCACTGCTTTGTCGGCATTTTGCAAATACGACATTTCACAAACTAATGGTGCGTTCCAGGCAACTGGGAACTGGTATATGTGCCACCTTCCCACTTGTAAAAATGCGCTGGAACGCCACTCGAACTGGTTAAACCCACTTGTGAACTGGGACTTGGTCGAGGAAAGCCCCACTTCACATACGAGTTCAAACAATAACCACAATAATTTTATTTGAGGGGTTTAACTGACGCAAAAACAATTTAAACATTGATTACAGGTTATTGCCGTTACTTTTGTTAGCCTAAAGGTTAGCAGTAGCCATAAATGTTTACATACGAGTTGATTACGTTGGAACGCTCTGAAGTGGGAACTGGTATTTTTCAAGTGAGAAATGTCCCAGTTCCCAGTTGCCTGGAACGCCAGCAAAAACAGCGGACACGTGAGCTNGAAAAAATGAATAATGTGTATTTTTTTAGTCAAGTTGCATTCAAATTCTCCTCTGAACAGAGATAGCCAATCTAGTAAACCATGACAAAAATAAACAAAACAAAATAGTGCAATATTGTCTCTGTCCGTTTGTAGAATGCACTCTGTATTCTCAGCTATGTCATACTGTCAGTTTTTATGATGCATCAATAGTGTGGTGTCAGGCCTGACCCAAAAAAAAAAAATGAGATCTCAAAAAAACAACTTCTCCAACAGAATGGGAAAATCCTTTTCTTTATCCTACCACCCTCCTGGGAAGTAGAGACGAATCAAGTGAAGTCCGGAAGGATCCCTCTGAAGACGTCACCGATGGAACCCACAGGATTGCACTGCTCAGTCCTCAGAAGATTTTGTAACCAAAAAGAAAAACCAGCCTGCGCAAAACAGGCATAGCAATTATAATATATTCCAAATTAAATGTTATCTTATCCACATATTCCAATTGTAAAACAATGTCACCAGTATTCAACTGGATTTCCTTCATGTTCCCTTATTTGGCCAATGTATATTTCAATTCACATATCAAAACAAATAAATCTACGTTCAATGACCAGTGAAAAAATTGCATTAAATTACCGAACTCATATCTGGTTCACAGCGTCACCCCACGCACACGCATGTGCTAGCTAACTTCACGTGTCGTGCTCATGTTACAAGCACACGTGCGGGCGCGCTAGCTAACTTTTCCCACAGGCTAACACTTTCTTAGCGAGCTATTACAGCCACAATGTCCATAAAAATTACATCCTGACTGGTTTTTAACATAGAAATGCACATGGATTTACAATGTTCGCTTATACATGAAAATAACAACAAAAAACTGTTAATTGTACTAATTTTAACATCACTCACCAGGATACTCTTCGAACAATACACCTTCCTGGGCTCATCACAACACTGGACTATCTTCTCAGCAAACAAAAAACACTTTTATTGCTCAAAACAGTGCTTTCCAAAGTCATTTTTTCTCGGACTTGCGGAGAAGTGAAAGAAAGGAAAAGAAAAAGTCCGCTCTCTCTCTAGACGAGCGAGGCTGTGCGTAGCGTCACAGTGCGTCACGGTGCGTTTACAGCACACCGGAGAAAACAGTACTACTCATTTACAGCAAACCTTACAGCAAAATAAAATATAATAATAAAAAAAAATATCGGTCTTAACAGCAAAATAACCATGGGTTACACTCTCCCCCTCTAGACTGCATGAGTCCCTTCATGCACAGATGACCAACCTGGACATTGCGGAGGTAACATTACAGTTTTAGAGAATGCAACACCTAAGGTCTGGAAGAAAGAGCTAATGGCCAAAGTCAGTGGCTCACCTAGTTCGTCATAAGTAAACTTCTTAGGTGGATGTCTTTCTCTGTCAGAGCGTCTCAAACTAACCGGCTCTGTGTCAACATAATCAGTTTTTTCATTGTCACTCCTGACTACAGGTTCTGATGGAATGAAAACTGTGTCAGTCATGGTGGGTGTCAAGTCAGATTCAGGAATGTCAATAACAACATGGTCTGGAGACCTAGCGTCAGTATGGGACAACTCAACATTACTTAAGCTAGGGACTTCAGGTTGTCTGGTCATGTCCGGTTTATCAATATCAGGTATGGACAGGTCTTGCAAGGGAATGTCAGGGGGTAACACATGGGGGTGAACAAATGCAGGAGGTTGGGGTCTGGAAGGGACTGGTTTGGTTTGGACATAAGGGCCTTTTGTGATTATTTGTGGCTCCCAAATGCCAATACACATGTCCTCCTCATCGCTCATTTCATCCTCATCACTGTGCACTCCATTTCCAGTGTAATTTGCTTTGTCCTTGTTTATTTTGCTCCTTGTCCGTATGTTCCTTGTTGTATTGTCACTTTGTGAGGGTGAGTGATTTGGATCCTCAATGGTAAGAACCCACAAGGTAGAAGTAAATCCCTGTGTAACGTGCGTTGGGGACCATCTCCAGTTTCTGCTTAACAACATAAACGGACTGTCGTTGAATGTGTTTTACAACAGTGTGAACAGTTGCTCCCAACGATTGGCAAGTTTATGCTTCCCTCTGATGTTGACGTTTTTTACCAGGACCCTATCACCGACACAGAGTTCTGCAGCCCTTATCTTTTTGTCAAAGCGTGTTTTGTTTTTCTCACCCATTTTTTTTGAGTGTTCAGATGCAAGGGCGTAGCTTTCTTGAAGGTTTTCACGGAGAGTTTTGACATAGTCTGAATACGACTTTGGACAGGCTTTACCGGGGTAAGTACCAAGAACAAGATCGATTGGCAGCCTTGGCTGTCTGCCAAACATAAGCTCGTACGGGGAATACCCTGTCGTGTCGTGTTTAGTACAGTTATAGGCATGCGTTAGGGGCCTAACAAAGTCTCGCCAATGATACTTGTCTTTGTCCTCTAATGTGCCCAACATGTCTAGAAGTGTCCTATTGTACCGCTCTACGGGTTTCCCCGGGGATGGTAGGCGTGGTGCGGATTTTACTTGTCCCAACCAAAGCACAAAGCTCTTTCACGATCTTAGACTCAAAATCTCTGCCTTGGTCGCTAAGCAGACGACAAGGGAAGCCATAGGGAATAATGAGATTATCCCAAAGAGCTCTGGCTATTGTTTTTGCTTTCTGATCTCTTGTCGGCACTGCAACGGCAAATTTCGTAAAATGGTCCGTCATTACTAGCACATTTCTGGTGTCTCGACTACCGGTTCAATGGACAAGTAATCCACACACACTAGCTCAAGTGGGTACGTTGCCTGAATGTTTTCAAGTGGAGCGGCCTTTTGGGGAAGGGCCTTTCTCATTAGACATCTGGGACACTGTTTGCACTTATTTTCAATAGATTGAGCCATCCTTGGCCAATAGAACCTAGCTCGAGCTAGATGTAGGGCTCGGTCAAAACCAAGGTGACCAACCTCGTCATGCACACCTTGTAGGCTCTTCATGGCACTGGTGGGGCAAAACTAACTGGTAGACAAGGGAATCATTGTCTTTGGACTTCCTGTATAAAACTCCATTTTTTAGTTCCAGTTTGTGCCATTGTTTCAGCATTAGTTTAACATCAGATGTTTCCAAGATTTGTCTCTTTCCGTCCAGTTTCACACCTCCTTCCAGCAAGGTTATGACACGAGCAATAGTGGAATCAGCTCTTTGTGCTTTACACCAATCTGCATCGGACATTGCAGGCATGATATTTTCACCGTACACCTCTGGCACTACTGTGGGTCAATAGCGAAGGACTCAACTACTGCAAGAGGCTCTGACAGAACCGACACCAGAATGGCGCTGACACATGGCGGAAAAGGTTTCATGAGTCACTTCACTTTGTGTGTCAGTGAGACGTTTTTTCATGTCATCAATGCGAGCTTTCTCTTTGATAAAAGCATCGTCTTCACAAGGTGGTCTTGGGGTCGCCGAGACAACCCATCGGGCATCTTTGTTGTATGCCCTGCCCTGTACTTGATTGTGAAATGATAAGTAGACAAGGCAGCCAACCACCTATGTCCAGCCGCATCCAGCTTTGGCGCTTGTTAACACGTATGTTAAAGGATTATTGTCGGTCAGGACACTGAAAGAAGAGCCATAAAGATAATCGCTAAACTTCCGCACACGGCCCACTTGAGGGCTAAGAATTCGAGCTTGTGTGTGGGATAGTTTTGTTCACTTTTGGAAAGCCCTCGACTGGCATATGCAATTGCCCTAAGTCTCCCCTCCTGCTCCTGATAAAGCGCAGCCCCCAACCCATCGCGACATGCGTCAGTATGGAGTACGTAGGAAGTTGCGGATCAGCAAAAGCGAGAATGGGCGCCGAGGTGAGCTTTTTGATTATAGTTTGAAATGCTGTCTCGCACTCAGGAGTCCAGTTTTCAGCAAGGAGCTTGTTGGACTGTGAGCTAATGGGAGTGCTCTCGTTTATAAATCTTGCCCCGTTTCTTTGGTGGACGGTACCCTGCAGTGAGCGATTGAGTGGTTTGGCTATCTTGGAATACCCTTCGACAAAACGCCTATAGTATCCGGCGAAGCCTAAAAAACATTTCAGTTCTTTGAAAGTAGACGGGCGTGGCCAACTTTTCAAAGCTGCGATCTTGTCAGGATCAGTATGAACTCCATGAGCGTCCACAATGTGCCCCAAATATTTAACAGAGTTTCGAAAGAAGTGGCACTTTTCAGGGGACAACTTAAGCCCGAAATCTCGAAGGCGAGTAAGCACTTTCATTAGCCTTGTTTCGTGCTCCTCTAACGTGTCTGAGAACACGATTAAGTCGTCCAAAAAGACAAGCACTTCGTTAAGGTGGAGATCACCAACGCATCGCTCCATTAAGCGTTGAAAGGTGCTTGGGGCGTTGTGACACCCTGTGGCATCCTATTGAATTCAAAGAAGCCAAGAGGGCACACGAAGGCTGTCTTAGGCTTATCTTCCTCAGCTACCTCAACTTGATAATAGCCGGACTTTAGATCCATGACAGAAAACCATTTAGCTCCACTGAGAGCTGTAAAAGTCTCTTCGATATTTGGGAGGGCATATGCATCTCGTATTGTTCTCAGATTTAATTTACGATAATCTATGCATAGCCTAACTAACCATTCTTTTTTCTGACCAATACAATTGGTGAAGCAAAAGGGCTTTGAGATTCACGAATGATTCCTGCATCAAGTAGCTCTCTGAGATGCTGTTTTACTGCCTCTCTGTCGCTCGGGTGAATAGGCCTTGGCCGTTCTTTGAAAGGTGTCTCATCATTTAATCGGATTTGATGTTTTACAGCCGTTGTGTGGCCATATGACATGTCATCAAAAGCAAAAACTTCAGAGATCGATTGCAACTTTTTCTGGACTCGCTCTTTCCATTGCTCTGAAATGGGAGACTCATCAAGATTGAACGAGTATTGGTGTTTCCTTCCTGCTTTGGTTGACTTGGATGGGTTTGATTTGATCAGGTGCTAGTGGAGACACATGCTGGGCTGCACAAGCTTGAGCAACAACACTGTTTGGCTGCAGCGTAACAGAATGCTCACTCACATTTCGAACAATGACAGGTACTTTAGTACTGGCCTTAAAGGAATGTCTATCAAAACTGGACTCAATAAGCAGCCCCCCAGGTAACTTGTACTGCTCATGAGGTTCAAGGACAAAGGTTGTGTTTTGGTTGCTCTTTCTCAGTCTCACATGCCCATCAAACATAATTTCTGTTTTGCAGGGATTGTAACTGCCTTTTTACTGTGTAACATAACAGCGCAGGAATGGGTGTCATGCCTCTGGGCCTGGGCGACATGTTTGAGAATCATTGCAAACTGCTTAGACTGTAACTTGTTAATAAACATGGGCCCATCTTGCTCTACAAACTGCTCATAAAGACGTAAAAGCACATTTGTCCCTATCAGCAGAGGGATTTTACTATTAAAGTGACATTCGGGGACTACAAGCGCTAGTGCAATCAGTTTCTGCTCTTTACCTGCAATGTTTGGGGGAAACGTGAAGTTTGTCTGACAGTAACCTAAATATGGGACGTTCTGCCCACCTGCTCCCTCAATTCAAGAAGAGCATGAATGGGTTGGATAGGGACATGGGAAAGATACATTTTGTGGAAGGACTCAGAGATGGTAGTAACTTGTGAGCCGGAGTCCATAATGGATTCACATAACACACCGTCAACAAGTACTGAGGCTGCACAGCGTGGACCTATGAGACCTTGGGGCAAAGTGAAGTCAGGGGTTAGACAGGGTTGCATGGGATTTTGCTTTGCAGTTCAGTGACTAATGTTTTGGGACTTTGGAAATCAGGGATCTCAGCTCCTGGGTGTCCCACGGCAGGAGCTGCAACTAGTTTAAAGCGAAAGGAGCTGCTGCCTGCCGTGCTGTAAAATCAGCCTGTTTCTTTTTCAACTCGGCATTCTTTTCTCTGACTAGAGCAGGGTTTGGATCACTTGTGCAGCGAGCAGCAATGTGATTGTCTTCCCCACATTTGAAACAAAACCATGCACGAGGCATGCCTGGGACTTTGGGGACAGTTCGTAAGTGTCTGGTGTTAACTGCCAAGGACTCTTTGGGCTCAGACCTCTCATACTTGGTGGGTCCTTTTGGTTTTGCACGAGCATTTGCACTTGTTTAGTCAGCTCAGCTATTTGGTTTTCAAGCTTGGAAGTTTCACGTGTATGTTCTTTTACTGATTGGGGGTTCACAGGGGATTGTTGGTTGAGTTTGTGTTTTTTGGCTTTTGACTTAGCTTTTCCACTTGTTTGGTGAGTTCAGTGACTTTTTGTTCAAGTTTCACAGTTTCATTGTCTGTCGGGGTGGGGTTTGCAAGTGGCATTTGATCAAAAGTGGGCATGCTAAAGACTGAGTGGGCATGTGCGGCTGCTCTTGTGGAGCCCAAATGTTTTTCATACGGTCTAACTTGGCTGACCGTCGGTCTTCCTCAGTTCTTAGCATGAGAAGGAGGTCAGGGAATGAGGGGGAGAACTCTTTCTTGCTTCAAGCTGCAGACTTATTATCAAACTTTGGTCCCAGCAGCCACGAATAAATTGTTTCAGGAGCAGTTCATGTACATTATCAGCAGAAGCTCCCCTCTAGAAATGACCCTTGTGAGGAGACTGTGAAGACGGTTCAAGAAGGCTGAGGGTTTTTCTCCGTTGTTTTGGTTAGAGCCAAGAAATGCAGTGAAAAGCTCTTCTCCATCCTCAACAACACCAAAGGCAGATTCGAGCTGAGTAACGTAAGTACTTGGGGGTGCAGTGACACCAAGAGGCTTTACAACTTCAGAAGCAGGGCTAAGTAAACTCTCAAGTATCTTCCTCACTTTATGAGCATCACTTAAAGTGGAGTCACTGAGCAAAAGATCAACTTGGGTGCGCCATGTCTCGTAGTCAACTTCTCCATTGGGCCTTGGAAGTCGACCTGAGAAGGTACGTATTTTCGCATGGCAAGCGGGGTATGAGTTGGCTCATTACGAATGATGTGCTCAACTACAACTTTCTGAATATGAGAGGGGTTGTAAATGGTCTCATCAATGTGAACTGGGGCTGTAATGGGTTCAGCACGAGGGCTTGAAGCACTAGTAGGCTCTGCATGTTCACTTGGGTCAATGTCATCGGTAGTAGTATTAACATTTTGGTCACTGGTTAGTTGTGTCTCAGTCTGGGGTGTGGGGCCTGCCTGCAGCTCACTTGAAGGAAACTAAGGAAGCTTGCTTTCCCACTACCCCCCACAACGTCAAGTTCTTTCAGGTACCGACGGGCTATTTCTTTACCCAATTCTTCTTGAGTGATGTCTCTAATCGTTTTTGAACACCAGATCACATTTGGCTCTACAGGGCTTGCAAGTTCTCCTAATGTCACAGGATCAACTTTTAAGATGGCCTGTTCTGATTCATAAGTAACTAGTGTTCTACCCTGAGGCTGATGTGGCTCATCTGGAACTCTAATGATTTTAGATATTTTACCATTAGTCACAAACACATCAGAAATGCCATCATCGGTACAACTTTGTTCAACTCCTGTTACATACAGGGTTTTCTGGCTATCAACTTGGAAACGTTGACAAAGATCCATTTTCTTTTACAAAACAGTGTGTCTTATGGGTTGAAGATAATATGCCACACTACCAATCTCCTGGCTGGCTCGCCACTAATATGTAACCCTACTAATTGAGTAGTAAGAAAAAAAATCAAAATCTATATCAATCTGGTCCAGTAAGAACCCTCAGTAATCCAACCTACACAATTTAGGGCTCAAATAGCTTAGATTCGTAAGAAGATTGGAAATGGCAACCCTCAATAGAGCAAGTGGAAAACCTTTAACCACAATAAGACACACCGACAACAGTATAGATACGAAAAAATGAATAATGTGTATTTTTTTAGTCAAGTTGCATTCAAATTCTCCTCTGAACAGAGATAGCCAATCTAGTTAACCATGACAAAAATAAACAAAACAAAATAGTGCAATATTGTCTCTGTCCGTTCGTAGAATGCACTCTGTATTCTCAGCTATGTCATACTGTCAGTTTTTATGATGCATCAATAGTGTGGTGTCAGGCCTGACCCAAAAAAAAGTGAGATCTCAAAAAACAACTTCTCCAACAGAATGGGAAAATCCTTTTCTTTTTCCTACCACCCTCCTGGGAAGTAGAGATGAATCAGGTGAAGTCCGGAAGGATCCTCTGAAGACGTCACCGATGGAACCCACAGGATCGCACTGCTCAGTCCTCAGAAGATTTTGTAACCAAAAAGAAAAACCAGCCTGCGCAAAACAGGCATAGCAATTATAATATATTCCAAATTAAATGTTATCTTATCCACATATTCCAATTGTAAAACAATGTCACCAGTATTCAACTGGATTTCCTCCATGTTCCCTTATTTGGCCAATGTATATTTCAATTCACATATCAAAACAAATAAATCTACGTTCAATGACCAGTGAAAAAATTGCATTAAATTACCGAACTCATATCTGGTTCACAGCGTCACCCCACGCACACGCATGTGCTAGCTAACTTCACGTGTCGTGCTCATGTTACAAGCACACGTGCGGGCGCGCTAGCTAACTTTTCCCACAGGCTAACACTTTCTTAGCGAGCTATTACAGCCACAATGTCCATAAAAATTACATCCTGACTGGCTTTTAACATAGAAATGCACATGGATTTACAATGTTCGCTTATACATGAAAATAACAACAAAAAACTGTTAATTGTACTAATTTTAACATCACTCACCAGGATACTCTTCGAACAATACACCTTCCTGGGCTCATCACAACACTGGACTATCTTCTCAGCAAACAAAAAACACTTTTATTGCTCAAAACAGTGCTTTCCAAAGTCATTTTTTCTCGGACTTGCGGAGAAGTGAAAGAAAGGAAAAGAAAAAGTCCGCTCTCTCTCTAGACGAGCGAGGCTGTGCGTAGCGTCACAGTGCGTCACGGTGCGTTTACAGCACACCGGAGAAAACAGTACTACTCATTTACAGCAAACCTTACAGCAAAATAAAATATAATAATAAAAAAATATCGGTCTTAACAGCAAAATAACCATGGGTTACAGTTGGTAGTTGTGTTGGTTGTGGTCAGTGTTGGGTAAGTTACTCTAAAACTGTAATACATTATATATTACTAGTTACAGGGAGAAAAATGTAATACATTTGTATTACAATATTACTGTCTCAAAAATGTAACTGAGTTACACTACTGTGAGTTACTTTGAGGTAATCACACATTTGTTAAGACATTGTACAACACTAATCCTGTTTTATTTACACTTGATTACTGGTTAATTTGTGGAAATGTGACGTCACAACACATTTTCCGCATTATATTTTATTTACCTTTAAGTCAACAGACAGTATTTTAGTGTTGTTTTGGTCCTGAAGTGTCATTTTCAATAGAATATAAAATCAATTGATTTATATAAAAGTAACTTGAGTTACTCAGATTGTAACTGTTGTAATTGTAAATGTTATCAACATTTTTACAAGTAATGAGTTACACTACTTAGTCACTGAAAAGTGGAATATATTACAGTAACTAGTTACAAAAGTAACTAGTTACTCCCAACACTGGTTGTGGTAGCTAGTGTCCATAATTCAATTGTTTTCTATATATATAAAAAAAAAAGTTTAAATGTTTTAGCAACTTTATATAAATTGTAAATGGTCTATTTATAAATCACTTTTCTACCTTACCAGGCACTCAAAGCGATTTACAATCCATTATCCATTCACCAAGTGTACACCAACACTGAGGCCCTAGTTTGGATTGTATTTACTTAAAATTGTATGTGTTTTTTGTTTTGTATTCCAATACATTATGCTTTGTCAGAGATTATCTACTTTGCCTAAAAGTTTTCAGGCATTCTATAGAATGCCTAGGCATTGTATAGAATGCCTAGGCAAAGTAGATAATAACACATCTATTTCCTACTTTGCCTGAAAACACCAGGCATTCTATAGAATGCCTAGGCATTCTATAGAATGCCTGGATTATCAACTTTGCCTGTAACATATGCACTGCTTTGTCGGCATTTTGCAAATACGACATTTCACAAACTAATGGTGCGTTCCAGGCAACTGGGAACTGGTATATGTGCCACCTCCCACTTGTAAAAATGCGCTGGAACGCCACTCGAACTGGTTAAACCCACTTGTGAACTGGGACTTGGTCGAGGAAGCCCCACTTCACATACGAGTTCAACAATAACCACAATAATTTTATTTGAGGGGTTTAACTGACGCAAAAACAATTTAAACATTGATTACAGGTTATTTGCCGTTACTTTTGTTTAGCCTAAAGGTTAGCAGTAGCCATAATGTTTACATACGAGTTGATTACGTTGGAACGCTCTGAAGTGGGAACTGGTATTTTTCAAGTGAGAAATGTCCCAGTTCCCAGTTGCCTGGAACGCAGCATAAAACAGGGACACGTGAGCTGCAATAACCCTGTCAAACACATGGCGGCAGTAGTGAACATGAACACTTGAACACTCCCACACGCGAGGAAGAAGAAGAGGTACAGTGACAGTCCATCGACCTGCCTTTGCTCTGTACTCTACCTGCAATAAAAGCTCAACTCCGCCGTGTATTTCGTTATATTTTAGAATTATAGTGATCAAATGAGCCGCATGTTCCAGGACAATAGCTGATACACACTGATACCGAAATGGCGGACAGTGAAATAGATTACAACATCGTGTTTCCAGATGCAGGGACGTCGGGTGAGCATCACTTCCATTGTACAGTACATGGCTCAGTTAGCTTAGCCTGCCTGCTAGCCTTGTGCACATGTGTCACTGTTATAATAAGGCGTTATTGTGATTTGTTTCAGAGCGGCACTGGCAGGGGACAAAGGAGCCTGTAGTGATCCTGCTGGGCTGGGCTGGCTGCAAAGACAAGCACCTGTCCAAATACAGCTCCATTTACAACGAACAGGTACAAGATGGTTCAAGATGACTGTCCATTTCCTTAGACTACATGTTATGGTGTTAAGTGTATATTTTTCTATTGTCTTAATGGCTTGTCAGTAATGTATCAAAGTCTTTACTAAACATACACATTTTAAAGTACACTTCATTCAATGAATGGTTAATTATACACCACTCCTTCCCCTTTTAAAGAGATCTCATGAGGCAATGAAATAAAAAAACAAAATATCTAATAAAAAAAAAACAGCAGCACATATTCTTTAAAAATATAATTTATCCTTTATTTTCCCTTCTCTTATTTTTAACTTTTGTTTGCTTACAGATGTGTGCATTTGATTGCATAATATGTGTAATAGCCTAATCACTGACTTGTTTACAACTAAGATAAATGCTACATGGGTCCTTATTACCACATTTGGTCAATAGCTCTTAAAATACAATGTGACTTTGTGCATTCATGCACTAAGTTTTGACCAATAAACTAGTGTAAGAGACCAGATGGTAATATCTTTTGTGTGTAATTACAGACCATTCTGATTTCACTGAGTAATGATTTACTTCTCTGCTTTATCCAGGGATGCGTGACCATCCGCTACACAGCTCCATTAAAGACAGTCTTCATCTCCGAATCCTTTGGCTACAAGGAGCTCAACAGTATCGCTCTGAAGCTGCTGGAAATCCTCTTCGACTATGAGGTGGAGAACAGTCCTATTTTCTTTCACGTTTTCAGTAATGGTGGTTTCATGTTGTACCGATACATTGTTGAGTTTTTGCACTCCGACAAACAGTTCTGCTCGTTGAATGTAATTGGGGCTGTGGTGGACAGTGCCCCTGGTAGCGGTAATGTTCGCGGGGCCCTGCGTGCTCTCACTGCCACCCTCGGACCTCAAATCAGCCCCGTCCTCAGGTACATCCTCCTAGCACTTTTCGCAGTGGCTGTTTTTATGTTACGAATTGTGTTGTACCCCTTAACCAAGTACATACACAAAAATCACTACGATGCAGTAAAGGATAAGCCACCTGCTTGGCCTCATTATTTCCTGTACTCCAAAGCAGATCAAGTCATAAGACACAAAGACGTTGAGGATTTTGTGGAGAGCTTCAGGCAAAAAGGCGTCCCTGCAGAGTATATTGATTTTGGTTCCAGTTCGCACGTCAGCCATTTTCGTGATTTTCCTGAAGAATATGCATCCAAGTGTCGTAGCTTCCTGGTGACGTGCATGAAGGATTTGGAAGGAACAGAGCTGAAGAGAAGACATCATGTTCAAAGTCAATGACCCTCGGAAGACTTCAACAAAAGCAGCGTGTCTTAAACCCACAATGTACCACTAAAGTATCGAACACCAAGAATCGCAAAAAAAAAAAAATAATTGTGACAGTAGAAAATGCTGGTGATTTTTATTTTCTGATGCAGAAGGTTATTTTGTACAGTCTTATTACACAAAATATATTGATATTTTAGAATTAAATTACTTTTTGAAGTGGCCCTTCCAGAACTGACAGTTTATTGGTATTTGAAACAATCTGCTAGAAATCTGGCAGAGAAGATAATTCACTGAAACATGAAGTTTAAGTAAGTACATTTTAAACATATTTTGCCATATTAAAAGAAAAAGCTACTTAGAAAAAAGATGACATAATTATAAGTTGTGTTCTGTTACACAAACAGAAAGTAGAATTTATAAAGTGACTGGAGTGCATTATTAATGCTGTTTGCATGAAATTCTGTAATTAGACTTCAAGTAGCACCAGTGCAGTTGGATGGGTGAGGAAGAGACTTCTATTGACATACATTAGAATAGTCTTATTGTTTGTTGTTTGTTTTTAGCCACATTTTACATTGTCACAATATGGCATTGGAGTCGTAATTATATTTCTGATGCACTTGAATGATTCTTAAGTCTATAGTTAAACACTGTTTGTGCCACTGTGTGAGGCAGTAAACTCCGTCCACTTATACTGTTCCTGAAAGGAATTCCTTAACCACAAAACTAAATATACACTGGATTAGATTAAGTTATTTAGGCTAATATAAATTGTATTGAATATTGCTGTGAAATGTAATGCATTGTAGATTTAGTAGTAGTGACTTTAACGTAAAGATTAATAGAATGAAATACATTGCTGTGTTCTATTTATTAAAACAAGTTTATCCTTATCTCCATAACATAAGGGCTGCCTACATTAAAGAACAGAACTTATCTTTGTTTAGAAATGTAAAGAAAATGTCCCCTTGTTTGAGTAATTTTAGGAATTAATTGACCGAAATGTATGTCCAGCTATTGTGTTTATTCAACTGACGTGCCTTCAATAAATCTGAATGCTCCAACAATTTCATCTTGCTGTTTTGAAAGGGTTATTGTAGAAGATTATGTGTAGAGTAACATGCGTCGAGTAACATTTTAAACTTGTATATCCATTCACTTTGTTTGTAACACTTTGCATGGTCAACCCTTGCATAGTTAAAACTTTGCCCTTCTATTTTTTGCCGATGACTTTACAATTTATCTGTTAGACTTTAAAGTAAAGAAAAACAGAGACTGTTATAAACACAGGGCAATTTATAGTTAATATAATTTGTCTCTTTGCAGTGATTTACAAATTTGCAGCAGTATTATTTAATGAATACTTATTACAATGAATACTTTATTTCCCATAAATGTCTGACCGTGTTTGAAAAACATGTCCATGATTTAGCTCTTATTCCTTAGCTCTTATGCTCTGAGAATCATACAGAAGACTGAGAGAACATAATTAGTAGGAATAGGGATCAAAATAAGCTAGAATACACTGCCTATATACAGTATAAAGAAATCTCAATGACTCATTTACAATAACTGCTGTATCCACTTGTACCTTCAGGAGCAGCCAATGCATGCTGCCAGGGGAACTTGCAATACAGTTTGGGACCAATGTTAGAGATAGGGCAAATTTTGTAATTGACTGTCTCAACCCACTATGCTTACAGAAATGTTTTACCTGAACCAAATAATGTTTCTCCACACACGTAAACAAACATAAAAACAAGAAATATAAAATCTCATGTTATGCTGTAAAGTGTCAAACTTAAAAGCAATAATAACATTTTATAGAAAAAAAAAAATTTCTTAGTATATTTTACCCACCAATTGCAATGGTGTAAGGATCTGCTATAGTCAAGTGGTCCTAAAGAGGGCAGCATTACCTTATAAGTGGTAGATTCTCTTCTGTGAACATGGTGTAAAATCACACTCAGTCTTTATTTCTCTGTGTATAGCATTTTTTGTTTGTTTTTTTAAAATAAATTAAAAGAATCCCTCACTGCTATATAATAACAATAGCTATGATTATTTTAATGGATCAATGTTAATGAAAATAAATTAGAATCTTACAAAATGTCTTTTTACTTAAGGATATTTCAAATGAAGAAATGGATGAGAGAAAAACGTCATAACACACCCACATTCTCAAATGCAGTGAAAGAAGAAAATTACCCCATGTAAGTTAATGAAGTCTCACAAGTTGATGAGGGGAAAATTGCGGTGAAAAGGGGTCAGTGCTTTCTCTTTAGCCTTTCCCTCTTCTGTGGAAAACTGCTGCGGTCAAGATCCATACTTTTAGAGGACACTGAGTAGTCCGACACAGAGACAGAGCCTCAAGATTAATGGTATTAAGTGGTAGCACTTGGCAATGCGGTAACATATCGTCTATGTTCTCTATTCTGCACTGATAGTTTCATGGACCTTGGCTTTATGCATTGACTTTTAACTGTGATTTACAGGATTCAAATAATCTAGGTGTCTTTTTATTATCACAACACCCAACTTCAACCTAAGACATCATCTCATAATCTGAAGTACAATAAAACATGCCACACTTTAGGTTATCGTCCAAAGTAAATGTAACAAATGAACTTTTGCCAAGATATTTCTTTCTTGGTTTAATGTCAGCAAAAGAAGAGAAATTGTAGTTTATGTACACATTGACATTTTGGATGCCACAGACACAAACCACTTTCTAGATCATTGGACGTGGATGAGCAATATTTTATCTGACCGGAACACACAGAAACAGATAGGAAGAGATATTTCCACTGAGATCATATCTCTTTGTTTGTCTGACATTTGGATTTTCCTTTTTTGACATGACTTCAAGATTTTGGCTTTTTAGGACCAATGCAATACTGATATTTTTGAGAGATTGAAGGGGCTAGTAGAAAGTAGAAAGTTGAGTAGTTTATATCAATTGATTTACACCCAAAAAATAAAAAAATGAATTTAATTGTCAAATATAATTTTTGTCTGAAATGACAGTTCAGTTCAGTTGCGTATCCTCACTTTGGACTTAAACCCAGAAGAAAATGTTGTAAGAGAACTCTTTGGGCCTCATCTATCAAGCCAGATGCTAAACTATGAGCATAAAAAAAGCATGTGCTATTTTTGTTTTGAACGCAATTTACTCATTAAACATCTTGCGCAAACAGATATGTACCACCTCAAATTGTACATTTTCGGCGTTTGAGTCAAAAATGTCAGATGTGTCAGGTTTTTGCCCCCTCTAAACCGTTTCGCACATGAGCAAATGCATGATAAATGAGGCGCAACCTACACAGTGCCTCATTTACAACTATAGTTGTTCTAAACTCTTGACTCCATCTAGTGGTAGAAACAGAACTGCAGCTTGCAAATCTGGAAATCATTTTTAAATTAAGCTTTCAGACAAATTGGGAACACAAAAGCTCCCCAAGTCTATGTTATAATATTGGTCACATTATGTTGCACACGGCCCCTTTTCTACCACAACTTCTCCTGGAGACACAAACCTGGAGTTAAAAACCTCTTCTTTCTCCCTCTCACTCTGCAGGACTGGTCTTGTGATCCAGTCGAGCAGGGAGCCGGCCACTAGTCACTCCAGTCGCCTCTCCTCTCCTTAATGAGCAAAGTGTCCCACCAAAACCAACTGCAAAAGACAGCATGGGATGTCCCCTACAGACTCAATACACAGGCGCACAGAGAGCCAAAGTCTCCTCCGCCTTTGAGCAACTTGAAAAGGTCTCCTGTTGTTCGGATTGAGGACTGAAGACAGAATTGATACGTGTGACAAAATCAAAATCTCCCCTGCTCTATCTCCGCTCCTCAGCTCTCTACTTAAGGCCTAAAGAGCAGAGGGAGGGGAGAAAAAAAAAGATCTGTTGATAAAGAGGAGAAAAAAATCCAGCAGGAGCATGGCAGGATGGAGCCTTCCTCACTCCACCAGCAGCAGCCAGACTATATTCAAAGTGTGTGTGCGTGTGTTTCTTCACAGATGTCCTTGAACACGAACCCCCTCGGCTGTGCAAGATCCCCGCTGCCATTGGAGAACATTTGACAAGCAGCGGGCTCTTGTTAGTGCGCTGTCAAATTAAAAGTGTGTGTAGGTTCTGGAGAGGCGGCTGCAGCAAAGGTGTGTGTGTGTGTATGTGTGTGTGGAGAGAGAGAGAGAGGCCCTGTCAAATTAAAAGTACCAAACAAACTGTGCATGTCAGGCTGAGCGCGTGAGCCCAGTGTGTGATGGGAGAGAGGTAAGGCCCAGAGATGCTTTGTCTGTTTTTGTTTTTTGTTTATTTATTTTTTTATTATTTGGGGGGTGAGTTGTGAGTCTGTGGGTGTGTGTTTTGGGTGTGTGGTTGTGGTGTCTTGTGTGTAGGCGGTAAACAAATACAGCCATGTTGTCGGGCAGGAGTCTAATGAGGTGGTCTAAAAAGAGACACATGCAGAAAATCTACCAAATTACAGTATGTACGCCGTGTTAAAAATGTTCAATTTAAAGGTGCACTGTGCCACTTTTCTGGTGGAAGGTGTACTACCTGCTTGTCTCCATGTCGTCAGGTCTAGTTACAGGTCAGAACTGTGAGAAAACAAAAGTGCTGTAAGTAAGAATGTGTTTTGAGATATTTGTGAGGAGTTAAAAAATATAGTAGTTGAAACTGAAGATATGTTCAATTTCACACTCTGGAACATTCTGGGCAAATAAATGATGCCGTAGCCTACATAGGTTCTGTCTATTACAGGATCAGCGTGACTATGGAGTATAGAGTGAATGAATGAATATGATTAGCAATATGAAGCTGTCTGAGTATTAAAAAAAACCTTGGCCTGTATAAAATGAACACATGCATGTCAGCATATGCACGCTACCAGAAAACATGCACAGTGCACCTTAATATGACGTAACTGAGTATAATGTAATAAAACTATTTGTAGCAGCACATAAATTAAAACTTTAAGAATAAGCCAATAACAATTACACTATCTCTCAGCTCAAAAGCACTATATTCCCTATTTATTTATGAAAATAATTTAATTCATTTATCAAGTTCATCAAGTCCTAATAACTTAAAAGTAATTTAATTTGGAATAAAAATAAGTTTAATTTAACAACGGTCTGTTACCTAAAATCCAAGAATTGATCTTTTTTCTGTCTTTTGCATCTGTTAGCATCGACATAGCTTAAGACGGCGACTGTGAAACTTAACTTAGTTTTTCTTGTAATAAGACAGTTGTAATACCGACAGATTTGTCAAACTGGACCCGTCTGTGAAGATTCTATCAGAGAGACATCATAAAACCAGACGTCACCTCTGACGAAGGCAGAAGTCCTGCCGCCGAAACTGTAAATGAGCACCTAGCTTATTACAACTGTCTTATTACAAGAAAACAATGTTAAACTAAGGAGAAGACAGAATGAATTTTCCAATATGGTAACTCTGAAAGTTATTAAAAAGCTCTTCAAAACAAAAGATGAATAATATAATGCAATGACTGCTGTAAAAATCTTCAAATTAAATTGTTTTGTTTTACTTTAATAAGACTACAAAATGTGTGGTGTAGAACCTTTTTATTATGAAAAGATTTTTGATTATCACCTGACCTGTTAAGTGTACATAGTTTTTATTTGGCCTATTTATATACTCTGCAGACATTTAGAAAATGCTTATAAGCTGTTCATGGTAGCATTTCTTTCTTCCTGATAGCAGTTCCTGTTTTCACTCAGACAAACTATCACTCTACCCAATCTAATACTAATAATTTATATCACAATTAAAAACGATTATGCTCCGGGCTAAATCACGCTCAAGTGATTATTGGAGATGAAGACGAGTAGGGAAATATATGAAAGCCTGGGAAAGACTAATGTGTTTTTGATGAGACAGTGGAAGAGTTTAATAAGGGCCTTGTGACAGATGACGTTTGGCCGCGACAGACAGGGAGCAGCTCCGCAGGTGGAGCAGCAGCAGCTCTCAGTGTAAATACAGCAGACCTTTATGTCACGAGCACTGCCATCATTTACAGGACGTCCCACCGAGACACAGTTCTCACCTGCTGCATCGCCGAGTCCTCAGGCAGCCGAGAAAGACAAAAGAAAGAAATGCATTGTGTTCAATCAGGAGGTATTATACACTTTTGGTTACTTTTTTTATTTTTCTACTTAGCTATTTCTGTATCAAGGAAATGAATGCAGCAAAACTAAGGATTATTCTTTATTTTTGTGAATTTGTGAAAAACTGACAACTATGAATATGGCAAGGAATGTGTTTTAATCCAAAAAAAAGTGAACACAAATCCCAAAAAATGGCCAAAAAACATGTGTAGACTGGTGCAAAAATAAAAATGATGACGATATTGGACAGGTTGGAGGCTTTTATATTACCATGCAGCACACTGGCCATGTTAGTACATTAACATTACCTTCATTAGCAAAAACATTATGATTTATGTAGTTCCTGGCAGACTAATATCTTTAGAAGTTTCTTTTCTTCCTTTATCTTGTAACCAGAGAGGCCGATTCATCTTTAAGAGTGATGAGGGAAGGTTGCTCTCTATGCAAAACGCATTAAAGCCAAATGAGGAGTCTATTACTCAAATCTGGCTGATAATCCGTTAGCTGGGGACCCCTGGCCGCTAACTAAGCAGATTAAGATGTGTCATTGCCAAGACTATCATAATCACAATTTCCAGTGGCCAACCAGGGTAATATAAACAAGAAAGCTGTGTAAAATGGTAATAAACAAAAACATATTTGCTGTTTCCTTTGTAACACAGCATATGCCACATTTGTTTTTTGTATTTTCAGTCCAATGTCCAGGAAGTGGTATTTTTTATAACTAGTAAATGGAACTTGGATGCTTTGACAATAATATCTACTTTTAGTCATATTATAAAGTAAACATGTGCATTTTTTTTTCTCTCTCTTCAAACTTTTGCTCCAAAGTGTGAAAACTTCTCATTTCTGCAGAATGCGGTAAATTCAGGCAATTAAACCCACTTGGCAGAGAGAAAAATAGTTCTGCCCCTATAGATTCAAATATAGTTTCTAGTTTGCAATCTTTAGTTTTTCCTGTAATGGCTGAATGCAAGTTTTCATACACAGAGCATGATCTACTCCTCCCCAGCTCACTTCATACAATTAATTCGGTGGCCCACGCCCACTGTGTTGTGTGCGGTGTGTGCCTGAGAGCAATGCACAGGGGACCCATAAAGAAACCATGTTTGTATGAGCCTGCACTATTCATCATTGCTTGATTAACATAGAAGATGCTGCCCCACTCTCTCTACTCGGGTCCTATGGTGATAATTACAAATAATTTACACCCTTTGCTTAATTAACCGCCAGTCCCTGCAGTTTTTGTACGAGAAGCGCAAGATTTGTTTTGTGTGCCTCAAGGAAATTTTAAGTTAGTTGATTTGGTTGTAATAACTCTGTATTATAAACATTGGTGCTTGGCTGTTGAATATTAGGAAGACTAAAAGAGACTCCAAAAATAAACAGAAACACTGTCATGATGTTTCTAACATATAGGCCTACTGAAATCCAATACATTCGATACGAGAATTATTCACTTTGAAACATTTTTTTTAGCATTTAAAAGCTGTCTAACTTTTTGTCCATGAGAGGCAAGTTAGACAGCTTTTCATTAAAAACCTAGTGAACATGTTTAAAATACAGATCTTAATACATTTTTGCTTTTTTTTTTTTTTTTTGCAAGATTGTTTAATTAGGTCTACAATTGTATTTCCTGGTTCGATGCTACCAGCAAATATTGCTTCTCAAATTGTGGTGCATGTGGGCTGCTTCTGGTGGTTTGTGTAGCCCTATGAAATTAATTTAGAAACATAAGATAACATCTTTGTCAAGGTATAAATAATAAATCAGAACAACTTTTTAGACTCATTGTAGCATTTTAAACAAAGAAGTTTGGTTAGTGGTACTCAAAAAAATCAAATCCTATCTAGTACTAGACATAATACATTTACCTTGCAACCAGACTGTATGCAATGGCAAAAATCTAAAACAATGACCCAATAGTGACTTTTTCTCAGTTCTATCATTGTTTCCCTATTGAAAAACCAAAAAAATCTTACAGCTTTTATGGCAAAATTTACAAAATTGCTCTAGTGACATTTCAAATTATCAAAAATCTGTATTAAAAGCATGAATGATTTAGCTTCCTTCCTTGTCTTGGGGCAGACCTCACTGATCCCTCAGACCTAGAGCTGTTGACCTGTGCCTGGTTTTGTCTTGTTTCTGACGACCGTTTGGTACTAATTAATGGAGTGGAGAGCCTTTCGTCGCCCTGAGTGCAACACAAACGACATGCATTAAACATCGCCATTGCTCCAACTGCTCCGAGAAGACAGGAAGATGGAGGGAGTGCGCTGAGAGGAACACATAATTAGAGAAGAATTGATTAGTTTAGTAAAAGCAAAAAGTTACACCATTTTGAATGTCTTCAGCAGATACAAGTGTAAGGTCTAAATGATGATCCTCTGCTTGTTTCGCTTATTAGCAACTTGAAGCCCATATGAGAGAGTTTGCTTCAGAATTATGATTTTAAACTGAAAAAAAAAAAGATCAAAAGTAAAAATTACATTAAGTAAGCATAGGTAGGGTTCGGGGAGATAGTATGAAATTTAACTCATTACTAGGTCAATTACCATGGCAATTACGTCTGATCCGAGTGATTCAATTTGACACTAACCAAAAAGCATGAACAATTCACATAAATATAAAACTATTTCAATCATTCAACATCTTATTATTGTCTGTAAACATATAGCTTTGGTGTACTTTAATCAATCTTGGCATGTTTGCACAACTGGAAGGTAATATTAAAATGTCACCAAGGTATTATTGGTCGAATTTCACTTTGCCATGCAGAAAAAGACGCTGTTCATTTAGTTTGCTGGGGAAACTTCTTTGATAAAAACATCAAAACGAGATTAGTGATAGACCCTATATGTCGGCCGGCTGATATTTTGGGGACGATATTTGGATTTTTTTGTACCTCAGCCATAACGACTAACGATTTGGCCAAAATGAACAAAATGAGTGTCTTTCATGACGCTGTGAAGTTATTGTTTATTGGGCCAAAATATGAGCGTCAACGCATTTTGCAAAAGAAAGAAACTCTTTTACCCCACGTACACTGGTAAAAATAGGTTTTGTTTGGTAATGCTATCTCACCCCAGCTGTGCTTTTAAAACTAAAATAAGAAGATCGGTTTCAGAAATCGGCCTTGAAAATCGACTATTGGTATCGGCATAGGCTGACAAAAGTTTGAAATATCGACATCGGCCAAAGAAAAAATATATCGGTCAATCTCTAGACGAGAGCTAGCTGTTTTGGATCAGGCCTGAATCGACCGGACAGACGCCTGGCTTCTGAAGCTTGAAACAGTTTTTCTTGTAGTTTTTTCACTCACCTTAATGTGATATGTATGGCTCGTAGGGTCAAATTCAATTAACAAATATTGAATTAGCAGCATAACTTGTGTTTTTGTACAGTGATAAACTCTACAAAACAGCGCTAGCTCATCTTGTTACAGCTTGTGTCGATGAGCTGCGGTGCTCTCATTCCGGGTGAGCGCGGAACCTCCTTTATATATATATATAATTCCTTTATATATAAACTTTTGATTGATTCTGGTCCATAGGATTTTAAAATATTGGTGTTCAGGAGCATGAAGAATGAGAACAATGCAAAAAAAAAAAAAAAAAAAAAGTCAATGTGCACCTACAATGTTCTCTTTAAAGCTAAGAAAATGGCAATAAATATTTTTTCAGCACAGTCAAAATGTATACCAGTGACCAGTCTTGCCATTAAAATGATTCGACATATATTTTAGTAAATCTCTAAATACATTATTCGAAAGGCCTTTAAGATGGACTTGCCCTTTCTGAAAGCGTCCTTGGTAGCCATCAGCACACACACTTACATACACACCCACACACATACACACGTTAATGCATAAATTGCCATTACGCGAGCTGCCGCCAGTGGCAGAAGCGCCCCCACCAAGATCACCTCAGCTGACAAAAGTTAATTTGCACTAATGATGTTTTACTCCTCTCATTACCTTAAATCATCTCCCTTTCCCTCCCTCCTTTCCTCTGCAGCACAAAGCACACATGCAAATAGAAAAGTGCAAAATAGTCAGCACATTGTAATGGTTATTGTTCGGATGGAGTTGTCTCTTAAATATTTAACACACTTGTATAATTATCAAAGCTTCTCAAGTTAATTTTTGATGGAACACTTGTACACTCAATAGTTTTTACTGTACAGCTGGATGCGTAGTTTTGTTTATGTTATGGGCTTAAGTGGTGGACTTTGTAATTATAAAAGAGTCCGGGCCTAACGAGTATGGAGTGTTTAATGTGCAAATGAGCTTTTCCAACTTTGACTATTAGAGCTTTATGCCTGCACTAATCTAATGAGCATTTTGTTGGGTTGCCAAATGTGTGTCCCAATGATTTCACAATGAGAAACTGCTTTATCTGCACTGCTGGGAAATGTTAGCTCGGCAGCTCCAACTTTTTCATTGTCTTTTTATACAGTGCATTTCATAGAGACAAAGTTAGTCCAAGTTCCGTTATTGCAGGTGGATTCTCTTAAGGCTCATTACAATCTTAATGAATTTCGTAAGCCACAACAATTACAAAAAATGCATCAGATTAACCCTTCATGATTATGGAGTTTAAATGCACTCCCCATGTCTGCGTAGGTTTCCTCAGGGTGCTCCGGTTTCCCCTACCAATAAAAACATGTCCATTAATGCTTCTCCTCTCCCTTCCCCCTGGACTCTTTTGAAAATGAGATTCTAAATCTCAGTGGGACTTGGGTAAATAATGGTTATTTAAATTAATTGATTAAATTTATATAGACTCTGGAGTTGTTAAAAAATACAATCCCGTGTAGTGTTTTGAGTTTTTAAACCAAATTGATATCTCTATGTATAGGTTATACAACATCTGGTACAAAGTCTGAAACTTTTTAAGCTACTTTCTAAGAAACTGAGAACTTGGAGTCTGGAGACGAAGAGCTTTGAGTGACTTGGTGCAGAATTGCTTGATTGCTATTGTTGCTTCTGTTTTAAATTGGCTCTGTGCACGGAATGTCAGTTAGCTTGGTTACCTTCAAAATAGATAACCTCTGTACTTACAAGCATTTCCTGTTAGAGTTGGCGTTAACACGTCTCTTTTTAAACGCACAAGTGCCCTATGGTGAAAAAGTCTTCTGATTTGCAAAGTCTTTAACATGTTTTCTGTAACATTCACCTTAACTCACTTTTCACAGTCTGATCTTCTGAGTATTTATTCGTTTTAAACTGGTGTAGTGAAAACCTCATAGAAATGAGCTGAACAGGAAATGCTTGTAAGCACAGAAGTTAACTATTTTGAACATAAACAGGGCAACTAAGCTTCCGTGTACAGAGCCAATAGAATCACAATAGTCTATATTGCAGCATTAATATTAATACATCTAACTTATGGCTGTCATTTTTGTCAAGGCACTGTACACCTCTTATGTCACATTTGTTGTTTCTCTTATTGGTGTACTCAGTGCTTGTCAGTTCCTATTTGACAATCAGTATGATATTGTAGCGTGTTGCTGGATGGATCTTAAGCAGTTCTGATGTACAGGTTTCTTTTAAAACTGCTGACATGGCCTAGATTCTTATAACCAGCGTTTTATAACAAATGTGACAGCTCTGTGACACGTGTTCTTTTGTTCTGCAGATTTGATTTCCTCTCCAACATTTCTCCCCTGAGTTTGCAGACAACATGCCGAGACGAAGTTGGGTGCCTCCGACCCTCGCCTCACATTAGCAACGATTGATGAAGGTAGCTGTATTAGTCTGAAAACATTTGCAGCTCATCCAGAGAGCGGGTCATTTTAACAATTGGTTTAAGGGGTTATGAATGTGTTCATGTTCAGTTTGAAATGGGCTCTGGCCATATTTTATCTGTAATAGTTTCTCTGAGGCTTTTAGTGCAAGATGACTGAGATTCTGTTACATTTCATTGTTCAGACCTTTCGATAGAAATAAAAAACTGCACATACTGCATAAGTGTTTCCTTCCAGTTATCTTACTGTATCATGTAAAATTTCTTGTAAATATTGGTGTTTAATTATCTAATTCAAACTAAAATTTTAAATTCACATTTATCATAAGAAATACACAGTATGCATTTATAATGTTTTAGGAACAATTTAACTTAATCTTAACTTTGAAAACTTTGAATTAGCCTGTGATACAAGATACTCTCAGTTCTCAGCCTGGAAGTTGTGGAAACAAAAGCTTCCATACTTCATATAATACTGAAATAAATATACGGTAATTGTCTATTTGATGGCACTCAATGTATTTATCTAGACCTATGTTCTCAAAATATAATCAAATATTATACACAAGAAAAAGGTTCTGACTAAAAAGGCTGAGAACCATTGCACTAACCCTGTATTGTAATAAAGACTAATGGGACACGTTCCTGTTTCCATTACGGTGGTACTTTTTCCAACAATTGCTCCTGCTTAGTTTCTATTCAAACTACTATGCTTAGTCCAGTTGTGTGACCCCACAAGCATCACATAATGATTGTCTGGTCATCTCGGCTCATGTATGATTCCTCTGAAGAGGTGCACGGCCTTGAAGTGTCTTTCTCTTTGTTGTCTGCACCTATCAGTTTCAGCTCCAGCATCGCTCCCTACACTGCCCAGAGCCTACAACAGACAACTTCACACATGACACATAGCAGTTGCCATGTCCCATCCGTGTCACATGACCATAGATCAGGGAGTGGGAACGGATGAGGGCCCAGGAACAAACCGGTATGATGGATCAGAGGTTTATTTGACAAGCAGACGATGACTTCCTGTCTGGCACAAGAATGACTCAAATGGACAGCAGTGTGACGGATCAAACATGATCTGTGTTTGGGAAGAAGCAAAAGAGAGACTAAGGAAAAGAGAAGGCTGAAGCTCTGGAAATAGACACGTCCAATATTGGGCATGACTTCTTTCCCTTTTTCTGTCAGTATCAAGCCCATGTCGTGTTCTGATAGAAGGTGGTGAGGACAGAAGCAACTAAAATAACTTCACTGTAAAACTCGGGCAGAAATGTACATGGAACTTCAATCTTTTGGCTGCTTTGTAATTGACACCAATGATGAGGTTTGGCAAGTCTTCTAAACCAGCCTTCATTTTTGTGTTTGGAATTATAGTAGTATAAACTATTATATAAAATTAGATTTGACTTGACTAATTTTGGTTTAGATAATTTACTTACATCCTACATTTTTTAATCTGTGTGATGTAGTTTGTGTGCAGTTTTGCATTGTCAGGCAGATAAGTCAGTCTAGTGTAAACAGCACAATAAATAAATGCAGCTTAGTCACAAATGTCTTCAAAGATAAAAATAAATTAATAAAAAATACCTGTGAAAACTTTAGGGTACTTCGCTCAAAGGATGTGCATTTGTAACTGTGAAAGTCCCATCTTCATGTAGTATGTCGCCACCCGGTGCCTCTAGGACACTGTGGGATCACATGGCCCAAACATAATAAAGGTAATTTACTGCCAAGGCAAATTCCATAGCTCTGGGCCTCCACCCCATGTTAAACAGCCCGTCGACCTTTAGCGTCTGATTTCATAAAGAGGGACACAATCCGATTAGGGCCTGGACAGGAAAGGTCAAATGCACTGGCAGTTGTGGCAGGGACGTCGCCGATAGCTGGTAAAAGACGTACAACCTGTGCATGTGCATTGAAGTGTGTGTGCTTGTGAGTGGAGGTTAGATGTGAGTCCAGGTGGCAGCAGGGGCAGTTAGCCTCTGTGGCCTCTCAAGCCGTTAGTGGAAAGGGCAGCATATCGGACATGGCTGTGTGCTAGCCTTTTATGTCTCAATGACCACATGGCTTGGCACCAGCTTTACCTGATAACATCGGCATCACTGGTCTATGTGTTTATGAGTTTTACCTGTCACTTTCTTTTTTAAGGATGGATAATGTCCAAAAGAGTTAAAAGGATCAACCTTTATTGGAAATGTAATGGTAATCTATCAACTATTTTGTCAATGATGTAAGCGATTTTAGTTTGATAGATTGATCATGATCATAAAGGCATACTGTAAAAAAAAATCAGCAATAACTTCTGGACTCATCCATTATTCTATAAAGAAATATTGAAAGAGTGGCGTCACGTTGAAATTCAGCACTTTGGACAGCGACACAGAGCAACACTATTGAAAGTAGTTTTCTTAGCAGGGTGTATGTTTAATAAGTGTTTATATATGTTTAACATAACCAAATTATTTGGTAATTATAAGAATTCAACTTTTGGGTCAACAAAACTGGCAGCAATTAGTTTTTAATTAGAGTGAGAAATGTAATATTCAAGGACACTTGGGGGGACTTTTCAGTCTAAAACATTTTGGGAATCACAGCTTGTGTCCGTAGTATTCTGGCTCACCTTTTCAATTTTCAGAATTTAATAGTTGTTACTTGAGGAGAAACAGGAATATACAAGGTGTTAATGGCACATGTTAAAAGCTTGGCTCTTGTCGAGCAGCAAAAGTTAAAAGCCTACACAGAGTTATCATAATAGGCCACACTGAGCGTCAGCCAAGGCGTTGCTCTAAAGCTAATTTCCTGTGATGATGATGATTATGATCAGCTGGACAACATGCTCAGAAACAATTAGCACTGGTCGCTGGAGTGGACCCTCTCCTCAGTCAGGCGGCGGAGGCCATGGCATAAATCGGTCCCCTTGTCAGCCATTGCCAAAGACGGCTAATGACTCTCATTAATATGCAGAATAGCAACCATTTTTCTCCCCTTCTATGTGTCGCTCCTCATTTATGCTCTGGGTCTGTCCAGTGCAAAGTGACCGGCTCAAGAAAATTTCTAATTGCGAGTCAATTATGTCATTGAGGGCGTTTAGATGTTCATTTGTATGCAAATGTGAGAGCTGTTAGAACAGGAGAAAAAAACTGACATGAGACAACATGGAGGGCAACAGTTTTCACTAAACACTGACCCAAAAAGTGACAAAACATGACATGATTCAGCACTGTTCACACTGTGGACAATGTGAACACTTTTGGAACTTCTCAAAGTTTACTAAAGTCATTGTGTGATTTTAATATAATTAGTCATACTGAATAGGAATCTGCTGTTCACTGTCCAAGAGTTGAACACAGGAACCTGCCGAGAGGCAAGAAACTTCATTGAGGTATAGAAGAAACATATGATCAAGTATTGTTTGCATATATATATATATATATATATATTTTTTTTTTTAATAAATTGTGGTTTTAGAGCTATGATTCTCACAAAAATGTTGTAATGCACAGATAGTTTGATATGATAAGTAAAGCCAATGATTTCCAAGACTGTTTAATACATAATTCATTAGTCTCATCATATGGTTGGTGGAAAGCTTTGGGAGCTGGCAACAGCACACAAAATCTCCCTTCTTCTTATCTAACCCAGACTCTATGGCGCATATCGAGGAGCTCATCTTTCTGAAGATTTAGTCAGACTGATATGTACCTGTGGTTAGGCTGAGCGGGCCAGCCCCAGTAAATGATTTGCAGATCCATCATGTCCCTGTGATCTCATCTGATCCTTCTGCTCTTGATTAGATGCTTATTGGAGCGAGGAGCAAAAAACATCAATAAGACTCGTAAAGAGGAGCCACGTGGAAAGATGTAAATGTGGTGGAAAGATATGAAGATTTTCACCTGTGCCACACTTGGCTCCAGTCAAATAACATCAAGAAGGTGAAGGCTAATGGATTCTGCTAAGGGTGTCACTGTGAGATTTTGCCTCATAATTTGGATTACTGCTGCCAGACTTACAGTTAAAATATCATATCAATGTATAATTTTTAAACACTTAAATCAAGGACAATGGTTGGCAACTGCATGTTAAAGGGATTTGGTTCATACACATATGTACAGTACATAGCTTTCTTTACCTTTTTTTGTCTTTTGCTAGAGACATGTCACACTAGGACAGAAAAAAGTGGTTACAAACTCATATGTCAAGTACCCAAATACACTTCTATGTACTGTATGTGTTTGAGAGCATGTGCCACCAGCTTCAGTGCTTCATCAATACTGCTCGAATATCCCAATGACATTGAGCAGTCATTACAGCCGCCATCAGCAGTTAATGAACGGATGGAGTCCACGACGTTTGCACTAAATTCATTATCACCGTATTGGACTCGGCGGCACACGTTAATAATTGGTTTGTCACGCAGATATTTTAGATGATTAATATGAGTATCGATTAAGTAAGGGAGCCAGTTTGTGTGTGTGCGCGTATGTCTTTGGGAGTGTGTTCATTGGGGTGATATGAGGAAAAGTGCTCACACCAGCAGACAGCTTCAGGAAGTCAATGAAGAGACTGATCCAAAGTGTGCAGAGTAAACCACTGCAGACTAACTTAATCAAAGCTGTGGTTTAGGGCCTAAAATGAACTGCTCCTCTGGCACTTCACAGCCAACTTTCAATTTATGGCACTTTTACTTTTTAAGCTTGCATTCCTGTAGAAATATTCTATTCAAGGGCTATATTGACAACTGTAATCTATCTCTGTCTCCATCTCTCTCTTTATGTCTTTCTTAATGTATATTGCATTTGAATGGGATTTTCCAAACCAAAGAGATTGTCTTAATTCAGTTTATAGCCAAAACATGTAACTTTTTCCAGTGACCTTATAGAGCTGCTGCTGTTTTTGTTTTGTTTTTTGCATTGGTAAATGTGCAGTGTATTAAGTGTATTAACTACAAATTGTTTGACAAACACTTCAGCAAAGTTATTCGAAGAACTGTTTATGAAATTAATTTAAGTAGCTGTGGAATAACAAAAAATATAATATTTAAGATTTAGTCAAACAGGATAGACTCTAACCTCAGGCAAGACCATTTGGGGAGATGACTGTGATGTTGTAATAAACAATGCACTGTACTTGATTGCTTTTTTTTTTTTTTTTTTGTAAAATTTATATTTGAAAAATATGAATAATATATCACCTATTTGTGGTAATTCCTCGCTGACTCTCTGAAGGAAACAACTTGTCCATCTCATGCTCTCAGATTCATGACTATTGATCAGGCATGTAGTGGATATATTGATCTACCAGTATATAGATAAGACATTTATTATGGCAGCTGTGGGTATGGATCGAATATGTGAGAGTAAAGGCTGACCAAAGACAGATTTACTGCAACTGCAACTGAGCCAACACCCAAAAGTGCTAAAGAAGAGGAAGGTTGATTGTAGTTCTCAGTTAAAGAATAAATAAGATTATGGCCAAAAGCTAAGTATTGGTAGTTTTGAGATTCAAGAATGTGATGGTATCAGACTCCCAAAGTGCAAACATAGTTTACATAGTATTTTCATAAAATTCATTTGCAAATATTGAGGTTGATGTGTGAGAGCTTTAAACTTGTTTTAATGCAACAATAACCAGCATCATCTCTTTTAGCTGCCCCCCATGTGTATTAATTATTGTCGTCATCTAAAATCAAGCACTGCTGTGTCGTTGACAAATGCAGAATATTTATATTTCCTAGCATGAACAGATTTGAAAAACTCACTGTAACTAACAGATAATCAGTTTCTTCATATAGGCTATCATTTACAATATCTCCCCGATCTTGATTCTGCTTGCTGATGCTTTTTAAATCCCAAACAAAAGATATTTAGAATCAATTTTAATAAAGTTGTTTTCATTCATCTCCATATTTTCTGACAATAAACTTCTCAAAAGCAATGCAAGATGGCTGCGTCAGATATGGCAGTTTAATACATTTGTGCTATTCAAGCTTTTCAATAGAGATTTAGAAATGTAAAACCACCGAACCAGACTGATAGAAAATGTCCAGAATGAATGCAGCTTAGTCATGAAAAGATTGAACTTTATCTCACCTTTTTTTATAAAATCTTAGACACAGGCATATTATTACATCTGCCCTATATTATTGACTTAACTGCGTTTTAATTTACACACAAAGTACCTGGTAGCGATGCGTCTATCCATACGTCACTGTCTTGCCATCAGCCTCTGCGGACATGATAAAGTAACAGTGAGCTTGATTTGAACAAGGTAGCATAAGAAGGCCTCCCTCTCAGATTATAGCAAACCCGGGACAATAGCCAGGAATTACCATATGAATACCATCAATCTCCACCCCACAGTGCGCTCCGCAACGCCAGATAACCCCCTGGATATCCCCTCTTAACCTCAATTTCTCAGGATGTATTAAGAGATGGTAGACGCAGGGGCTGGCGGGGGGAGAGGGGTTCAACTGACGGGGGCGGCCATTTTTCTCAACGTGCGAGCCCTCCACCTCGTCTCCAAACAAGTTATACCGCAATTAATCTTGTCCCACGAGCGGAAAAATATGGCAGCTAAGTGAATTTTACATGAAGATCCACCCTCTACTTATGTGCGTTATCACCGCTTTCACTGCATCTATCAGTGGAGGGGGTTTGTCGAGTGCCAGCGGGGCAAGTGTAGCATGTATTTTCATTACTGGAAAAGCTGGATCAAATATTTCTCGGCAATTTAAGGTTTTGTGTTTTGATCAAGTTAAACTATTGAGCACACTGGCTGATTAAAAAGCTCTAACTGATTGGTTGCATCTTGAAATTAGAAAATCTATATACATTTTTTCAATGTTTTTGATATTTTATTATACTGTTTTATTTTTCTTTCATTTATTTTAGAGGGTTTTTTTTTTGTTCAAGCTGCAGGTAGATGCATATTGTGTTATGGAGATACAGTGGACCAGTAGTTCCCAAATTGGGGGTCGGGAAGTCGTGAAGCAAAATCTGGAGGTTGCAAAATAGTTTCATAATGTAGTTTTACATTTTTGACTAGGTGTTGAAATCGTTTTTTTTTTTTTACTGAAAATATACTAAAATTAATGCATTTTAAGTTAAATGTAATGGTTTTCTAACTTGAAAATATTACAGACATCTTTTTTATTTTACTGTGGTTACATAGTTATTTTGGAGGTCCCAGTCTGAAAAGTTTGGGAACAACTGCAGTAGACCATCAACGATCAATTATTTTAGTTGTTGGCCAGTCAAGTTATTTTGTATGCTGTAAATGGTGACTGAGACCCTCTAGATTGAAAGTTCTTATGGCATTTTTTTTTCTTTGTAATTATTTTTTTGTTATTTTTATTTAGTAACAGGATTGGACACAGGCCATTTGTATTCAGACTTGTCCAAGTGAAACAGGACCTTTTGCAGACTTCACTTAGTCAACCATATATGAACAATCTTAGATTTATCATACAACAGGTAGAATTGCAATTACTGTATTATAATAGTTAAGTAGTCATAGTTTTTCTGATTTATTAAGTTATAGTATATTTCAGAAGACTACACTGCTTTTATTTTTTTTTTACCTCAACTGTTATATTATTTTCACAACATACACTTCATTCATGTATGTACAAACATATTCAGTAATAAGTAGCGGACGTGTGTGCTATTTTAAAAAGGTGACTCTGTTGAAGCTCACACCTGACAAAACAAGGAAATCAGAGCGAGGTGCTGATACCACGGTAACGCAGTGATGTCAGGTGTTTTCCAGGCTGACCTGTGACAGCAGGACAGTGCTGTCAGGGACGTCCACTCTGTCCTCTGCTGCAGGATGTGAGCTCCACTGGGAGGACACAGGCGGACAATATCAAATCTATCATAATAGCAAGGATTTATGACACACTGAAGTTTTTTCTAACCGTGTGTTTTTATGTGGGATGTCACTGCTGCTGGCGATGGCTTAAAAATGACAGAGAATACTGGAAAAGTTAGCCTGGGTTAACCCTGGCTTACAAGCACATAGTGTTGCTGCTTTGTCAGTTCAACATTGACTACACACTGCATTTATACACTTTCACTAATCATATACAATTTTATAGTTTGAGTATTATCATTCTGGCCACATTTTCTTAATGACAAATATTTAAAGGTACACCGTGTAACTTTCTAACTAAAAATAAATAATGTTTTTGTAATTTAAATGTCTTTGTTTTGCTAAATGTATAATAAAAATATGTGTCTTTACTTTAAGTGAGCTTGTAGGGACACTAAAAAGACCATTATCTGGCCTGAAAGAGGGCCTCTCCTTGTAAGTTTACAGAGAGAAGCTGCTCCCTTAGCCACATTTCTTCACATTATGGCATTAAAATGTATTGATCCCCATTAAGAATGTTTAAAAGTATGGTTTTAACTTGCTACTTCAGCTGAATCATAGGGATGTAATGAAATGCAAATGTCATGATACAATATTTATCACGAAATTACAGAAGTCCCACAGTATTGAGATTTTGCCTACAATAATAAACATTAAAGTCATATTTTCCAGTCATTCTTTTTATCTCTCAGTGATTCCTTTTCTTAGGTTCAAATTCATGGTCTCAGACTAAATTGCTCTCTCACTATATATGAGGTCTTGTTTCTTTGTTTATTAAAATATTTAGAATTGTATGATTTTTGGCATAAAATGTCAATCAATATTGTTACATCCCTACAACTGTATCACAAAGTGGAGCTTTCACCAAAACAAAGTTACGCAAAGTACTGTATATTATGAGCTACTGTGTCCATTGTCCAAATAATTTTCATTGTGGTTCCAACTTGCCTTGACGTGTAATTTTTCATTTATCTTGTTTAATTAGTTTATTTGTATTAGCCTCTTACAGAAGCAAACAAGACAATAGTGCAAAACCTGGGTGATTACAACCACTGCTTAAACAAAAAAAAAAAAGTTTTTGTTGTTGTATTTTGATAATCCTAACCTTTAACGCAAAACATTTTATAGCAATGATTTCCACTGTATCAAATTGAATGTCTAGAATCCTTCAATCATCATCGTTCAACATTTTTTTCTAAAAAGTTAATATACAATCCAAAGTCCAAAGTCACCTGAGGTCACACATACAGAACATGATGCACATCACTATCTGTCTCCTGTGTTGGTCAGGAAACACAAATGCACCCGTCATGAAGATAGAGACAGTGAAAGCTGCAGTGTGTGAGCAAAGAAGGACCAAACCTCGGCCCCCAACAAAGAACACAGGTGTAATAGATTTTTGCTGTCTATATTTCATGTAGAAAATTGGCTGGTACATCCGCGTAGTTTGATCTATGAGGGCTGCAGGCTTGAGAAAAAAGCTGAGTAAATGTGTAATTTCTCCCTTGATGGCGCAGCGGCGAGAGGCGATTCTTCTTACTGCCCGCTCGTCCCTCTCTCCTCTTCATGCTCTTTCATTTCATTACCTCTCCTTCATCTATCAAGGTTTTTTTTTTTTTTATCTGACCACTACTAACACACACATTTTGGGATGGTCGCCAGGATCACATACTGTATATAACACACACACAAAAAATAGAAATAAGAATTTATAATTACTTTTACAATTTTATGTAGCGAATAAAGAAGAAACAAAATCTAATACTGGTTAAGACAAAGCTGTACATTTCAATACAATAATAAATACTAACAGACTGAAAAATAAAAGAAAATTAAAGAATACTTTCAAGATCAAACTTTTGTTTTCTATGACAAAAAAGGCAAGCCATCCATTTTATCATTTTGTTTGACGACATGGACAATTACTTAAAACAGTAAACCCAGTTGTGGTCCTAATTTTTGTTAGGATCAAACTAAATTAGGTTTGATTAAACTATCACTTTTGTGTTGATAAAGTCATGATAAAAACACGACCTTTGGAATACATACATAGATCTACACACAAAGTCAAATACTGCCTGCTTTGTACAAAAACACACATTCTGCTTGTTTTTTTTTTTTGCAATTGTGATGTTTGAAGCCTGTGCGTTCACCTTTGACCCTTGCACTCTGAGCCGTGAACAGAGACAGAGCAGCGGCATAACCCGACTTGTACATGTAGAAAAACAGCCGAGAGACTCCTGAGTAAATGGGACGCAGCCATGGGACTGGTGAGGTGTAGAAGATAGAGAAGGTCTCATCTTTGATCTATGAGTGTGACAGAGGAGAAAGAAGAAGAAGAAGGGACCTGCATACATATACTAATACTATATATATGTACAGAAAAGACAGTAAGAGCTTCTTTCAATTGCTGTAGGAATCGAAGACAAAGGTGCATTTCAAAGAATATTTTTAACATAATTTTAAGCAAATATTATCTAAATTCTTTAATTTATGTTCATTATTAACCAAGCAAATCAACAACTCAAAACACAAAAGAGGGATTTTCATTTTGGGACATACAGATTCTCTTTATGGGACAATTGGCACTAGCGGCTTTCCTTCTATTCCCTTCATTTCACGATACTATCTTGTCAAGCATAAGTGGCTAAAAAAACTTCAACAAAATGCATTAAGATATATTTTGTATAATTTCAAAGCCTGAATAAATTTGCAACATGAATGACAATGAATGAATGAACAAACCTGGAACAGGATTTGAAATTGCGGTGCCTTTTTTAAATATAAAACTATGAAACACCATGAGTCTCTTTCACTTATGCCAATTAAATCCCAAATATTTGCAGAGTGAATGATGAATGAACATAGGCCATACATATTGCAGTAAAATGAAGCTGCTGCTGATGGTACGACTAATAATGTGTGCTCAGTTGTCTCTATCAGCACCGAGCTGGGCAGGCCTTTTAATCATGGTCTAAGGGCCGCCGAGCCTCTCTATCATCATTGAACTGTGTCCTGGGCTAATTGTGGCTATATTTCACTGTCCCCACGGCCAAGAGCAGCAACGATCGGCCGGCCCGCAGCAGCAGGCCCAGCACACACACACACCTACAGAGCACTGCTGTGGAGAAACAAAACTACTTCTGAATGTCTTTACAGCCTGTTGAGAGCATTGTGTTCTCACTCTTTTTATTTTAAACTTTTCATTTCTCTCTGTCTGTGCTGGACATTACTTGCATTTACATTGCATTTTTCTAGACAGTATCTAAATAGAGATTTGGTGATATAGCACATGGATTACAATGTCTACAATGTCATCATGTCCGTATGAAGAGATGCAAGAAGATATTTCAGGCTTTCACCCTTCTCAAGATCAAGAAGGGTGAAACTTCTGCACACTAACTGCAACTATAAAAATCTACAATGTCTGCTGCAGGTGTGATGAATGTCCATAGAGATACATTTGCCAAAACAATGTAAAGCTTAAGCAATAGACATGGAACAACCTGACTTGATTTCAATTTATCATATTGTACAATCAGCATGAGTTTAGGTTTTTGTAACTCACATATAAACTTTTAGAAGTTTCTCCTTTTCATTTAATTGATAGGTTAAAACGTAGTATTTAATTTTTAAAGCTAATTATTATTGCATGGTAGCAGTGTGGTCAAAGCTCTGACTTCCCAATATAGAGATCATAGGTTCTACTCCTGGGTCAGGCCAAATCAGCTTCTCATGATCTCTCTGGGTGAAGTTTGCATGTTCTCCCTGTTTTATTGTGTGTTCTCCCTGGGTACTCTGGCTTCCAACCTCTAAAAACATATATTGATATCAATGTAGATGACTAAATGTGAATGATTGTCATCTGTATAATAACCCTGAGGCGAGTTCTCCAATTGGGAGATATACTTCAGTTGGGATAGACTTAGATCAGATCTGATGATGACAGCTCTCAGTTTCAGTGGAGTTCAATACACTCCTCTTCTTTATTGTTTTGCTTTTTTTTTTGTTTTTCGATGCTGAATCGTTGAGCCATTTTGAAAAAAATATGCAGCAGGTTAAAACCCTGAGCTAGAGTACTTCAAAGAGTAAATGGGCAGAAGAAAACTGCACTGTTGGAAATATGCAAACATGTTATATAATTTGGCAAGACAATTAATTTATATTACTTATTTACTGAAATGATATATTCACACTTACTTGGCTACTTTTCTCCATTTCTTTATTTTCTGAATCTAGTACTAGTGATAGTATGCTACACTCTTCTTTTTCATTTGTGTTAAGTTTAAAATGCAGCAGTTACCTGTAATGCACCCTCAGTTTGGCATGAGTGACTATTTTGGCTTAGCATCCCCAAACATAGTGAGCCTAGTACATTTCCACTAAACAACCACTTTTGTGCTTGCCTTTTTGTGGAAACTAAACTGAATTTGTGGCCAGCTAATGCACCCCCATTACCAGGTGTGTGTTTTGTTTACAGTCATTTCCTGGCTCCATCTGAAAGCATATCGACTTAACTAAAATTAGCGTGAATGGTCCATTTTGAAAGTTCTTGAACATTTCCAGTCTGTCAGCTTTTAACATTACATTTTACCAACAGGGCTGAGCTTTTTGTCTCACTAGACGCTTATGTGGATGCATTTAACTGAATACCTGACACCACTTAGAGGAGTCTCTCATGTCTGTGGTCTGTAGGGATGTTGTATTCCTATATTAGTGACTTCCAGTATGGACAAACACAACACACATTTATGGGCACATTAAGAGGCTCTTTGGCGCTTTCTACTGTTACTGTTCCTGGAGCTAATAGATTTACCTACACTGTAAACTGTCAACAAAGGTATGGTTAAAGCTTTACCACAGGCAGTGTGAGCGTAGGAACGGAAAGGTTGGCAGTGGGATATTAATGCACTAACGTATTGTTTTGTTTTCCTGTTGTAACGAGCCACTCAGCCACAGGAAATGTAAATATCTGTTCAAATATCTGTTCAAATATATCTCCTATCAGTTCTACAAATAAACTTTTTAAGTCCATTTTTATCTAAAATATTTTGAAATATGATGTTGGAGAATATTTACAAAATATAGTTTTTTGTTGACATCAGTATTCAGTGATAACCTTGGCTATAAAAAAGGTGTTTTACCTGTATTTCAATTGCTACTCTTTAGCCAGAGTAGTAACAGTAAAAGATTCTGATTAGTTTTTGCTGTGATTAGTCATTTAATCATTACAGCCCTATGTTTTAGCTGACAGGTTTGGGCATTTTCATAGGATGTAAAGATTTAATTTATATTTACTGGTTGATGTTGACCCAAGGTGTCTCATAATATTTAAATTTGTTCACACAGTTGTTCTATAGGTACTTGCTGGATAAATAGCAGTTAAGTATAGCACAATTTGACCTATTTTCTAAAAATACCGTATATAGCTGAAGTTTTCAGTCCCTACCACTGCTTATATATATATCGGGGATTGGCAGACACTAAAAGCCAAGTTATTGAAGCTTCTGAAATTCCTAATCCAGAGTCTTAAAAGTGTTATGACCCAACATGTTTGTAAAGTACCAGTCAAACTCTAGCATTACACTGCTATTGTAAAAAACAAACAAACAAAAAAAAAAGCTTACTTCTATAAGGTGCTCAGAAGTATAAACTTGAAATTTTGTGAATCTGCATGACAATAGCATTGAAGATGTCCAGTCAAAGTTACAACAGCTTTGCCCCATCCAGGACCATGTACGCAGAAATGGATTGAGGCGATCCTTCCTTCCCATCAACCACCTCATTAGTCCCACTCAGCCATAAAGCTGTCCCATCAGGCCACGCTGTCATAACTCACTTTACTGCATTGATTTTAATCATGGCAAATGTAAACATACGTATTATCAATATCAATGCACAAAATAACGCTCTAATATGCAATTACCAAGTGTCATTGATTTTCCTCTGTGCTCTCCTCCACCCCTTCTCCTCTCACCGCTCCAAAGTAATCACCAGATCGTCCTACTTTGAGCTGATTTAATAACGTTGGTATGTATAAATATATATAGCGGCAACTCAAGCATGGCTGAATATTACACAGATGATTTTCATAAATTTCAATGGAGGGACAGAAAGGTGAAAGCTCGTAGCCCGCAGCCAGGTGAAACCAGGACAAAGCACCAGAACTTTTATGGAGATGAAAGGAGGAACAGAACTTTCCACTGTGGAAAGGCAAAGAGAGTTTTCGGAAATCTGCTTTTGTACATATTTTGAGTTTAATATAAAAACAACAAGCCAAGGAATAAATTATTTGTTCATGATACAAAACATGTATTACATTTAACCCCAAGTTACGTTCAAAGTACATTACAATGTAGTGTCATATGCCTGAACTGAGATGGAGCTAGAACTCTTGTGAAATTGTATAATATAAGATTTGTTGCTCTGGTTTATGGTCAATTTCTGACACAAAGCCCAAGTTCTTCTTTGTCCGCATTAAAACAAGTGAACTGTTTTTGTTTGTTTGTTTTTGTTTTCATTAATTTCATTATTTTTTTCACAATAGCTTGAAGTACCTTGGTCAAACTTCAAAGTCATGGTTAACACAACATCAACTGACTCAAATTTAAAAAATAAGATTAAGCAATCCCAAAGAATTCCTTATAATGTATAATTTGTAGATTTGTATTTAAGTATTTCTCTCAAAAACATCAACTCTCTAATAGAATTATGGCTCTTTCCCACCATCTGAGATTATGATATCAACAAGAACACACAGTGTTGAAGGTGCCTTGTGGTATTTTTCTTCCAAGCAGATTATTGTCTTTAGTTCAGCCATTTTGGTGTCCCTCAGTCTCACTTATTCACTGTCACAGTGCTGGTCAATGACCTTTACTCAGGCCTTTTTTTTGTTATAGACTGGACAGTGTAACAAACAGTTTGACACTTGTATTGAGAACCTTATCTATTCTGCGTGACTGCTTTAGGTAAAAACTGGACAGTTAGTGGCCATCAAACAGCTCGAAGACACATGAACAAAGAGTGCAAAGCTGCAAGATTAATCATTACTGAACTGGGATTTAAAGTGATATAAAGCTCTCTGCTGAGAACTAAATACTTCAATGTGTGAAAATCTGTAGCATGAATGTAATTTTTATTTACAAGTTCATTGTCACTAGATGAGTGTGGTTTATACTTGGGTTAAAAAGTACATTTAGATAGAAATGAATACTAAAACTAATTTGCACAGTGTCAAATCACAAATTTGACAATTTCTGAAGAGTTTTAGAATGATCTTGAGCATCATCAAAACTAGTTTAAAACCAAAATCTTATTTTTGTGTTGATGTCAGTCTGCTGTCTAAAACTTTGACTAAAAAGGGGCAAAAATTATAATTGTGAATTGAATATTGAGCAATCAAATGTATGCCTCTCAAAATGAATGTGTAGTTTAAAATAAACCTCTAGAATTGAAATTAATACACTAAATATGAAGAAAATTGAACTGGAGCTGCCAATTTTTGAACTGTTCCACTCTAAAAAAAAAAAGAGTGCAGCAAAGCACATCAAAAGAAAACATAAACCTATTGCTCTCAGACATTATAATAAACCTAAACAAAAAACACAAAATGTATTGGATTTGGATTTTCAAGTATGAAGAAGTAGACTGAATAAATGAATAACTACATCAGAGCAGCAGTTTTTATATGACCAATACATCTCTGCCTCAGTCACAGTACAAAGGCGCACTTATGGAACGGGCATAATCCATAACCATAAAGTCTCATGGCAGAGAGCGTGAACTTATATATCAAGACTTTAGCTGCGTATGGTAATGCTCAATGCTGCTCACATATCACTGGCTGGATCAAGCTGTACATAAACAGGTGCTCTGGCCACAATGTAACAGGAAAATAGAAAATATTTCCGATATTGATGCAAGATATGAAGCAATAGCTACATACTCATGTCTCTTTTATAAGTAATAGTTTTGGATTCATTTATGAGGTTTATATAAAAAAAGAAGAAAATTTGCCTTTCATTTCAGTCTTGATTTTATCTGATATACGTCCTCAAATTTAAAATGTACCACTGTTTTTCACAAGTTGCCTCGATTGCACAGAAGAACAGGTCAAATTGTAACATTTAGAAGGACAGTAATGTATGCCTTGACCATAACTGGTCTTTCAACTCTTAATCGCAACAAAACTAATATTGGTAGCAGTCACATACAGTTACAATGCTGTAACCACATTATTATGTTGCCTACACATTTTTTTTACTGCTGCTTTTTAAAACAGTATTTCTACTTTCTATTGATCAGAAGTGCAAGTCTTTACTGTGTTATTAAAGCAAAAGTACAGACGTAGTGGTATAACAGTAAAGTAAAATCAACTTGCTTCTTATGAAAGTTTAGTCTATTAAAAACATGCATTAAAACTAAAAAGATCAAACTATTTTATGTACATTTTTAAGCTCAAGGCTACAAATCAAAAACTTCAGACAAGATTTATCCATAAATATGCTTAAAATAAATCCCATTCCAATGAAAAAAAAAAAAAAACATTTCAGTCCAGTTCATTGCACATAACAACCACTGTACTGATACCTAAAAATATAAAGTGTGAGTCTGGCACTTTATTCATTTTCACCACTGACAAAGAATGTAATCTACAGAAGATCATAAGCCCCAGTATTTGTCTCCAATGCTTTAGTTAGGCTGAACATCTTGTCTACTGCTCCCTCTGCTGTTGATTGATTGCCACTTTGGTTATATGCATATGATCTATTAAAACCCCTGATTAACAATGCAATGATAAATGACAAAAGTGTGCCTTTTCAAACACACACCCACCTTGCTTTGTTGTGGTGTTTGGTTTGGGACAGGTCTAATGAGGACAAAGTGCTCCCTGGTTGAACCCCAATGGCTCCACTGACTCCAGAAAGAGGTGGAATGGCTGGATGGAAATGAGAGGGGCAGAGGAGGTCAGACTTTGGCATCAGTTTTCATATTACCACACACACACACACACACACACAGAGGCACATAAGGCACCTCAGCACAAATGACTATAGCACATTTGAAGTGTCGCAGCAGCATTACGGTGACAGCAGCCATCTCTCTAACCATCCCTCTCCTCTAATGTCATCATCCAAATCTCCCCTTTTCGTGCTCTCATATCTTAATATTATCATCGAAATAGCCAGCAGGTGATGGGATGTTGGACCAGGGAGCAAAATGAGGAAATATATTAGGGAAAGTGAAGGAACTGGCCGCTGACAAAACAGTCATATTTTTTAAGTTAATTTGACTATGTGATAGAATTTTTAGAACATAGTTGATTGTTTTTGCATTTTAGAATAACAGCTAAAGAAATTTATATTATTAGCATTTACTCTGGTGAAGTAGAAAGGATAAGTAGCCTAATGGTGTCAATTTCAATTTTTTGACTAATATGTAAGATAAATAAAAACAAATAACATTCCAATACCATAAGCAATAATTTTGCAAATATTTATTGTTGATCCCTACTGGTTGTTGACTTGATAAAGTCAATAAAAAAAGTTTCACTGCCTTGATCAAGTTTTGATAGATACAGATTTATTTAGTCGAATTTAAGATTTATTATTATTATTATTATTATTATTATTATTATTTTATTATTATTATTATTATTATTATTATTATTATTATTATTATTATTATTATTATTTTATGTTATTATAATCAGGGCCTCCAAGCACAGTCTCATTACCAGTTGGTGGCGGTAATGCACTAGTAAGTTGTTGCCAACCGCCAATAAAACACCACGAGAAGAGAAGAAAAAAAAAAAAAATGTGCTCCATGACCGAAGTGCTTTGTAGCGGAGAAAACAGCTCCCACTAGAGGAGCTGACAAACATGTTAGCAACACGAGAGTTAGGAAAAAGTCTACCAGACAAAGTTTATGCGATCGCTATCACAATTACATTTGATTACTTTAATCAAAACAAGGTGCGAGATGTTTTCGACAGGTTAGAGTTTCATATTTTTTCGCCGATTTTTAATTCATTGTTGTTGTTTAGTGTAACGATGCGGCTAAGCCCGTGTATGCTAAGTGGCACTAGTTACTTGCTATGCTACTATAACATGCGGTCAACTCAGAAACTTACCTGGACATTGTGTCTACAGGTGCTTTCGGGCGAGTCGTTTGTGCGAAGTCGAAGATGTGCAGGAGATGTGCAGCAGCGCAGCCATGAAGGTGGGTGTGGACAATTTACCATCTCATGATTTTTCTCTTAGGATGACCAGATTTTCAAAACACTGGGACACACTCGAGTTTTTGTGAAAATACCTGTTAAAAAAGTACATTCTTTTGCATTTAGTCAATTCGAGACTCCTTCACATGTATATTCTCTCAAACTTTTATCAGTGCAAATTGTTGCATTTTTGTTGTGTTTTGGTAATTTTCAAGGTTTTTGTCTAGTTTGAGCAAAAAAAAAAAATAATAAAAATAAAAAATCAGGATGACTGGGACACGTCTTGTGTAAAACTGGGACAAAACGATGGTTTTGGATACATTTGATAGGACATGGGACACTGGGCTCAAAATAGGCACTGTCCCAGGTAAATAGGGATGTCTGGTGCCCCTACTTTAACTATCCCTTTTAAGACCAAATACAATATATGTTTATGTAAATGTGGTGCTACCAGGTCAACTTAGCAGTCAAATCTGTGGAGAGGCATGCTTGCTCATTGTTGAAGGTTTTTCTGAGCAATATCACCCCCCAAAAATAAATAAATATAATAATAATAATAATAATAATAAAATAATAACAGTAATAATAATAATAATAACAGTAATAATAATAATAATAACAATAATAATAATAATAATAACAACAGTAATAATAATAATAACAGTAATAATAATAATAATAATAATAATAATAATAATAGGAAACCCTTAGTTATAACATTGACATGAATTCAGGTAGGGTCAGACTTTTTGTAAGAAAGGTACACAGTGCACTTTTAATTAGTCTTTGCTAGTAATGTGTGTGTGTTTTATTTATACAAAACTGGTTTCAGTCCACTGTTCATTGTGTAATAGTCTTGATGTTGCCAGACTGTTTGGCTCTGTGTGTCTGTGTTTGCTGGCCTCTCTCTTCTCTTCCTGTGGAGTGTTAGTGAGCTGCACAGGCATCATAGAGCCATCAAAGGTTGCCAGCTGTAGGAAATGTCTTCATTTGCAGTGTGCAGGCCTGACACCTGAGCCTGCTGTGGCTGGTGTGAGCAGTGTGCATGTGTGGTAAGTGATAGGGCCACAGCAGCTCCCTCAGCAGGACTGTCTTTAAATTGTCTCTGTGTGTTTTATAGCCTGTGTGTGTGTGCGGCTGAGGGCCCTGGTCCCATCCATCAGCATTAAGATGGCACATTACTGTTAATGAATGATATTTGTGTTCGCCGTGTATGTCAGGAGGGAGGACTGTAGAAGCAAAACAAGCCCTCCCCAATCACCTCAACTGCAGCCCCTCATTTTCTTTGTCAGCCTCCGGCCTGTTTTGCATTTTAGGAAAATATTCAGCTCATACAAAACTTCTCGGAGCTGCAGCAAAACAGCTATTGTTTTCTGAAGTTATTATTGTTTACACTACTATGTATTTTGGACTCAAACACATTTGAGTGTTAAAGTGCACTAATTCTTTAGCATAAGCAATCATAAACATAGCCAAGTATATTTTTGAAAGACAACCAAACAAAAAAAATAAACAAACAATTTTGTTTGTTTATTCTTACTTTATCTGACATAAAAAACAAAAAATACACAAAAAGAAACCAGTCATTAGGCTGGATTATTGGAAATAGTTTTATCCTGGGTAGGTAAAGGCTAGTAAAATTACTCTCATTATATTCTGTCCCGCTTTTATATAATTAACTACTGTTATATATTGAGTGAGAGAAAAGTTTCTTTGGCAGTCAAACTAAAGCACTGCTCCTACACTGAATTCTGGCTTCACTGTTGAGAATCATGAGGTGTGTTGCACTAAGGGAAGTTAATGTCAGGCCTCTTGTAACTCCATGAGGCATATGAAGAATGATAAAGTGGTGACACTTTGGACTATCTTTTTTTTTTTTTTGCTCATCAAAGACACACAAAAGTGTGAATGAGAAGAGAAGAAATCTGTGGTGTCAGACTCTACAGGAGAATGTGACTCTGGAAGAAGGTCATAATCCACTGCTCACAAAGTGTTATGAGCTGGAGTGCTGATGTAAGCACAGGAGCAGAGAGCTTTATGAGTGAGATCTGGAGAACAAGGTGTCAGGGACTTCTGTTGTAATTCCTCCATTCATTCACATGTATATATGGATCCTCTGGTGTCCTTGACTGAATTTTCACATTTTTTTGTCTTTTCCTGACTAAAGTTGTCAAAACTAAGTATTCAAGATTCAGTTCAATATTAGATATACATTTATTGTTTTTATTCACACTATTCAATCAATGGTGAATTGTACTTGGTATTAAGTCTTTAACCTTTTAAATTTAAATTCTTAGTATTGTGACAACAATACAAAACTCAAAACACATATGGTTGTCCCATTTGTTTTAACAGATCCTAGATGTCAAACAGAGGTCATGACTTATCCCAAAGACGCAAGCAGATAGTGCAGCTCAGTCAGTGATGAGATTATTCTGATCATAAAGTGATTCTTCATCCTCCTTATCAACAAGGTAAGAACACTGATATTACTGAAGGTATATATTAACTGCTCAAATACCAAACACAACAATGGAACTTCTCGGATTGCAGTTTCAGTTCAGTTTCCTTTTTTTGTTTTTTTTTGCATTGTTGTTTTTATTATCACAGAACACGACAATAAGAAAGGATAGGAAATTGTGGGTTTACGGGTGAATTATGATGTGTGATTTTGTTCTGAATGTATTAACGTGTTTGCCTGTGCTTACTGCTGTGGCTCAACCTTTAGTTAACCCTAAAGTCCACGTCCTGCTCTGTCCGCTGCTGTTTACGGCTTTCACCTTGACCAGCGTCAAAACATTGTATGAATGTGTCAGAAAGGAAGCTCGCATTACGTCATGGCCTGGATACTTCCTACAACTGTAGAAAGCTGCTAACCAGACTAATAATATGAACTGTGGATAAGACTGGGGTCTTTAGGGGGAGCAAAACGGTTTATCTGGAAACGAGAGAGGACTGGAGAATAAAGAAGGGTCAGAGGGTTTGTAAACATCCTGTAACATCTGTTAATCTCTCTTTGTCCAAATCAAAGAAACAAAAACCGAATGACACTGGTAGTTCATGACTGATTCTTTGACTTATATTTAGACAAATAATATCTATATCTTTTTTTTTTTTTTTTTTTTTTACATTTGTACTATTTGAAACACTGCATAATAATAAAATGAAACATTGGTCCGTCAATTATTATTTTAACCTGACATTTCAAACTAATTTTGTGATTACACAATTCCAAAATCTACATATATACAGTATGTCTGCACATACACACTTCTAATCCAGTAAAACCCAAGTACAACAATAGCAGCAACAACAAAAAAATCTAAACTTAAACAACACAGACACTCAAACAGATCTGACAGGAAGTTGCAGAGTCAGAAACAGGAAGCAGGAAGTTATTAGCGCGGATGATCTGAGCGTACAGGGCTGTGGAGTACATCAAGTGAAGAACAACAACACTTCACACAGCACCTGGTTCTCTCTGATCAGAGACACAAAAACTGTCACTGTGTATTGTATACACCAATCATTACACTTGTATTTAAATGTTATATTTACTATTCTGCAGCTAATCTTGCATCACAACAAATGTGTGCGCAAATGAAACAAACTAAAGATGCTATTTTATAACAAGTAAAGTCTAAATGTCAGCAATGTAACCCTGCAATATTTATAATGTTTTACTGTGAAAGATTTGAAAACAATATTTCAAAAATACACCTCAGAGGTTCTTGTCCACCTGAAATTGTGTTTGAATTAACTTTACATAATTTATTGGATTCAGTTACTATTTAAATCTACAGACAACATAATTTAGTTTTTAACTAAGAGAGAAACCACTGTATATACTGATTTTTTTCTTTTAGTAGTTTTTTAGAGGTACAATTTAAAACAAGAGAAATATATATTTTATTTATTATATTATATATTTTGTCTGTTTTTAAAAATGTGTAGAATTTTCACTAGTGCACTAAAAAAACAAATAAACTTTTGTGAATAATACTTTTTATTGACTAGCACCAAGCCCTATGATTCACACTGACTTAGTCTTCCGTAAATAGATATGTATCAAACAGGTGTTTCCTTTGGCAGAAATCTGGACAGAAGAGTTGGATCTGACTGTGTGTGTGTCTAGTGTCAGCAGACACCTGTGTCCTCTGCTCCGATGTTTGTATTGGTTTTAGCTTCCTGTAGGAACTCGGATTTTTTCTAATTACAATAAACTTGGCATATGGAGTTAGTTTTGGACAATATTGAGAAACAATGGACTTAGTTGCTGACTAGATCTTTAGAGAGGACAGAGTATCAGACCTTGAGAGTGTGTGTCATGGATAGTTCTTTTCTCCTCTCCATCTCTTCTCACCGCCATCCCTCTTTCAGCCCTCTAATCCTGATGGTGTTAATTGAAAGTCAGGAGAGGGCACTCTTGCGGTTTCATTATTAATTTAACACTCAGGGTAACTTAAAGTGCAATTTTCACCCACATGTGGAACAGAAAAATCAATGGCCACAACAGCAGCAAGCATCAAGGTTGATTACTGATGCACGGGCAGAGACGACGAGACACCAGCTACTTGAAAAGAAGGAGTGACGTGAGTTTTGGTGTCTGGGTGGTTTTGGCTAAGTGTTTTGATGTTTCAAGCGGAATTTGACAACTGTAGAAGTAACACAAAGCACTGGATGAACAATAAATGATATTCGTAACTGCCCAACACTTTTTTCATGTAGTACATTTGTACATAGCATGCAGATTGCATTTTTTTTTTGTCCAGCACTAATTGGACACATGACTCGTGCCTTATTACCTCCAGCCATTCATTGGTGGCTCTTGCCTGCGGATTAAATGGGGAAATAAAGGTATATTGCTCCGTAATGCAATCTGTCCTCCAGTTTGAGAGATGAGCAGGCTGCCCTTTGCGCTGAGCGGACTTAGATGATTTAGAGCAAGCAGATGGAAAATCCTAATATGTTAGCCTAACCTCCAATGGCTAGGAGCTAATTTATTTCAAGCTCCACACAAGAATTACAGTTTCTTGCTGCAATGCCCACTCTCCCCGTCTATGTGCACTCACTTTGGGTCTTTTACACCACAATGGAGAAGCATAAAAAGAGTAAGAGGAAAGGCAAAACCTAAAACTAAAGCGTATTTAACCTATAGCAATTTATGTCCTCTCTGAAGTCACAATTGAACTCCATTAATGGTGTGGTGGTTAATTGAAAATGTGCCACTCTGTGCAAGCTAAAAACACAGAGCAAAGATATAAAATGACAATTTACTGTGAGGAAACCTTTTGCCAGGACGCTACTCCTCCTCAGCCTGCTGTGATATATGTCTCTACTTTATTTTCAGCCATTTCCTGCGTTTTGCACATTAATCCGGTTATTCTAATTTATAACCTGGACATTATGGGCTTGATACTCAATTACTCTTTGAAGGAGGGCCACTAATATCTGTATCCTTGGTGCATTCAAAGTCAGAATAAACACGTTTGCTCCTTCTAACACGACGCAGATGCTGGTCCGGTGCACTCCCCCTTGTTTGGATGAGCTATTTGAGTGTGATCAGGCCTAAGTGGACATGTCGCTCTTGATAAACACTTTATGCAGATCAGCTTGCACTTGTTTTGCCTTGCTTAAGAGAGGCAGAGAAATAATACCTCTCTAATTGACCCATTTGGCTGCCGCGTTGCCCACAGGAGGAGGCCTGGGCTTTTAATGTTTGATCGGCCTAATTTCCCCAACACATCATTAGCGGCCATCTTCAGGCCTGACTCTTAATAACCTCTTTATGAGGCCAATGGATGCAGTTAAAAGTCTTTGTCTCTCCGCTCTCTCTCATCTTTCTCTCCGATTCCTCTCGTCTTCCTAATTAAGTCAGATGTTCAAAAATATGGTAATGGGTCTTGAACCTGTTTGGACTAAAGAAGCAAGCATCTCTCGGACCTCAGCATCATTTACATAATTTCATTATCAGGTAAAACACACTAATTGTCGAGGCTGGCTGTTTATGAGTGAGTGCTTGAGCAGGCAAGCTGCAGCTTCTTGGCCAAAATGCTGCATAATTACAAAGCAAGTGGTCGTGCTCCCGAGCCAAGCCATTTACACAGAGGCTAATAGATTCCTCTGCCCTGCCTGGCCATCGTGTTCCAGCTAATGCTCCACTGAACACGGCGTCTTAATAGGACTTTGGAGCTATAATAACATAGGATTTTTGTGTCATTTGCTTTGTTTAAAGATTTAAATTTGAATGCTATTCAACCAGTATGCAATGATTACATTCAACACTAAAGATTAGGAGTGATATATGCTTGATGATTATGTGTATTGACATACTGTATATGTTTGAATCTTTAGTTGATCAAAAACAGACAATATTTGGTTACACAAATATGACTCATGAGAGCTTTTAGCCATTTCTTTTTCATTCTAGTTGATATTCAGCATCACTCAAGAGAGTTCAAGAGCAGAGCACCGCCTAAATATGCAGAAAACACTAATTAAATCTGGTCAAAAGTGAGAATTCTTGATATTGTAGATATTGTTCTAGCCATGATTGGGTGCTTGCCATTTGTTGACAGCATGTTGACATCCTGCTTGTTGTCTTAGATCGTACTCCATGTGTGAACGTACTTCCTCCTCTCTGTTTTTTTGTAGATCTGGTGCAGCTGTAAGCGGCCCAGCCTGTATCACGCTACCAAGCTTCCTTTTAGCTGTAGAATAACATCATCATGTGTTATTATTGTGTGTGATACTGAGACAGCCTGACCAGGATACAGCTGTGACCACTGCCCACTTCCAAGACAACAATAGATTAGAAATAAAGTGTGATGCAACCAGAAGAAAGGAATGTCTTGCACTGAGAGTCTTGCCTGCATGGAGATGATTTTGTCTTTGTCATAATTAAGGGAACTATAGCTAATTTTTGTTAGAAATGTAAGCAAAGAAATCTAGTTTGAAGCTTTTGACTTCAATTGTTGTTGGCTTCTGTCACACAATTGTTAAGATATTTGGAAATCGCAAACACGGTTCCCTTTCTCCCATCACCTTGGTTCTTACTTCAGCCATTTTATTCTCTTTCAGTCACTTGCACTTAATCCCACTTGTCCTTATTGTGTGTTTTAGTACCAAGAACTGCTTTTATCAAAGAGTCCTGATTTAGAAAAATAAAACTTGATCTACATGTGACGTGTTATTACCTTCCACTATATGGCACCTTCTCCTGCAGTGATTTACACAAAACAGGATAGATTCTGGACACACAGACTCCTCTTTGCCTGCTCCACACAATCTCCTGCCTGGGCATAGCTCTTCATCAGGTGAGGCGATTACCTTGTCCCCTGATTGCCACTATACATGGAGGGGGAGGCTTTTTCCCTTACAAATTAGTGGATAAATAGATACCCCCCCACACACCGCACACCATTCACACCCCCACCCCTCTACAATTCTCCACCCATATACCCTGTGCCTAATGACGGGGGCCGGGACCAGTAATGAAAAACTATACATCACAATCAGCCGGACAGTCCTATTCATGGCTATGCATTATGCTCACTAGTCATAATCATGGGCGCCGTGACAGAGGTAGAGGAGAGAGAAAGAGAGAGAAAGAGAGACAGAGATAGAGACAGGCTAAAGAAAGAAAGCAAGAGAAAGAGAGAGAAGAGATGGTGGTGTGAAATGGAGAGGAAAGGGAAAGGTAGCAGAGATGTTTGAGTTAAAAAGAGGTAACACTCATTTAGCGCTGAGAATTAGCTCAGTAATTAATGAACCATCAAACCTGGAAGATAAATTTTATTTTAGGAATATAATATTACAGTATGAGGTCATAGGTGACGAGTTGATGGTTTTTATTTGTCCTCTTCATCTTCAGTCTTAATTCTTCAAAGGAGAGCTATTGTGAAAAATCAATTTTTCTAAGTTCTTAACACTTTCCCTCATCATTACTTCACTCAAAGTTTGGTTAAGAATGATTCCTTCATGTTTGAGTAATCTTGTATTCTGCAGTGGATGATTGAGTGCTCAGAAAAGCCCTGTTCTCACCTACCACCTATCCCCAGCCACTTAGCTGTATTTAGATGTGATTATTAAAAAAAAAACTGATTTGATTCATAGTAAACTATATATGGTTCAACATAGCCACATAGCCACTTTACAATACTAAAAATTACATATTTAAAATCTGCTGCTTGTTACATATCTTATATCAGTTCTGCAGTTTTCCACAGGAAGTAAATGGACCTCTTTCTATTTCTAAGCTGTTTTACATAAATTTTGTGTTTTACAAAAACCTAAATGTAAATTACTGATCTACATATATTACAGTTTATACCTAAATACATAGAAAAAACACTATAGGTGGCTTTTAACACAACTGCTGCACCGCTTTTAAACAAGCTATTACAAATCTAAGCATTAACTTTCACAATCCGCTCTGTTTCACTTTGCAACTAGAAAAATCCTGTTTGAATTCTCCAAAGGCCTCATCTGTCAACCTTGTTATCTTTGCATATTCCAAAGATGGTTGATATAAACTGTTGTGGTGTCTTTTTGTGAGTTTGTTGTGCTGCCCAGAATCTTTTGCCTGATCTTTGGATGAGGACAGAGCAATAAAAGTCCAATAGCGTAATCACTTTGACCAAAAACTCCACAACCCAGGGGACAAATAATAAGGAATACCAGATGAACCATGCTGCTCTCGTCTGGCGCCAGGTGTTTGTGTGCCCAATAAGTTTATACAATAAGAGAGGAATGATTTCAGCACTCGCGGCGTGCACACAAAGCTGCACACACCTTCTATCGTTCGTTTTGTTTTATAGACTGGTCGCTTACAAGCCGCCAAATGTCACTACTGTTGTTAATCCTATACAAGCGCCTTAATGGGACCATACTTCACCGTCTCCTCTGGGGTGGCTGCTGTGCGTCGCGGTGTGTCTACGAGAGGCTACGTTCATTTTGATGTGTATTTGCAAGTGCACGTGTGTGTCACCCCTGACCTTGTCCGCACTCACATCTCATTCCATCTCATTAAATATGGATATCTGTATAACACTGACTTCCCTTTCTAACACACTTGCAAAACCCCATTTGCATGCAGTAAAATTTCACTAAGGGACCAGGAGTTTAGGGTAAAATATAAAAGCAGAACAGAGAGACAGTGGGTTTGATTGATAGACTTCTGCAGCTCTACAAGATTTTTGTTTTCATGTCATAATTTACCTTTCAGATCTTTGTGTTTAAGTGTGAGCTATCTGAGTGTGACTTAAAATAATATCTTTGTAAATAGAAAGTCCAGAGGTATATTTTTGATTGTTGATTTACTTTCTGAGAAACAGTTTTAATGTTTTGATCCTTGATGTGCTTTCTGTCATTGGTTGCTTCTGGTCACAGTAATGTAGTTGAAATGTGTCATTTAGTTTTAATAACAATGTGAAACTGATATAAAAACTAGCAGTACCGTGTAAACTACTTGGTTGTAGGGCTGTGGTCCTTAGTTGTTTAGTCGATTAATTGATCAATGAAGTCTTGGTTGACCAAAATGTGCTTTAGTCAACTAAATCTATTATTTAGATTCGAAGTAGGGGTGAGAAATCAATAAATTAATCATTAATTATGTTTTCCAGACATGCAAAAAATCAAGTATATTATTTATTCCAAAAAAAAGAGCTAATTAAATGTATGTTACTTGTAAACTTTCAAATAAGAGTATGCATACAATGGTACTTTTGTGACAAATTTAATAGACATTCTATATTTTTCTAGGCAAGTTAAAGAGAAACTAAACTCAGAATCAACTTTTTTTTCACTGTTAAACTGTGTATCTGGGGTCAAAATTGAATTATCTACTGTTTCCAGGCCTTTTTTAGACATTTTTGTGCAAACTCGCTCATTTTGGAGTTATGTGTGCAAAAACCGCAGCTGTACTGCCACGATGGTCAAACGCTGTCAGTGCATTTTCAGTACCCTCTGATGTCACAGTGTATTGACGCGGTAGACGACCCGCCCAGATGGTTTATCTAAACTCCTCCCTCTGACACCGCTGCTGCAGAGAGTTTGAAAGGCATCACTCGCTGCATGTCAACATCAGCAGTCAGTTAGCTCAGCTTGATGAGCGAGTGGTGCGAGGTGCAGCCGCCTGCACAACAATGCGCTGGTTCGAAACTCGTGCCAGTGGCAAGTTTTCGTTTTTCATTTTCATTTGTAGAAAATACTCACATCATACGATCACGTGCTTATGTAGACTAAAGCAAAGGTTAAATACATAAAATGTTTTGTAAAGTAAATATAAAAGAAATCTTGCACGTCAAGGAAGCTGTAGTGCTGCAGACTACAGCTTCCTCATCTGTAAATCTCACGTCAAGACCGCTCCAATACAAAACTCAGCATTCACCAGGCTGGCTGTTCATATTTAGTGCTGTCAATCAAAGTCTGTTCACACCCACTGGGCGTCTCTTAAAAGGCCTCCGGGCATCTCCCACTTTTGCGAGCCTGTTTGAGGTTCAGTTGTGGGCGGAGTTAGTCTCTGAACGCCTGTTTAGCCTCACTTTAAGATAAAAAGACTAACATAGGACTAACATAGTATTATCTAAATACTGTTTTTTGTCAAAATTGCCCAAACTAATTTATAAGGACTTGCATTGAACAGCAACAAAATGTGTGAATTGGATGAGCTGAAGATGTGGGACCAAATCATCGGTCTACATCTGCCTTTTTGGTTATAAATTGTGTTATGTTTTTTTTTTTTTTTTTTTTCATTTCATGTTTCAATTCATGTTTTTTTTTTAACGTAGCATTTATATGACCCAAACTGTGTTGGAAAAGACTAAAAATGCTAAGATTATAAAGATACTTGCCCTTTTAGTCCAGTAATCGGCCGATAGGACATGTCTTTAGTCAACAAAGACTACAGCCTTACTTAGTTGTCACAATAACTGATATTCTTTTTGCTGTTGTGACCAAGAACCAACATTTGCCACTGTCAATATTAATTATTTATAATTAGACATTGATCAATATGCTTTTTTTTATAGGCTATGTTAAAAAAAAAAAAAAAATGACAATTACATATTGATTCCAAACTTGTCAAAGTCTTGTCAAACATATAATGCAGGAATGTGTCATGGTTAGTACAAGGTTATTTTCATGTTAAACTTAGGCAGCAAGTTGGGAAAAAAGGGCACATTTGAACATTTTGACCAACAGGTTTATTGGTCTAAGCTCTATTTAAATACTAAGTCCATATTTCAGATAAAGTAGTTAGACACGCAAATTCACTTAAACTCGTAAATATCTAACCTAAAGTATCTATGTAATACCTTTTTATGATAATTGTATAAAACTACTTCTACTACTACTGCTACTTCTACTACTACTTAAAGTGTCTTTGCTCTTCTCTTTCTGTTAAAAGTCTGCAGACAAAGTATCTGGCCAATATCAATAACTTCTTCCTGATAGCTCTAATACCAGTAATAGCTTCACATGAGCATTTATTAATCACAGATATTTAACCCTCTTTCCCAAAATGCACTTGTTCTCCATGTTTTTCCGTGCCTCTTCTGTCTGTGTGTGTACAGTGAATCAAACGTGGCCTAATGAGAATGATGTGCTACAGCGATAAACCGTTGCTGCGGCCTCAGTAAAACACAGCATCCCTGCATTAATTATTGACCAGGCTGCGGCGCCGCTCGAGGGCTTTACAAGGGGAGAAAACATTACTCTGACCACCACTATACTCCATCACCACGGCTCTGAACGCTGCAACGCTAACATAAAAGTATCTGTGTGAGAGCAGACAGGAAAATCACTAAATTTGAGGTTTTGGTTAATTTGGTTAGATTGATTTAAGATGGTGAACTGCGAAGCGTTTTTTTGGAGGGCAGATTTTCAAATGCACTTAACCAAGCATAATTGTATTATAAATGTTTTATAAATGAGTTAGGAGGCATTTTTGAGTAGGCTCATTTCAGACAAAATTGTTTCAAAATTTTTGTTTTTTGCCACCCCAGCAAATATGCACTTCTCTGTACTTAGCATGTCCTTTATTTTTTCTTAAAACAGTGATATATGTTGGGATCCGTAGCCATTTTTGCACAAAAACGTAAAATATTTACTCCTCACCACATTAGCACCTCATTCAAGAGAAATGGTAAATATATTTATACCTAAATTATGTAAAAAAACAACAACAAAAAAAAACGAGAGATCGAATCAAACTGAATCGTGAATCGTGAATCTTTTTGTGGTGGGTTTTGAATCAAAAGATCAAAAACCAATCAGGAAAAATGTGTAGTTTGGAGCAAAATTCAAACTTTGAGACAGAATATTGATATATAGTTTTAAAAAATCTAATAAATGGGACATATTAAAAGTTTTTGTTTTCTTTATGTTCATGAATGACATTTTTCATTTGTTTTTGAAAAAGTTAAGCAAAATCAAATCGAAAATTGACATCAATCAATAAAAGAAAAAAAATCGCCCAGTCCTAATACATTCCACATTTTGTCTGATTTTTAAACATCAACTAAGATTGCTAAAGATGTGTTTTATGTTTTATTTGTTGTCGCACGTTACAGTGAACATTTTGTATTCAGTGCATGTAGTAATCAGCACTATCTCCTATCTTCTCACTGTTGGCATGTCTTGGCCTAAAACATAGACCAAGGTTACTGGCAGCCGCTGCAGCAAAGTCATGATCGATGGCCAAACATAGGATCGGCTTGAGTAAATGTGTGTGTGTGACTGTGAATGTGTGAAAAGCCACAGCCAAAACAATGGCCCTCTAGATTGAAACTGACTTCACCTTGTATCTTTTGGCCCTGGCCTGCGACAATAGATTGGACAGGAAATCCAATGGCTGGAAGAGACGAGAGGAGATGAGGTCACTAGGACAGAAAATACACCTTTACGCTCTTAAAAAATAAATACTATATTAACATTATTTTCCAGTAAATTAACAGATTTTACAGTATTTTTTTGTTTTGTTTTAGTCAGTCTTTGTGTACACCATCTAAAGTGTGTGTTTGTGTGGCCAATGACCTAGCCCATTTTAATCTGTGACAGAGCGAAGATGTGGTGAAAACCATTATCTCCGTCTCCCTGTCGCTGATAACAACCTGCTAATCTGTTTGCTGCAGGTATTGAACAAATGCATTTGGGTTGTGGATGGACAGAGAGAGGGGAGGGAAGAAGAGGAGGGAGAGACCAAGATTGAGGCAGCTGTGTAACTGAGGGAGGCTGATGAAAAATGAGGCGATGAGGAGGTTGGGAAAACTTTAGCGACAACCCAGGCCCTTCCATGACAACAAGGAGGAAGAGAGAGATGAGGAGAGAGAGTGGAAGAGAGTTTAAGACAAGGCAAAAGGATGAGACAAATGGAGGTAATGACAGAGATAGATGAAAAGAAATGAGCGCCTGAATGAAAGAAAGAACAGGATAATAAAATCAATGTCGCACAAGAGTCCTTTGATAGTGAAATAACAGGAGTTTAGCGGAAAACTGTTTTGAGGAATTGTAAACTAGAGGATGTTTTAACTGGGGCACAGGCCTGTCTCTGCACCCAGGGCCTAAGTATAGCCAAGGTACAGGTTTGGGGATATTTGCCCTGTACATTTGACTTATCCATGGATCTCCTCAGAAGCAGTGAGCTTCTCAGCACAGTGCTTGGGAATCCATCTCCAGAACACTTTGCTTGGTTTGAACAGGACTGATGTAACTGGAGAAATGTCCCTATGATGCAGGTTTTCAAAGCATAAAGGATTGTTAGAGAACTGTTAAAAGCACATGAGACTGAAAACATGGAAAGCTTGCTAGGTTAATTAATTATTCAAATTCTAATTCAAAATCATGTCAAATTGTTAGTGATTTGCTTGGTCATTTTACTTGAAGGACTTACAGCCAATCCCAGGTCAGTAACAGTTTAGACTTTGGAAGAAGAAATTTTAATGTTTTTTGTTAAATTTAACCATTGCTAACTACATAGAGTAGATCATAATGAGTGTTATTTTGTCCACCATTTAATAGAAATCATTAACTAGGGGGAGTTTCAAATAGAACTGTTAAATTGTGCTGTGCTACAGGACTAAATGTGAGGTGTAAGTTTCAAACAGACAATTGTAATCAGAAACAATATGGGCAGAACAGTGTGATGTCACTTTAGACAAGAAATTGAACATTTAACACCATGCACAATTAAGCAAAAAAAAAAAAAGTTGATGTAGTGTTAAGTTGTTTAAATCCAAAAAATAAAACTAGTGCTTGTAGGAGTTTTGTTTATTTCTGGTGGTGCATAGCCTCTGCCCAAATCTTAATTGTTCAGCCAGTGTGTGATTGAAGCGTATGTCTTGTAGCCAGGAGCTGAGGGTTGGCAGACACTGACCTTTCGGGTGTCCAGAGGCTCCTCTGACTGTGCCCTAAACACACACAGTTTGCCCTGCTGCTGCTCAGCCCATGTGACAGCTGTCAATCTGAGCTCCACACCATGTCCAGGGCAGCGCTGTGGTTTAGCGAGCCGTGTGATCAGATTGGTGGACACACAACGTACGTCTTGTGTTAGGACAATAACCTGCTCCAGGACATGAGCGCTGAGAAACAGAGCAGTGAGCACCAGCACTGTCAGTCTGGGATGATTGACACGTTAAGACTTCAGATAGGACAAGCTGATGTTCTTACATGCACACACACTTACAAATATTCAAATGTGCACTGGACTGTCAGCTTTACAAGTGGACAATGCCAAAGCTTGGCACCATGCGTTTTCTGTGTAACACTGAATTCATTGTTGTGAATGTCTACTGTATTTAGTTGCCATGAGGGCTGTAATGATTAATCAACTTACTGTGACAAGTTGACAATAAAACAATAATTGTAATCTTATGGACTATACTCTAAAATACACCTTTGTATTCAAAGACCACTTCATTATTAAAACAAAACATCAAAAATCAATAAACTATTACTGATTTTTTTTAATTAATAAAACACTTTTCAGCCACTATAAGCTTCTTGTCACAATAGTTTAACATTTATTTGGCAAAATGTCCTAATTCTCAAAAGAAATAAACATTTGACTAGTCGAATAAATGTAGGAAATAATCACTGAATAATCAACTTCTAAAATAATCTTTAGTGACAGCCCAGTGGCACTTCTGTTGCAATCATAATTAGGGCCTCACAATCTGGGAAATATCTACTGTGAGTTTTGTATTGCATTGTGCAATGTGTCAGAGTAATGTTTGTGCAGAATAAAACTGAATATTTTGTTGTAGAAAGTACTTTGTAGAAAGCCTTTGTAATTTACTTTTGCACCCATTCATATTGCATTTTTGATTTGATTAATCTTTCACCCCTACAATACATACTATTGCAAGAATCAGTAAATAAAAGAACATACAATTGGACTTTTCTGAACACTTTCTGCATTTTTAAATTGTCATTGAAGTATTGCAGATATATAAAGTGATAGTTATAAGTATTTTCTTTATTATTGAAATCAAGCTTAGAATTTTATAACGTTCGATTTATGTTGTTTATGAATTTGTGGGAATTATGTTGTCAGTATCTGCCTTAGTTTTATAGATAAATTAAATACATTTCTAAATAAGTGAGTTTCTACATTACACAGTAGTTGAAACGCTCCTGCTCAGACTTTAATTTTTTTAAATATACAGTCTTAATTTGTATTGAATCATTGTACTAGTTCATGATAAAAGCAGAATATCAAAAGTTCCATTGGGAGAAGCAGAGACGTAGAGACAGTGGAAGAGAAACAGAGATGTTAAAGGAGAGAGAGTGGGTGCCTTTGGGCAGTACTTTCACCTCCACTGACATTTAACTAAAAACCAATCTCCATGTCAGCCATCTTCAGCCCCTAACCCCAGGGCTAAGAGGGGGTGGGCCAAGCCAGTGTCTATGTGAGTCCAGATTTAGATTTCAGCACATCTTTCTATTCATTCACTGCCACAATTTAGTAAAGTACTGCAATGTCCATCCATTGTCCCCTGGGTGAGGTCAAGGTCTCTGTCCCCAGTCGACATCATCGGCTCCTCCATCTACACAACGGCAATAATCAGGCCATTGAATCAAATATAAAACGATAGGGGAAATGTCCCATCGTCACCACTGTGCCATAATCCAGCCCTAAATTGGAATTGGAAAAGTTATACAAGGGTTAGTGCGACGATGCCCCTGGGCCTAGGAAATGCATGGGGGAGGTGAGACATGACGCTACATAGAAAAACGCTTTACATTGATAAAACAAGTCGAAATAATAGAATACATTTTGTGAAAGAGGACACATCTTGTTTGCGATAGTTGGACAAGTAGAAAGAAACAGCTTGCGTTATAGCTATCATTCAGGATGATGACTGATGTAACCTCTTAACCTCCTTTACACTCGCACAATCACCAGTATTTCATAATAAAGGAGCTCTGAGCTCAGGTTAACTGCTAGCCTCAGGGGCTACAGTAACATCCAGTCCTCCCCCAACTACCAGCAGCAGCAGCAGCAGATCCCACACTTAGAGGAGAATTAGTCATTTAGTAATATTTAAAAATAGTACTGGCATTATAGTAAGATTTGTACAAGAGACATAAGGGAACTGCATGAGAGCAGAGAAAATGCACATAGAGATGGTGCAGCATTAAACTGAATTATGCAGTTGTGTCCTTAGGCAAGACACTTCATTAAACTTTTGTACGGATGTGTGAGTGATTGGCAGTGGTCAGAGGGGCCAATGCCGCTGATTAGCAGTTTCTATTAGTCTACCTCCAGACAGCTGTTGCAACAAAAGCGGCTTAAATCACCAAGTATGAATACAATGAAGCTTAAAGCAATATTATTACCTCAACTTTGAGCTGTTGTGTTTAGAATTTGTGCACCTTTATGCACTATTAAAGAGGTAGAAAAGAACTAAGCCACAGAGAGAATACCTCCTAAATATTAGATCTTAGTTAAGACCATGAACTTTAGCTTGACAGTCCAAACAGCCGGCTGTTTACTGTTATTATAATTTCTGTTTAATGTTTGTCCACTGACCTCACTCAAGTACTGTGTCCATCCATAGCAAAGTACCATGGGACAGTGCATGGCAGAGGAGCTCTGCAGAGGCAACAAACGAGCCAATTTGGAGACACAAATGGGCAGGATAACACTTTCCCATAGTTAAAGTATAGAACGATGCACAGAAGCTCCAAGTGAATGTGGCATTAGTGGTTTGGAGTGTACCCTGTGGGCCAATACACTGTCACACACTGTCTGTCTACCTGCTTATGTGGGCTGTGGCTGTGAATAAATAATGTGGTAAACATGCCCAAACAATTTACATTCCAGACAAAAAACTGTATGAATCAGGCCAAAAGTGTCAAGTTTAAATGTTGGTCTGAAGGATATCAAATGAAGAATCTGGGATCTGATATACCACAAATAATTAAAACAAAATATGTGTGCTAATTTCATGTCAATTACCACTCAAGATTGCAATAACCTGCAATTATTAAACTAACCAAAATCTGCATAGAATTGACAACTTTTAAATACATAATCTCTTGTAGCCACTTGATGTTGTTTGAAGTCATATTTCAAACAAGAATGCTAAAAAAAACAAACAAAAAGCTAATTTCTAGCTTGCAGAACTTTCATTCCCTCAACCTGATAAATGAACATCCCCTGTGCCTATAAACAACAACCTTCTTGTCTGCCCAAACACACAGTTGGGGATCTCCTACCCACTCCATCCACTAATTCCTATTCATTTAATATAGCCACCAGGGCAGCATATAGCCCAGCTCTGCCGCAGACACCAGCCATTCTTTATTCTGCTGCCTGCTTTATGAATGGCTTACAGGTGGATGTTACAAGTGCAACAACACAGGATCAATCACCTCACCACCAATACACACTGCCTTTTAGGATGGAAGGCCTGAAGATGTGATGCTATTGCAAGAGTTTAATTAGTTATGAAGGTAACTATTGTTCAATTGGAGGAGATAACAGAAGAGGAGAGTGACAGAATAAAACCACAACATCAATGAGGCACAGCATTTGACCCATGATTTAACATGACATGGAGGAACTTGTCATAATCATTGGGCAACTGCAGTGGAGCAATCAGGGATCCATCTTTAGATCGCATGATGATCAGGACTACCTGGGAGATTTATTATCTAAAAAAAAAAAATGTTTTTGTTACATAAAAAGTTACATAAAAAGTCATTCTGTTTGAAAAATCAAATTAAATAATTTAATTATTCTTTATTCTCTTCATTCAGCATGCTTTTCTTACACATACAGCATGTTTATAGATAACTATCTTTTTTGCCATAGCTTTTGAATGAGGTATGGATGAAGCCAAAATATACCAAAGCAGGGAGCTTTTTAGCAGTCAGTGGTATAACTAATAGATGTGTCTGTGTTACATTTGTCACCTTGACACTTTATCCTATATTGAGTTACACTCCAGAGCCCATTCGCCTCTTCCCCTTAGTTCTCTCCATTCTGTCCATCTCTGCTCTCTGTATCGCCTTCTTGGAGTTTTTTTTTTGTCAGTTACTACAAATCATGCAGCAAAAACTTCTAGGTGCAAACTGGGATCATCCTACCAAAACAATGTACGGCACTGCTCAGGGCAAAGACAAAATGTGACGGATAACAAAATAAAGCTTTTCTGTTACATACAGGTACTTGTATGCTAGAGTTCTCCAATAATAAAGAATGAAGAAAAAATTATATGCGATTGATACAGGGGGCATGTTTTTTTTAGAGGTGCTGAACTATTTGACAAGGACGTCAAGTGTGGTGCCGGTGTAATTACACGTTTTTAAAGTAAAGCCTACGAATGTGCGTCATTCTTGATACACAGTAAATCTATTGGTCGAACACCCTGGATAGAGGCCAACTCATTGCACAATAATAAGTTGTATGCATTTAGCATTTTTTTTTTTTTTTGGCTCTACCAAACCTTGACCAATCCCTGGAAAAGGATTTTTTTCTACCATTTCAACTCAGGATTCTTTCTGCCGACTTGTGTGCCAATACTATCTTAATGTAATGACCAAGCATATCTTACGAGATGTGTTGCATTAGGTGTAAGCTCTAAATCACAAGGGAATCTCTCGATAAATGAAACCATACCAGTTCCAGTTGGACTCCCATTCAAATATCCCTTACAATATTTTAAACAGTTTTGCAGTTGGACTGGTTACCTTTTTCCAACCACATAATACTTTATACTTTGCTGTGGTAAGTGATGAGTGGAACAGTGACCCCAGTTTAAAGAGAGGCTTAAACAGTTATAGCTGCACACCTTTGCTAGCACTTAGAGACTAACCAACCTTTCTAAGAAGCAGCCAGCTGTGTGCTCTGCAGAACATATGGCACTAACTATTTGTAGAAACACACACATACATGCACTGTGATTCATAACCCAGCGTGTGGCTTTTTGACACAAAGGCAATAGGAGCAGCAGGCTGTACAAGCCGGGACTTTTATTTCTTTCAATTTGTCTTGCTTAAAAAACAAACCGGCCGTGAGCGGGTGAATAAATAAATAAAGCTGTAGGCAGCAAGGGAGGGTGAGAGGATGGATGAGTTGGTCCATCTCAGCGCTGCGCGAAGAAACCAGGGGTAGACCTGTGCTGTCTCTCATATATATATATATATATATATATATATATATAATATATATATATTATATATATATATATTATATATATATATATATATATATATATATATATATATATATATATATAATATATATATATTATATATATATATATATATATATATAATATATATATATATATATATATATATTTATTAGGGATGGAAAATCGATCGAAAACATCGAAAATCGATCGAAGTTCGCAGAAATCGAATCGTAAGGCCAGAATCGATCAGTTTTTTCATGCAGCCACTGACTTACACACACACTCTGTATTTGTATAATGCACACAATAATACAAAAATAGTCACAATGTTTGAAGAAACAAAGTGTGAACTTGTGCCAGACCTGACTGAATGTGCATTATTATGTTGAGTTAACAACTGATGGGAGGACGGACCTCTAAATATGAACACTAAATATGACTGTTTACTGTTTGAATGTTTACAAAAAACACTAGTTCTAAGCTCTAACAACAGTGGCTTTGTTTTAAATGTCATGCATTATGGTTTATTTTGTGTCTTCAGAAAAAAAAAAGATAATATAGATAAACTAAGAAAATCGAACAAAATCGAAAATCGTGGTTACAAAATCGAAAACTGAATCGAATCGTGACTTAAGTGAATCGTCCCATCCCTAATATATATATATATATATATATATATATATATATATATATATATATATATATATATATATATATATATTAGGGCTGTCAAGCGATTAAAATGTTAATCGCGATTAATCGCATGATTGTCTTGATTTAACTCGTGATTAATCGCATATAATTAAATGTTTTTATTTTATATATTTTAATGTATTTTACATTCTAATAATATATTTAGCTTTAATTCCTGTTTGTTATGTCTTTATTTGTAGAATCTGTTACATTCTTGAAGTGTAAAATAATGTTTATATATAATTTTTTTAATATGTTTTATTATTTTATATGCATTCCCATAACATTAAGCCAAATCATGGTATTGACGTGTCTCACTCATTATAAGCATTTATTACACTGCTCTTTCACAATATAGCGCTTTCTGCAGCTGGAGATTATGAAGCTTTTATTCTGAAAGATTCAAAGGAAGTGTTAGTTAAAACGAGCGACGCTTTACCGCTAAGCTAGCGGAGCGAAAAGTAGAACTACGAAAGTTTTTACCGGAGTTTTGAAAGACTATTCTGGATATTGGATTGTTTCAAAAACCTGAGTGGACAAACATCGCATTTAGTGACCACGGACCGCGACTTTATCAAGACACGGGAAGATGGAAACATGTACGGAGCTTCCTCATCAGCTGATCGAGCTGCACATGGACGGAGCCGAGGTAAACAAACACGCTCAGACAGTCGTGGGATTGAGTGGAAACGTTACCAAAGTCCACAACAGTGAGCCAGCAGAGGTTTGTCTAGGTGTCTTTCTGCTTGTGCTCTGTGTTTTTCTATGAACCTGGAGTCATTGAAGCGTTTTAATGGTGAAAAATAAACATGCGATTAATCTGCGTCAAAAAAATTGTCGCCGTTAAAATAGTTTTGCGTTAACGTGATAAAAACGCGATAAAACTGACAGCCCTAATATATACATATTTATATATATATATATATATATATATATATATATATATATATATATATATATATATACAGTATATATATAAGTGTTTTGAAGATACACTAATTATATATATGAAGTATACAAAAAAAACTGATGAAATAATCAAGAATGTGATTATTTTTGCAGACATTTCACATTGTCCCGAAATTCAAGCTCAGCTAGTGTTTCAGACATATTTTGACTGACATAATATAGTCTGAATGTTGTTATGGAGGTACTGCTTACTTTGATTGATTTTGATTTGTTATGTTTGCCTTGTCATAAATCAAGCACTTTTATTCCAGTTGTGGTTAGAACTGTTCATATTCAGAAATTGACACTTTCAAGAAAGTTGTATAAAAACTGTACTTGAGCTGACAATGAGAAAACATTTTTCACACGAAGTTGCACATACAAAAATATTTGGACAATACTATTTTTGTTTTTATTTATAAACAAGAAAAAGGGTTAAAAAGGGTTAAAATGAGTTCCCGTTATTTTAGGATCTTCCTCTCGAATTGCCCTTCTGTGAGCTAATTGTATTTAATATTTACAGTTAGGTTTGGCAATGGCATCAGACAGTTGTAGTGATTAGTGATTAAATATACCACCTTACACATACAAGTTGTTCTCTGTGCTAGCAACATGTTCTAATTAACACCACCTTAATTGGCACTGGGAGCGGACCCCCCACACCATCGGGCTAAACCTCCAAACATCAGCAACCTTTGGACTCCCCGAATCAAAGAGCAACACGTTTCAACAAGGGAGTAATTGGCCTGACCTCACGACCTCTCGTGTCTTGCATGAGGGACGCATCAAATCAAAATGAGCTGCGATGAGGCACACCCACTCGGCTAACTAGCTCCAGGGTTGGTTAAAACACACATGTGCACTTAATGTATACAGCCAAACTTGCAATAGATGTGTCATTAGTGGCTGTGCTGCGCTCATCGGTCATTAGAGGCAAACTGAGGAGAGATGTTCAGTGGATGGGGAGGCATAGTGGCTGCGCACAGACAGACACATACAACACAAGATGTTTTGGTCAATGAAAAAAAACAAAAAAACCATGGTGTCTTCATCTGGTGGAGAAGCTGCAGGGCTAATAAGGCAGTGGGGCAAATGGAGAAGAAAGCAGGAGTGGAGGGCAGCCGGGAACGATGGAGAGACTTCCATTCCTCCCCGCTGTTTAGATGAGTTCAGATTGATGCGGGGACACAAAGATCGGGCGCACTTTAATTAACCTACCAGGAAGGAGGACTTAGCACTGCACTGTACATCGCCAAAAACACGACAAATGGCCATCATTAGAGGATAGCAAACAGATGCATCGTTTAGAGCTAAAAAAAAAATCTGCAAAAGTTTGTTCATTACTAGCAATTTCTTTTGAACATTTTGACATGAAGGCAGAATCGATTATAAAATATTTCTGGTAATGAGTTAGCTTTGTGATCAAGCTTAATCATTTCCTTTCTTTAACTGGACAACTAACAATTAGACCTGTACAAATACTTGAACAGCAATAATTTTTTTTGTATTAAATCTTGATTACAATTTAGCCAAATATAGGTCGAATATGGTGACTGAAGACTACATTTGTATCTTCTTTTATATTTACATTTAGATGTAATTATGCTTTGCTCTTTTCTAAAAGTGGTATTTTTGTTAGGGTCTGTATATTTCAATATCAATCTTATTACCGGTATCAGAACATGTTTACAGTTATTCGTTGCAATCTAAGAAGAACACAATTGCCCCAACAACCGCATTGTTTCGCATGAGGATCTCTGACTCATGAATGCCCACACAAATGCAATTTACATCGCTGATGTATACCCAGACATTTACACCCACCCAGTGTTTACACAAACTATAGAGCAAATGGCTGTGAATAATGTCAACACATATATATAGCCTAAGTTAAGTGTTATTCATTCGATAGCATGCCCTAATGAGGGGTTTTATTTACTAGACCAAAAATGAATGATCTTCCCGGTGTCTTGTGTTGTTAACTAGGTGTAAAACTGTTATTTGCATTGTTATCCAGGACAAATGTATGCTCTCGCTGGTTGAAGAGGGAGTCATTAATTCCATATCAACACATTTAAAATGGCACAGGCGTCAGTGATAGGGAGCTTGTTTATTAATACAACCACTTTTTCTGTCATATGTACAAATGCAAATGGAGCAGATTTGCATAAAACACACAACATTACAGATAATGGGCTCATATTCTCCCACACTGACACAGGAACTCACTTACAAATTTACAGCTTTGCAATCTGTGTTCAGCATCAAATGCATTATACTACTTACTTAGATCAAACAATGTCATTCATTGAGATAGCAAATGTGAAATGCTCATGTTTATTGAATGGCCACACTATGATACATCAGCTACAGCTGATTGTTAGTAACCTCACAACAAACTTGAGTTAGGCTGGAGTGTGTTCAAATGCCACCGAATGCCTTTGCTGCTCTCCTTGAGAACAATATTTATAGCTTTATTATGGCCTCATTTCTATAATTCACAAGAATCAAGTAGCCTTAGATCACCTCAAGATGAAAAGAGCCAGAGAGAAGAAAAGTGGGCTTCACACTTGTTGGAGACTCGTATCTTTTTTTTGCAGCTAGAGTCCAGTGATTTATTTGTACTCCAAAGGGGTTTTCTATTCAGCATGACATTTTGCGACAATTGTAAAATGTTGTTCGTGGAAATTTTGTTTAAAAGAAACTAATTTGAAAAACTAAAGGACTGTGCATAAAATGTTGGCATTTGTAATAAGCAAAAAACAAGCGTGTCTTTGTCACATACATTGAGAGATTTTGCAATTAGGTAATCACATTTATTAATATTGCAATTTGATACCAATATAGATCATGTACCTAGATGACATTGCAATTAGTCTTTTTATTTATTTTCATTTTTAAGTAATTTTAAATTTTTAGATAGTGCTTAGCTATATGCTGGTATAAATTGAATCATGATATTATCCCTGTAACATTTTGATATGGGTTATTGTGTGCTTTGTCAACCTCAGTTATGCCATAATCAATGTATTGTGGGTGTTTTTTTCAAAATCCGCAGCCCATTGTGAAAGGAGGCCTTTACACGTAAGTTACGGTTGCCTAAATTCACAGGTTGACAATGGTAGACAGTCGGAAAAGGGTCTCAAAGGAGGGTCATTCACAGTAAAGTGACGGTGGCTCTGAGGGTTGAGCTGTGTTGTGACCAGACAAAGGCCTAGATCAGAGCACATTTACCCACTGAAATGAGTCTCATCACACTGCACTCTCAGGCGCACAATCACACTGCATACTCACACACTGGTAAGGAACAAAGACAATGTTCATCAACTGTTTAGATGAGTTAAATGACACATAAAAAACCTTCTTGGCAAGAAGATGTGTAGGCATTACACATTTGCTTAACTGACTCTGAACAACAGACCTTTCGACATTGACGGACATGAGCACATGTTTTGATTTGCGAGAAGAAACTGAGCTTCAGCAGTTACTCTGTAAATTGTATGCCGCTTTCAAACAGTACTAATATTTATTATTTGATAAATGGAATCGAAATAGAAACAAAACTTTTGTTCAGGGTACCACTCACTAAAATGAGACAACCAAAGCTTTTAATTAATTAACAATTAATTAAATAATTAATTAATTAATTAGCCAGTCTAATCTGAAGGTTGTAAGATCTTTACAAATTTTCATTGACTCCATTCTGAAAATTAATTATGCACTTAACCTAAATAAGTTGTTGTTAATGAATATTTATTGACCAGAAATGTGCATGCATAAAGTCTGCAGATGAGTTTCTTTTAATGCACAAACAGTCTAGACTGTTTATCTAAACCTATTTGCATTAATTGTGTCTATACCAGCCCAGTGTGACAGTTTTCATTCTATACGACCAGAGTTGAAGACGGCTGAGGTTCTTCTTTGTCTCTAGGTTGTAGAGATCACACTGGGAGAGATGGACTGCAGAGAAAACATTGGCTGAAATGTTGCCTAATGTCTGTTTTCTTGAGTTTGCCCTATTCAATGTCCACATCTCCAAAAGTGTGGAGAAGGCATGGCCAAGAAGAATGACGTTGTCCTTTCTCACATTTTGGTGGTTGAGGCTTTCTTGAATATTCTTAAAAAGGAGGGGCTTTAGCACCCTGCGTTTTTTGGCTCTTTGCGTAGCTTACAAGAACCATAAGTCTGAAAGATTTGGTCCAGGGGTGAAGAGCTAAGTGCTGTTCTTCTTCTCTATTATCTGCACCAAGACCTGGCCTTGGCCTAGTCTTTAGATGCACACCACCACCAAAGGAACTCCATGAGAGAACTTTCTGTTAGACCCCACAGAGGACTGAACCAAGACTGATTCACTGGGTGTTTGGCTTCTACTGGACAAAAGTTCCTTCCAATTCGGCAGGAAAATTGTGTAAAACTTGTGTGTTCTGGTTAATAATATCAGCTCAGAGCAGTTTGGTTGTGCGTTTGTGAGGCCTGAAATAATCAGGTATGACCATTGTCCTCCAGCTTCCTTACCAAAGTCTGAGCAGTTCATGAGGCACTCTACACAACATATACAGTATATACACATTACAAATGTTAAAACCTGACATCAATGATCAGATGGACAATGAATCTTTCACTACCTCTGTGTGGGTCTAAAGTGTTTGTAAGTTGATTAAGACTGAGGGAAGCACTTGCTTGGCCCTTTGAGTGCTCTTCATTCTGGTTGTGATAAGTCCTGAGGACCGCTCTCTCCAACTCTGCTGAGAATGAGCAACATGCAGACGGCCCCATGGGCCAATATAGCAGCACATGCAAAACACAGAAGTACCTCTTCACTCTGGCAGTTAATGGCTCCAGAGTGAGGAGCAGGATGGAGGGGGACCTCTTGGTGGCTTGCCCCATGAAGAGCTCTCAATCCTGGACTCGCACAGTTCCAAAGCCCCCTTGTTCTCTCACAGCCCCACAAGGTCAGAGCATGCCCCACCACTCTACTGCTGAGGTCTAGTAATAGGGGCTGGATGAACTCTTCAAGAGCAGTAAAAGCCTCTTATAACTCTGAGAATCTACCTTCTTAGTCTGTGCATATTTTTTTTGTTACTATTAGAAACAAAGTTTGTCACTGTATTTTAGCCTGACTGGTCTAATTGTCTGATTTTTTAATCAGTAGGTATTTGGTCATTTTCTTGTTTGCTCCAGGTGTTCTTTTCTCTTGTGTCATACTTGCATGATTAAATGCTTGATAACAAAAGTGTGAAATCTTGATTTGCTTATTTATAATCAGTTTGCATTTGAAGTGTTTCCTGGCATTACGCAAAAGCATTACATCTAATACATGGCCTTACCTTCTTTTTAACAATCCCACATGTACTGCCTTATGTTTTCCCTTCTCTGCTTGAGCTCAGATCACTTGTCTGCTGGTTGTCTGTTGTTGCTGCTCCTCTCAGCCCACTCCCTCTGTGTCCCCGTGACGACATGTCATTGTGGAGTGTGCACCATGGCTGTGCAGGGTTAAACAAGAGCACCCTCATTCTGGGTGGCAATTAGTCCACCAGACCAACACTGGTTTAGCCACTGCAGAAATAATTGTATGCAAATATGAAGTGAACATTTCATCTTTATATCTGACTTTGCTGATGTGTTAAACTCCTAATAGTTTTATGTTCTTTCTTCTCCATTAACACCCCAACAAATTCCCCTTCCTCTCATCTCTCCTTCCATCTTCCTTATCCACATTTTCCAATCTTTTCACAACAGCAGCTCCCCTACACTATACAAATCTGTGTGCTTCTCTGCTCCGAGTCAGGTGACACCCGGCGGACCACTAATTAGAATTCTGTCACTAAGTAAATGCATTGTGACCGCTGCTGACAGCTCGCCGACACTGTGTGCGTGTCAGTTTGGGCAGCTTGTTGGCGGTGACGATGGCAGCCGGCTGGCATTTTTAACGTGGCAAGGTGCTGCTCTCGCCACTGACCTGACAGTCATTTAAATTACACAGAGGACGGCTGCCTGGTGTGTGTGCGCGTGCGTACGTGTGTGTGTGGGGGGAGAGACAATGAGAGAGCGACTGAGGAAAGACCGTTAGTAGGACTGGGGTAATTCACTGACTGGTGGTTGACAGACTCACTGACTCATTGTTGGAAAACAGACAGACAGATGGGCAAGCCTTGTTTACCATGTCACCACACCATTAAAACACAAATCACACTCTTTTCGTACATTCACGTTTTGAGAAAATATAATTTATATCAGGTGGGAACCTAACAGGAGAGGCTAGTAAGTGGTATGAATTAACATGCAGTTCTTATTTATCTTTATATTTAATTTTTTCAGTGTTTTTTTCTGATTCTACATTGTCCCATTTTCTGGAAACTAATAATTTCATACCCAAGCGTAATATAATAATAACAGTAATAATTTATAATAATAATAATAATTTTATCACAATTGTTTATAAAGTAACTTGACACTCACCCAGAGTAAAACAGAGGCTCACCTGTAGAAGAAATGTCTGTTAAAGTGTCTGTTTTTTAGCTAAGAGCTGCATGTAGCAAACATTTGAAATTAAATCAAGATGTAGGGATCGCATCAAAATTAACAAATCATCAGAGAAAGAGTATCACAGTTTAATTTGTATCGCCATATTTGATCTTTCTCCCATAATGTCTTTGAATCACTTTTCATTTATAATAATAACTGATTCCAATATAATATAATAACAGACTCTAGACACTAATGATGAGACCAAATATGGAAAAATACACTGTAACAAAAAATAAAAATGTGATGCTTTCAAATTAGGCCAAAGCTTATTATTGCTCTATTTTACATACGTTTCATTTTAAATCTAATTTGTTTGTAAATGATATGAAACCCATTGAAGGAAAGACTCAACCCAATCCAGTGCAGGTGGGAGGGCGGTGAACATACAGCAGACCCTTAGCGACTGGTCTCCTGTAGAAAAACAGTAGCTCTGTGACAGGCCACAATGACAGCAGCATGGTAAAACACCTCTAATGCACCTCTATGGGTTTTTACTGCTTCTCATATAGCAGCCAGCACCACATCTGACACATCTTATACACACCCGCACACACAAACAAGCTGGCAACGACTGCTACCAGCCCACTTTACATTTTCCTTTGGCTTCCTCTGTAACAGTACACAATTCACAATGTGGATATTTATTATTCACGCTTTTGTTTTGCACACAGACAACATGTTCGCTGCGGTGAGGGTGGGGGTGGGGGGGTAAATAAGAACGATAACTCTTGTCTTGTCAGAACAGAGGAGAGCTGGCCTGAGTGACATACGATTGGTCTCCCAGTCGTGAAATATGCATGGCTTTTTCAGCAGCCAGAGGAGAGAAGAGTTAATTTAGGTCCTCTCGCGATGCTCGGGGTAATTAAAAGAGATGATCGATAGTTTCCCCCCTGTGACTGATAACAACCATCCCACACACACACGCATGCACATATAAACACGGCTGCTAGCAAACAGCAGAATGTAGCTATACGGGCAGAGGACAAGGTTTACAGATTTACACAAAGGGAATTTGGAACAAACTATGCATGATTTACAAATCTATTTGTAAAAATTGTTCTCTGTAGATCTTGAAGTGTGTAGTTAATTGATTGATGGTGTCCAAAATATGCGGACGGTAACTCTACTAGATTTTGACAATCTCTATGGGATAACATAGATAATACACAAAGTGAACTAACTAATTTCAGAGATTTGTCTGGTTTTTAACATATAAATACATACTTCACCTATAACTTCAGGATAAATGTTTTTACAGCTGCAGTTTGGGTCTTATGAAAGTTTTGAGCCCATTGACAATGCATGTCTTTTGTCAACCAAGGGTTTCTTTAGTCCAGTGGTTCTCAACCAAGACCCTGTTATAAAATGTTCATAACAGGGTCCTTAGAGAAATGTTCTGAGTTAAAAAAGTAATTGCATAATTGAAAGTCCTGTCCTTGTCCGTCAGGTCATGTCCCCCTCCTGTCCAGTCTGTCTCCCTCCTTATTAACACAATAGACATGGTAGCAGCATGGTTTATAGTGAGAGAGAGATTTACAATTTGTAAGAAACATGGGGCCCTATCTTGCCCCTGGTCTATGTCCTGGCGTTGGTGTGAAGAGATGTTTTTGTGTGTTGGCCAAGTGTGCTGCTTTGTCTGACCCCAGGTAATTTTGTGAACCAGGGTTCTCTGCGCCCGATGTGATGTGCGCAGGGTTGTGTCCACTTTGGTCTGGTTACTTCAGTGGCGTGCTGGGATCATTTTTCAGCCCGGGAAAATTAGATCTTAGATTGGCCCATTTGTTCATGGAGTCATGTGACTTAGTAGGTGGTTGAGTGGTTAAGAACTGCTCATTTAATCTTTTGCCTTTTCTGCACCCTGGTTCGAGTCCTGCTCAGGAAACCTCTCTCTTGATTTTTTAACTAATATCTTTTCTACCTCTCATACATTCTCGTCTCCAGTAGCTAGTAAACTGCTTAGTTTTAGTCACAACATGGTCAATACAGTACGGACACAGCTCCGAGCTCTCCTCCTCCCGACCTCTGACCTCTCCTCTGCTCCACGGCAGTGCGCGCTCTTACACACACACACATGAAGGACGCGCTCACACAAACACATAAAGCGCGTTCTGGCCACTGTTCTGGTCCACACAGACAAACTTGTGTCTGAATCTCTTGTCAAGTTAGGTGAGGAAATGCGCTCCGCTCCGCCGCGGTGCTTCGCGCATATAAATCTGCTGAAGTGTTTGTTCATAAGCCGTTTTTGCTCGTAACTCCGAGATTAAACAACGGATTTACTTGAAACAAAGTTTGACTGAGAGCTTATGGTACATGGAGCGTGTTTTGGGGCTCGAAAACGTGTCAAGAGTCTATGATTAAGCGCTATGTGCTGTGAGTGAATCACATCTTACCACGAGTGTCTGAAGGCAGCAGCTGGCTCCGCCTCTCCCACTGTGCTCACATTTGCCTGCTGCAGCTGTATGGGCCGGGCCTCTCTCTCTCTCTCTTTCTCTCTCTCTCTCTCTCTGTCTGTCTGTGTCTCTCTCTTTCTCTCTCTTCAACCACGGAGGCCACCGGCCCAAAAATCACGCGGCCCACCGGGAAACGTCCCGACTCTCCCGATTAGCCAGCACGCCCTTGGGTTACTTCATAAGTAATGAAGCACAGCTTGAGGTTCATCCACGGGCTCTTCAGTGTCTTTGTGTTCACCGCTGTAAAGTCAGCACAGCAGCCTTTAGGCTGAAACGTTCAGCGGTCCATCCTGAGAGTGCGCGGCCACCTTGACCCAAAAAGCGCAGAAGGGACTGGGGCTCACGCTGTGCTGCTCTCTCTTGGTTTTATCTCATGTGGCTCTACTCTGTCGTTGGGATAGCTGCATTCACCCTGACACTGCAGCACCAAAAACGCTTTCTGCACTTGGCAGATTGCATTGAATAGATTTATTTATTTTTGTTTGACAGCTATATTCCTCTTCAATAACTAATGCACCACAAAGGCACAAGAGCTGGATGGTCACGTTTCTGCGCTTCTCTGTACCAGGATTTCAGAGCACAAACAAAAAACACACCATACGGAGGCTAGAGAGGACCCCGTTCAGCACACGTCTGACTGGAGAGATCGGACTAAGAACATATTGCGCGCTAGGGATGGGCGATAAGACGATTATATCGTCTATCGTGAAAGTAAAACATTTCGACGATAGCACTTCACTATCGTCTGTAATCGTCTGTATCCTCCTAGAACGTGCAAAGTTTTTAATCAATGCTGCAGCAAACAATCTCACTCTGTTACATGCATATTCTCGATCATTTGACAAATATTCAACCACTATTTTGTTTTCATAGTAGCTTTTTTTAATAATTGACAAGTCCACAAAAGCAGAAAAAACTTGGCATCGCAGTTTTCAAAGTTACGCAGCGTCCCTGAACGCATCCTCATGCCACCAACACGTGCGTATGAAAACAGACATGGCTCAGACAGCGCGCTCTAATAAAGAGATGAAGAGGACTTTTTTAACACCGTGGACCTGGACGGAGGACCCGGACAGAGCGGGACGTGTGGAGCAGTGTTTGTGGGCCTCGTGGAGCTGGAATCAGGACTTGGACAAAGTTGTGCGTCGTCATGAAGCACCTGCGATAACAACTTTGGATGTAGGCTACCGTTTCTGTTTGGATGTTTTCTTTTCTTCGTGTCCGCGATGGACAGAAGAGGATTCACTTGAACTGGACAGAGGTGAGCAAACTAACTTTATAAACTGTCGGAGAAGAGTATCGTGTTTTCTTTGTGCTGATCCCATCACGCGTCGAGACGAGTCCGTGCGTAATAGCTACTTATGGATACAGGCTACTTTCTCTCATCTATTTGGTACAACTTTAGTGACAAAGAAGAGACATAAATCACGTGTTACCGTAGATGTGCATGTATTTAGCTTAATATGGTGTTTGGCCTTCAGTTTTTGTCCTACATATCAGCCGTTTGAACTTATAATGGTGTTGGCTATGTTTTAAATGTGAACTTAAAACAGCGGAGAGCCTTATCATTATCAGTTCAAATCGTGTTTGTGGGTTTAACCCTGTTGTGGTCTAAACTTTATGGTTAGCTTGCTTGCGTGCTTGGATGTCTATGTGCTTTTGTTCGTGTGGTTGTGACGCACACAGACATAGTGCCGCAGTGCGTCTCAAGAAAGTCTTTTTCTAAATGTGTATTTGTGCAATATAGTCGATAATATAAATCTCCACCACGTTTACCGTCACAAGTTTACACATTTACCCTGCGTTGTGTATCTTAAAATTGTCAATAAAGCAAAACGAGGTAGCGTGGCGCGGGGACGCGGAGGAGTGAGAAAAGAGTGAGGCTTTGACAAAGTACTAAGGTTTTTTACATTAAAATTCACAAACCTAGCAATGTTCTATAGCGAAAGAGCATTATTGTATCTATAATACACACCGTGGGTGTGCGTGTGTGTGAGAAATTACCAGAAAAATCCGACTAAAGCTCAATTTTGAGCCGTTTTTGCCTTAATTAGTGGGCAGACGATAATATCGTCTATCACGATAATATATTAAGACGATATGACGATAGTGAAAAATGGATATCGCCCAGCTCTATTGCGCGCATATGGAGGCCTGACAGCGACTAGACATGGGCAAATCTTGGACTGTCAGGGACCAGGACACTCTGTGCGCACACTAGCCTACGTGACCTGAGAAGCAAAGCCTGGCTGTCTGTGCTTTTTTCCGGGAAAAGGATGGTTAACTCTGCGTCTTGCGTTTTCCTGTGATCATAATGCACTGCGCACTTGTCACATTTTCAGATGTGCGCACATCTTGGTGAGGGGCATGTCTCACTGCATAGGTTCACTGAATGGTGTCAGTGAAATCTGCGTCTATCAGACTAAGACTTTGAGCTTAGCGGTATGAGAGAGCTAAGGAAAACCCCCATGGTACATTTCTGAACAATGGCTAATTTAACACCTCACAGTCTACAACTGCTGTGTGACAGACAGGTGAGGAGTAATTAGTAGCAGATACTAAAGTACACTATTCCAAGTTTTTCAAAACAACCCTCAAGCACAAAATGTATGCTACATACAACCAGCAAAGTGATGATATTGTCTGAAATCTTATGTTTGATTTTTTCTGGAAGACATAACATTAGATAAATTCATCTGGTCGGCCAGCAAATTGAACTTTTTAGTATTGTGAACACCATTAAAAGCTAATCCTTAACCACAATTTACAAAAAATGTGAACTTCCTTGATTTTATGAGAAAAAAAAGAAAGACATAAATAATGAAAAAAATGCTATTTAAAAAATAGTCAAAGCCAATTAGGATATGGAATTTCCACAAATTGTTTAACCCCTTTCAGTGTGGACAAATCTCTTGAACTCAAGGAATGCAAATTCCTGCCAAGATTATTGTCAAATTTGGAATTCATTTCAAAATTCCACCTGGGCATCTATTTTTCTTTTTTGGTGAAGAGTTTCAAAGTCCACAGTATACAGGCCGTCTGTCATCAATATTGTAGTGGAATCCATACTGCAGGACTAGAAGACTAATTAGAAGCAGTGCTAAATAATTTAACTCCCTCTGATTTTATTGATTTGTCAGTTTGGGAGCTGCGACGCTGAGCAGTAAAATTGACTTTGGTGAAAGAGACATGCTTGTCTGCCACTTTATGGACGAGGAACAGACAGTGATGTACTAATCCAGCCTGTGAACATAAAAACAGCTTATAAACTAAGTGTGCGCGAGGCCAGTGACTGCATGGGCTAATGAACAAGGCTAGTACATAAGACAGTAAAGCCATCACATCCCAACATTAACCACTTTAATTAACACAGCCGCAATTAAACACTTGCATGTACTCGACCACAGAAACCAGTAAACTAATTATGTATCTCTCTCAATTACCACAGATCTTCATGTGGAGTGTACTGAGCCCAAGGGAACCAGTTAGCCACCTGTTACTAATATTTCAGCTCATGCCATTGTGATACGAGACACTCCTCTTTCTATATTGGCACAGTGGCTCTTGGTCCAGGCACAAGCACTCAGGCTGGCTTGGATGTTGGCTGCAGAGCTTCAAAGCCTAATTGGTTAATTGCTACGAGATTATGTTCAGACGACTGAGAATCAATCGACCGGGCAGCCACGTTAGCTTGTATGATTGACAGAAGCAGGAAATGATCTCACATACCACACAGAAAATCAGCTGCAGTGATGATTAACAAATTAGTACACTTTATCTGAGGCCTATCATAGATGTCATAGGATTTAGCACCTTATTTTCAAACTCTGAAACTTGCAACTTGTTCCTAGTTCTCACAAAACCTTTTTAGCACATGCACATGTCGCACAGCACAGCTTCCTTTTTTAATCAGTCAAGTTAGGGATGTAACAATGTGAGTTTCTCACAATATTATTTTCATATACTAATATATTTATTGTATTATTATTATTATTAAAAGTAAATTATTGCAACAATAATAAGCATTAAATCCATGTTATTAAGACATGCTTATTTATAATTTACTGATTCTTTTACGAGGGTGCACAAACATGCAATCCGATTGGCTCAAACAGCAGCTAAAAAGGTTTAAACTCAGATCTACTTTTGCGGCAGTTTCAATATTGACATTGAACAACAACAACAATATTGTTGGACTATTTATACTTTTATCACGTTCATGATCAGATCTTCATGATCATTGTGTTGCTCTGATTCGTACATACTTTTCAATCCAACTTTATATACATAGTACTATCAAATGAGTACAGTCATGTCAATAGTAGCACATTTATTGCAAACCGTGTTGCACCTGTGGACATTATGTGGGCGTACAAATCTTCATGTCAAAAGTCAATAGCTTTGCCTGACCCACAAAGAAGCACCTGGGCTTTTTTATATCACAGAATGTAGTATTTTTTTATAGAGAACACTTTGTGAAATGTGAGACATACAGTAGGTATGAAACCTGATTTTAATCTTATAGGCTTTGTTAAGAGCCTATGTCTGGCCTCATATCAAGAAGACCCTGGATTTGACCCTCAGGCCGCCCACGACCTTGCTATGTAGAGTTTGAATGGTATCCCCATTTCTGCGTGGGTTTCTTCTGGGTGCTCCGGTTTCCCCTACCACTAAAAGCATGTCCTGTTGCGCTTCCTCCAAGACTAAAAAGAATCTGCTACAAGCATCTCCTTTGTGCTATTAAAATTTACCATAACTATTTGTGTGAAAGAACACATTTTGTGATTTTTGCCTTTTGTGATCTGCCCATGTTAAGAAAAAGAAGAGGCCCACAGTTAAGACAATCGGTCCTGAACTGAACAAATCAAACGTCCACAGACAAACCGTAGCCTGTCCAACCGCAGCACAAGCCTAAGGTGCAGTGGAACAGCAGTCAATCCATCACTCCCCAATCATTTATCAGGTCTGTGTCCCTCTTTTTCATTTATCAAACTCCACAAACCAAAAGGAAGGCAGCGAACCCTAAGAACCACCTGGCCTACAGACACATAGCCCGCCAACAACAACACCACAATGTCATTTCTAACCCTGGTGTCAAAGAGCAGGGGAGAGACAGCAGTATTTTTCATAAAGCTGAAGTGTGTCGGCTGCTGCAGATGTGATGGTGCTATGTGTGCCAGGGCTGAGTGGACACAGATTAGAGCTGGCGTTATTGGCCCCTCCCTCATTGAGCAACAGTCGGAGTGTGACTGCTGCCCCTCTGCATTACTCTAGAGCTCTCTTCAAATACCTCTGCCATGCCTACAGTGTAATTTGTCATTTTATGTACTATTTCAAATTGGCTGATAAAACCGAAATAATTAAGGGAAAGTGCGTTTATTAGAAGAGAACAATTTGTATATACTTTACATAACAGTTATATATCCTTTTTTTTTTTGCATTTAGAGAGTTAATTGCCAACATAGAAAAAGCTAAAACAAATTTACAGATTGATTGATGTGTAGATTTGAAATTTAAAAGTCATGTTAATAGTCAGACTACTGCTAAACAACCAGGCAGATTAAACTCTTTCAATTTAACAAATATAAATTGTAACTTAAATCCCACTGCATTGAAGAATTGCTATACATACCAGATGATTTAATCCTAATAAAGATATTGAGAAATTGGTTTACAAAATAATAGAATTGATTTAGTGAGCCATTTTGGCACAAGGTTGTCCATTAGTGCATCATGGCATGTTAAAACATTTACTTCATCATGTAGCAAAACATTAAATGAAATCTTAAAAGATGTTTCTCGCATTGTATAAAATTGTATATTGCAGTTTGTTACAATGGATTGCACTATACCTCCATTAAACAAGATACTCTTGTTTAAGCTTGTTTCCTCACACACATAAGCCTTCTGCCGTCAATACTGTGCACTTTACATGTTGTGTTTGTGTGGTTGTGTATGCCGGCGCGGAGTAGACATTTCCTTTGGCAGTCCCATGAAGAATGAAGTCACCTGGCTCTCCCCATGTCTTTGAAGGTCAAGGAGAGCCACTTGCATATTCATGTCCCACAACCCATGTCTGTGTGTGTGTTTCGTGCTCTCTATATGTGTATGTGTACTCTGGGATCGATGGCTTTTAATTGTTTTTTCCTGAGCTGTGGAAGGAAGTGCCAGTACGTATTGATCGAATGGAGGGATGGGAGAAGATGGAGAGAGAGTAGATAGGTGTAGAAGGAACTCAAAAGAAAGAGGATGAGAAGAAAGACAGAGACAGCGTGGCAGACAAGAAGGAAATGTGACAAGACAGGGTGGCGACACGGAACATAGAATCACTGGAGGAGAGAGAGGTAGCGATGGGAGAGAGGGAGGAGATGGGGCCCCTCGTGTGCTTATGGAGGTGTTTGCATGCTTGTATGAGAGTGTCGGGGGCTGGGTACATGTCACCAGAGTTTGATATAGGTGCACAATGCAGAGAGTATTCACCAGCTGATCATTGAACCACTGGGGTATGGTTCTCTAACTAGTGTTGCACTGTTGCCGAGTTAGGGATTAGGGAAAATTTTCCATTTGCAATTACTGGCAAGTATTCACATTGTGATTCATGATTCTGTTGAAAACACACATCTTTGCGACAAGGAAAATTGACAAAAATACTGCAAATGGTCTAAACTGACGCAACTAATGATGTAGTTTAATATTTTTTACAGATTTATTCCAGTTTAGCTATTTTAGACAGAACATTAGATTGAGATTTGCTACTTGTGTCTATTCAAAATTTATTTAGGTTGAAGTAATCTTAATTGTCTGTTTCAGTATCATAGATAGCAGATAAACCTAAAAAGATGTGTATACTAATTATAATTTCCATGTTCTTTAAATATCTAATTAGAACTGTACAATATAAAAACAAATTGTGAGTTTATTCCAGTGACCATTTGCTATTTTGGTGAAATCATCTTACTGCGTGACAATTGTTCTTTGTTTAATAAATACAAACTATTTTACCCAACTGCAACTTAAGTCTTTGTGCTCGCTCTGCGAGTGTGTGACAGCTGGATTTACCAATCACAGTAAAGTGAGCTGTAGTTGAGTCTTTATTATTGTAGATTATTGTTTTGAAATGTTTCCTTTATTGAATGAATGTATGTACCTCTTATAAAAAAAGAACAGATCTGGCCATGAAAATTGTAATATTATTTTGTGTTCATCTTTTCTTATCCCGCTTTCTACTACTATGCTTATAACAAGACTTTACAGTTAAATAAAACAAGTTAATCCATATTTTTGGAGGTTTCTAAAAATTCTAAAAATAAAAATTTTAAAACATGCATTTTATGTTGCTAAGTGACTTAAATATTTTAAGTTAATAATAAATAGAAGCTTGAATGTTAGTTTTAAACAGGACTATAAAGACTCCATATAATCTGGTTGTAAAATATTACCTGTGTTTCATTTCAGCAGACAGCCATTATTCTCCTGTATCAAAGTAGCACAGTCTCATTAAGTGCCCAGCCATTATGTAGTTAATCTGCAGTTTAATACACTTTTAATTGTTACCATATGATTAAAGTCGGTTGGTCCTTTTTAATAAATGACTTTGTTGAGAAAAAAAAAAAAAAAAACTCTTGTAAAGTACAACGATACAAAGGCTGTGTGTTTCTCATTAGCTTTCAAGTCATGTTCTTTAACTTGGCACACAGAAGTTGCTGCTATTAGTTTCTAGTGTTACCAAAGGGAGAAAAAACAAGCGCACCCATGTTTGAGCTACAGGGCAGGATGAAATTGGAGTCAATGGTGTTGGCCAACCCCGACCCGACGTTAGCTCAGCCGTGTTTGGATGAAATGTGCACGGAGCTGTGGTGTGTATGTGAGCATTTCGGTGGGTTTTGGTGTGTGTTTGGACGTAAAGTAACAAGCTTTATTCCCTAACAATGTTGCAGCATGCCCTCATTACACACAGGTTAAAGTGGCACTCGGCCCCTGTCTAGACGGCTAAAGCACACACACCTTTCCCTGCGACTGTGGAGACCATGGCCCACAGTTTCAATCACCGCAATATTAGGAGAAACTGAGATGACTGCTCAGCAATATATCATAAAAAAAACAAACAAACAAAACAACAACACACATTTTAGGTAAATAGAAAACATCCAAATAAAAAAACATGCTTTTGTTTATGTCATGTTTTTGTTATGAAGCTGTGAAGAATGCTTTTCAGTTCCGATACCGATTCTGAAACTTTAGAATTAAGTATTTGCTGGTACCTGATATCAACCGATACCAGTGTACGGAATGAAATAACTTTTTTTTTCTTTTTAAAACATAAGAAATTTGTTCATATTGTGTTGTATATATAGGGCAATTCACAACTAAACAACCTAATATAAATAAAATGTCAAAAATTATAAGATGTTCTGGATCAACATCAGCCAGTTAATTAGTCTAATTATGTCCAGTTAAAGGCACATCTAGAAAATCGGCTGAACTGATATCGTGGAGATCATACCCAATCCAGCTAAATTTCCTAGATCGATGACAATATCTCATCCTAGTATTGGATCGATGCTTCCCTAATTATATTACTCTACTCTCTATAACATTCCAAGCAAAGCAACAAAATCTCCATATAGACATGCATGACCGTTCTCCCAGTAGTTACTTTACACTTTTAAAATGTTGTTTTTAAAATGTACCATATGTTCTGTAAGATTTCCTTCCTATGACAAACTGCATAATACAAATTTCTCTTTTATACTGTAGTCTTGACATTTTTACTTTAGCTCATACTTCACATTGACTGTACAATCTCATGCACAAACAACAACAGTTTATCGCTCACCTCCACAATAACCTTCCACTATTTTGTTACACACTTTTGTTGCCAGTCAAAAAACAAGAACCCTCCATCGCAAAGACACAGTAATCAGAGCCTAGTGAAGCTTGGCAGAAAAACATTTAGGTGAAGACTGGGGGAGACGAGAGGGGACTGAGGAGGGGGGAGGCATGGGACAAGGATCGGCTGCTAATATTGTGGTCTGTGTTTGGTGCTGCTGGCTGCAAGGAGATTGTGATGACAACAAGCGCACTGTCAAAATGTGCCTCTCATTCACACAAACACACACACACACAGATTCTCCGTAATAGATTCCCGACTTGACACTCAATTCCGAGACGAGACGATCCCGCTTTATCCCTCCCTGCATCAAATATTTAAACACTTGTATTAGCGCCCGTGTCATCCCTGCTGCAGCTTATAGGGCACCAATTTCTTTCAGGCGTCCTGCCCTCTTCTGCTTCTCCTGTCTTCAACAATTCCACTTCTAATGTCCACAGTGCTATCACCAGGCAACTCTTTCTACCGGCATTACATCATTGGGTAGTTTTTACCTATTCAAAAAAGATTATTTTGTATAGAATTAATTTCTCTGCAAATGTCATGTGCTTGTGCATTTCATGTGCAAAAACATATGATAGCAGTTTCACCTTTAAAAAATGGAAGATCTATTGACCCCTTCTAAGTCAAACTTATCACCCTACTTATAATGATTGTTTAATTTAGTTTAGTTTATTGAATATAAGCATGATATCAAAAGATATATACAAAATACTACAAAATCAATATCAAGAATAATATGCTCAATGGGAATGGGAAGAAGTATAAACATGTTGAATCATCATTAACATCTTGCTTTGCATTATTACAAACAGTTTATATGGGTGTATTTACCCAATCATACATTTTCTAGTTTTCTTTGGTTCATTTTTTATACAAATACATTTTGTATATTGAAGATGGACATCTGTTCTTTGGTTGTAATATTAGATACACATTCAGTTTGAACTTTTAGTCAGGTGTTTTAGAGAAAATAGGCCCTACTGGTAAGGGTTAACCTAGAAGCTCTTGTTCCAGGAGGTATGCTGTTCTTTTTGCACTCCTGCATCTTTTGGGGCTTTTTGTCCCAAGCCAAGAGTCCTTTTCAATCTCTAAGAGTCGAAGCTCTAAAGATTGCAACAAGCCAGAGAGAAGAGAGAAGATGGGATGGAGAAGCAGGATAAAAGAGGTGGGAAGGAGAAAGGTGGAGAGCGGATCGCTGGGGCTGTGCGCATGAATGATGTCTTTCAAGAGGAGCAGTCTTGCTTGTCAAATCGCCGCCTGCGAAATGAATTGGCATATCTGTTGGGCTCGGAGAGGAGATGTCGCGCACCGCCGTTTCATATTCTTCGATAAGGCCAAATAACGCAATTGTCACGGAGACGGAGGGGAGTGTGACAGAGGAGGCAAGCCAGCCAGGAGAGAGTGGTGCTGATGGAGGAGGGAGCATCAACAATAGAGTGTGTATGATAGACAGAAAGAGCTTTAACACCTGATATTCTGCCTGTCCGTCTGGGAGCGGTGTTATGGCAGGCTAAAGCAGCTCTTTTTAAAATCACTCAGCACATGAGGCAAGGGGCTTAAATCTGATTGCTTTCCATTGAATCTTTTGCACCTCAAAGGCAGAAAGTACGACACCATGACCTGCCATTTATCAAAGATTATACTTAAGGAATTTGTGCTGTAGATCGAATACAATAAAATGCTTAAAGTACCAACAAGGTGTGATGTGGGTAGACTCAGTCCTGAGCGAGATATAGAGTCAGTTTTTCAGGTTTCGGGTCACACAAGCTGTATCGTACAATGGCTCTCACTAAATCTTACAGTAAGTACAACGTTATTAAATAAAGTCTAAAGACGTGTTGGGTCTGATTCCTGCTTTGTCTTTGTAGAGATTGATTGCCTAGAAAGTTTCACATTATAGCACTTGTCCAAACAGTCTACACAGAGTTAAGTAGGTCAGGCCAACTTGTATGATATAAATGCTTCTTTTGAATATTTTTGTGAAAAAGGACATGTAATATTGAACAATAAAAGAACTTGCTATGGAATAAATGCCATACGACACTCTTGTTATCTCCATGTAGATAATCAAGTGACATAAAAACTTGTTGGTTTTTGTAATGCAGGGCATGTATAGCCTGTATGTTTATGTCAAATCAGTAATCTAAAAACATTTTGTACTCCTCCACTTTTTCCATGATTGACTATATTTTTCCTCTTACATTTCAAAAAGTGTATATGATTCCAACAAGCTTGTATGCTTGTTTTTCTGTAGACATTTTCCATCCCAATAGTTTTGAGGCAAGACTTCTCCAGCCGCATGTGGACAGTATTGTCACCGACTGCTTTAGTGTTGTCCATAAGTAGACTCCAGTTTGGTCTTGGCTCTGACAAACTGAGACTTGTTTGTTCAGGTAGCTCGGGTAAGTCCAAGAGGAGAGCTGTAGGGGAGTATATTGTTAGGCGGACCATCGTCTCTTCGTGATAAGACATACTGTAAGGAAGTAACATACACACACACACACACATACACGTCCAGAGTGGCTGAAGCGTGGTGGCTCCAGCCTGGTGCTTGCAATGCAGTAGGTGACAAACTGAGGCGCTCGTTTGATGCTGGAGTCCGGTGGAAAAGGGGAGAGAGAATGGACAGACTTGTCGTGTTGAGAATTACAGCGGGTGAGTTGTGTGTTTGCAAGCACCACAGACCACAAAGGTGATGGCAGATACTAGACTTATGAGTAACTAAGAAGTATGCAAAAGAAACATGAAGGACTGTCAAGCTATGGCAGGGCTGTCTACATGAAAAGTTCTTAGTACACAATGCTGTATGCTCAGACCCAAACTCACAAGAACAAGTATACAGAAGCTATTGTTGTTGTGTTTTGACCGTATTTTTGGTCCTTTCCATTTTTAAACAAAGATAGCAATGATATGTTTAAATCTATATATTTTTACGCCAAGGGAAGTTTATTTGGATCACAAGATGAAAAGCAGTTTGCATTACACTGTTTGCATCTAAATATAAAACCTTTAATTCTTTGAAACCGGGAAGTGTGTTATTATCATGTTTTTTGCTGTTAGCTTTATTTGCTGTTACAACGAAACTAGGTCAGTCTTCTGAATGTTGTGAAATTGTTTATAAACTCAGTGGTGAAGGGGGCTCTAAAATTAAATGTTTGTTATTTTTGTTTTTAAGGTAATAAAAAAGTTCACACGTGACAATTTTTTTTTCTTGGCTGGAAAATGCTAAATTATTTTTCTATGTTTTAGTGCATAATTATATTACAATACCGAATACCAGATTTTGGCAGAATTGATAAGAAAAGCACAAAAGTCTTTTAGTATTAGGTGAGAATAGTTTAATTTGTAAATGGACAGCAACTGAGCTTATTTGCTTCATTTGTGTCACACACATAAACTAAATTGATTGCATGCTACATCTTGGACTGAAACACTTGCAAGAGGGCGTGGTGACCAGACACACTATATGAAGTGTGGTTTCTGGATCCAAGGAACTATTTTTACTCCAGCTTTTTACTTAAATTATTCCAAAACCTAAAAGATTAATTAAACAAAAAAAACAAAACATGGATAATAGGAAAAAATTCTGTCAGTGTGGCGCTTTCTCGTTTTCTCCATCCCTGTTGTGTTGTGGAGTGGCTTCCAGTTGGCTCCTCGGCCCATTAGCCGCGTGGTCAGCGGACTATGACAGGGCGGACTGGTCATGGCAGCGCGTGACTGTAACATGGATGGTGCCTTTCACATTAGTGCGGTGAACAAGGGGAACAGGAGCAGGAGCCTTTCCATTAGCACCTCCCACGATCTGCCAGAGGTTTGACAGAGAGAAAAGAGAGGAGCAGGACATGCAGACAGTGTTTTCAAATGGCTGCTTCATAATGTGACACTGACCTGAGATACACTGGACCATCATCGTACTTTACCTTATGCAGCACCATTAGGTCACTACATATACATATTTTAATTAATCACTTTTTGAATTTAAAAGCAAAAATTTGATTTAAAAAATGTTAAGATAAACCAAATTTGCTATGAAAATTGTGATTGATGTGCTTGATAAAGTGCCTAAAATGCCTAGACCCTAGAGCAGTGCGAGCGTAGGTCTGAGAGCTGTCAACATGATCCTGGAAACCGCAGTGGTTTGCTGTAGTTTTCAGTCTTCTTTAAAAAAGCATCTTTTTTTTTTTTTCATTTTATTCATTTTCTACCTTAATCCCGTTAGGGTCGGGTGACTGGAGCTATCCAGTACTTGGCCTTAGCAACACCCTGGACAGTGCCAACTCATCGGTTAAGACAATCATTCACTCTCTCAGTATTCTCTAGGGAATTTACAGTGATGCCCAATTACCTAAACATACATGTTTTGGAGTGGAGGAAACGGAGTACCGGAGAAACCACGGTGACACGGGAGAAATGCAACTCCACCAGAGAATCGTGAGATGTTGATATGGTCCGACCGGAGTCGAACCCACGATCTCCTTATTGGGAAGCCAGAGCTCTAACCACTTGCTACCGTGCACCCGAAAAAAAAAAAAAAAAAAAAAAAAAAAAAAAAAAAAAGCAAATCTGTGACATTTTTTTTTTTTTTTTTTTTTTTTTTTTTTTTTAGATTACAGATGTTTCAGTCAACCCATAGCTGATTTTACTGATTTTAAAGGTGCATGCCGCAACTTTTTGGCCAAAAATAACATTTTTGTCATTTAGATGCCTTTGTTACACTAAACAATTAATAAAAGTATTCATCTTCATTGAGAAAGTCTTAGAGAAAGTATAGTTTTAACCTTCTATTGCTACTAAATTATGTAGATGACTTTTCACCTCCAGAAAGTTACACAATGCACCTTTAATGTTCAGCAGAGTTGTTTTGATTTTTTAGATGGTGTATACAGTAAAAAGGAATTACGTAGTCCAATTACTTTTTTGCCCAGACATAATTATTAATAAGCATGATACATAAAAGTGCTGAGTATTTGTGGCCCGTAGTGTGGATACATTTTGACCCTTGTGTCAAAAAAGCAGGAATGGCAAAACAATCACTGCTTGCCATAATTAAAGTGAAATCTTTGCAGATCTGGTGTGTAACTTGGCCTGTTGCTTCTGACTTCTTATTCTTACAGTAGAAACATTTAAAAGACGTTGTAGAACCCTCTAATCATAGCAATGACATCCATGTGTAGCAAAGCAGACCGTGGAAAGGTTATGTAGTGCACCTTTAAGCGTATGTACTTTATATTGCAGTTGTTTTGTCAACCTTTCATCTTTCTTCTTTACCTCAAGAATCTTCCAGCTCTGTAATGCCCTATTTGTCCCTGTCACTTGACTTTTTGCTTATTTTTGTGACACAATTCCAATAGACACACTGGAACAAGTTTCCAAACATTTCATCAATGCTTTTATATCTTCTCTTTCTGTGCCATCTGCAGTGACATCACTGACAATTACTTTGAACGTGATCAAAAGATAAGGGTCTTATTAGTCGTGATCACAGGGCCACATGTCCCAAACCTAACCTGGCTTCATCTCATTCCTTTGTTATACATTTCATTGTCTTCCTGTCACTTCCTATGTAATTTGACAGGGAGATGTTCATTATAGCTGATCAAAGAGAGCCATCTGTGGAGTGTCAGTGTCTCTTAGTCAAAGACAAGAGGTGAAGGTACAATATGCAACAAATGCAGATGGAATGATACTGGGAGGCTGGAAGTACATACACTTATTTCATACAAAGTGTTCTGATTTGGCTCTACATATGTGACATGACAGTCAATATATTCTCAGAAATATATTTACGACTGCGTATTGTTATACTTATTTTCAATCAATTTTGTTGGATGAGGCAAACAGCTTTCTTTATATAGAGACCTTATGCAACGTAGAATTTACAACATGATGTAATACACTCAGAATAACCCAAGCAATAGGATCAACTCCTGCTACTGTTTATGAACCTCCAACCATCACCCAAATTCCCCAAACATTCGGAAGAGTTACTTTGTTAATTTGTTGCTGTTATTGTAACTTGTTGTTGGTGTGTGTCTCTCTAGTTAAGCATTTCTAACACATGAAATGGTTTTAGTCTCGATCAACAAAACAGCTCTCATTCCAAAGAATAGTAACTCACATGGGTCTTTCTTGCACATCTGAAAAGCTAAGTAATCTGACCCTGTGTAGAGATCTGTTTTTTTTTTTTTTTGTTTTTTTTTTACATGGATGTACTTTTACCGTAAACTTTCTGGGGAAGAAAAGGAGAAAAAATTTGACTTATACAAATTATTGCTTATAAACAACTGACATTCATTGCATTGCATCTATTATCATCTTTTGCTTCTTTTCCAATAACAGCTGATTGCTTTGAATTTTTACTACACACATTTTTAACAAAAAACAAAAACTAGGTTTAATCTAATGGTGAGTCATGGCTCACATTAAAGTGAAGTGCTTTAAGCTTTGACTTTCTAAATTTACTTTTGCATTGATGTACAAGGACTTTTACAAGACATTGGCTGCTATAACGACAAAGGGCACCATAGAACAAGCAGGATGCCATAAGCCGCGAACAGAACAAGCTCTTCATTACTTGCGAGTCGAGACAAGATGTAGCAAAGGACAGGACAAAGAGTGATCGAACCTGCTCAAGAGAGATAAAGATGATAAGAATGGACGATCCCAGGACGGCGGATAAGAGAAGGAAGGATGAGTCGGGTGAAATAGTAGGACAACTCCTCTCAGAGAGACATATCTTTCAAAGTAATGAGGGTTTCCTAGTTGGTTAAAACGCAGTGTTAAGTATTGGCACCGTTGAATGTTACGGAGATCTGCCTGTGAGATGGATGGCTTCTTAAGTAACAGTGGTCTGATAGATCCTCTGGCACAAGAGCTACGGCAGGAGAGGAAATATGACAAGGAGACACTGCACTTGTTCTGCTTTACAGGCCTCACTGTTAAATCTTTCTATTTCTCTGTACTAGTGGATGTCAATGTTGTCTGTCCCGTTTTAGTTTGTAGATTTAAGATTAAAAGCAAACAAAAATCTGTCTGATTACAAGGGAGAACAATTATTAGTGTTTATTTTATATTAATTTCTAGAAAACTATAGAAAACTTTTATGATCTCTCTATTAAACAAAAATTATGACAATGCATCTAAAGTTAGGGTCCATCGTCCATTACTCTTTCAAGTTCTAACACCATTCTTTTTTCAAGTCAGTCTAAATCAGTCAATGGTTTGCATAAAATTTTATTCAAGTAGTGTTTTTGCTCTGAACAAAACCTTAATAGGATACATATATGCTGTAGGCTACATACTTGTGATTGCCATGATAGCCTGAAATAGTGTCTAAGACTGATCGAAATTGTGTAAAATTGAGTGTTAGGATAAGGAAAGAATTTGTCATTAAAATTAGACACGTAAAACAGAGGCTTGCCTTTGAGAAATCAGTCCATTCATCACCTTTGGACTGCTCTTTCCTCCGAGGGTTCCTCTGTGACGGGCTGCGGCGGCCCTCCTCCCTAACTCTCCAATAAGTGTTTTTCAATTACGGCTGTCACACAGTAATCATGCTGTGATGAATAGTGTGATATCCAGCCACATATCTGATATTCATCTGCCTTTCTCTTTGTTAGATTGTCTCAGTGTGAGCCCAAGGAGAAGTGTGCGCCTTTTATTTACACCACGCACAAGGTGAGATTAAATGGATAGCAATGTTAATGAATGTTGCCTGCTTTAATTTTTCACATCACAAACAAATACAAATGTTGTTTTTATCAGTGGTTGTTCTGGTAAAAGATTATTGTATTTTGATCAAATATTTATGCTGATTTTAGGTAATTGCAGTAATGCAATGTTCTGCCTCTGATAAGCAGTAAATATGATGATGTCATTATACACATTATGTAAATACACTGATGGCTAAAAGCATGTAATTGCACAAAGTAAATGAGGAGATTTACAAAATGCAAAAGTAGATTCCATTATTTTTTCTATTGCAAGGGCATGTCCTTTATGTGTTTAGATTGAGCCTAAATAAAAAAATGCATCCTGACCCTGGCCAAGCCCACGTACGTACTGTCCCAACCCAAACAGAGCCCGCACCACACTCTCATTAAATTGCAGATGTTCAACACTGCATTTTATGACAGAAAAAAAGCACATTATTGATGGGCTTCATGTGCTTACACAAAGTGAGTCTCTGGAACTTCTTCTCTAACCCTTCCTTCAGCGCCTCTTTTCTTTCTCTCTCTTTTTCTCTCTTTCTCTCTCTCCCTCTCTCTCTTCTCCCCTCTCACATTGTATACTGTGTGGCCACTTCCATGACTTGCGAGCTAAGCATTTTGTCTTGAGAGGTGAATAGAATATCACAGCAGTTCTATGTCCTGGACCTGAGCCCAGGACCTGAGACCCGAAAGAGCGAGAAATGTGGACTCAAACCATGTCCAAAAGAAGGGTCCAGAATGTAAACTCTACTTATACATATTGGCAACAGCAACAAGTTTTTCAAATAGAACAAAAAGAATCTAAAATATATCCAGAATGGAAAGGAAATCCAGAAATAATGTTTTCTAAATTTTAATACAGACATATATCATCCATTCACCATGTTCATCTCCTGAATTTCTCTGGGTGTAATTAACAGATGGATTACTCAATCAGGGATGGGCAAACTCTATTCATATCAAAACAAACATGGCTGCTTATAAAGAAAACAGGACATAGGAGTAGTGCAAATAGGTATAAAATGTATTGCAAATTTTCTATGCAAGTAACTTGCATCATGAAGGGAGATTACTTTTGAGACTTTAAGAAAACATATCTCCAAATGAAAGGGTTTTTATAAGCATAGTACATTCCAAATAATTGTTTTCCTTCTTCTGATTAGTCAAAACTACACTATAAGATTTCCCTTTGTCTTACTTGATGCTACTTGATGTTGTCCTTGATTGATTTAGTCCATTTCTGCAGTGTCTCGTATATGTGACACTTTGCAATATTCCCCCTTAAAAACAATAAGACAAAACCCCTGTAGTGGCTGAGAAACCCCCTCCTTCCCTCTCCTCCATCTCCCTCTCCATCTATCACTTCCAGCAGGTACCACAGGCCACTGACCAAGCCTGTCCTGCCGTCATTAGCCCCGCGTTCTCCCCTCGCGATCCATGTGGCTACCCCTGTCTTCTCTCTCCAGCCCGACACCCCATAATAATATCTCTTTCAACCTTCACACTGTGATAAATAGGGCTGCGCTGAACAAAAGGGATGGTGTGGCACACGAAAGCAGAGAGAGAATTAGGAGCGGAGAAATAAAAGTTTCTTCTGTGTCTGGTTGTGAAAAACGCGTTGGAACTGCATAATTTACTGCATTAAAAGTCATGAAATATTGCCTTCAGAAGGTGACTTATGCACGGCCTGTTGCCATAATCCACGAGGTGTTTTTATTCTGTAAGATCGATGGGAAATTTTGTTCTTCTCTCTGTGGCTTTTACATGCGGTGCTGTTTTTTAAAGTCGATTTCTTAAGTTATTTCACTTTTTGAAATCTCATGCTGTCTAAAGGTGCACTGTGTATTTTTTTGTCTATCATTGCTTTGTCAAAAATTTACCGCGGTGTAGGTAACAATAGTATCTGCTTTTTCTGATTGTTAGTATTTATTTGTTATCAATATCAGTTTGCAAAATGCTTAATGCTTGTGTGCTTGGGAAAGTTCAGTTTTCACATCTGCCCTATCCAACACACTTTTCTGTATTTACTTGCAATAACTCAAAGATTTGCATTGCCATAATGCCATTTTTCACTTTTTTTAAAAAATCATTTATACACGGAAAAACATAGTAAGTCTCCTTTAAAATCTTACGAGTATTGTATTTATGTTTTGTTTTATTGAAAAAGCTTTCTTGCTGTGAGTCGGCCTGCCACCTCTAACTTAATGCGACCGCTTGCTTGTTTCCATGTGTGACCGGTGTAGTTCCCTCTGCGTTGTGTGTATTTTTATTTTTTATTTTGGGATGGGACGATTTTCATCTATATTAACATTCTTTTTATCTTAAAGCACAAAATAAACCATAGTAAATTACTTTTAAAACAAAGCCACTGTTGTTAGTGCTCAGAACTTGTATTTTAGTAGCCTAAACAGAAATGTTTAGTGTCTATATTTAGAGGTCCACCCATCAGTTGTTAGTGTTAATATTGCACATTCAGCCAGGTCTTCATAAGTTCACACTTTCTTGCGTCATACATTATTATTAATGTATGCTGTTGTATGCTATTGTAATATTATGTGTGTTATACAACTGTGTGTAGGTCAGTGGCTGCACATGTATTTTAGTACATGAGCAAAACTGATTGATTCAGGCCATTTGATTTGAGTACTTCATCCTTCGAACGATTTTCAAATCTTTTCTATCCCTGTCAACCACGATACACCGCCAAACGATTGGAAGTACTCTACTGTACATCACTCGACACACAACAAGAGTAAACAGCTTCAACATTTGCTGCTGCACAGTCGGCCCAAACTTTCCCATCACGAGATTTTGATAAAAGTGCAGAGGATAGCATCTGGACCACAATAAAAGTAAACAGCTTTGACTTGTGCTGCTAGCATACAGTCTGCTCAGAGACAGTAAACAGCATCATCGTCTCCACAGATCACATAAAAAATCTAACACAACAAATTAACATAAGTGCTTAATATCAACTTAAAGACAAATAAACAAAAGACACTTAAATCACAAGATTACATTGGATTTCCGACCTTTCCCTATCACATGATTTTTTTAGGAAATCAAGACACCCCAATTTATACCAGTGTACAACTGTGAAAACCATGAAGAAGAGCTGGACAGACCAATCACCAGTTATGTAGAACCGAAAGACAATTTTGTGTAGTTATAATAATATGTAAATGAAGCAGTTACACATGAAAATGGACAAACTTTGTGCCATACACTGAAAAACTCTTGATCAAGCAAGATGACTCAGTGCGGCTTTAAAGCTTATGCGTCTAATTTTAGGTCGGTGAATACATCTCTCTAACTCACCTCTCACTCTCAAAAACATTTGAAACATCACTAGATTTTATATGCAGACAATTTTATACCTTGATGACATCTTCGAAAAGTATTTTTAGACAAAAACATAAAGCAGACTATTACTCTCTTACAGTTGTAATACTGAAAAAAAATCACTTAAAAAAACACATTGTCTCCCTGTGTTTACGTTTAGGACTTGCACATTTAAAATGGTCAACATATTCCCCATAAATATTGTTAGAAATTGAGGGCTCTTGTGCAGCAAAATGAAGATGCAGTGATCATTAGACGAATCCCCCGGAGACATGGCTTGAGTTTGATGTTGAAGTCATAATTAAAAAGTCTCTCTGCTCCCCTTTGTCTCCTTCTCATAATATCGGTTTGATTTATTAGCACAACCACAAATTACCAGCTCTCCCGTCCTCAATGTGAGAGATGTAGTGAGATATTACATTTTAACCATTGATTTAATTGTTTGTGTGTTTAAACGTGTGGTTGGCTTTGTGGCTGTACTTCACTGCACTGACTGTGGTGGGATGTTGTGTTTGCAGCATCTACAGTATATATATAATTGTGACATAAATAATGCAGTATTAACAAATTTGATTTTTAGAGTTTCCTTCTTTTTTTACACAGTATATAACACAAAAAAGAGACACAAACCCAAGATACAGTTTTTTCCAGCTTATCGCTATTTCAGCTTTTTTTCATCTTACTTTCTACACTTGTCATTCCAGTCTTTGTCCACAAACTTGATAGAAAAGTTGGCCCTGTGACTTTGACACATGGGTGTTTCTATCTAAACAGATTAGAAGTGTGAGTGCGTACGTGAGCCATGTAATAGCTTTGTATTGCCACTTCTCTTCTGCCTCCAAAATGCTCACTGGCAAAGATTAATAAACGTGCATGTGCCATATGCGTGTGTGTGGCTATATTCCAGACAGTAATATCTCCTATGCATACATTATCCTTCTTCTCTATTATCCAGAAATCACAGGCTGAAGAATTAGACTGTTGTGGTGCTTCTCCAGAGCAGACCGGACCACTGTCTCCTCCCCCTTCTATCCACAAAGTCAGAGGTTAAGATAGCAATCAGGACCGGACGGGAGATAGAGGCGGACATTTTAATATTATTTTAATATTCACAGCGCTGGTAATTGTGAAAGGACAGTGGAGTCGTCACCACTCACCCTCAAACTCTAATTGAGCTAAAGGCTAAAAAAGCAGCCACTGCATTGACTGCCAGCAAAAGAGAAAAAGCAGTGACAAAATACAGACAGAAAGAAAGAGAGAGAAAGGGGGGTATATATATTTATATATATATATTATATATATATATAATATATACATATATATACATATATAATACATACATATATATATATATAATATATAATATATAATATATATATATACACTGTATATACCCCCCTTTCTCTCTCTTTCTTTCTCTCCATTTCAAATATGAATTTGCTCGAGAGCACGATTGGGCTGTAGCGAGACAGCCTTGACAAGACTCAAACTAATGTACTTAGAAATTGCAAAGGATGTTGGCTTTATACAACCCAAGATTAAAATAAGAAAGAAAACAGTTGCAAAAGCTCACATTTGTTTAATGTTTAACAAACAGATGAAAAGGTGTTTCCCATGAGTGCTTAAACAACATGGCCCCAGTGTGATTAAAGTGATTGTGGTCCCCAGTCCAGTGTCGGAACAGTCCTATCAAAGATGGCTGATGGCAGCCGGGGCCCGCTGCAGAGGTAAAGGGAGGTGACACTGGAATAGCCCAGCTGCTCTGCATGCTTCTCTGTGTTATGCATCAATCTATCAGACCACCTTATTACTATTCAGATTCTCCCAGCACACTGGCACTATTCAGATTAGAGACGGAGGTGTGAGGCGTTCAGGGGCGCTCCGGAGACATGAATGACCTTTTCAATCGTTACTGGACACTTCACTCAGCAGTGAATCCATCTCAGCTAACTGGTGTGATAGGTGCTCTGCTGAAGCCTGTCTGCTGTTCTTCACATCTACCTGCTGCTTTTATAATGTATGCACATCACATTTGTTCCTCTGTACTCTGGCCCACAGCACTTTTCATTCACCTTTCCCAAGTAGAGGTGACAAGTCAAAGAAAAAATACTTTACACGATTGAAAGCCTTTTTAATAAATTTAGACATACATATTGAGATGTTTAGTGACATAGCCACAAACTTTCTTCATGACTATTTTTGTTGTAGTTCTCTCCTCTAGTCATTTGCTCGCTCTAGATCAAACATGGCTGAACAAAATGTGTGGCGGCAGTACGGAATGATCACTTCCACTTTTCTTGTACGTACAAAGAGAGTCTGCAGACGGTAACACAAAGACATGAGCAGAAGAGCTTTGGTAGAAGATGACTCAATACAGAAATCGGACGAAGGCTGATGAAAGTATCGGTACAAGTGAAATCATTAGGATGCAAATGAGCCAGGCCGATTAGCATGTGTGAGGGAGATTGAAAGAGATACAGTATGAAAGGCAGAGCAGAGATTGACTGGTCTGGGCTTTCACAAGGGGAACACTGTCAAAGATGGACAAGATGACTGCAATTAGTTTTGGCACTAATGGCTGTTTTAGCAGCTGCAACAGTTTGTTTTACAATCCCCTGTCGGCTCCTCTGTCTAAATAGTTTGATGTTGTACAGGCAAGACTTGACACACAAAACGTTCAATTAATATCAATCTTCACAGAGATCACTGATGTCTCACCATCCACCAGTAATTATCTTTTTGTATACTTTATTTGTAATTAATTTCAGGGAGGGGGGGGGGGTCATTCAAATGTCAACTCATTTAAATGAAGTAAAGCATTTCTAATTCTAACTTAAAATATACAAAAACACAAAATTGTGCGTGTATATGTTTTGAGTATTTGGCAGAGTGTGCTGGTTTATTAAACTGCAAGTGGATTTTTGCTCTAATGACCACTAACCACAGACTACTAACTTTTTTATCCAAAGTGTGTAGTGACAAAGAATCATATTTTGGTGTTCACTTTCTCGTTTTCAAAAACATTGTTCAAAAATGTTTTTCAGAAAGTGTAATTACACCTTCCCAGTATTGCGTGGTAAATGCTGTTTGACCCCGTGAGAGGCCCTGCACCCAAAGTTGTAAAAAAAAGGTCATTATATCATAGCAAAAATGTTATTTTGTCAAGCATTTGTACTGTAGATCATCGCAACTCACTTTGTTGTAGACTTTTCCCCTTTTTCTATCTTGTCAGGTGAGAGGGTTCACCATTGTGTGTTAGCCACTGTCTTAGGTGTTGAGTCTCTTCATAAAACAGAAATATGTAGTGTCTCGGGCCAAAGCCAGGACCAAATAAAAAGCCAGCCAAGTGTCTTCCAGGGAACCCATCCATCCACACCATAAACCTGACTCTTTATTTGTGTTTTCAGCACGTCACTCTGTGGTTGGCCCTTCTGCTCTTTCTAAGGCACTGGGATATCCTGCTCCTCATAAATCCAAAGCGCTCTCATCTTCTCCTCCAGCGTTTCATAGAGCATCATGTCAGATTTATCTCCAAATATACTGTTGTGAAATGCACTGTCTTCTTGTTTTGAAGAGGGATTTACTTCCCGTTAAGAAGAGTTATGTACACTGAGGCATTTTACACCTTGACTGTTGATAACAGGACGTTTCACAACATATTTCACCTGGGCTCGTGGCTAATCCACATATCAATCCAGCACCACTAGAGAAACACTTTGCTACACATTTACAGAATCAAGAGAGCTCAAGGGATCAGCCATTTGACAAGACAGTCTCCAAACTGGACTAGACAGTGGCTTTATTGAGCAAAGTAATGGTTTGTCTTTTAAAGGACTATTATGTGAAAAGGCGGTTTAGAAAAAAAACAAACAAACACAAACTGTGTAGTTGTAGCCATTGCACAAAGCAGTATAGATTGGGTTTCAGGGCGTGTCTTTACTTCTTTTTAAAATCTTCTGAAAAAAGTTATTCCTGTATTTAAACAAAGCAAAACTACCGTGGCTGAAGGATTTTCCTATTGTGTATGTTTTGTTTTGGTGGGGTAAACTTGTGGCAATAATGGCACGAGGTTCTAAACTACACAGCACTACGCCTTGTTAAGGAGAAACCTCTGAGTCAGAGCAGAAGCTTGTGTTTTAATTTAAGTCTTCTCACATGTCCACAGTGTTTCATGTTTTGACTAAAACATGCAGAATTTGAATGAAAAAGTCCTGCCTCCCCTCCTTTCTTTTAAACATTGCATGGGCATTTGAAGTGTGTCATAGCAATGGCAATAGTTTAAATGTTCTTCTTGCTGTGAGGCGAGAGTGCTATAGTCACTGAGCCACCATGACACCTAAGTGTTTTGAGAAGCCATTTCCGAGGGTCTTGCAAAAAACAAAAAAAGAACATTTTGCGGCATTTATAATAACAGCACTGTATATCAGACAAATTTAGACTTCCTTTTGAGTTCAGATTTTCTACCTCTTTTCTGAAAGTTCCACTATATTATTATATCTTTTTTTATTCTAGACCTCTCATTTTTGTTTTATGGACCTAAAAGCTTAATGAAGAAAGAAGCAAATGTACCTTGGAAGACATACTTTATAAATAAAACCTCACGTTAGTTCCCAGTAAAATGGAGAACATGTCAACCTTCTTGCTGTTCTTCTTTTTTATTTCTTGCGACTTTATAGAGCTGTTTTCCAGATTGGTGACTTTAATCTGTGTTACTAGACACAAAAAACAAAGATAATTGTATGTTATTGTCAGTGCCCCTCTTTTGTAGTGTTCTTTGCATCATAATATCAGTCCAGACAGAGATGTAGTATTCTCTGATACCTTGCAAAGTTCGTCGTTGATCTAGACACTTTCAAATATTCCCACAGCCTGCCTGATATGAGTTGGGTTATTTTGGGTGTATTGTCCTGTGTAGTCATGCAGATTCTTATCCCATCTCGTCCTCGCTCCTCTATTTCTCTCCCTCGATGTCCTGCGGCGATATATCAGGCCTCTATGTTAATGACAGTTGACAGATAGTTGAAGGGCACGGGCTGCTCCCTGTCAGCCCTGTTTTGGACTCATAATTATTTCACTAGTGTCACATCACTGTCACCACCGCCTGCTTAACACTGTCACCCCCACCACCACCACAGCCCCCTTCTCTTCACACTGCTCCAGCCCAAAAGAGGTGTGTGGGGTGGGGGGCTGTCAGTCGACCTCAGTGCTGGCCCTTTCCCTGCCAAGACGAGCCTTGTTTCCACACAGATACACTGGCTGTGCATGCTCGCCGTCTCTGTAACAAACCAGAAGCACAGCCCTGTGGCAGCAAGGTGGTGGTGGGTGCATTCTCTCTGCTATTGAAGTAATGTTTGTAGAAATGTTTTTCCAATTTATATACAGTGTGTACAATCGGTAGTGTTCAGATTCTACAATTTGATGATACAGTCATAGATGTAGGGTATGAGGCAGTCTTCTCAATTGATTACCTGGTATTTGCACTAGAGCAGCCTAAAAGGTAAATCCATAAATGATAATTTGTCTTAGAGTTAAGGCCTATAATCCAAAAATTAGCTTTTATAGAATTTAGCTGACTTCATTGGTAATAAATATAACGTAAAGATATGTGTTGATATCAACTGGAATCTAGCAATAAGGGTTTTTTTTTAAGTAAAAAAAACAACAACAACATAACATTTAGATATGTTGAACTTAAAGCTTAGAGCTTCAGTTTGTCTGTGAATTATCTTGTATTTTCCAGATCAATGTATTTTTTTTATTCAGAAAAGGAAAAAAAAAAATTCTAATAAACTCCAAATATCGCAAGACTATAATGCTCTCACCAGACTTCCCTCTACGTCGGTCTGATTTTAAGATCATGCATGTCTGGTGTAGCGATGGCCCATGGGTGTAGTTCATTAAGAGTAGCTACAGGTGAGCGATTTGCTGATTAATCTTTAAATCTTGCACTTTTATTATCATACACTGACTGGTATGCCTCTCAACTTTGGTTGTGTTCAATTCCTACCTGCTGCAAAACAGTGATTTTAAAGAGGGAGTGTTGAGTGAGTGTTTGTTGCTGTTTGTTGTATTGGGACTAGCATGCTAGCACTAGTGCTCAGTTACTTAACATGGAATTGATGCTACGCTAGTTAGCACGGGCGCTAACTACACTGTTTACTGTAGTTTATCAAAATTTAGTGCTTGTATTTCACTTGTGCCTTATTGGTTATTATTGACCATGTGACTGAAAATTACCTATGCTAATTGCCTGTTTTGTTCTGTGTTTTGCATTTGTAAATAATGGTGCAATGAAATTAGTATTTACTCAAGTGATTCATTGAATTCATTGTTGATGCCATTGTAGGGAGCTAATATGCACATGCAGTGAATTATTGTTTTTTTTTATATATATTATGGTGAATTACCTCAGATGATGAAGAAAGTATGCTAATAATTGGTTCTCTTCCACACAGGCCAGGTTCCTTCTCCTCTTCGATTCTTCAAATCATTCATCATTGACAACTGTTGGTTCATACTACCTTCTACAATTCTACATCAGATGGGGAGCCGCCCCAGAACCTACAGACCATAACAAACCCTTCTACAGTGCGGTAGGAGTAGAAGTAGCCTATCTCTCACACACACTTACTCTATTGCCACATAAACACTTTTACTGGACATTTGGAATCAAACATTCACAGTTATGCTTGGACAATAGCAGACATTCTGCTTCAGAGTGGCTACAATAAACTTTGACATTTGCAAATTCAGTATAAACTATCCAGAACTCTCTGAGCTCATTTTGTTCTATTTTTCATCCATTGTACAGAGAGATTTTCGGTCGACATCACTTTCCACCCTACTGCGCATGCATTATGCAGAAAAAGCTCCTCTCCGTCCGCTTAGCTGAGGAAACTTCTTCGAATAAAACAACGAAACAGAGCGATAGCTAGCTGTTTCGAGCAGGTATGAACCGGTCTGACAGATGTCTCTCGCAGCTTTTTCACTCACCTGAATGTAACTTTTAAGGATTGTAGGGTCGAATTTCATTCACAAATGTTGATTTAGCAACTTAATTTTTGTTTTCGCACTGTGTTAAACTCATGTAGTTAGCTGACAACGGTGCTTTTTTAACTTGTTTCCACTGTTTGTGTCTATGAGCGGCAGCTCTTCCTGTCTGCGCATTGCCCATGTTGATCAACAAAAAATCCCTCTCTATATTGTAAATACAGTAAAGATCCCTTTTCTGTGTCATATCCTTTCAATATATTCACAACCTACACCATATTTGTCTCTTGTTTATTTTGTGTCTTAAACTTTGTTCCATTTCTCTCTTGTGAGCAATTCCTTAATCTTCTGACACTAGCCAATAAGCCAATAATGATAAAATACAACTCTACTTTTCATCCCAACTATAACCATATTGCTCTATTAAAATACTCTCTATATTTTATAAATTGTCGTATGTTAAGTCCAATAAAGCCAAGAACTAGATGCTGAATGATAGGCCTGTCCTGAACCACAGCTGGTCTGAGTATGTTAGGGCTGTTTTTTCTCAGGTGAAGAGACTGTACATATCAGGAAAGGAGATGGACAGGTGGATTGTGGGAGATTCGGAGGAGAAACAATCAATGATTTAGAGAGTAATAGAGCCCTCTGTATTCACTGTCACATTCTCACATTGTGCTACCATCACACAGGCACACTTGAGTACTGTCCACGTTTGCCACAAGCTATTGTTTACAAGTGTCTCAATATATCTGTCTGTTTGTCCTGTCCACATTGTTAGCTTTCACTTATTTTAAGGACTTTCTTTGGAATGACACAGTTTTAATTTGCAGTTTTGTCAATTAACAAAATAAAATAAGCTCTATCCTGCAGCAGCGACATATAAATAGTATGGTTAAAATGGTTTTCCCCTTGTTGCCCACCACAGTCTTTTCCCTTCTCCTACTTCCACTCTTCTGTTTAAATTAAGGTGGACTGACAAACAAATTAAATCTGTCACATCCTGTTTGCATGAACCAGACAGGAAGTCAATATTGTCGGCTATGTTGGTTAGCTTGAGCTCTAATCACACTTCAAATGCTATGGCAACCGGGATGGAGCGAGGTGTTTGGGGGTTTCATTTCTGTCATTGGGTTATCTGCATTGAGACTTCCTAGTTTCCTAAAATGCATAATAACACAAAAGAGCACAAAGCTATACACGGAACAGAAAAGACAATTCATACTTTTCCCCACTAATATTACAAATTCATTATAAATCCTGTGCCACTGTCTCTATGACACGGCCAAGATGGGATTGAAATATTTCTGCATTTTGAAATGTACGAGCAAAGACAATCAGAAACAAACCAACATTGATGACAAAATGCCAGTTAATTCCCTTGATCTCGCTTTATCTTTGTGTGTTGTCTTACCTCCAATTTAAAGTGTTGATACAACAGACGACAGATCTTGAACCAGTTTTGAGGACGCCTTAGAATGTCACATGGAGCATATTGATATATTGAATATCTCCTATTACTTCTACTTGCCATCAGGTTAAGTCCAGTTCAGTCATTTGACCTTTACTGTTTAAAAATGCATGGACAATAAATAAGGATGCTCTCACTCCCACTCATCACCATCTGCTTATGTTTGCATGGAGCTCAGTATGAGCCCATAGTAGGAAATGGAAGTCCTCCTTTCCGACCTCTTGCACAGGGGGGTTACTTGTCAACATTTTACTGCTCTAGTTACTGCTTAGGAACTCCAAATCCCATAAGGCTTTGAGGTGGGTAATTCTAATGTGTCTGATCCCTGAAACATCAAAGAAGAAACTCAGTAAATGCTGACTATATAAACCTACAGGTTTCAGTTTGTACTCAGTACTGGTATTTCTCTAAGAAATGTGCGTTTCTTTGGCACATTCTCACCAGGCCAGTGACAGAGTTTGCCACAGATACCACAGCAACCCCCGTTTCTTAATTAAGATAAGATAATTAAACCATTCTGTGGTTGTCAACATGGTGACTGCACCCAGCTAAATATGCTTGCTGTTTTCATTTTGAATAAACATGGTTAAACCGTAAGTTGGCTTCTGGGTTCACTGAATGGTTCCGTTGTGATAACTAACCTTTTGTAAGTACACTTCCTACAAACACATTCACTTCAACTACCCCTATGTGCTACAAAGTCTGAGCTTATTAAATATAAATCTTATTGTGTATAGGTCTAACATTACAAGAACAAAACTTGACAAGGACAAATGTTTAAAAACGGACCAACCTCCATCAATCTTTTCCTCAGATCAATTTCATAAAGGCCAGGGTAACATAAATGGAGTCGGAATGAGGTTAATCTGTAGAAATTATTCTGTTATTAATAATAATTTAGCAGACATTTAAACACTGGGAAAGATGGACTGTACCACTAATTAAAAGTGAAGGTAAAGTCTGTCTCACTACACAGTAAAACCTTTCGTGTGAGTTTAAGATTTAGATTAATTCCTTGTGTTCATCCATTGGCCCAAATACCAATGGAAAAACGTGTATAAGAAATGTCATTTCTTTGCAGCTTCTCATCTCGGTCTATGTCCTATAACAAAACATAATCTTCATCTAAATTGTGATCTTGATCCATGTCTAAAAAAAATAAAATGGTCATTGTAGTGTGTAATTTAATAAATTACATATTTAATTCAATAGATTTTGATTTAAGCAAAAGTCATGTGGATGTCAAATTCAGCATTTTAATTTTCAGTTATTTTATTCTTTAATTCCTCTGCTGATTCTGAATGCTTGCAACATTATTTTAAAATTTAAATTGCCTTCTGTTTGTTTGTTTGTTTGTTTGTTTTGTTTGTTTGTGTAATCTAATATTAAATTTAACATGTTTCATTAAGAGCCCAAAAAAACTGACTTCAGTCCAGGAACCTTTACAAGCAATTAAGGATAATTTGTTCTTTTAAACAGATGCAAGAAAACCATTTGACAAGCCACGCACACAATGGGAGAATATTCATGTCTACACCCCCGCCCATCGTCTGCAAACACTTAGGAGCTAATTATTGTTATTAACATCATGCTTGAGATGCCTGCACAAGGACATGTCAGCACTGTGCTGCGTCGCCACACAAGTTAACTAAAACGTCCTCAGATCACCTTGAAAAATCAAAATGTTTGCACCACAGACTGACGCAATTTCACTATGAGTAATTGGTTTGTGCAAAACATATACATGAATATTGATTTTGCCATCCTATGGGCTATTTTCATTTCAGGAGTTGCTGATGTTATTTTACCACTATTAGTATTATGACGCTGGATTATGGATTATACAATGAGTTCATTACTATTCAATATGAATGCCATAAATGTATGTAGAGATCAATATGCACTGAATGAACATATTGCTTGTCTATATGGGGCATCATAAAAAGTACATTATTCCTCTTTGTATTGATATCACTAAATATCAGTCTATTACCATTCAAAATAGTCAATGATTCCATGTATTCAAATCAAATTTCTCCTCAAAAGAAATTGCAGTATCGCCAGTGACAGTTGAGAAACACAAAATAATAACAATAGAAATTAAAAACTAATAATAAAATAGCCTTAAAAATGTATACTGAGATGGACTGATGATAGGGTTTCATGTGTCACCTTATAATGAGTAACTATTTACTGATATAATTAAAGTACAGTGAATCAAGGGGTCTCAAAAATGGTTTAGGGAGATTTTTCATTGCCAAAACCATTACATAGCATGTTTGCTACATAAAATCATTATGTAGTAGTCTATGTCTGCTTAGCAGCTGAATTATTATGTTCCATATCAGTTACACACAAATCAATCTGCCAGTAAAACAACGCTCGTACAATTTTCCTTTGTCTATGCCAAAGTTGTTTGGAGCAACTTGATGTAACCTAGTTGGCTGCATGTGGGATATAAAGAAAATCATCTGGTCACAGTGTCCCTCTTTTCAATTTCAGTGGGCGTACTAGACATAATAATCAGCCAATCAGTTTCACGTTTGGTTTCCCATCTGAAAACCAATAGATTTCTTACAAGGAAAAAATACATAGAAAATATGGAAAAGATGTCATTTAATTAATTTCAATTAATTTCATTTACATTTTTAATGTATGATGAGTGAAGTTAGATTTTGGTCTAAATGGCAGACGACCAATCAGCTCCTTTGTGTGTCACGCAAATAAACTAATCTGATTGCGTACGTTGTGGAGTTGGGGGGCAGGCGGGGGTGTGGTGACCAGGCCCACTCTTTGCAATTTGCTCATACTGTATGTGGGCTCTGGATCCCGGTAAAGGGATTTAAAAAGCAGAGTCAGATCCAAACTTGGACAAAGACCGAGATAAGACAGTGCTTGCTGTGACAAAACAGTTAATTCATGAATTAAATACTTTCATAACATTCAGTCTGAAATACCATTACACACTGCATTGCTTTTTGTCAAGCGTTACTCTTGACCAGTGACTATTCTTGTCTCTTCTGCACAGACAGTCAAAATGAACTGTTGCACTTGTCTCTAATGCATCTGTCACATGAGGGCGAGCCCTCCCAGTCCTCCCTCTCACTCTGACAGCTGCTCTGCTGCTCACTGGGCCTAAATGAATTGAGATTTCTTCTGGCCACTTGAATTTGTCACTTGACTTCTTCTCTGTAATCTTCCCTCTTTAGGGTCTGCATCCCTAACCTGCACAAACTCACGCTGTTCCCAGACAAAGACTTAGAACATTTTGGATTGCATTTTATTGTATAGAATATAATGGCATAAAATCGGTCATGACCGCAATATTACATCTGGCCACTATATGTTAGCAAATGTTAAGACCAAGCAAACATGCTTTACTGCAAAACTATACTATCTCAATATTAAAACTATACTATCTCAATATTTCCTTTTAATACTGAGATTTGAATAAATGAATTTGGCCTTCCACGTCTGAGCTATGCTCTGTGTTAGGTTAGTTGACATATATATGATTTCATCTCTAATGTCACTTAACTTGCATTACAGTGGATTTAACTGTATACACATAGGCTACATGTGTTCCCAGATTGTTGTCAAAGCTCAGTCCCAGGTTACACAACTCTTAAACTTTTTCATAATATTCAGCATAATGACAGAAAAAGACATTTATTTGACTGTCCAGAGATTGGACATCATTTCTGAAAAACAGTTCAGTATTCAGTCATCTTTGCTGAGAAAAATCACTTCATAGTTCTATCAAAGCACTCCAGAGGAATATGGCACAATAATATTCAGCATAAAATCAATGGGCTGTTTAACAGGCAGGAAGTGGGAGCAATGGGTAATTGCAGAGAGCAGCCTACAAATCAGCCGTCCTTGTTATCCCATTTGACGGACCATTAAACGTTCGCAAGAATAAACATTATTTTTAGCTTAAATACTAGCCTGAGTGTGCAGTAGTGGAGAGGAAGAAATCATTTATATACACTATGGGCTGTTTATCCTGTCACACTGAAATGTGTTCAAACTGACAGGTGACACCTGCACCTCCTGCACGCTCATACCATGTAATTAGCTGATAACATTTCTTACTTTTCTATCAAAACTTTACAAACAAAAGTGTTTCTTAGACTGGGTTGTGTGTTTTGACCCTTCCAGAGGCATTTTCACATGGAGCAGTTGCAGTGGACTAAAGGTTGCTTTTAGTGGATGGAGTTGAGGTGACATTACCATCAACACTCAGCTAACTAAAATAATTATTTGTTACTTTTCTGTCACACTGTTGAGAAGATGATTTTTTTTTTTTTTTCACATCGCTTTATTTACACCAATATATACTGACTCAGCAACTATGGGGACTGGGGTAACACCTGTGTGGTTTGTTCGTGTACACAAACAACATTCCCTTGAAACTGAATGCATAACAGGGAATCGTATAATGCTCCAAGAATAAAACACTGAAATTGTTGACTTTTCTTTGCAAATAGGCAAATTCCCACTGTCATCTAGACTAATGGATACATTAATATACAGAATTTAGATATAGACAGAAATTGTGAGATAGTGATGCAATGTCTTGACAGAAATCAATGTGGAAGATGAGGAGTATCTGATTGAAGAGAATTATTATTTAGAATATCTACTTTTGAACTCCAGATTAAATGACATCCTTTTCTTGGCAGGTTTTATGTATTTTTGCAAACTTGTTTTGTTTTTTGTCCTTCTTACCACCCCCACTTTGCCCATTTTACAACATTTTTTATCCATCGTCCTTGATAAATGTAACCAGAGGCACTTGTCAAAAATTAACTTTATCTGTTCTTTAATTACACTTACATGTGCTGTGATGCATCCCAGTCTCTCAACATGTCCCCGGTGCGGTTTTGCCCCCGACGCTGTAGTTTTCAAAGCTATTTTAAGACAATGTGTGATTATCTTTGACATTGGTTGACATGTGCCTCAAGGCTGCCTCTCTCTTCACTGGCTCGCCTGCTTCGTCTCTCTGCTTCCCTCCTCTGTCTTTCTGTCGCTCTCTAATCAAAAAGCCAAACCGCGCAGACAGCTCACAGCAAATAACAAGTCTTTGGCCCGTGGTTGTTTGAAGATGACGGCGATAGGAAACACATTCTGATCGCTCACACAGACAGAGAAATATTTAAACGTGTGGTGGCTTCTGTGGGTTTACAGAGTTTTTTTTCTTGTGGTAATGGTGGCTGAACTCTACACTAGGTACCTTTCCTAGTGTAGAGTTCAGAAATATATCTAAATGCACAATATTATTTCTTTATGAATGCTTTTAAGCTGTGAATTATTGACATTCTTAGCGTAAGAAAGATTGCTGATTTTCTGTGCAATCTAATGTAAATGGTGTTTGCTTGTGAGCATCACATTTTAGCACATTTATGCCAAAGATACCACAAATGATTACTGCAATAATTTTTACTGTTGTATATGTCCCATAGGTCTCTTATACGGTATGTGGACTAGTGACATCAGATGCAATTGTGTGTCTCTGGAGGTTGATAAGTTTAATGCCATCTCCATTGAGATAAGCAGTTGACAAACCTTATAGTTTATTATACAGTGGAGGGGGTAAAAAGTTTTTGGATGACTGTCATTCAAAATTTCTACTTAAATGGGATTTGTAATTTTCATCACCACTCTTTAACTGTGAGAGAAAAAAAAAAAAAAAAGAAAACCGACGATAGTTTGTTTTTTGTATGTTGTATGTATTTTTAAACAACTTATTTGTTTATTTTGGCTAAACACCAGGAACAACTTTCACAATCAATGGGTGTCTGAATATTAATATTTTTTGTTGCCTATTGTATTTATTTTTGTCTGAAGTTACATTTTCCAAAATAATAAATATTTATTCAGGTGTTTATTTTTCTTCCAGATGTTCAAAAGGCTCATTGCTCAACATGTATCAAGGTTTCAGACCGGCACAAAAATATCCCTTGGCAAAAGGAGCCCTGGTCTCCCCCATGACAGGTAAGCCCTCTCAATTTTTCTTCTTCATTGACTTTTTACTGCCCTGGGACATGTAAGAAGAAGCATAGCTGCCAATCTGTGCCTACTGCCCCTCCAAACCCCACCAATCAAAACACTCATTAGAATGAACAGGGTTGGATAAAACTGGCAAGCTTTGGGTTTGGTTGTAAATGCATTGCGATTAAGCTCTAAGAAAAGAAAAAAAAAAAAAAGCCATAGATTTGGGGATTCCAGTTTGCGTACAAACTACTAGTCTCAAAATGGGACTTATCAGCACGCACATTTGAAATTATCTACTGAAGTGTATATTACAAATGTTCTTCTATGTATGTAAAGCAAATTATAGAAAATATTTATTTAAGTTTACACAGCAATACAATAAGGGGTGACACAGATAACATTGTGGTTGAAAGTAAGAAAAATATGGAGTTGTATGGGATAGCAGTATAATTTCTTGAGTGAGCCATGACCGGGACATAGTCCACATTTATTTCCGGTTTCGAGGGCAAACAGTGAAGAATTGATGAAATTACCCATGTACCTTCTCTCAAATGTTAGCCATGTATCATAGCCAGAACAATCCACATAATTACATAATTAATCAGATCATGTATGTTTCCTCCCCCTCGTCTCATTTTTCCTTCTTTTGTACAAGAGTCAAATGCATGTAATCACTTGTTCTGTAATGTAATCTGATCAGGCCCATGTAATTCTTCATTTTCCAACAGCTCCCTGGAGCAACAAATGTGAGCAGAGCAGACGACGGGGAGTGTGTGTGTCTACTGCGCGTGGCTCCATCAGTGGTTAACCGCTCCACTCCTGGTACAAGACACAATATTGGTGCTCCTCTTCATATATCCATTCACCACTACCATGCACCTGCGATCTTTGTGCCTCATGGCTTCTCAAAACAGGGTACACTTACAATGCTGTTGCATTGTATTTCAATTTAGTTGCTCCAAATGCTTCTTTGACTTTTTTCTCAAGTCTGTTCTCAGTTCTTGTCAAATCCAGTTTGGTTTAGGTACTCACTGTTTAGTCCTTGAGTTAGAGGTTGTTTTTGAATGAAGCCTTCTGCACAGGACATATTAGCCCTGATTATTAGCCAATAGTTAAAACTATTTGTCAGATTATAAGGTGTTCACATGTTATGAGGAACTTTAGCAAAGCCAATCAGAGGAGCTAAATAGAACTCCTACAGCTGATGTCACGCTGTCCCAGCATGCATCGCGCATCCCTGGGCCGGCAGTGACAATTCCATTGAGTTCAATGTCGACGGGCACAATGAGACTTACAAATTATCAAAGACATAAGAAAGGCAGGCATGAAAGTGCTCAATTTTACTAAAAAAGAGGATTTCGGCAGCTAAAGCCACTAGAAGTGAATCAAGACACTAATTAAGCTGTAGATGTATTGATTTGTATTTTAATCTGGTTAATAACTTAACTATCATCTTAAAACAATTCAAAATGTTTGTTCCAATTATGTTTTGGCATTCCATATTTAATTTGTTTATGAAATAAGCAGAGAGACTAGTGTTAGTCAAATCAGTCTTTGACTAAATTATGATTTAACAAAAGCACAAACTAAAGTCAGACCAAGTAAACCAGCGTTAAACCAATGACTTTTTCGAGGTGTTTATTACAATGACACAGGAGAATTTGCTTCTGTCATGTACAAACTTCATATTAGTTGGAGGATATTAGTTGGAGCACAACATTTGTTCAGATTGTCAATTGTCAGTACGAGTAAACCACAGATTTTAACTTGGTGGACGAAATCATAGTTTACAAACTATACTGTTGTCTGCTGTTCAATTTCCCTATTGTGCACTGGACTTTAGTCTACTTTAAAGTCTGGATTAACCTCTAAAAATGGAATGCCTTCTGCAAACTAGATTAGTTTTGGCCTCATACTCGGCTCAATTTGCGAGTTCAAGGAGGCACGGCCAAGTTATGATTACCGTATTATTTGTCATATTTCTATTACAGCAACGCTGTTCGTCAAACATGTCACTGACCTCGTCATGTCTGTGGTGTCTCTGTCCTTTCTGCAACATGAATTGAGAGAAAAAAAAACGTCAAAAATTCAAGACTTAAAGCTTTTAACACCCCAGATTGACACACTTTCAGGATCAAATGAATAACTTTAGATTCATGCTTTGTCCAGTTGCAGTTTAAAAATCACATTTTGCCTTTAAACAAATTGGAACTACATGGCCTATTATTTTCATTGTGTATTGTTAAATGTTCTTGTTTGTCCTTACGTTAGTGCTTTTTTTCTTCCGGCATCTTAAAAGTTTTATTGACCTTGGTTTTGTGATACACTTCCAGACATACCTATTTTGTAACGCTGTTTAGTCTTGATTAGTCTTATTTACAGCGCAATTAGTAAATCCAAATATTTTCTCTGATGGCATTTGGTGTGAATCCATCCTCCCATATCGCTCCCTCGTGTGTTACCCTCCTTTGACTTGCACCCTCTGTTCCCTTCCTCCCTCCCGTTCTGCACAGGCGACACCAAACATCAGGTCCATCTATCTGTGTGTACGTCAGCAATTAGAGCATCGCAGCAGCCAAATGCCAGCCATGTCCCCAAGCTACACATACACACACTAAGGGGCTGACAAAACAGAGGGGACAAATCACAGTGTAATTTATAATCCTGCTGTGCTAAAATCTCATTATATTACATATGGATTTGGTGGCATGCATGAATAGGAAGTCACTGCTGTAAATTCCAGGTCGTAAATTATTGAAGGAACGATAGGACTGACCAGCGCCTGTCTGTATTAGCTTTAAATCAGTCTCAATCAGTTTGTTTAAGAACCCACTTCACGAGACCTGCACTTTTAGCTTCTTGGAAAGTAAAAGTTAAAGGCACAACCTACAGTGCACAATTAAAATAAATACTGTTTCACAACAGAAATATAGGACTTGTGAATATAAAGTGCACTTCATTAGTTTTGAGTATTTTAGACAAGTTGCCTATTTCGAACTTGAATGTAGACTATATTTTGCTTCTTTGGTAACCGTGAGTAAGGATGTTTTGGAAGCATATAGGTGCAATGAAATTCCCAGGGATTTTTCTTTTCAAGGACTTTATATTTTGTCTATTTAACCTCAGGAATTGCAGCTGTCCAGTGTCCTGACAGTGTTAACCAATGATGAGTAATCAGATTTTAGTGTGCACCAAAAACTGCAACGACACTCAATAAAAAGGATGTGATTATGAAATAGGGACATTTCAAATATTTCAACAGGACATGATGACATAAAGGAAATGCCTAAAACAGTGTTACTATAGTTACCCATGTGTTTTAATTGTCGCTCTAGACTATGACCATCATGTACAATTACAGTATGTATTGTAGCAAAACAACTTCAGAATTTATACAGTAATATTAAATTTTTTTAAATAAGTTGTACTGCTAAATGTGAACACATCTACAGTCATGCAACTTTACAAATTGAATTCTGAATAAAGTTATTTTAATTCACAATTTACATGTTCTTTGAGCTCTGGCCAATCAGAAAAGGGAAAGCAGAGCTGCTATGAGTGTGTACAGAGGAGAGGCAACAATGAGGCAAACATGAATCGGGACAATTGGGAGGAACATATAAATAGTCAAATTCTTTAAAATGACTCTAAAAGTTCAATCACCTAAACAAATCCTGAATTCCTGAAGCATGAGGACTTATGCAGTTACTTCCACTCCTAAATATCTCTTGATGAAGGACACCAAAGGGATACTTAAGCTTGCTGTACTGTTAAACAGGTGCCATCACAAGACCCCAAAAAATTCAATACACACTCAAACAGCATTTATAAACATCGGGGGGCAGGACTAAAGGCTGCATTAGACTTTGAATGGGAGGGGTCTAATACATGGATGGTCTTCTTCCTCAGGCAGCCTATTGACAGCAAACTGAGCCCATTAGCAAGACAACACTGCTCTAATGGCTTAGCTACTGCAGCTACAGACCCTTATGTCCACACAGACCACACACACTCACACTGTTCCCACACTATTGTTACTTAAACTGTCAGAGAACTACATCAAAGTGGATCTAGAGGCACTCACTTCTTGAATAAACTGCCTCTCAGTAGTTTTGGTGTGTTGTTCAATCCAGAATCAGTATACATTTATATTAGAATAAAGTTAATGCAGGCTATGAATAATACTTAGCTATGCGTTTGTTTATGTTGGTTTTGAATTCGTTTGTTTTGTGTTTTATTAAGCTAAATTCTAAATATGATTTAAGTAAATGCACTTCAATTCAGTGTGAGCAGTTCTCCGTGTGGCCAGCAGGAGGTGTCGGCTTGCTTAGTACAATAGACGGGCTTGGACTGTCCGCGCTTCACTCTCACACGTTGTTACCGTCTCTCTTGTGTTTGTTGCAGATCTTGTTGATAGATTACTTATTACAAACTTTTGACTGCTAAGGCCCATATAACAGTTAGTGAGCTAAAGTTTGGAGAAAAGTATCTTTTTTTATTTGTCTTGAGGGACGTAGCAAAATAGGAGTCACAATCGACGTGTATTCATTTTAAATAGACTGCTTTACAAACCTGTTTTTCTTTATTTATGCGAGCTTCTTTGTTACAGACATCTACATGAAGTGGACTTCCCTCAGTCACTAACTGTGGAGCGCACTTTATAAGGCAGTCTGGTAGTCCACCTCTTTTTGTGGGGAGGTGGACTTCATTGGCTTCACGGCACACAAGATTCAAGCGGGTGAGAGCGAAGCAGCGGCGTGGGAGAGAGAGAAAGGAGGGGATAATTCATTCACTTTGCGCACAAAGCAGTGGAGATCACCCAGGGGAACACAGACTGAGTCAGAAACACCAAACACTTTGTCACATCATTAAAACAGAGTTTCTATTCTTAGTCTATGAAATGTTTGCAAGACTTTATTTATCCAGAAGTCTTCAAAGTTTAGGTTTTCCTTATTTCCCAACATATCAGAGAGCTCAGTTTGACAAAAAGTTTGAATGCAGCACGAGAAAACGCACGAGTTCTAATGCAGTTCAAGTCTTGATATCGTGATTGTGAGCGAAGGTCCTGCGAGTATCTGCCCCGCGTGCGTCTACGGGTCCACTGTGCGGAGAGCTGCGCGACACTGTGCCTCTGGACCCTGGACACCCCTCCCTCCCGGTCCCCTCCTCCGCGTCCTCCCCCACACGCTCAGCCTCAGCTTCACACACGTCGCTGTTGAGCAGACCCCCACCCCTCCCTCACACCGCGCTGTGGCAGCCCATCGTCTCCGATCCGTGCGCTTCCCTCGCGGCTCCGCTCCTCCTCTGACCGCCCTTCTCTGTGTGTCAGCGGAGAATTGCGCACTGCTATACCGACCCTACGTTAGTTGTTTCCGTGAAAGAGCTGCACTTCGCCTCTTGTTTTCAAACCTTTGTGACTGAAAGTGACCCGTTATCTCCAGGCAGCTGTCCGCTGTCGGCAGCCAAAGTTTGCTCGTGAGGATAAAATAGGAAGCCGGAAACAGGAGTCGTCAGCAGAAGACACGGATTGCCCCTCGGCGCGGTGAGTCCCACTTTCTCGCAGACTTTTGGTGTTGTTTGGTTTCATGTTCAGGATCTCACGCGAGTTGATGTTTATTACTTTCAAGAGCTGCGAGCGCGAAAGAAAACTTTCTGATCTGTAGCGGAGCGCGCGCTGGCGTTTCCACGCGCAAAGGACACAGATTTGTGCACCGCGCTTCTTCTCCATCAGTTTGTTTTTGCGCGTCAACTTCATCAAAGTTACTTTAACAACACGGTCATGATTTATGTGTCAAACCAAAGAACATTTTTGAACCAAAATATTATAACTGCAACATTTTAAAATGATTTTCAGCGTTTAGATTGTCATTAAGAAAAAAGCTACAAGGAAAAAGTATTAATTAGCGTATGATTTTACGCTATTGGTCAAATAAAGGAAACTTTTAGCATTTTATTTTGCTTTCCCATTAGCCTATTTAAGCGGACTTAGCGCTGTGAGATGTATCAAAGTGCAGTTTTTAAAAGAGAAACACTCTTTGCAGTGCGCGTTTGTTCTGAATAAGGAGGTGTTTAGTCGCACATTACCCTTTGTTTTGTGCTTGACTAACATTTCAACAAGAACATTAAAGCTTTAATTAGTTGTCCATTAGTGAAAAATACAGCTTAAACAATGTACACGTCCAAACAAAAAATTAATAAAACTTCAACTGTTCGACTAATGACATTTGTTTTATCAAGAAAGTCCTCGTTTTAATCAGAGACTCCGAATCAATTATTCCCATATTCAAAGGCTGGTGCGCGCGTGTCTCCACATATGATGACACGAGCGCGCGCACACAGCACCAGGCCCACACACAGCCGGGAAACACCTGTTAACTAGGGGACCACTGTCATTTGCATCCAGCAGAAGCACGAGCGCTGGGCCACAGTGAGTCTCAGGGGCCTGCTGCCTGCCTCGTGTCCGAGCTGTGTGAGCCAAGAGCGGCGTGACAGACCTCAGCCTCCCACGACCCGATTTTTAATTCACTTTACCTGACGACAGACACGCGCTTATTACGTTTTATGATTGCATTTTATTTACACATTTCGTTCAATTTTGACATAAACGCATTCTCATTTTTTCCACTACATTTAAGCACAATAAATATATTTCGTTTCAATAGATTAGCTTCATTATTTGATTTTTGGATTTTTTTATTATTATTATTATTGACAGGTTGAAGGATAAAAAAAGCTGTTGGACAACCGTTACATTTTCACAAAATCTATGAGAAAGTGAGAACATTTCAGACTTTACCGCGCCGCTGATAAATTGCGCGTAAAACTCTTTTGGAAGCAGTTGCTGAAGCGGGTCATTGAACGCAGTAGTTGCTTAAAAATCAGAAGTTCCCTTATGAACGCACTGATCCCAGCATGATGGATCTTTTCACATTGATTTTATTGACGGTCAGATCAGACAGAACAGTTTTCCAACGAGCGCCGAGGCTTTTTATTTTCCAACCAAACACATTAGTGAGCAATAATTATCCTTTAAGCGTGGAAAACGAGCACACGGAGAGGCGTTACTGACACATATATTGTAACACACTAAAACAACTCCATATGCACGTGCACAGCGGCTCTATACTGCCGCTGATTCATGCGTAAAGTTACACGGCTTATTAGAACAAAATGCTGACAGTTTTTTGAAGCACTAATTACAGGAAATGGGCGCGTCATTTCCATATAAGGTCGCATTGAGAGGAAGAGTGAGGACTAATTGAATTTAAATTATGTCAGAAAAAGGTTCATTTTTATAATCTGAGAATTTTATATGTTTTAATTAATAACGAGGCTTAACTAATTTATCGACTATATAATGATTAGCTTTTTTTTTTTTTTGCCTGTTCAGTCACGTTTTTATAATTAAAGATAAAATGTGTAAAGGCCTGTCCTTTTATAACTGTCGAAAAACATGTATTTAAAAAGTTATCTAAAATATTTTCATGAAAGATTAAAAAAGAAAATCTTATCATTTAACATGTGCACTTCCCCTGTGGACTTTTACAGCACAATTTGCGTTTTAAAAAATGAGTAAAAAGTGTTGAGGTTGTGTCAAAGTAGAAAAAGATGATTCATTTGTCAGTGTTTCCCATTATCCTCGCCTTTTCTCTCGCCTCTCTCAGCAGTCAGCTGTTATTGCTCGCCATTGATCTGGCTCTTTACTTCTTTTTGCGCAGCAGAAGTGAACTCAAATTAATGTCCGTTTTGCGTCTCTGACTGCGCGGAATCGATGGTGCGCGTGGATAGTTAATGTTAATTTTAATATGAAAAACGACACACTGTTACAAGGAAAAAAGAGACATCTGCTTGATTAATCCCAATTATCTGTATTTTTCCTTTCGTTTCCAAGTTTCCGTAAGTTCGTGCGTAAAAAGAAGTCGGCTACCAAAGTAAAATAAATCATAAATGTGGAGTAAAAGGCCTCGTTGCTATGCTGATCTCATTTCTCTTTTTCACATTTCCAACTGGCTGTTTGTATAATCTTCATAAATATCCCTAATTATTGAGAAGATCTTGTATCAAAAGTGCATTGTGTTTAATTTAATATTTTAATTTAATATTTACACTATTGTTCAGGCTTACTTCCCTCGCTTTTAAAGACACAAAAAGTCCTCATTCTTCTTTGAGACCGCCCTCCCTTTTCTGAACAACCCCCCTGCGCTCGTGAATGTATAATTTTGTAGCGCTAATAAACAGCACTTACGCACATTACGCATGCGGTTAATTGAAAAGAACGTGGGGCCGATAAAAGATTGCTTTACGCATGGGAGTGGCGCGCGCTTTTGCTTTCCCTTCAAAACTTCTTGTTGTTCAGTCACAACAATTAAACGCTCGAAAAGGCGGATTCAATCTTATTTTTAATGGATGGATATTGTTGTGCCGTGTTTTCGTTTGGAAATTGCCGCCTGTCCGCCACAAAAGGACACGTTTGATTGATCTGTCCAATATGTTTTGCGCAAGCTCAACTTTTCACACGTCGTTACTTTGAGTCAAAGCGTATTATTATGAGCAGGTGCGTTTATAAAAATTCAATTTTTCTTTGTTTTGTTTAAGATTTTTTTTTTCTTAAATTAGTTAAATGGTAACTTTGTCTTTAGAAATCATTTACATCTGAAAAAAATCTACTTAAAATAATTTAAATGTTTTATTTATTTGCTTCACGTCTCATAGTTCTACAATATTGTTCAAAATGTGGTCCAAAATTTTAAAATAACATTGCTCATTAGTATTGAAAAAATAATTCTGAGCATTCCATCTATTTTTCTATCTTTGTTTGCAACTTGTTCTTTTTATCGATGGCAGGAAAGAGGAGTAGCTCACGTCCAGTCATTTTCTATTGGAAGGAAATCACTCCATGGAAATCAGTGCAGCAGTGTTTAATGGTTTGATTGCATTGGAGCAGGCAGCCTCTGGTAATACTGTTAAACTCGGCAACAAGAGAAAGTCCGAGAATTAGACTAATGGCTGTAGTGTGGGGCAGACTTGTGTCGAATGTCCAATACTTTCTATACTCTGCATATTTTTCTCTCTCTCTCCCGGCACCCGTCTCATCATGGCTCTCTCAGGTTTCCTCTCATTCGTCAATTACACCATAAGCCGGATCATCAAACTCCCTCCTGCTTGGAAAATAAGCTAATCTTCACCCCCCTCCACGTATCTATGTGTCTGTGCCCCCCTCCCCACAAGACACTGCCAGTGCATTTGCCTGTATCGATTGCACACTGTATCTCTGCAGCCGACTTATCATTTTCCTCAGTGCAGTCAGTCGGGCATCAGGAAAGGTGACTTGTGTTGCTGCTTTGAGTATTCATACAAGTTATCATATCCTCCTTAATAAAACTCTTGCTTCAAATTTATGAATAGGTATTTTTCTTGTTCATCACCTTCACTTTTTTCAGACAATTGTTGATGATTTAGTTCTACAAACCAACTGCATTTAGCCTGGCATTTGATTTGCATATAAGTTAAGTTTTACATTGTTGCTGTCCAAATTTGACCGGATCACACTACAGCTATAACTAACTTTCATCAAGATTCTGGAATATATTATTATTTTTTTTAAGTAAAGTGATGAGCGAACATTGAACTAAATTAGATTTTAATCATTTAAGTGCATTTTTCTTCATTTTAACTGCTACATTCGATTTATCTTTGCCCAAGTCTGTATTAAAGCCGATAACAAATTCACGTTCAAAAGTGTCCTTAAGCAAAACCTTGATTGCCATTGTGTGTCCGCTTCTGACCTTTGACCTATCAATAGAAATAAGCAAACCATTTCCCTAAAGGCATATTGAATGGACACTATTAAAAATCAAACACGCTTTCTTTTCAACAGTAATGGTTGCTGCAGTGAGTGAACCAAACCTAGATTCACTTAGACTGTGTCGAAAAGTGCTTCAGGCATCAAAGTGCGAGAAGAGGCTCATACCATCTGAAAGAAAGAAAAAACAAACACTTTCTTTTTGGGATGAATTCCAGTATTTGTCTTTTATTAAGCCTATAACAGCACAGCAAATCATTATGAACTTTACAGCAGAGGATTAACAAAGCAGATCACTTTGAGAGCTGCCTACCTGGCTTCAGCTTTCCCTGTTAAACTTGGACTAATTGGCTTGTGCTTGCTATGCTGCTTGTAGAACAAACCAGCCACCCAGCCGCCTGTCCGCCTGCCAGCCATCCAGATTAGTGAGTGCTGTAGCAATAAAGAGTCATAGAATTGCCCCCCCCCTGAACACAATGCTTTGCACTGTATCAAACCTGTGTCACCTGTCACTCAAGTAGACATCCGGGTGTCATCTGTCAAAAAGATCAGGTTCTGAAAAGTAGTCAGCAGAAGAAAATGCAAACAGAGCTGTAAAACATGTCAGCAGTGTTTTAAAGTTCTTAGTACGAGAATCAATGTTAAAAGTTAAAATAGTTCTTTACAGGTCATGTTCTTTCATCAAAAACCTCGTTTGCTGATATAATGCTGAGACTACAATCTGCAAGTAGCAATAACCTTTATGATATTTCAATTGGCAAATACAGTAGGTTCATATCACACAATCTATCTATAGGTCAATATAATACAATGCAGCTTAACTAAACGTATAACATTGTTTGTTATTAAGTCTAGTTACTAATAAAATCTATAAAATGAGTATATATATTTCATGGCAAAGTATAAGAAAAGCAAGAAAAACTGGTTCTTGCCCAACATTTGATTATATGACGTCACATTCTTGAACGTGAATGCACCCTCATTTACTAATAAAATTGCTTTTTCGCTGTAGTTAGAGAACTTGAACAGCCCATTTTAAAGTATCAGAAGTATATAGAAGCTAAGGTTTGGTTTAGCAATGGCCCCTAAAATACACTTTGGTACAGTAATCTGTGAGCAGTGGAATTGTGTGCTTTTCCCATTTAGCCCTGTCTACAGCAGGAATTAGCTGGCCCTGTGAACCCAGTCTTGCCTTTAACACCACAAATAGAAATCCTGCCACAGGTCAAGCCATATTTCCACTGTGAGTTTGGCGGCTGGCGACATCTCAGGCTATGAAATCACACGTTTAAAGTAAATACTACTCTGAAGGAGTTCAAAAAGATGCAGGTAAAATGAGATGCAAAACTTTAGTTTAAAAGTTATAGTTAGTGACAATCGGTCGACAGGGCTTGTCTCTAGTTGACCAAGAATATCTTTGTATGAAAAAAGCTAATAGAAATCTGAAGTTTTTGCCAGGGGCTGTTGGCTTTATTGCCATTTATTGCATTTGAATAATGTGTGCATCTGTTTTTATTGAATAAAAGTGATTTCATCATGATGAATACAATATTTCAGTAAAAGATGAAGGCTGAATCAAATATTGAGGTTGCAAATTTCCTTTCGGAGAAAAGATATATAATATAAAATGAACATAAATAAATAACAGATCTGAATATCCTACACTACCAGGCCTAACAAAATAAGATTGTTGCTTTGCTGTGAAAAAGACAAGGACAGATCATATGGGTGTGGGGGAAAGTGGGAGATAAATGGCGGTGATTTGTATGCACAAGGACATTTGAGCTGTGCCTTATGGCCAGACATGAATGAGTAGATTTCAATAGTATTGACTGTTTCTTTGGACATCAGCAAACATACACAGAGATGCAGCGGCCATAGTTGTGCACAAACAGCCGGCAGTCTGTCTGGAATACAGAGTGAGAGGCCCAACGGGAGCCAATACTCCTGCAGCCTCTTCAACTAAAGGACTGTTCACTTTAAAAACCCTCTTTGCTATTGTTGCTTTGCTCAGAACTGTTGCATTTGAGTTAAATGACTTATGATAAGTCAGAATTGTATTGTGTTTCATTTATTGATAAGCTAAACTTGCATTTTTACTCTGTGCTCTTAACTTTAAATGAAAACACACTGTTCCACCTTGTGATGTCATTAGGTTCAAATACACATTAAGCAGAGCCTTTATATGGCAGTCTAAATTAAAAGAAAAATGACTGTTATTGTGTTGTTACTAATGTAAGCTGTTAACTTTAAATGTTTCACTTCATTACATTAGGGTGGAAGAGAGCAAATCTTTACATTTAGCAGCCTAATAATGTAAGAAATTTGTTTCAATGACTTAATGACTATTAACTTTAACCCACATTAGTGAAGACTTTTTGAATCTAAACCTTTGTCTTGTCTCACTAAAACTTTTGTAGCTGGCTGACATATTTGATTGAGGGTATCTTTTCCCTAAGGATGGGCTGCATGACTGTCAGGCCTGTCTTGTAATAAAATGTACAACTGCTACTTTCACGCTTGTCAACAATCTGTAAATATATCCACAGACCGGGATGCTGCGGTTTTGATGGCTTTCTTCTTTGCCTCCATTAGACTGAAGGGAAAACTTGAGCAGCGACCTTCCCGACAATTTACCCCCTCTCTCTCTTTCTCACACAAGTGTACGCGCTAGTCACGGACCAAGAGGCATTTTTATAACCAAAATTGAATTCCTGTTCATTCTTCTCTGCATCTCAGCAGACATACTTGAAAACTTGATGTGACAAGTACAGTATAGGCAGTTTGAAAAAGTAGTTGGTTACAGCGCAGTCATGTAAAAACTTGATTTATTCAAACGAAGACTAGTTAAGTGCCTGTCATTGCTTATATGTTTGTTTATATATTTGTGCTGTAGTTCATATTTACTTTGAAATAGCTGTAGATAGTATTGTTTTAGTAGTTTAGTCAATCAATTGAAAGGTGGTTAGTGTATTGGGTAGTTAACCAAAGTTTGTGTTAGGTTTCTAAATATTTTTATTGGGATATGAAGGATTTGAAAGCAGGTTATAAAATGGAATTTTACAGATAGCTTACCTTCAGTTTTCTTTCTTTTTTTTTTTACCTTAATGAGTTTATGATAAGTGCAGTTTGAGTCAAATATTTAGTCAGATCATTTAGACACTTACTAGTTTTAAAAGCCTTTGTTGCAACCTATAGTCATCAAATCAATTGATTAGAATTGCTTTTTATTGTAGACAAATGACAATGTTTAAAAAAAAAAATGTCAACATAGTCAAAATGCTTCACTGTGTACTGAAAATTTGAGTGTCACTTGTTGTGTACTGCATTGAATAAACTTAAGCTGTCCCACTTTGCTTGAAAAAACATCTCAGAAATATTGCCTAACAAATAAATTACAATGCGTCATTTAAAACTAATAATAATGTTTATAGCCACAGTTATGACACAAGTGGCTCCTCTCATATTCCCTGAGTGAAAATTTCCTTTAGAATGATGTTATGGGACATTGTTGTTGACATCGCAATTTGGGCGGCTGCTATAACATTGTCAGTGAAAGTGCAGATATGACATGAAACGCCCTCGTCGCTGTTGGTGTTTAATATGGCTCTGACAGCTGTATCATTCTTGCACAGTGTAATCAAATTATGACAGCATGGTAAATGTTCCCCCATGACATTTTCGATTATAAAATGCATATAGCCGGTGTCAGACAATGTGTGGGTGGCAAATGGGATTGTAAGTGGCACCGAGTGACATTATGCGGATGTCCGTGAGATGTAATTGTGCTTGTATATTGATGATATGCATAGGTGTATGTCATCTAGCATTATGATCATTGTCTAAGAGGAGACGTAAAGCTTGGACAATTTTGTTTTTACAGTTTTGACATTAGATGTGATAGGATAAACTTTGCTCTTCTGAAATCTATTCATACTCCATTCTAGAAGTTAGAAGTTGACACCTTTAGGTTTTAAGACACATTCATAAAGAGTATTTAAATAAAAGCATTTATCCATTTGTGCCAAACAAAAACAATGATCTAGAAAACGTCCAAAAAACTTCAAATTTTACCAGAGGCTATTTTGATATGAATCTGCTTTGAACCTTGACTAGATATTATTATTACTAATATTTTGAAGACATGGCAAATAATTATTCAGTAAATTGTTTGTAGTAAACAGTTTACCTAAAGAGCCTAAAGTAAAGCTGCTATTATATGATCTAATAGAACTAGTACATTGTTTTAGATTTTTTAGATGGATTTATCTAATATCTTATGAATATTGTCGATAAACTCCAAAAAACATGCAGATATTATTTGTAAGGTATTTTTTTTTCAATATTTCCCTCATCTATGTGAACGAGATTATTAAACATTTGCAAATGATCATATGATAATTATTGTTGCACAAAAGCAAGAAGATGAAAACAAAAGACAATCAGACTACAGGAAAAATTACAATAATACAAAACATAATAAAGGAACAATATTATAGACAAGCCAAATAAGTCAATGCTTCTAAACTGCAGTGTCTCCCTGCGTGTGGATCTCGAGGCGTGCCCTCTCTGCTGTAGTGAATATCCGGTGTCCTGTTATTGGATTGGCTGCTTCCTGACGCTGCGGCCCTCTCGACTCGCTCTCCTCAGGCCTGTGTGGTAATGATAATAAAATTGAAATATCCCTGTACTTATCAGTGTATTACCTCGCTATCAACACTGCAGACATACTCCGACTTTAGAGGTTACGCAGGAGAAACTGAGACACAGCGTGAATATAGAGAGGAAGGACAAGAAGGTGAGAAGAGTGAGGAGGAGAGTGAAGAATATAGAAAAAGTTCGTAGTGTGAATTTTCTGTCAAAAACAAGACACACACATGGGATTAAAATAATTGAGTTAACATGCTGTATTAGATGTGTTTTTGAATATTTATTTTTCTCTAGGGCTACAAATATCGATTGTTTTAGTATAGTCAACAATTCAGAGATAAAGTTTAAAAACATTTTCAATATATTGATAAAGGCAAATAATGTTGACTGAAATCTTCTAGACAGAGTGAGAGAAGACAAAAATGAAACATTTCACATTTATTTTTGCTATTTTGATTTGCTAATGTAGATTTCTTTATTATCAAACCTCTCTTGGCATATTTTAATTAAGATAATAACTGACAACGATAAAATATGCTCATTAGCTATGACTTTTTCAATTTATCATTGAGGCCTTATTTTACACAGAATACAGTAACTATTTTGCAACATTCGGCGTTGTTGTTGGCAGGCCTGATTTCCGAGGTGCTATTTCCCAGGATGCATTGCGGTGAGTTGGTCGTGTGAAGGTAATGGAAGAGGGGCGAAGAGTGGTGTGTAACTTGATTCTGTGGCATCTGCCCAGACCAAAGTCATGTTAGCATCAACGTCTCCTCAATACGCCGCACTGGCCCGCTGCACTTTTGTGGTATTGTAAAACATCTCAAATCCCTGCTCCTCTATGCAGTTGTCGGTCGGTGCGTGAGTGTGCGCGTGTGTGTGTGGATGAGAAAGCAGGGTAGGTGCTGTGGGTGCCAAGGCTCAGATCAGGTTTGGAAATTGATTTGAATGAGTGTTGTGGACAGCTGATAGCTATAAAAGATTTTCTCCTATCATTTCCCAGGGAGTTTCTACTTTGATGTTGCCTCCTGGTCAATGCTTCTTTCGTGCTCCACTTGATACTGTGAGATTGTAGCAGCAAAGATATGTAGTGCATGTATATCACTGCTGTAACCTTGTTAAATACCAAGGTTGTTCTGATTTGATGCTGGGTTAGTTACTGTCTAAGCTAGTTTGTTCCTTTTATAGCCATAGCCTTCAGGTCCTAGCCTAATTTAGTACCTTTTGATTGGTGTATACACATTCAATATGGAGACTTGAGACCCTTATAAAGACAAAAAATAGGCCCCCATGATGTATATTCTTACTGTTAAATTTGGATCTGTTTTCAAAGAATTACTCAATTACCTTAAGAATAGACCTTGAGCCAGACAAATATCATGTAATTTTGCTCTTGTCTTGCAGACCTTTGCATTGTTTTTGTATGTTAGCACTTTTGAATGTTTAATGAGCATGGCAGTCAGATGCGTCCCACGTCAGAGCTCCATCTACTGCCTGCAAAGGAAATTTACATGAAAATAATCAAAACGATCGTTTCTGATAATGCTGATATACAGAAATGCTTAAAATTAGTCTGGATATTTATAGACTTTGCAGAAGATCTCAGAGGCCTGTGACATCACAAAACAGTGGCATTTGGAACAGTTTTATGAGCCTAAGAGGGGTCAGAATAGTATCTCACAGACAGATTGTTAGATGTGTTTTTGATGAAGAAGCAATGTTGTAGCATGATTAAAACAAATATTTTTGTATAGTTTAAAAACACAGATGCAGCAAATAATGTGTATGCTATTAAAAAACTGAAGTAAACTTAAACCAAAAATAGTGAGGGAAACCACCTGTGTGACCTAAGACTCACATTTTATCTGATAAATTCCTCTCATATTTACACTCTGCAATCTATTCCTCTAAAGTCGACACGCTTCACCTTACAATCCCTCTTGACGAATTAAAATCTGCAAAATGTACCTTGTCGTTTGATCTTCTCGCTCTTGCGTTCCTTTTGACTGACCAATCACCACCTCTGATCTAAATCCCTAGAGGCGAGATCTCGGTCTGTTGCCACGGATGCCTGGGGGGTCGCGGGGTCAAGTACGGCTAATTTATTCACTCAGTCAAATTTCCTTCGGTTCATAGGAAACAGATGGGGAGGTCCGATATGATATCAGCCATCTCCATCACTTGGGGAATAAGATGGGCAAGCAAATTACCAGAGATGAAGGGATGGAAGGAGGAAAGATTGATGGTTGAGATGGAGGGAAAGGCAAGGAAAAATGTAGAATTAAAAGAGGTTAGATTGAGAGATATCCATAGCATAGAGTGTCAGCCCATCCAAGTGTAGAGGCATCGACATTATCAGATGTGTGGGTTAAAGTGTGTGTCTGTGTGTAGCCTTATCTCAAGACAAGTGGTTCTGGTCCAGTAAGATCCGAGGAGATGGTAGGAATAAGCAGCTTAAAACTAGATCTAAGATGAGGAAAGGGCAGAAGAGAGATAGTGAAAGAGAAGGAGACTGGAAGAAGCTAAAAAGAGGATAGATGAGAGGACAAAAAAGGGACATTTGGAAAATAGTGAAATATGTGAGTAAGGGGCGCAAGGATCAGGGTCAGTATATGTGAGGTGGAAAGAGTTTGGGAAGGTTTCCTCAGTGGAAAAAGACTGAGAACACCAACAGAGAGGCACAAGTTTCGTTTGAAATGTGCTCCCGTCAAAGGGCAGGGATTTACAGGATTGGATCAACAGTGTCAACTTGAGGACACTTTTCCCCAAGAGGGTCTGAATTTGTGGCTTTAACAGCTCTGCATGCTTAAGAACAAAGTTGACTTCAGAACTCTGTATTCATACTTTGTAAAACTTTTACTTAACTTAAAAAAAAAAAAAAACAGACATTTTGTTTTTTAAAGTTTTTTTTTTACACATTTAAAATGACATTTTAAATGTGTAAAATGTGTCATTCTTTCTTTTTTCAATCTGAATAGATTATTTCATTGTTTGTTATTATCAAGACAAAAATAATTTTCAACAACTGAAAATAACTAATCTCAATTTTTGTGTGTTTTTGTTTTTTGTCTCCATCAGTGTGCTGACCAGAAGACCAGAAAAAAACAGGACCTCGGACACCTGCTTGTGTGACATCATCTACAGGAAATTGAGAGCTGCTCTTGGTGTATGAAGTGAAACTAAGCAAAAATAAAAAGACCAAAAAAGGTTCCCCAAAGCACTTATCTAAATGGAATGGAACTCAAGTCATATGAACCTCAGAAAGACCAGATTTTAAGAAATGACATGCTAAACTGATCGTATAATTATTTTAAAAGAACCCCACTTAAAGAAATTCTCAGGGAAGTGCTAAATATCTGTTTGCTTAATCTGCAGTGACCACCTTAGACCCTTTAAAGGGTCGTGGACACTTCCAAACTATTTCCCTTTAGTTATAAAGACATTAACATCAGACATGGACCTTCACCGAGCAGCATTCAAGATGGAGAGCTCCTCCTACCTGCCCAATCCCCTGGCCTCACCAGCTCTTATGGTTCTGGCCTCCACAGCTGAAGCCTCCAGAGATGCCTCTATTCCCTGCCAACAGCCACGACCTTTCGGAGTCCCTGTCTCAGTGGAGAAAGATGTCCATTTGCCATTTAACAATGGCTCTTACACCTTCGCTTCAATGTACCATCGCCAAGGTGCAGTTCCCCCTGGATTCCCCAACAGGGACTTTCCCCCCTCCCTGCTTCACCTTCATCATCAGTTTGCTCCCCAAACCTGGACTGTTCCCCCATTAGCATGCTCAACCACAGCGGGGTGGGTGCCTTTAGGCCGTTTGCTTCTCCTCCAGAGGACCGTGATGGAGCTCCAGGGGGCTATCAGTCTGCATTCACCCCAGCCAAGAGACTGAAAGGCTGCTTGGACCCAGAGGCCTCACCCCACCTGCGATACTCTGACGCCGAGGGCAAAGAGTATGACTTTGGTGGTGCCCAGATCCCTCCTGGAGGCTCTCCCAGCAGCGCCCTGAAGGCCGTGGAGGAGAGTGGGAAAAAGATCTTCGCCGTATCCGGTCTTTTGTCAGATCGAGAGACCTCCTCCAGCCCAGAAGATCGCATCGAACGCTGTAAGTCAATGTCTTTTATTCAAGTTTTACATTCAGCTTTCAAAACATACAAACTAAGCACACACAGCCACTTGCTCAGTCTATTTCTTTGAATGTGTAATGCTGCTGTTTCAATTTGTTCCAAGAGTGAACATCTCCACACAACAGCTTCACACATCCCAGTGAACAATCCTATCTATGTTTTCTTGTCATCATCTCTCCTGGTCCCTGCATCGTTGTTCCACGAAGCTCTAGTGCTCACATTAGCATTCACCAGTGGAGAGGTGCCATTTGGCCCTCACGCACTGGGAATCTGATTAGTCTGTATATATTTGTGTGTGTGCTTGAGTGTGCTCGGTTGAGGGCCCGGTCGCGCTCTTTGCCATCAGCATTCATCATTGCTCCACACTGGCAGGGCAGTTGCCAAAAGATTTACCCACATATCCCCAACCTTGGCACACTGTCCTCATACAAGTTGTAAGAGTTCCAGGCACAAACACAGCGGCACTCCTACAGACACACAAGCAGCTTTCAGCCCAAGCGCCGACGCATCACACACATGTCAACAAGCTGCAGCAAATCCTGGTGACAAATTAGGAGTGGCAGAGACGTGCTTAGTGTATAATTTAGAGGCAAAATTTTTCAACTTTTCTGGCACTCTTCAACCTCGCGTCTTCCCAAGTCATTCCGTTTCTCGTCTTCATTTCTTCATAACTCTTTTCTGTCCTTCCCGATATCATGGAGCTTTTGTGTGTGTGCGGTGAATCCTTGATGGAACACATGAGAAGCAGAGGCGGCGACCTGAGACTGATCCGATAAAAAGACCACCGCAGGGTCGAAGAGACAGGGATGAAGGAAGGAGGAAAGAAATTGAGGAAATGACACTTAACTGTTTAAGCTGGTTCTTTCTGGTTGGTAAGGACCCTCATTTAACAGTCACATCTGGAGAAGAAAAAGTTTGTACTTTCGCTGAACAATGATTTAAAATGCTAGTTATGTTTGTTTTGGATTTACCCCTTATACTTAATGCTATTTAAAGGATAGGTTTTGTGTCACCCAAAATATTTCACTCTATGGCCTCTTTTTGCTCAATATACTTTCATTTTTTTCTGTGACTGGGGGAACTTCTTCTCCAGTCTTAACTGTATCTGTCTAATGATGGCACCACTGGTTTGTCTCCATGGAGCTTAATGCCATACTGTATATTAGTCCAGTGATAACATCTATAGAGCAAGCAGGAGACAGCAAATTGGCAAAGAAGTTATATAGTATGCCGTTAACTAGTCAAAGTAGAAGAAGAGGAGGAAGACGAAGTGCTAAAGATTAGCTGAATGCATTTTACTCTACTTTTTGTTACTTTAAATAACTTAATACAGTAGTGCTTGAGCAGGGTGGGTGCAAGCTAAAAGAGATGTTTTACTTACCAATGAGGTAGGTTCACCTTTGCCAAAATTCCCTGCCAAAGCACCTGTGTTACAGCTGCTCCAAGTGCCTGTAATTGAAAAACATGTACAATATAATCAACACTAGACAGGGGATGGGTACACAGTCTGTTTGTGCTTTCCTTTGGAACAGCTGGATTGGTATCTAATCAGGTTAAATCTTGGCACAAGTAGCCAGCAGTGCTACTGCTGTTACTGCTGCCGACTCCTAATGCAATCGGAGGTACACAGCCAGCCAAAGCTTTCTACGAGGAATTATGGGTTCTCCTCCAGCAGTTTGTGGGCACTGCAGGGAAGGCAAACAGAACAAACAACGTGTCTGTACACTACACTCCCATGAGAAAAGTGCTCGATCTTCTTCACACCCACTGCAACAAGTAACATTCTTTAACTTCACACAGTAGCACAAGGCCAGCTTATCTTGATACTTAAGATCATTAAGTTCAGTAACATATTTTGATGAACTTTGAATTGCCAAGACGCTGTACATGTTATCTGTGCTGTTGCTTTATGATCTGATTACCACTGGAGGATTATTCATTTTAACATTTGCTACCAGAAAATCTAGGTATATATGATTTGCCTTTTACTGATGTTGTCACATTACAAAAGTTGCAATGTTTGTTTTTAATACAACAGAACATTTTTTTTGCACAAACCAAAATATATTTATTTAATTGGTACCACTTTATAATAACAGCATCTTTTAATCCCTGATAAATCATTAATTTAGACTTAATTAATCACAAGCAAATCACTGTATACCTATTTATTTATTTATTTATTTATTTATTTTATGAAGTGCCCCTTGAGATGTACCATCTCGTTTTCAAGGGGGTCCAAAGCAAATAACTGGGTACAAAGGATTATCAAGGCTTTGTGCCTACTTAATTAAGGAGTTAAGACTAGAGTTTTGTATTGAACTATAAATGAAGATCATTCTTAATAAACATTACATATTTACTTACTTACATACTTTCTTACTTACTTACTTGCTTATTCATTCCTTCTTTAGGCTAATTAATGAGTAGTTATATGTCAATGTCAACTTTATTTGTATAGCACATTTACAACAACATAAGCTGCTCAAATTGCTTCACATGAACAAAAAATAAAAATAAAAAATCCCAGTTTTCTTCAGTATGCCATTTTTGGTAGTGCAGTAGTTTGGGCTAGAGATTTTTTTTTTTTAGACAGACAATTTTATTCACAAATTCCCTGTGCATTAAAGTTTTGACAATAGGCATTTTGTCACAAACTCGAGCGTGTCTGTCTCATACTGTACTTGTGTGGATACAGCTTCAGGCACTCAGAAGCTGTATCCACACAAGGCAACTCTTAACTAAGCCCTCTCAAATCCCCCTTTTGCACCTGGAGGCACGTTAGCTCTTAGCTCAACCCGCTAACCTGTCATCCGCTAAACCAGCACATAAAGGCCCCATCATGCCTTAAGAGGACTACGCATGTCATGTCATTGTAAAAGCTATTAGAATCACTGCATTCGAAAAGGTTTATGGGGAAGAAATTATCCAAAGAATGTGGCGCTTACAGTAAAAAGAGAGGAGCGGGCTAATAGGCTGTGTGATTGGAATTAATAGGGTTGTTGACATAAAGCCTCGAAGAAGCAGTTGTTTGTTTGTGTAAGGGATTTGATGTTTTTGGAGACATTTCAGTGAGTCTCTAGCACGTTTGCGCTTCCTCCCTTTTTGTTTTTTGTTGTATGTTTTGGCTTGTAAAAATGTGCATAGCCTATTCTTTCTCCTAAATACAGCCATGCGCCTACTGAATAGCCATAGAGGCGTTAACCTTTGCAATGGAATCTTCTCTTTTGTCAGTACAGAGGACTGGCACAAATCACACCTCGTCTTGAATATTTACAATAAATCATTATCTTTCAACCGGCAATAAACTTTCCAAGTTTATCTATTTTTCCTCCTAAACCAACTTGAACTCAGAAGAGAAAATTATACCATAAACATAGAGAAATAAAGGTCAATGGGAAGACAAATGTAAAATTCCTGGCAGGGATCAAAAGACGGATTCTGTCAGTGAGAGAGGCCAAAGGAACGAGGGAAAGTGAAAAAAGAGAGGATAAAACAGGGAGGATGATGAAGAGAAAAAGAGATGTTTGAGCTGAAACGCAGATTCCAGCTGCTCAACAGAAATAAAAGCAAAGGAATTCTTAAGATGTCCCACCAAAGATATATTCACAGACGGGACATGCTCAGGCCAAGACAAATGCACTTGTTTTGTCTCATAATAAGCACAAAACAAAGATTTGGTTTGAATGACTTATGGCCCTGAAAGATTCCACATGCATTTTTCCACAGTGTCACCCAGCTGTTAAAACATACATAGGAGTCCAGTCTATCTTTGGCTTTTTATTTATTTGTTTTCCTTTTTTTTTCCATACATGTCGTGTTTGTTGTTTCTTTTGGGAAAGATTTAATGTTTTTATTTTTCTTTAAACTATTTGCGTATAAAAAAGCAAATTTAAATATATATTCAGTGTTTTGATTTGGCTTTATGTGCTGGGTGTTCACAATAAGACTGACACAAAGACTGCATTGGATGGACAAATCCAGCTTCTCCAATTCAGATATGGATTATCGATTTTAAATATCAGTTGATGTCAAACTATACCAATAATAGTCTTTAGTTTTTCCTAGACACTGAGTCCCGTTGTGTTATGAATACAATTTCAAGTCCATAGAAGAGTATCAGTTAAAATTAGGACCAAATAACAAAAAGCATGAATCCATCTTTTGATAGAAAAGTATATAATATCTTCTTATATCTTCACTGCTGCTAACATACCATAAGAATTTCCTTATTTACACTTTTCAGTTTGACCTTCATTTTATTTTCTGCTGATGCTGCAGTCCACAAGGGGTTAACCAAATCCTTTACAGATATGCTCATCCTTCTCCTCCATGTCCTTACAAAAATCTACCCTCCTCTCGCCTCTCTCCATCTCTTGCCTGTCACGGTCCAGTGGCGGGGTTAAGTTAAGTAAGAGTGTTCTAATAATTAGGCTTGGGACCATCTCTTCTCCCTGCCTCCTCCTGCCTGCTCCTGCTCATGTGTGTGCGCGTGATCCTGTCAGCACTTAGCCAGATGTTAAAAGCCTTGTCCCTCTCATGTTGCCTCCCTGTCACTCTCACACACACTAAACCAAGCCACATAGGACTGGCCCTGCCCCGGTGGCATTGGCCGCAACTGTGTGTCCCTCTGTAATGCCGGACAAACGGTTACTTATTACCTGATTCTTATTTATGGGGTTTAGCATTGTGGATAGAAACCACAAAAGCAATGTATGTAAAAAGAGCATCATAAATAAAACTGGGTAATTTTGCTTTCAATCTGATCAGAATCACTGCATTCAAAAGAGAATTAGATCATTGTATTACTTCACAATGGAGTTTCATACTTTTGATGTCCACTCCTCACATCTTTAGTTTGTTCATTATTAGAGCCTTTGCGATCACTTTTAACTTCTATTCGAATAAAGTCAGTAATAGTGGTATTCTTTGTTCTTAATTAGCCACTATATTTGACGTAAATGAGAAGAAAATGACCTCCATCGTGGTCACTATTGTGTAATTGCAAATTTCTCACTGGCAAGCACTAAACAAGAATAATTATTGTTAGGAGACAGTAGTAGGATTATAAAGACTTTTTATGAAATTAGGAAACTGAACTTTTTAAATGTGTGCTACAGGAATAATATGTTTACAGTTAAATAAGGAAAAAAAAATAGTTTGACAAAGACATTCACCGGTACTTAGCAAGTGAAATCACTTATATCAAGATAATGTTTTCGGAAAAAAATATTAGCTTCATTAGAAATTACAGTAAAATAAGTTTTCTCTTTCTGAGGTGAATTTAATCTTACTGTACTGTAAAGTTGCATTTGATCATGGACCTCAGCAGCAACCAGAAACGTACATCCTTAATGTCAGATATGAAAGTACATGAATCCCAAATGACCCACTGTCCTTTAACTTCTAAGTACTTCTTGTTTGCACATATTGTTTCTTGTTGTATTGAAATAGAGTAGTTGACTGCTTCCCTCTTGTCTCTCTGGGTGGTAAGCGAACCAATTGTTTATGTGTATGTCTGTGGATGCGGTCATTGTTGAGATATTGTGCAGATCAAGGATTAGCTGCTTCCTGTCAAGCCCTTTGTCAAAGCTTCGGTCGCTCTCCTCGGACACACATCACTGTCCTTCTGTGTTTGTGTGGGGCTCTGTTACACAAATGAGCCACTAGGGCTGTGGAAAACAACAGGGAGAGAGAGGTTTTCTGGAAATGCTCATACAGTACTTGTTATCGTCCAAAGAAGTGAGTATTAAACTTCTTAGACAAAGTGCCGTATGAAAGACGCTTGTACTATTGCAATATTCTTTTTACAATTGATTGAAATAACGTACACATTGCTATAAGTCACAGGGCTGCTGCAGTAAGTTGACAAATTGACAATGAAAAGTTGAGATAATAATTACATGCATTTGTATCACACACAAACAAACACATGAAACTTTTAAACAAAAACAGTGGTATTTTTTTTCTGTTTAGAAGAATTACTCAACACTAAAGTGATTGAAACCAAGGCTAAACAAAAAACAATCCTCACTGCACAAAGTCTAAGAGGTTATACAGGAAAAAGTCACTAGATTAAGCAGTTCTTAATTTCATCTTCCCTGAACGCTCCCTTGATCGTTCCACACACAGACAGGACAGCAGGGTCATCCTCTCTTTCCCTCTTGTGTTTTTTTTTTTACTTGCACACAGCGGCGGAATTCCACTTGGTTCCCCTGGTGATGTCAGCGGCGGCCAATAAAAAGCGAGCGTTAAAACTCCACTGAGTCCCATACAAGCACAGCACACCTGGCAACACAACACACATTTAGGTCTTTAATATGTGCCCCCACAAAGGCTAATGTAAGGTCGTTCTGTACCTGCAGCTGTGAGGGAGAACAATGCAGGCTTTGAAGTAACACACAGACTTGCATCCAACTGTCTGCATTTTGCTTTTCCCCTACATATTATTTTTCTATACGCAATTCCAATAAATCTACAGTTTTTAGAGATGTGAATTAACAAACTAAATCTTTACATTTCTTATCTTATGTAGTAACAATCATCTGTCATGTAGCTCTTTCAGTGCATTGCTTAAGCATGCTTTTACACATGTTTAGAGTATGCTACCTGCGTCGTATTCTTACTATATGCAAACCACTTTCCCCATTCCTATTATGGGACAAGTGCATTTTCTACACCATAAAGTTCACAGTATTGCCCCATTTCCTCCAAAGGAGCCTTCCAATATGGTGCTATTTCTCAAAAGAAGAGCAGCTAAAACACACAGCCCTTAATGCAGAAGTGTTAAGAGATTGTCTACTTTCCTCTTCTCTCATCTTTCTTCACTTTCCATCCTTTCTCTTGCCCCTCTCTCCTCCTCCCTCCCTCTCTCTCAGTAATCTAATCTGCTGCCAGTTTGTAGATGCAGTCTTGTGTGACAGGCCTATCCCCCTCCTTCTCCTCTCACTTTCACACATACACACATCAAAAACTAGCTAGGCCTGTATCCAAAAAGCCTGTTTACTTGCCTACCCCCAAGCCTTGGTCACACCCTCTTTAATATTGAATTATTCATCAAATCTGATTGGTTCCCGTTGATGGTGGCCACGGTGCGTACCAACAGTTTGTGCAGGTTTGGAGATGGTTAGCTGTTTTCTTATCGCACTCGTGCTCTGTTGCTTTGCATCAAATTACACACATTTGATAAAAGTGTCCAGATGATATGCACCTGTAGCATACTTGGAAGCAAAACAACTTGAAATCTGAAAACTTAGTTTCTCACATTGGTTGTAGTTTAATTCTTGTAAAAGTTAAACTCTTCCCAGGGGGTAAAGCTTACCATCTGCTACAAAGAGCCCCAGAAGTCCCTCAGAAAGGTGAAGCAAATCAATAAAGGCTGTTTTATATGCATGCCAATGTGTGTGTGCGTGTGCATGCCCATCATTTGCATTCACCAAATCCATACCATTCGATATAAGGAGGGACTTAGCGCTAAGATCAAGGGGGCTTGTAGATCTGAAAAATATATGTAGCATTTTGAGTATACAGGCAGATTATAAAAGTGTATGGAACATTGTGTGTAATGTAACCAATTATCTTAGTGCATGTATTTTCAAGGCTTATCATTTAAGTAAACCCATCTATAGGACAACATTTCAATTTACCTCTGTTATATCAAATTACTCAATAATTTTATCCAGCTTTTGTAACTTTTTGGATATTTGGTTTGTATACTTAGCTGATTCACTTGATCCATCCAACACAGTGTTTGTCCTTCCTTCTTTCCAAACATAATGTTTAAAACCTGGATTTCCACCTAATCCGCTATGTCTTTGAACGTGTGTGTTGAATGTCTTCACGGCTTGAGTTTGGTTAAAGGCATAAACAGTTGATCGTCACGGATTTGCCCGCACTTGAGGACAATGCACGGTTAAGAAAGGGTGAGTGTGTAAACATGTGCACACGTTTGTTTGTGTTTGCTGTCTCCAACACCTTGTGAGGCACTTCACTTTGACCCTGCGCTGCCTATGCATAACTAAAAGGCATTAGCGAGAGCCAAGAGTCTATTGGTCCACGGCTGCTCTTCCTCATGATGCACTCACAATCAAATCACAACAGTTAGACCTAAGGTAATTATATTTTATGCAGAAGAGGAGAATTTCAAAGAGGTGACAAAATACAGCAATGCTTTATGTGGCCAAGGTGTCACAATTCACCATGGCAAACCTGGGCAGGAGGAAAGGGCATCTCAAGTCAAGTTTATTTGTTGAGCACCTTTTATGCACACAGACAGCTCTTGTGTTTTACACAAAATTCAAACACAAACAGTCAAACTATATAATTCCTACAGTTTTTTAATACATTTTAAAGACAGTAAGGTTAACATATGTAAATTTATAGCTTCTAGATAGAGTATAATTTCAGTTAAGTGTTAGTAAGGAAAAATCTGACATTTGGATATTTTTTTCTAATAGCTTTTAAAAGTCCATTTTTTTTTAGACATTGTAATAGTTTCATTGTTTTGGGTCTGAGATGTTTGTAAATTGTTTTGTCGGTGTGTTTTTAACCTGCGAAGCACTTACTTCTTTGTAATAGAAATGTTTGTTTGAGTCTATAGTCAAGATAATAATTGTCAAATCAAGCCTTTGACTACTCGACTATTTCTATGAAAAATTGTTGCAGCAAATAAATTAGTAGGTTCACACCCTTTCCCCTTTCTTGGTTTCTCCCTCAAGTTTTCCTCCACAATACTTAACAACCACTTTAAACCATTGTCACATTGAGAAACCCAGCCCACTGTTGAGCGCAGATGAATAATTTAGCGGTGTGTGTATCATCTGTTTACCGTGCTAATCCATCTGTCAGCAGGCACCTATCGATTTGCGCCTTGCCTGGTAATTGTGCGTCCACACCACCACACGCACTCACACACATGCAAATACACAAGCACACAATAACAGGACGCACTAGTGTGACGTCCAGATCATAGCCACATGTAGGTGGTGTCGACACTTCATTTTAACTGAGTGGCAAGGATGTCGGGGTCAAGGTCACAAATTAAGTCAGTAAATTACTCTGATTTATCATATTGTTGTCTTTAATTGAGACACCTTTTCCGAAGCAGCCACATGTACTGCAAATAGCCTGGTTTTTGGTAGCTCATGGCATTCGTTGCATAATGGTTTGGGATGCATTTTGTAATTTTTTGATTTTCTACCCAACTTACACCAATACACTGCTTTACACCCTCAAAACTTGCCTCAAAGTCATTAAAATATTAGCCCTTTCCAAACAATATTGCTTATGACTGACACTAAAGTCAAATTTGTGTGTGATTGTTACCGCATCTGCAAATAAAAACTTCTGATAGTCAGGCAAATCTTAAGCTACGATAAAAAATTATGACGCTTAGATCTCATTGTGAAAAGAATCAAAGAGTAAACGTAGAACTTTTATGCGATTAAGCTGCAATTGTATCACACTTGCCTGACAATTTTGAAATTTGAGCATAGTGAAAAGTCCTATCTGTTTTTATGAAGGATTTTTGTCAAAACATGTGAAAAATAGTGTGTTCAAAGTAACAGCAGAAGAATGCAATGAACAGGACTTTCGCCAACCTTTAAAGTGCCCCTGGTAGTAACTCATGGAGCGTAGAATACACTTGAAAGGTAACTAAGAAACCTCATAGTGTGTGATTGTTTTAAAATGCATAATTCACATGTATAAGTCAGAATTCTTTCATTGCATATGGCCAAAATCATTGGACACCAGACGAGCAAAAATATTGTACCAAGTTGCGTTAGAAATTATGCTTATTCATGACTTTTATTGTTTGTCATCTTGTTTGTCAAGCACATTGCCATACCAGTTTAAAATGCCACAAATTTAATATCAGAATTAGCCTAATCCTGTTAACAAAATAAAACGCCAGAGATGCAAATAGAAAGTGCAGAAGCAGAGAATATGTGTTATAATAATGAATCAGGGGCGTTCATTGATGGCTGTAATTATCAAATGGCTGGTTTTAAAAGCTCATTGATTGATGTCATTAGCTCCATGAGTGATTACTAATTGCTCCTCCAGTATGTTAACCACACAGCAGCACGCTCTCACACACACCACCACAAACATTCACTAAACAGACACATGCGTACATCTGTGCATCCAACAGCTTGATTCAATTAACAGCAGTAGTGACTATATTCTTCTAAATATGTTCTTGTCAAAAAAGGGAATGTTCTAAATCAAAAAGGTTTGATTTGATTTATTCTTTCAAATACAGACTGGACTGAAATCTGCTCAAAACAAGCTTCTGCTGAACATTAGTTGGGAAGCCATTAGTGGTTAGAAATGATATAGTATCTAAGGTTAAATAAGTCATTTATTTGACCTAAAATGAAATCCTGATCTTGTAACAAAACCATAACACAATTTCCGTTCTCTCCATGGATGTTTTCCTCAACAGTGAACCAGTCAATATCACCATTTCTGAAGAGCCATTTAAGGGAGACTAATCTGTGGAGGATGTGTCTGAAGCTCGTTTCCTTCCCCCTCTGTTTCTTCAAGTTGCTCTGCGGGTTGCGCGGCAGGGTTCATTTCGATATGGAACGTCTAAAATCACATCCCGGTGGCAAAATGTTCGGAATTTGGCCCTTCTAGTCGCAGCATCCCGCGTCCCTCTTCTTCCAACTGTTTGTGTGTGCTTGAGTGTAGTTTTGGATGGTGCGTGTTCGTGTGTGTGTGTGTGTCAGAGGGTGTTAGGAAGCATGCAGGGGCTTTGGCGAGCAAAAGAGAGCAAATCTGTCACCTCTCCCAGGGCAGACAACCCTTGTGACCCTCATTCAAAGACATATTGATTCTCCTCTACAGCCAACTGGGGAGGGCCGGGCCGTGGGGTGTGTGTCTGTGCACAAGTGCTTAACATATCCACATCTTTGCCATTTACTGCTTAAATAAGAATTCACATTGTTCGAGCCAGCTTGGTTAAGGAGTAGTTAATATGTTGGTTACTCGGATCAATGAAGAGATTTATGTCTCATGGCAGGATCTGTTTCATGAATATCTTTCTGACATTACCATATTTGTAATTATAGCTCATATTTTAGGAAATTATTTTACTACTTATGTACATTTTAGGTTTTCTAAACATTACTGAATAACTTCTTATGTAATACAATATAATCTCTATTCATCACTTTTCTTTATTGTACATGTATTGTACCTGATGTGAATTTCACATCAAGTACAATACAATTAATTCCTCTTAATTGGGAAAAACACAACATGCTGGTGCAGTGCATATTTGATCATAGAAAATACCTAGCTATGCCATCCATTTATGTTGATTTCTTTTATCTTAGCTCGAGCACACTTATTATTTTGCTCTTGTTAGCTCTACCATGTTTTCTTGTCTAATGACCTGTGGGACATCTGCAGTCAAGACCCAGAAGACTGTTAGAAACCTTGTGTTTACCCTCAGTAATTGTCAAAGCAGTGTCACACAACAATCTGACCAGGTCCTAAAGGCCAGAGGAGCCAGATTAGAATCGACCTCCAGAAACATGCTGAGGATGCTTTAACTCCAGCCGCTGGACATTGCACAACTCTGTGACTGAAGCTACAAGCGATTGCAAATCTGTTTGCGTTTTAGCTGTAAACTAAGCAATGCAGGTTTGATATAGGTTCCTATTTTCTATATTACCTACCAATGGTTTGGTATTAGTTTCTTATATCTATTTTATGTATTTCAGTGAAACATTGCAGTTGTAAAGCTAAGTCATAGCCCTGAAACAGTAACCCCAAAACTGACTTACCAATTAATAAAATACTTTTTTTAATTCTGTTTTATAGACTTTTTTCCACATCTAACTATAGCTTTTAATTTGAGTTACTAATATGATTGCAATCATCATACTTAAAGCTGCTCTATATAACTTTTCTGATGAGGTATCCATTAAAACTTTCAAAGCTCAATAACATCTTGGAAAAACAGGACTTATTACTATATGCAAACCTGCTTTCTCAAAGACCTCATCTGGCTTGCTTGTCGCCTTGAACATTAGTTGAATGCTATTCTGTGAAATATTGAACCAAAGCTACAGCTCAATGAGAATTACAAAAACAAAGATGAATTTAAATTTAATGTTTTAATTCAAGTATAGTCTCTCATTTTTAGCATTGGTTTGACATTATATTGTTTTAACTTGACAATCACTGTAAGTAACCATCAATAGCATTCTCAAGCAACACTAGGTACACATATCTTTAAGCTTTCCCTATCCCACTGTCCGTTACCACTCTTTTCCCCTGGCCCTTAAACATAGTTTCTTTGGTAATAGCTGAAGTGATCATGTGAGTGAGGAGGGCACACAGCGGCAAGAGGCATAGACCTGACATTGTCCTCTGCTCTTCTACAGCATGTCAGGCCCATCGGCATTATGTCCTCCCCGGGCCGCATGCTGACCCTGCTCCGCAGTGAGAGGTGTAAGCTGAAAAATACTGCCTGCGATAATGAAAGGCAGGTGCACCGGGAGAACCACTGAGTAACAGGAAGAGAAAGAGGACAAAAAGAACAAGTGAAAGTCAAAGCAGGTGACAGACGACTGAAAATACATTTGTTTGATAAGTGTGGTTAATATGGCCCGGAGCCTCAGGGCACTTTCAACAACAGATTTAGCTGTTTCTTCAGAATCGTGGTCAATAGCTTCATTACAGACAGAGATAGCAGTTCTAAATGTATCTTTCACTCTCACATCAATATGTGGAGGATGCTAATTGTGGCGTCTGCCCTCAGGGTTGACAAATTAACCAATGCGATGTAAAAATATTTGTCAATGTAAATGAACATTGAGATAGCTCTCGGCATATAGACCTAATAATGCCAAAGCTCAATGTTATGGCCACGCAAATTAAACAATATTGTAAGTTTAACATCTGGAATTCAAGGATATAAATGTGCGTGAGCTTGCATGTGAGCTTATAGTGTAAAGACTTAACTTGAAATATCTGACTAAATCAGCAATTCCACTTTCTGCACATTTGGTATGTCAAAAATTACTAATTATCTAATCATATCAGACAATTTCAAGTGTTTTCAGTGTTAAATATTGTTCAGATCACTTCATACCACTTCAAAAGATGTCAAAAGAGAATGTAAACTATAGGACATATACATTTCTCCCTCAGACTAATCTACAAGTTTCAATTAAATTTTATTTTGCCCACTTCATAAAAATGAGGGGCTGAGCTTCAACAATGCAGACTTTTATTCTGGAACAATAAAAGTCTGCAACAATTTTGGAGCAAAAAGTCTGTAATTTGCTTTAAAAATGCTTTTTACCGACAAACAATTGGACTAACCTACTGTAATAATTGAAGATATGAAATTAGACCGTTTCTTTTAAGTTTTTTAAGATTCCAGGCCGACAAGAAGTCCAAACTACCTCACACTCACAAAGTCAATAATGTGATTTGTATGACCCATGCATCTATGGTCAAAACACCACCAAGACTTAAGACTATGAGAAACCCTTCTTTGAAATTCTTTTCCACCTTGAAGTCTCGAAGTAGTTGTTTTTGCTGAATGTTTACTGTATAGATCTGTATTGTCCCCCGCGCACACAGACAGGAGCAGCAGCAGAGGGCCACAGATGGCATGGCGGTGTCAGGGTGAGAGGGGTTTGTTAGGATCAAAGAGCTCCAGTGTGGCCCCTCCACCCTTCACTCGCTTTCTTCTCCTTCTCTTTTTCTGTTTGTCATTTTCTACCAGCCCTTCCTCCGCTTTCAATTGCGCTTCCTCATCCTCCAACTCCACCCCTCCTCCTCCTCTCCAGTCGCCCGGTCTCTGCTCATTTTTTCTCCTAATCTGTCCATCAGAAGTGTGGATAAATTATTCATGGCCTGTGTCTGTCCCCAAAGCCTTGTCACCTCTCTCCGCTGCCTGCGTTCACCGCTTCCTCTGCTTCCTCTTGCCTCCATCTTTGACCAGCCCCTGTCGCTCCACTTATATTGGCCCTGTGGCTTCTTGTGTCATTTATTTCACAGCTTGATGCCATTCACACAAAGAACACCTAATTTTGTTTTAACTTTTCCTTTCAGTTGGACTTTGTAGTTGTCTTTTTGCCGTATGTGTGCAGAATATTTTTGAGTAAATATTAAATTGACAATAAAGCTTCAGTTTTTGTTTTAGTGACATGAATTTGATGAAAAGTTGACCAACACATAGGAACAAAATAATATTAAAGAAGACCTATTCTGCAAAATGATCTTTGCTGAGTTTTTAACCATGATAAAACAGTGTTCTATCATTATTAGTTTACTTGAAGTTGTCTTCAAATTGATTCATGCATGTTTGCGTAAACTTGTATTGTCTTGCCTGATGCCCAAGGTGCTCTGAAAATCCCTGTTTTCACCTATCACCTTTTCCTGCCCATTTGGCTGTATTTGCAAGTGATTACTCAAGAAATTCAGATTCCAAATGTATTATGTAGAATTAAAAATTTCATGTAGCCACTTTACAACATTATAAACAAGTTTCACAGATTGCAAAAGTAAAGTTTTATAAAAATGAGTGCGGCATATCACTTCTGCACTTTAGAACGGGTCGGGAATTCAGATTTATACCATTGCCATCCAAATTTTGAGTCAACTTCAGTTAGATGCTTGACTAACCTGTTAGTTAAACCTTTAGTAGTCAAACAACCTAAACCTGTGTTGGATTATGACAACTTTGACCAAATAATAGACTAAATAGTTAAAGGACTATATCCAAATGACAGAGCAGAGTCAATAAGAATGTATCTAAACGCCATCAATGCATAAAGAATAAAGAAGCTTTTCTATTCTAAATAGAATAAAAATGCACCTGCGAGGGCCTGATTGCAAATGAGTGATGCTGTAAAGTCACTTGACAACGCTGAAGTCAAAATAATCTTGTTCCTGATCCACCATTTTCTCCCTGAACAATTACCGAGTGGTTTATGTCTGCTAATACTGTCGCGCAACCAGCCCTCAACTCAGATAGTTTTTGTGCAGATAAAGTTTGTTGTGGAAAGCTATTAATCATAGGAAATCCCGCTGAATACAAAGTTAGGGAGTGCAGTGATTAGTGATAAATTGCCTTGTATCTCCCTTGTTGGTATATGTTTGTGTGCGGCGGCTGGTTTCAAAAGTGCTCTGAACCTTGGGGAATCTCTTTCTCTCTCTCTCTTCCCTACGCTCTCTCTTTCCATAGATAGGCCTGTCTCAACCACTCAGGTCCCTGGTTAGCACGACGATTAATACGTTTTAAAAAATGTCCCCTCCACTTTCCCCCGGTGTCAGATCCTGTTCACTATTCAAGGCAGGTTGGTGCCACATCAGCAGCCCGCAGCTCTAGAGACTGATCAATCTGGAGCACACCTTGCACTGATGAATTACACAAGTCTGGACAGAACCAGGGGGGAGGCCAACACTGCAGGGGCTTGCAAGAGAGATGACTAGATAAGAAAATATTACGAGATAATGGCAGCGAATGAAAAACACACAGAGAAAGGAAGTCAGGTGTCAAGTGTGTCAGACAGATCCTGCTGCTAATTATGTCTGATTTAAAGCCATCTTTGACACAAGTATTTTTTACAAGACAGTGATCATTTCCAAAATCCATTTAGTTTCACACCAAAAGTAGGCTGTGCAATTAATCAAACAAACGAACGTCAGTTTCAATTATGGTAATTGCTCTAACTGTTCAATCTATATTAATAATAATTAGTCATAAGTGTTTTCAATGTACGTATGTTTTCTTGAGCAGAGGTTGTTGCTTACAAATAGTACTGTTTCAGTCAAACTATGTCTCCTACTACTTTCGTTTCATTCTTCTTAAGCATACTTTAGCAATATTAGTCTGAACATTTGTGATTTCCATTGTTTTAAATATTCCTGATTATTACATATTTTCCATACTCTATACTTACAGCGCTACCAAAAAGCAACACTAATTCAAGAAGAATATAAAAATGACAACATTTGTAAATTATATGATGCATTAAAGTACATAAGTTCACATAAAGACAATTTCACAAGCCAAAATGTTGATGAGGGAACTTTGTCAAAAGTCAAGTATGGATAGGAGCAAGGCATTTGAAGGAAAACCGTAATCCCTTTTTTTTAAATTTTACTTTGGAGATAGTTAATATCTTATTTTCATCCACCTCTTCCATTTATTTCTTTCCATTTTGGTTCAGAATAAAAACAAGATTAAACTTTCTTGTAGGTGGTTCCAGCCTCTCAGAGCCTGAGAATATATGTGGAATATATATTTCTACCTCCCTTGCTGTCCCCCCTCGTTGCTGCCGGTGATAAATCCATTGCTATCTATGACAGCTTTGTTGCCTCTCGAGGCCCCTCCTGCCTTGTTTGGCCGTGATTCGCAGCGACAGCTTTAGGAGCGTGTCTTTATTTAAGAGCTGCTGTAATTACACAGGCTTTAGCATATGTAGACGGCCAGATATGATTCAAACTGCCATGGCTGCGCGAGAGGGAGAAGCTCAACGGGTGAACGAGAAGGGAGATAAAACACAATTGCGAGTCGACAAGGGAAAAAGGATAGAAGGGCGAGCGAGGAGACGGAGGAGAAGAGAGATGGGGTAGACTGATAGAGCAATTGAGAGACGAGGAGAGGGCAGTCGGGAGGGGGCCACGGGAAGAGATATGGTTTGGCAAATAAAAGAGGAGCGCGGCGCTGCTGCAAACTGTTCGCCTTATGATGCCTCATTAGGGCTTAGGGCTGCAGATAGTGCCTGTTAGAGAGATCTATGGCCCCGGCACCCACAGATAGACAGAAGGGGAGAGGAAGCTGGAGCGAGGCCGGAACGCACAGTAAAACTCAGAGGAAACACAGGAAATTACTAATTAAAGCATTGCTCTAACACGCTGTGTTCTAAAGTAAAGACATTTTTTCTAACATTACTAAAGTTTTTAATGAATTATAGTACAGAAGAGAAACCATTAGAGCCACAAAAGAATCACAAGTCAGATTATTGCCATCCAATCCAGGATAAATGTGATAGTTCCAGTGTAAAAGCATCGATGATAGAATAACAGAATAATATAAATAGACATCAAGACATAACTTCTTAAGGGAAGATATTATATATAGTTATTATAGGATCAGTTTAATTGAAATACTGTAATACACATTCATACTGTATATATTTTAATTTAGAAAGAATGGTTGCTGTGCCAAGTATCAACATTTTGCCAAAGAATAGACAGACAATCTATCCTGTCCACTGAGCTAGCAGCAAGTGGGATGCCAATTAGACTTGTTACCTACTTAGCAGTAGAGAATAGCTACAAATTGCATTGAAGGTAGAACAAAAAGAGCAGTAAAGATAAGATATCTGACACGTAGTGAAAGTGTCCCTCCTCTTGTCAGCGTGTGACAGAGATAGCACAGCAGCAGGCTCCACTCGCACTAATTAGGAGGTGGACTTTAACAAGCAGAAAGAGAAGGAGAGCAGGCCAGAGACACCGAGGCTGCACTGTTAATCCCATGTCCATTGTCAGCCGTTACAGGAGAACCGCGCTGAATGTCGAACCAAGCCAGGAGGCCGTAAATCTGTTATGTAGCCTTTGCACAAAACGCACAGATGCAGAGGCACATGACACAAACGGAGCTCCTGTGTGACGAATGGCTCTGATCAGGGAGGCCACACAAATCAGCCGCATAAGTCACACTCGAATAATGAAGAGACATTTCACCGCAGTTACAGAAAGCATTAAATCACAACCTGTTGTTTTGATCACGAAAAGGCCCAGGCTTATCTGCCAGCTACAGGTGTGTGTGCATGTGTCGCCTTTATGGGCTGATGGCTATCTTTATCTGTAGTCACATACAAGTCCTTTGTGGCCCGCTCCTGATTAGCTGTCCTTGCATATGCCTGAGCGTAAATCTGTCAGACAAATCAATTGTAACAAAAATGGGGCCATGCAAAACAAGAAAGAGGGAGAGTTCTCACATTTGTCTGCTAGTATAATCCAGATGCCATTTTCCTTTATTGAATTTGTTATCTTTGGTCTGTTATGTTACACAAAGCATGCTTGCCAATAGAGAAACTGAACACATGCATTAGCACAGCAATAGGCATCACCTCTTTCACCCGTAACCACACCATTTTAGAGTACTGTGGAGATTGGTAAATTCATGCAAACCTTCTGTTGGCTTAAACACGTGTTTCAAACCACCATCATTTCCCTAACTGGCTCTTTGTCGCTGCGGAGCATGGCCCTGAGCTGCCGATCATAGTCATGATGGGCTATTGAGCATGCAGGACGCCTGGCAGGTAGCTGGACTCCTCTGAGTCTAAAGACTGTAGAATCTGTGAGAAAAGATCTGACATCTTAGAGTCTGGAGAGAATGACCCAAATAAAACAAGGTCTTCAAGTGTGTCTGAGCTATGTTAGGTTCCACTGACTTGACCTCACAGCATTCTATAGGCAAATACAATGGAGGACAGATGAAAAGAATAATGGGTTTCTGCCGTTTTTGTTGTAACATTCAAGGGAATGAGCCTAGTCATCATTAGAAATAACCAATCTCAAAGTTTGTGAAAGTGCCCTTTGCCTGTCTATCCAATACAGTGCTAACCTGGCTCACGCCAGATGGATATGTGTTGAACTCTGAGTTCTCACTATATCCATCTGGGACTTTACTCGCTGAAAGCGTTCGAGAAAAGGTGGGGCGTTTAGTGAAATACTTAGAGCTGACTGGGTGTGGGGCCTACCTTTTTTTTTCTTAGCCAATCACAGCAACAACTTGTAATGGTGTATCCAATATCCGGCTCTTCTTTCAAAAAGAAATTACTCCGTATTTCTGCTAAAACCACATCAAAAGCAGCAGAAACACGCATATCCACGAGAGCAGCCATCTTGTTGAGCTTGAATAGACTCGGCGGCGCCGAGTCGCTAACAGCCGTCTTAACACCACCGAAACACCGCTGGTTTGGACTCTCAAACCAATCGGGCGGCTGGAAGGCCAAATGGTTTATCTTGTGTTTGTGAATTCACAAATATCGCAAGATAAACCATCTGGCTGGCCAGGTTAATACAGTGCTATTTATAGGAAAAAAAAAATCTTTGTATCTTTGCATTCTAGAACATGCACACAAATTATTGCAATATATTTTGGGATTATCATGATTTTGATTGCAGAATAAAAAGAATATATTTGTATTTTCATACTGTTGAGGTTATATCTCGTTTAAATATTGCTCTTCAATATTTTTATACTTTTTGTTAGTCATATAAGCTACCTCTATGCCATTTATCTTATTGTTAGTATTTTGTAAGGCAGTATCATCCAAAACAGTGTAAACCCTCTGAATGATTGAAAAGTGATTACGGAGCATCACCTAATAGGGGTTTAACTGGGTGTGAAATGTTGGGTCTCTTTCTCATTGTTCTTCCTAATGGGACCTATTGACTGTGAGTGCAATCAGGCCGCATCACTATAGTACATATGTACAGTAGATTAGAGACTGCAGCACTTCACCACAACCCTGCTCAGATCTATTTATCACTTTTGTTTCATCTCCTCCTCTTTCCAATCTGCACTCCAATTGAAAAGGCAATGGCATTTGGAGAATTAAACTTGTTGACAAAGTGGCTTACAATACATAATGATCACAACAATACAAAGAAATGATTAAGGTATAATGCGATCGTTTACGCAGCCTTTGTTTATCTCAGACGCTCACGCTTACAACAGCAGGTAAACAGTCAGGCGGCTTGTATCGCCCGTGTGATTCAAAAGTGGCGGCGGCGTGCGTTTCCGAAATGGTAATTTGCAGAAATGAAAACTTAATCAAGCGTGCTGCAGAAGTGGCCCTGAATAATTTAACAGGCGAGGGGAGGATGAGCGAGTGAGTAGGAGAGAGAGAGAGAGAGAGAGAGAGAGAGAGAGAGAGAGAGGGAGAGGGTGTCTGCAGAGAGAAAAAGAAAGAAGAAAAGGAGATAAGAGTTTGAAGACAAAAAATAGAAATACGTATTTGCGTGTGCTTTGGTGTTTTCCATCTTAAAAATAAAAAAGTTGGTTTGCTCAAAATATTTACTCAGAATCTAAGAACAAATACAGTACAGGGGTGCACTGTGGATGTGTCTTTAGGGTTCTGACTCTGATCGTGGGTTTACATTTGAGTTTGAATTTACAAAAACAAAATCTTGTGATCTCCCTGAATGGAGTTATGTTCTCCTCATGTTACCATTCTCTCTCTTTAGATTAGTTAGAAACACTGTAAAATTAATGAGAGATGTGGTAGTCCTGTGATGAGTTGGCCACTGTCCAGGTTGTCACCCCCTCAATCCACAGTCACTGTCTGTCACCCGTGACCCGGGTAAGAATAACCAGTAGAAAATGAATGAATGCTCAACGCTTCACTTTATTGAAAATAAATGGGTAGCACACCATTCTGGCAAAAGATCTCAAACTTTTTACTAGACAATAGACAATCTGACCCAAAGTGTACTGCAAAAGCCGCAGTAACACAGTTGCGTGACATAGTCCCATGGTTGGCAGTTTCAGTCATGTCCAGTACTTGTGTGGGACCCTTTGTAGTTGTGTAAACAGAGAATACAATCTTTAAATAAACTCAACTAAAACTCAAACTTGAACTTACCTGAGAGTGGTGAACTAAATCTCTAGCAGATTATCTCCTTTTCCAACTTTCAACCTCCCACAATGTTCATTTTGTGTGATGCACTGATCAAGGCAGTGTATGAGCGACAACAAATCTTCATTTAAAAGAGTTGATCTTTTCAAATGCTTTGTGAGAGGCTAATGAATTACTTAGCCCGAGTTAAACTTTTAATATCGGCTGTCTCTTCCAGCTTTGATTAATTCCTCATCCGCTGAAGGGAAGAGTTTCATTAATATGAAAGCTGTAAAGCCATTAGTCTTGCTGCAGGAAGAAAGCCCATATTTGGATGTTACAGATAAATCCTAAAGCAGCTAAATGATTAGAAAGGTGGAGAATAAACATTTGTCTTAGGTTTTCCAGGGCTAAAAACCCTTCTAACCGGACTGGATTTTTTTTTTTGTCCCTAATAATTATTAATGAATTCATATTTCTGGATTACAAACTTCAGCCATTGTTTTGGCATAGCTTTTGAGTTGATGATCATAGAAAATACATGTCTTGCCTAAATTATAAAATTATAATCTACGTTTAAATGGTTCTGCATGTAGCTCGCTGTGCCTGTCCAAAGCTTACTTTAGCAGATTGAAGTGAGACTGAACTAAAGACCCAGGCCCCAGTGCTGTGAAAGCCTTCTCTAATGGAAATGATGTGTGTGTTTGTGTGTATGCGACGTGCCAGCCTTTTGTCACAAGGCTTGCCATTTTAGTAAGTACCGCTCAGAGCAGAAGAGGGACAAAAAGTCTCTCTCTCACACACACACACCCGCACACATACGGACACACCAGGAGCAGACTTCGAATTTTATTAAGTACCCTTTAGAAGAGTGAGAGTGAAACAAGAGGGGAAAGTCACAGGCAGCATGGTAATCAGGCCTATCTGAGACGAGGACGAGATGAGGAGGGGAGCGGGACACTTTTTGTTACCAAAGGCCTAAAGAGAAATGAGAAAGAGAAAAGTTAACATGCAAGAAAGAGTGAATTCTTTTGAGAGAATGATGCTGGAGAAGTATATTGAATGAGATAGTTTTAATTGTAGATTTGTCTTGCCTTTTTGAACTGATCTGACCAAACATTTCTATAATCTTTAATTGTTATTAACATTGTTAAACTGCTTTTCTTCCTTCATTAGTTATACCCTTCTGCAATAAAAGAGCATTTGTATTTCAAATAAACATAGCTTAAATACATAACATGCACAATCATTGTCACTTAGGTTTGTAGTCTTATAATTAGCTGTATTTGAACAGTGAAAGTTCTCCACTTTTTAACCCTGTTATAACTGTTTTCTGATCACTACTCAAAGTTATATTTACATTGATTCATGCATGTGACTAATCTTGTAATGTTCTACTGATAATCAAGTGCTCAGAAAATGTCTTCTTTTCCCAACTCCTAATCTTTGCCCACTTTTTCGTACTTACCCAATAAAAACAAATTCATATTCAAAAGAAATTAAAGACCAAGGTTGTTGTTTTTTCAATTACACAAAATGTAGACTACTTGTGTATATATGTTATAGTTTATTGAAAAACACACAAAATGTCTCTTTGCACGAAATGTGTGAAGTTAATAGACAACTTACCTTTTATCAATACAACTATTACCCATAAAATAGTATTACAAAAAACAAACACTTTTTAGAATGTATTATTATTATAAACATTAACATTAAAGTCTTACAGTTTCTGTTAAGCCAGAGTGAGAGAGATCTTGAGGTCACTGCATGGCTGGACAGGAGACAGTAGGCGGAGGCAGAGGAGATGGGACGCATGATTGCCCGTTCCCTGGAGCACCCTGTACCACACACGGGGAGCGCTGGCCCGAGTGCGGGTGGCTGTCTTGTTGGCTAGGGTTTCTGATTTCACGGCCTACTGGGTGGTGGCATTCAGCGCCTATCACCCAGCCCTATTCACCCAAACACACTCAAAATGACCCATCCCCTCCGGCCTGTCCACCCCACACCTCCTGTTGCCTTGTGCTTGGACAAGATGGAGCCAGAAAAATGTTAAATCTTTGTAATTTGTGGAACAGGGCTGGCATGACTCAAGAGTTAGGCTTGTTTTATTGTTTTAAATAGCAGTCCAATTGTTGTGTCTGACCACTGGTCTAAGAGCTGTAAAGTATAGTCCTTGTAAGTTTGGTGGTTAGGTTAGCAAAGGCTACAACTTGTTTAAAGTTCTGACAATGTTTTACTGATTTGACTAAAACACATTTAAGATCACACAATATTTAAGACTTTGGGTTTTTATCACAGTCTAATAATTTGTTTTGATTTGTGTAATTTTGCCTCCTGATTGTCCTGGTTGTGAAAGAGTATAGAACTGAAAAAGTATAGACTATATGGACAGAGAAACTACAGTATTTATGAAACTATGTATTTTGTTGAATTGATTTTACTATAAAAGTAAAAAAATAAATAAATAATGGTTTCTTATGGATGTAAACAGTACGAAACTTTTACAGCTTTTTGGAAATGCTAGTGGTCTAACATTCACTGTGATCCAACCAAGTCTTTCTACATTAACTAACTTATTCTGCCACTCTATCCAGTGACAGGCAGCTCATCAAGAAAAATGGGGTAGTGAGAATTAGCATTTTGAGTGAGTGCGTCCCTAAAGTCGAGCCACATAATGCGTCCTCCGTTTGGACAAATGATAATTGATAGAGAGTGGAAGACACAAGGAGAGTGGAGGGGTTCCAACCTGCGGCTGTGGGGTCCTCTGGAGGGGACTAAAGGTCACCCTGGACAGAGTATTGCTGGGGTCAGAAAACAAGGGGTCCCGGACACATTCACACACACTGAAGCTACTTTGCACTTTCTTTCTCAGCCATTCACTCTTTGTTTGCTGCAGAATTTAGTGCTGGACAAACCATCTGCACTGTCACCTGCCTCTTATTTGACTTCACACACAGTTTCTCTGTGGCTCTAAGGCCTATAAAACCCCAGGGAAGTCTATTTACTAAATGTCAACCCCTTTCTCCCACTTTCTCCACTACAGAAGTAGAATAGAAACAAATAGGGCAGATCAAAACTAGAAGTACCTCCAGATCTTCCCTCTTTGTTTCAAAAATATAATGACATTTTAACTACATTTTATCATTTTACTGCAGCTTTTCTTTTACTGCATTCTGCCTTCTACAATTAGTTTATGAAAGTTTTCACACTTTGACAAGTCAAAATGACTTTTGTTCTCATGCTAACACTAAAGATAAACAGCATAGCACAGTTATTTCAGACTTAAAGAAGATGAAATGTTATACTATAGGATTGAAGCAACATAACTAAACAAAAAAACAAAAAACACTAAGTTAGGGTAATCAGAGTGTTAAACAAAACTTAGTATGCAGACAAAAAAAGTTTGCAGGCACTGGCATAGATAGCATTTTCTGGTTTAGGAGATTAAAACTGCAGAATATGAATAGCTTTTTTCCTGAATAGATCAAGTGCAGTCATTTCAAGTATTGGTCGTTCTTCATCCACAATGTCATACAACATATTTAACTAAACAAACGGTGATAATGCCCTTTTTAAATAACATGGAAATAATAATTGTTTAGTTAGAATTATGGATAAAGTTAATAATATATAGTTGCAATATAAAATACAGATCATGAAGGAGGAAAAACTGTTTTGAGATGGCCTCATCCTCCCTTTCCTTTTACATACAGACTGAATAAAGTCATGTCTCCTTGATGAAGCTTCTGGCATGATTTAGTGGCCGACAGCTCTCCCCAGAAGCTGTTGAAATATCACTTTAGTAGATTTAGTTTTGGACAATAAAACACTGTCCAAACGTAATTAAAAAACCTGTATGCTCCTTCCTTACAAATCGTTAACCTCCAGCGATACATTTCAGAAATCACGCCATAAAGAGCAGAGATTTTAATGGGCACAAATCAAATATGGCCCACGTTAATTTAATTAAGCCATGCCACCCAAACGTCCGGCCTCGATCCAAATATTTGAGAAGAGCAATACTTTTCCTCCTTCTCCAAGTTGATTAAAATATGTGATATTTGACATTAGTTTAGTTTTTATGGCCAGTGAGGTAATTGATTGTGGGTAAATGGCTTGTCAGAGTGCTGCGTGAGTGATGTAATGCTATGAAGTCTATCGTTTGAATTGCCCCTACGTCTATTAAGAGAAATCGACTTCTGGGCCCATTATTTGATTATCTTGCTGGAAGTTTAGGAAAGGAATCACAGAGACAAAACCATTTTAGTTTTTTTTTCAGCTGGCACTTAATTCTGTCGTTAAATTGCAAAAGACAAAACCTCAAATCTTTGAAAACATTGTCAGACAGCGTTGTCATAATAATGTCCTAAGCTATTGTATCCACTGTACAGGCCAATTTACAGAAAATGAAAATGGCAATATTGTTGTGAAATATTGTACCCTTTTAAAATGTATCAGCTTTTTTAGACAAGGCACAGTTGTTTAATCTGATAATCACAGTTGTTCAGTCAATTTACAAGAAACCTAGAATAACTATGTGACATGTCATTTCTAAAACTGACTGTAAAAGATTAAGGCCGGTGTACATCATTTCATATTGTTAGTTATTTAAATCTTTCTCAATAATCATTGTTTTACATGCATCCTTTTTCACAAAAGTGAAACACCAGTCTCTCGCCAGCCAATCAACTCTCATCCCACCTAGTCAAACAGTGACCTAGCTTTAGGCAAGACACTGCAGGTGAATAGGAAAAATAAATTAATACATACATAGCTGTCCATGTGAAACTTCTGCTACTCATAAAAATGTTTTACAGGTTTTCCATTGTGTCTACTTATCATATAGAAAAAATGGATTGTGTCAAATGATTGGTTTTGTTAAGTATTAGATGTCAATTTATTTATAGAGGGAATTCTGAAGTTATAATATTCCATAGAACTCTGTTTTTGTATATTCAATTTAGTACTAAAACACTTTTAGGGGCCATTGTTTCCACATGAAAGCCTATAAGGAGCAAACTGACTAAAAAAAAAAAAGAAAGAAAAAGTTTTACCTGCAGTATCTCTCCTTAACACCAGAGTTGCCAAGTCCGACTATGGGCTTTTGGGCTTGCTCCTGACCAATTTGACATCATAGACAAGAGCATTTTTAGCAGTTTTTCCAAATTTGGTTCAAGAAAATGTACTCACTAATGACAAAAATGTAGACTTTTAGCATATTTTCACACGTTAAATCATTGATTAATGATCAAATACTATTTAAAATATGTCATTACCATTTAACCTGCAGTTTCTTGTTTTGGACTTTTTATCAAAGGCTAGGTTGCGTGTTGCTCTCTGAAATTCTGGCAACCCTGTTTAACACTGACTTTTTAGAGGGATTTAACAGTTAGCAATGTTTTCATCTTAAGTCAATTGAAAATGATGAAAAATAAACATTCACCTTGCCATCCAAAAGCATCTATTGTTTTTTATGTCTTTGTATTTAATGTCGCTTTTGCTTAGGTCGTACACCACAGCTGCCATATCCCTTTTTGATAGATAAATCGCCCCTCCAGCAGCAGCGGCAGCTCATTTATAGCCTTTAATCACACAGTGTCATGTTCCCATAGGCTGTGAAAGCACTTGAACACGTTTCACCGGGTCCTGCATCAAGGTACAGCCTAATACCTGCTCCTAATTAACACGCATTTAAAAATACTCATGATGCAAATTAGCGTTAACATCCCGACGCAGAGTGTAGGATCACCCAATGACAAGACAAGATAATTCGGCTGATGCATATTTATCTCATGCTAATTGGCGTGCATGGCTAAAGAAAAGCGCACACTTAATTAATTGACACGGAGGGGGGCGAGAATGAATGGGAGCCACTCAATCTGGAGAGAGGGCGACAACAGCTCAGAGGGGCGGATGTGCAGGACATGGTGTTATGAAAACATGCTTGGCAATTCATGAAATATCAATTATATGTTCAGTCATACACAAACTTTGTAGAGACTTTCAAAATGTCAAATAAACTGACCAACTTTGTGCAATCTGTCACACTGTTTTTGATCACCAGTCATTTGCTCATTTTATTATTTATGATGGGAATGCACATTTAGTGCATTTTTTTCTTTTCTGTGAAGTAATTTCAATTACAGTGCACAAATTATTCAACTCAAACCAACTTGTCTTTTTTGTCTCACAGTGATTTTAGTTTTATAGTGCTATTTAAGTGTCTAGATTACAAATCGGTTAATACATTGTGTTTACGTTCTTGAATGTGATAGTATAAAGTAGAATTATGCATCAGCCGGTTTAAATTTACTTTTTGGAAAACGCCTGACATTGCATCATTGGGGTTTGTTCGCTTCAAAGCAGACTGGAACTTTTTTTGCTTTAACTACTCACTGTTTAGTAGTCCAAGAAGTAAAGCATAAATCAGTGTCTTTGTTTCTGTGAGGTAAGCTTTTGAGTGTTTACATGTAAGATGTTTTTTATTTTCAAATTGTCATACTTTAGCATTAGCAATAACACACAAACACATCCTTTTATAAACACACTTTGGTTCTTGGTTGTGAAGTTTACTCCTGATTTGTAAAGTTCATCACAACTCACTTTTCATTTTAGACTGTGGTAATGAAAACCTCATAGGAACTAAACAGGAAATGAACATGCCAACTGACATTTTGTGCACAGAAAAATACATATCAAAAGTCAAAAGTCAAAAGATGAGAACATATACAGTACAGTCTGCTATTTCAACTCGTGTTGGTTCTGGTCAACACATGGTCACACTAAGCAATACACATTTTTTGTATAAATATTATAGAATGTTGTGATTTCACACTCATGTAGCCTACAAATGTTATTCCTTTTGGTATATTTTTCGGAAATCTAATTGTCCGCTTTAGCCCCTTCATGGAATTTCATTGATTTTTGATGATTGAAATTTCAAGTTTCATTGATTCTTTGACAACAGAGATATAAAGTTTTTGTATTTATTTGATAGAAATAATGAACTTTTAATATGATACTAAAAGCATTGATTGTGTGTTGTGGGACATGGTCAATTTCCTAAATGGGCTCTAAACACTTGTCCTGCTAGTGCGTCTCTAACGGCAGATTTCAAGCTGTTTTTGTCTCTAAAATGGCTGTGTCTGTCCTGCTCGCCCCGTGTAATTCAGTTTGTGTAGTTGGAGCTGTTTTAAAAAGGGGCCCTCCAACACACACACATGCACACGTATCTCATTTATTTGTTTACGGTCTTTTTTTTTCTAATGGAAAGTGATGGGACGTAGGCGCTGGACTTTTCACGCCTGCCACGCTCTCCTCCTCCTCCCTCCCGTCTCTGCTCCAGAATAAGAAAAAAAAGTGAAAATGTTTTTGAACACACATCCATTTTGAGACACAGATGGTCTTTTGAATGGGACTGGGGCTTCAATGTGGGAGTTTACCCTTCGCTTTTGGACCCCGCCCCCGTCCCGCCGCTCTGTGTCCACGCAGCCGTTTAGCTTCTGCGTTTTTATTCTTTCTTTGTGCTGAGAAACTTTGTCTTTTGTGTCGGACCCACGGCCACTGACTCTCTCTGCCTTCTGCTCATCTGCCACGCACTCACTCTGTGCTTACTGGGCTGAAAAAGATACAATTACCAATGCAAACACTAGTGCAGTTTTCTAAAAGTGAAAAAAGACGTTTTTGTTTGCTTAAAAACTTTACTTCTTTTACAACAAAAAATGTCTGACTCTCTCTTCTGCTTTCTTTTTTTTATTCCAAAATGAAAGTTTCAACAATCATTTTATTATAATTTAAATTGTGGTGGAATAGCAAATCTGAGCACAATATTAATGGCAATAGTGCTTTGTAAAATTTTAGGTTTATCGATAATTGTGGTTATTCTTGTTACAAATAAATCCTAAGAAATACAGTTCTTGAAATGTTGATGAATAGCAAAGCCTTTGATAAGAAAGTAAAGATTTCACTGTTCAGTAATAGTGAATTATCTTTAATATGTGATATTTTATCACCGTAACACAAAAATGTTATAATTTTGTGACGTCCCTATTTAACAAATAAAGCATTTACCCTTAACCAACCTTAAGTTCGGTCCTGGATTGGGCAATACTTATGTGTTTCATCGTTGGCAATGCTTCAATGTTCTAACAATTAGAAAATTCAAACCACAATGTTTTAACTCTTGAAAGTTCTCTTAAAAATCTTGAAATCGACTTGTAATCATTTGCCTGAAACTCAATAATTGTTGAGATTTGAACTTGTATGTTGTAGCTTTGCACATTAATTCAATAAAACAGTACTTTTAACAATGTATTTGCCCCTCACTCTGTCATAACATTTAGAAAACGCCTGCTGTGTGACCTCTTGTTGAATTGCTCTGTAACCCAAAACTTTTGTAACACATCTGTATCATCATACACCACCGCAATCTCCTAAATGTAATGGCATCCTGACGCCAGTGGAAAATATGACCTCAACACAAACACATGGCCACTCAAATTAGTCAGGGGAACACTTAGATGAGAAAAATCATTGCTACTGTTTGGAAATGATAAAACCCCAGCTGCTTCTCGCACACATGCATGCACATAATCACTGCTATAACATGTATTAGCTTTCTGCTTATGCCACCAGAGAGGGCAGCTGTCCGACTTGGTGGTCCTCCCGGTCAAGTCGTGTGATGGATTTTACTTGTATGTAAAGTGTAACTAGAGCTCATTCCCAGTGAGGCAATGTTTTATTGTTACACATTCTTTTGTTGTACATGTTGGGTTGGGTTTCGCAGGAACACAGCTGTAGCCAAGGCAATTGCCATGTACTTATTGATATATTTTTGCAAACATAAAGAGTAGAGAAGGGAAATATAAAGACAGGTATAAAAGATCAAATTTGCTATAACAATGGTCAGCATTGTACAATATTGTTTAATGATGTGTATGTAATTGTTGCAAATTCTGCTTTCACACCTTACACCTTATTTCAGTCAGTATTTTTTTTTACCTTTGCAGAGCTTCTACAGTCATTGTCTAAACGTCTTTAGACATTATCTCTCTTCATAACTGAATTAGCTGAAATGTACATAACATTGTATCACAATAACCCAAATTTTCTTTCTTCCTTGGGTGCATACAACGATATGATTAGCTTCACAGTCCAAAAGACAAAAATTATATTCCATTTCCAGAATTTGTGATACATTTATGTTGCATTATGTTATGTAGCATACATTTTTGTTTTTTGATTGAAACCAAATAATTAAGCTACACAAATTCTGGGGTTAATACTCCAATACCAAGGAGACTAGCAGCCAGAGATCCTAAGAAAACAAAAGACTAACCATTCAACTGTTTTGAATGCGTACATACTTTTTTAGAACACTTTGCTTTACTTACTAAAACTTTTAGAAGAAAAGTACAGTGCCCTTTATAATATAAAAAAATAATAATCTTTTAACATCTAGTGGTCTGTGTGGCAGACATCTGTATTCCACACAACAGCACAGTGCATATTTCTCCTTGCACTACAGAGGTAAAGGGGATGAACACCTCTGCTCTCCGTAGGTGGCTGGGGTAATAAACACACTAGCTGTCTTCCTGTCTTGCTTTCTTGGCAGGTTGAGGCCTACTTAACCAGCCGAAACCGCGGCTCTTTTCTAAGTCTCTTTGAATGCTGCCCTTTGTCGGCGACACGCTACCATGTTAACGTCATGTACCGTAGAAATTGCAGCGGCTATGGCTATTAGCTTCGGCCGCTAAAGTACAGAGAGAAAGAGAGCGATCGGGGTTGCCACAAAAACCCTGCCGGCTTCAAATGCGCACCATAATTGCATTGCTGTGAAGAGGGTTAGCCCCCCTTTCCCCTTCGCAACACTCTCCATATCTCCTACCCCCTCCCTCTCTCCTCTCTGCTCTCTTCTACCGCCGTCTTTGGCTTTTTTGTGTGTGCGATTTGTCCCTTAAGCCGGCGTAACGTCTCGGGCCAGGCCGCAGAATGTGGAGAGCAAATTGGAGGCAGAGCGTGAACAATGGAACATGCTTCGCTGCTGGGGCATTCTTCTCCTTTACTGGGAACAGTGGGAGGTGTAGAGGGAGAGAAAGTCATTTTAGTGAGGCTATAGTTAAGGCCTGGCCACATCCGCATGTAGATAGTCAGATCTATAAGTATTGTAGTAAAGGCGTTTAAAAGGCAGGAGTTTGCAAAGAAAGTTTAAAACAACAGAGGCCAGGCGTGGGTTGGGGGATTTGTCTTGGAAGTTGTGTCCAGCCAAACTTCTTTTCATGTACCTGTATGTTAAAGCGTATGTAGTCTGATCATGGGGGAGATAAGGGGACACTGACAGAGGGAGATGACAAGAAAGCACCATACACAGCTCATGCACTATCTAAACAAGGAATATTCTCGGCAAAAGTTTCAAAAAGAGAGACCGCACAATAGGAGACAAGAACAAAACCAAATGAAAACACAAAGATCAACAATAAATAAGCTAACAAAACTTTTGGTTGTTGTTAGTTGGTTGAAAAATATTTTTACTAATGCTACTACTTTTACTACAATATGCTATAGCTTTAACTACGGATGCTATAGGCCGTACATGCACACAAACAGCCCCATAGAAAAAAGTTATTAATCTAACTTTTTGCATATACACTTCTGTTTTTCTTAAGATTTTACTGTTGTATACTACTACAGGTACTACTCATACTCTTGTTGATGAAGTTCTTAAACGTAAAAAGTACATATGAGAAGCTGTTTGTGAATAGCAGTGTGTATCATTCCTATTGAGTCCACAGATTAGCCACAGAGGAAGCTTAGCTGTTCCTGCTCCTGGTCGTTTGATGTTTCAGGAGGTCTAATTTGATTTTTCACCTCCCATTGTTTTAGCACTGTGTGCCTTTAATCCACTTTAAAGTGGAGACAGCTTTTATCCCTTTTCTCTGCCTCTTCTCCCTCTCTCTGCTGCAGCATTGTCTTTGTTCTATTTGTTTCCCAGAAAAATCTCTCATTATGGGAAAGTTGAATATGTTTGCATTGTGAACATTTACAGTAACTTATTTTCATGTTTCTTTTGATGATGAGTTACATGTAGAGATCTTGCTATATAGTTTCAAATGTCCACCATTTTTAAACATGTAATCATGTCCTATTACAATCACTCACAGTTCTTTCTTGCAACACAGTTTAGCATTAGATCATTCCATACCACCATGGACTGCACCTCATCCCAGCTTCTATTGCAGGCTGTATTAACCCTGAAGAAAGGACTAGTGGAGGGGCAGAAGAATGGCCAGAGAAGGGAGGAGGAGGTAGAAATTGTCCCGAGCTAGAAGTACCCCAATGCCCCCATGCCTTACCCCAACCCCCTCCTGCTGCTGCCTTTTTACCCCTCACTGAAAACAGCCAAATGACCAGCCCCTTGGCTCAGTGACTCTGTGCTTCCTATAAGAGAGCTTAATGCACCCAACCCACCAAACTGTTGTATTGTCGCTGCTACCCCCGCTGCACCCACACAAGCTTTAGAAAACACCACACACATCAGGTTCCTTTGTGTCGGTCCAGACTGACAAACTGGGTGCATTTACATCACCTACGTCAGCATCCATCCAACTTTTGCTCATCTCCATTGTCGGGTATGTGGAGGAACATCACGTGGGCCGATTAGAACAAGGAGGGGTTTGGGTGAAGATGGACAGACTGTCAGCACAAGTGTTAGCTGTCTGAACCCACTCCTGTATTTAAAGAACCATCTGTGCGCTGTAACAGACGCACTGGACCCGATGCAGTCTTTTTACACAAGTGACACGATGTGTGAGCGCAACCTGACCAATCTCCACACATACAGGACACACATGTAGGTACAATGTGTCAGGTGGTGAATGTTTTTGTTTTGACTGTAGGATAAGAGATGCAATGAAGCAATGTCCCTGGCAAAGCTTGATTTTTTTTTGACAGAAGTGTATTTTCCTTTTTTGTTTCAAATAACACACATAGTTTCATAAAGGAGCAAAGGACAGTTTCAATAAAAATTACAAACATGTATTAGATTTGATTGCAGGACAAATTTCACTGTGTATTTCTTAAAGTTTTTCTTTTAAGCATTTTAGAAACACAAATACCATAGGATTGTCTTTTTAGCATTACAACCTGAAGCATATCTGTATTGTTACAGTAATTACGCTGCTCCTTTAGTGTCTCTAGTGTCTGTGATGGATTATCTGTATAAAGGACTTAGTGGTGCACTGCTATCTATGCTCATGGCTCACAGCAGGACGCACATAGTGGCACGTGGTCTGGCGCTCACACAGAAGCAGAGATTTGGTGTCCAACGGCGCGTGGATGGTGATCTGTGACCGGCTGTGCGTGTTTCTAACAGCAGTCTAATCCCAGAAGAGTGCTCCTGATAGGTCTAATGACACTCACTATGGGGGTCTGCACCTGTATGTCCAATAGTGTCTGCTGCTGTTACCACACACTGCGACACTTAAACATGATACTTTTGATGGCCTCATAATGGAAATACCCCTACGGTTGTGGAGTCCTTGCTTTTGAAGATATTTAGCCAAAGTTCACTCAGATCTCAGTGTGCTGTCCTTTCATGGATAGTTCTGGGACCCAATTAAATGTTGCAGTGACCCGGGTGAGTCCTGCTCTGTGGGCTTGAGAGATCAACGGTTCTCCATGGTGCAGCAGTGAATGCTCCAGAAAGCCTGAGTGCCCAGTTAGAGCTGTGTCCGAGCACACAGAGGGAAGGATTGAGAGGCATGCTTGTCGCAGGGTTTAGTAATATCAGTAATAGCAATATAGACACACAGCCATCACTGCTTCTTCTTTACTACAAACCACTTGCAATGGTAGATGTGATAGCCAAAACATAAAACAAAACAACTTAGGATACTACTATTGGTACATACGTATTAGACAACTAAGACAGTCAGGTCTACAGTACCAGCTCGGCTTGGCTCTCCTCAATTCTTGGCCCCACTCAGCCCTGAGTGCTTTTCCATTATAAGTATTGAGTGGGGCTGTGTAAAACTGGGCAGATCCAACAAGAAACCAAAATACACAATAATAACGTTTGCTCTACTCCTTTTGTGGCGTGGTACTGATATGGTTCTAATCATACAAACATTGCTGCTACAACCACAGTCAATACAGCACAGCATCAGGAGCACCGACAGGACACAAACATAGTAGCAATAACTTGCTCACCTCTTGTTAAAATGTGGTTCCGTGTTGTTTTATCCATTAACAAACAGGCCTAACTCCCTACTCCAGTAACATTTAGTCCATAAAACATCTTTCTTAAACCACTTTGGTAAAACATAAAGCTGTGTTTTATGTTTTAAGTCTATTCCGATGCTTCAACAAACAGTGAAGCTGCTACAGAGACAGTAAACAAGGAGACACTTCCTGTGAAGTTTATCATGGCCTTCTGTGCATTTAAAACTGGGCATCTACATAATGCACTACGTTTGACATAAACAAAAACAACAACGATTGAACTTGTCTCTAAACTAGTTCAATATTTGGATTATTTTGAACACTTGCATGCTCAGGGCATCAGCATAACTCTTATCTTTTTCATGTGTGCAATCTTTTTACAGAATTGGTTCATCTTAATTCTTTGTGAGTCTTGACATCTTAAGATTCTCCTCATGTCGGATGTTTCCAGTGTTTATCTTTTAGTTAATAATGGTTTAAGACTTTCCTGTAGTGTGTAGCATGTTTACGGGGAACACAGTGATGTTAAGTTGCGCCAAATACAGTAAAATAGGGCTAGGTAGATACTATTGGAAAAGGGATTTAGTAAAATGTAATTTTTCAGATGCTGCATTGTAAACATCTTTTATTTGTCTAATATATCACAGTGTCTTTAGGGTTATTTTTTAGATTTTTATCTGGGATCTTAAAATAGCTAGTCGCTGTTTGTGCATCCTTTAATTAACTAAAATTGTAGTTTCATTGAGTAAACACACTGAACTGTTGTGACTCTTGAGTAGCCACCGGCAGAGTTTACTGTGGTTACTATGCAACCACTCATTCACATTAACACATAACACAGACTGAATGAACTCTTTAGAAAAGTCCAGCTCTCACAAAGTGTCCCACTCTAAAAGGAAACAGTCTACTTAGCGCTCATAAAGTAGGAACTACCTGTTAACTCAAACAGGTGGTCTAACGACTGTCTAGCCGCTGGCTGTGGGGCTAATAGCTTCCTGTTCACACACACATTTATGCAAGTCTACTCCATGGACTGAACAACCACATTCAAGGCAAAGATACTGAAAAATTGACCTTATATGCACTGCGAGTGTCACAATTAGTAAGCTATTTTTTGACTGAGCTCTTCTTAAAGAAATAAAAAGAAGAGACTTATTTCCACTGCCACGCTGCTTCCGCTACAAACTTTCTCTTTTCTTTCAAAGCACCCATTTGCTTCTGTCTAAAGATTGCCCTGGAGAGAGAGAAGCAGCAGATAAAACGGCACATGTAACAATTGTGCGCCTGTGTGTGTTTGTGTGAATGGAGCAAAGTGAGATTAGATTATAGGGTCTGGTCTGTGAGAGGGAGGGCTGCAGGGGGGCAGGGAGGGGGCGCGGGACAGCTAGTGACATGATGGGACTCCTAATGGTCATAATTGGCGGTGGCTTTGACAGCAACTATATGATAGCTCTGTGTGTGTGTGCGACAGAGAAAGAGGGTTTCTTTAAGGAGAAATTTACACAAAATTGCAGCCAGGTTGTCGAAGTGCCTGTTTTCTGCCTGTTTCTCTGCTTTTCTTTGTGCATGTCACATATAAATATTGTCGAAAGGCACTTGAGTTGGTTCCTGACAGGTGTAAAAGGTAGCAGTTAAGCATTCCTCCAGCTGTTTTTTCCCTGCTCTGTATAATGTTGATTTAACACACACAAGACCAGACATTATAGACTCTGTGGTGTCATGGTCAAAATGTTTTTGAATAGACTCTAACAAAGTGACAGTACATTTATTTTTATTTGCCAAAGCATTGTTTTGTTCTAGAAGTGTTATATGACGTAGCATAAAATTTACATAGAATGTTCATTTCATGTGGCAGCATTGAATAACTTTATAAGACACACTATTCAATGTCCAAGGTTGATTTCTGTTTAAATTGCTTCTACATATAGCCTAATATAGACCAAAAGGGACTCGCTATCAAAACACCAATAGTACCTGAATGAAGCGCACTATTCACAAGCCAAAATGCTTTCTCTGATCTCGGTTCAAAGGCGGCGTGACGGCGCCTCAAAGCATTCTGGGTAAAGTGAAGAGACAGAAGAAAGCAGGAATGATGCAAAAAGAGCCAAAGATCATTGAAGACACATCTCTGTCCCCAGTGCTGTCAAATCATTCAGAGCACCCACGGATGCACTTGTTCACAAGAGAAGATCCTCCATCAAATGCAAGCTTTTGAAAGTTTCGAACGATAAAATGTTGTGTGTTACTTCTCCAGCGAGAAAGTAAAGCAAGTATCCTCTATACTTTTTACTTATCCAAAAGTATTTTCCCAAATAAAGTATTTTGTAAATCTTATACCTAGTGTATTTACTTAATAATTGTATTTCTTCACAGATAGTAACATTTTGAATATAGTTTATATTTACTACATGTTGGAGTACTTATCCTACTTGTGCATATACTTTATTGATGTGTGACAGGATGATTGTCTTAGCAGTAAAACTAATACTGGATGTCTGAGCGGGTGGTTCACCGCTTTGTAAAATTTCCAGCTGCTTTGAAAGTCACAAAAACTCCAGACACATACTTTTTCTCTCCCCAAATGTGGAAGCATAAATGCAGTTTTGAATAGAAAGTAAAGATACAACATCAAACAGACAATACAAACTTTTAAAGACGGCTTGACATTAATCTTATGGTAGTGAGTCATCCTCTCTTTTAGACAGCTACGTGGTTAGGCTTATGATGGATGGAGGGTGGGATGCAAGGGAAAACAATTTGTAGGAGAAATTTACGCCTCAGTTTGGCCCCATTTGTAGGAGGCATGCAATGCTTTACGGCACCTGTCTGACTTGATTTCCTAGATCTTTATTTCAATAAGTCTTATGGGCATGAATTTGATTGTAAAATAGCATTGTCCATCAAATCCAACCTCACTCATCTATAAGCTCTACATTTAATCTTTCTTTGTCTGGTTGGCGCAGAAGAGTGATACGCCGTCAGTAAGGTTTCAGTCTTTGTCTACTTTGGTGGTGCACAGCTGGACTCTTGCCCCCCTCACTATGGATCCAGAACAGGTTGCGTCTGTTTTTCTGAAAAGAAGGCGTCACGGGTCAACGGTAAAGGTCCGATGCTGCTTTCCCATTGGTCGACCCTTACTTCCTACTTCCTGGATGACCCGCCGCCATCTGGGGAAGTGATTGGCTAAAGGCCGAAAGAGCAGGATGAAGACGTCCCAAAGTGGCTGAGGCGGGATGGGACGTGGGTGGGGAGTCTGGGGTTGCCCCTCGGAGGCCTGTCACTCCAATGAGTCGTAGTACCGCTGCTAATGATCAAACCAGCCTGGTCACGAAGGTTTTGACTGAGGCTTTTTGTATGACTTCATTTTAACTAATAGTCTGTGGAGGCACTAAAAACATGTACCTGATGTAGACTTATTTTCAAGTTGTTTGTATCGGATAAGAATAAGCACAGACAAATTAATAGACATATGAAATCTATGAAAAGTTAGTACATTTGGTCACACTTTTGCTGTTAAGTTTTTGTGTACTGTGGAATTTCTACATCTGTAAACATGACTAGACTAGATGATAAATATGTCTTCAATTATTTTTTAGAAACTGGACAATAGTCAATGAGATAGCATATGTTTTGATACAAGGATTCCCACTTTCAAATGTACTATTAGGACCAAATCTACGGCTTCTAAGTGAAGGAAAAAACAACAACTTAAATATACAGTTTTAGTTGTCAATCTTTCCTAGTATTTCCTTCCACCATTCCTATATCCTCTCTTTCCCTCCTCCTTCCTCTCTCTTCCTCTCCTCCGTGCGTCTCTCCTGTTTATGAAGGTAAATTTATAGGTCTACCAGGAGCTGTTAGCTGGAGGTGGCCTCCGCTGCTCAAACCACAACAAGGCTTCTCCCTCCACATGGAACACAAATGCCATATCGCCCACAAGCTCCCACCTACCTCTATCACTGCACCTACTCCACCACCGCACCCTCACCTCCCATTATGCACTAATGACTGGCCCTGTGCGGCCCCCCTCTAGAGTAGACTTGATCATATTTCTGATGAGTGGTTTGCTGCCTTTTCCTTTTTTCCCCTAACTTTATATTGCTCCATCTAGCATTTGTTTTTTATTGGTCTACCAGGAGCAGTTACCTAGTGGTGGGCTCTGGTGCACATGTTGTACGCTTCTTCACACACTGCTTCTGCTGGCTTCACTACATTGAAAATCATTTATAGTTTATCTTCTCTGCAATTGGAGTCGCTGTTGTATATCAGTATTTGTTCTTATAAGTAATAGGCAATGCACAGTCACAATAGTCTGGAGGGCTATATTTCTGTCATAGTAGTAAGCTTACCCGATCTCCATTTCTCCAGTCTATAAAGTGTGTGAGAGTACTCGACAAAGACAAGCAGCAGTAAGAGTTAGCATATCACAGTTTTTGTGCCCTTGGAATCGAAGCAGAACCTCTTATAACTATATCAGGAAGAAAGTTTAGAAAATGTATAGAAAAAGTCAAGTAATTTACCGTATTCCTTAACATGTTTTTCTAGAGTTTTCTGTTGAAAATTCAAGTACTGTTTAATGTGTATAATAACATCTTTTTTTTTTCTCTCTTGCATGTGGTGTCATCCATCTTTACAATTTCATTCCGTCAATAGGTAAGTTGCCTTATTCTTTTACTTCACTTACACATTTTAAGACATTCTTGCACCTGTGAGTGACATCATCAAGCCTGAACAGAGTGGTGCAGTGGGGATCTGCGTGGGGTACAGGGGGTGAGGACTTTTATGAAGTCACGATGAGAAATGGCTTCGACTTGTGTGGCTGGCTCTTAAAGCAGTCCTGGGCCATTCAGCTGAGTAGGGTTACAGAGTATCAGTCAGGCCGTCCTGAATGGGAAATGAGCTCTCCTCACACACCCTAATGATAATAGCTTTGAGCGCACACATCAGCGCATGTGTCTGTGGTAGCGCTTAAGATCTTGCTCCTGAAGTGACTTAAGACCAGTGCCTCAGTGGCTCCAATTAGTGGATCACAAACAACTCAGCCAACACTAATGACTGACTGTGTCTGACCACAAAGACTTTAACCACTCTGGCTTTGAATATGATTTACTACGGTCTGACATACAGCATTGGGCATTTTCTTGAAATGGCACACAATTATGAAATCATTTTAATCAAGTCATTTCCTGTAATAATTTCAAATGTGAAAAATGTCTGAATGATTTCCTCTAGTTATTTAACATGAACATATCATGCTTTATAAAGGCTGGAAATATGACATGAAAATTGTGAACAGTACAGACAACGTAAATTAAAATATATTTAATAAAATGGCATTTGTTTGGAATAACAAGTTAAAAGTAACATAGGTTCTTTTGTATGTTTTCATTAGTGATTGCATTGCAAATAAATCCTCTCCACATAGGCTATGCATAAATTTATATGTGCAGAAACCTAAATTTTGTTCACCTTTGATTCAGATTGGAAATGCAATCATTTATGTTGCCTTTTCACTTTTGATCTTTTATTTCAGTCATTCTTCAGTTCTGTTGTACCTTTTACTACTCATACATATCAGTTTTAGCTCCTGAGGGCAGCAGTAGCAGTGTCAAGGATTTTACTGATCACTGTCGTCTACTGGGACCAAGGTGACACCTTCTCTCACGACCCTAAACATGAGGCTTGTGTGCACGTGAATAATGAAGGAGCTGTATGCAGACGTATTAAATATGTAACAACATGAGTGGAATATTCAGTATGTCACTCCTCTGGTAGAAAGACAGTTAGACAGGCAGGTGTTGAGCTGAGAGTTTTGTATTATAACCATATATACTTTATAGGGATGGACTACAAGTATTTGAAAAAGTCAGTTACTAGTATTTACTAAGTTCTAGGAATTACTATAACTGTTTAGTATTTGTAGCACATTTAATATATGTTTTCTAATTCTTGTTTTACCTAAACTTAAGTATTCTAAGTAATCACTGTATGTAAAGACACACTTTTACCATAAGGGAATAATCTGGTCCTGATAAAATATTAAAGTGTATGAGACAGGAGATGAGATGGGATAGAACATGTAAACAAGCCCATTCACCCCACAATGACACAGTAACTCTTAAACCGAGGGAAAGTGAAGAGGGACAAAAAGCATGTCTGTGGTTTGTTTGCACTGTTCGACTGTCTGGGTGCCAGTGTCTGAGGGTGCTGGCTGAATGGAGGAGAAAATTAGAACTGATATGATAGTCACGCTTTACTCTTTGAATGTCTGTGTGTGGTGAGAGTCGGCCGAGCACACCACCAAAGCAGAATATCAACACGATTTAGGACTAAGCGAAACGACAAAGATACAAAGAGTAGTTTACTTTGCTGTATGCGTTACTATGTTGATGTCAGCTCAACTATGGAGACCTGAGCAGTGAGGCGGTGCAAAAGTTCTTGTTAAAATAGTAATTATCTTCACTTGTACGGTGTAATGGAATTTGTAAAAGCATAATGTTTTGCTTCAAGCTAATTTGTTGTTTTGCAAGCAGTTTAAAGATATGGATGAGTTCATAAATATTGAGTGAGATCTTCCATATTTTCACTTGCGTCACTGCCACATTTGTTCTGTGACCCTAGGTTAAGGTAGCTTTATGTCCAAAAACACCATTGCTGTCCCTTTGGTGTGGATATGGGTTGCAATGACTCTAATCTCGGGTGATCAGCGAGGCATATACTAATACTACGGTCAGATAAGTGTTGTAAAAACACAATTAAAATGCTCGTTGGACAAACAAACTCAACCGTATTTTCCTATTGCATCACAAACCTCTAATGAGTCTGGATCCCGAGCTGACTTTAAATTTTCACACTTGAATAGTAGAATATGTAGTTGCAGAGGTTTTAGTCTATGGTGCATTGCCATTTTTTTCCCAACATTGGCCTTCAGGGAGTCGCTGGAGAAGTGTATAGTGCTAACAACTTGTTCTTATGGTAATGAAGGCTTAATGTCCCCAGTATACAAGCTATATGGACAACAGAGTCAGTGAATCTTAAGTTACAAGTTGTAAGCGAACAGAGAAGAAAGAAAACTGTTATCAGCAAGAGATAGATGCTGAACAATTTGGGAAAAAAATGTTAAATTGCAGTTGCAGTTGCGCTTTGATTAGTGAATTGTGTTTTCATTGAAGGACTGTTCACAATGCACATCTTGTGACTTGGAGAAATAAGAAGACTTGAAATGAACTGGTATATTTAAAAAAACATGTCAGATTGTGTTTGTTGTGGTTTAAGCATTGCATTTTAAAGGAAAATGAAACTTGAAGAATACAACTTTTCAAACTACAAATTCAATTTCAGTAAATCTTGCAGCTCAAGATTCGTTCTTCTCTTGCCTATTTATCAGTTATCAGTTTTGGCATATTCATAAACAGTTGTGCAGTTTTGATTGACACATGCTGGAACCAATAGGGTGCAGGTATAAATCCCCCCTCAGGAATATGGCGGTCCTAATCAAGCCCTTGTAATACACTAGTTCTCGTTAGCTCCCAGGGGCTAATTAGCATTCTAATTACTGATTGCAAATTAGCGGCGTGTAGATTGTGTGAGTGTAGAGGCTCGAGAGGGATGCTCAAACAGACATAATTCTCTCTCTCTTACACACTGAGTGATCGTTGTTAAGAAGCTTATCATGCTCTTGCTCCTCTGTGCATTTCCAGCCCCCCTCCTCGCATCTATGGTGTCTCATTAGGATCATAATGCAGTATATATACACACGCTTTAATGTGCAAACACAATGAGGCCACGCCAGGCAGATACGGTCATAAAAACACATACATAAAACATTATATACTGCCAAATTGTTGCTGTTGTTTCTTCCAATTAACTCCTCTGTGATTTAGTGCTCAGGTGAGGACTGACAAACCACTCATTTGAGATGCGAGACTCTTCACCTAAGGCATAATTCTTTATAGTGTTTTTGTACAGTATAAGTTTGTTTGTTGCTTAATTCGTGGAGGTAGGGGTACAGTGCAGAGGAGTAGGTAAGAGTGAACTCAGTGACAGACAATCATCGTGTTATCCTGCTCACTTAGCTGTGTTAACAAGCCTGCGCTGAGGTGCACTCCAGTCCAGTCTCACTTTGGACATCAATGACTGCAAGCCATTATGTTGTTTCACTAAGGTACAATTTATGATTTGACAGATTACATTGTGTTTTTTGATCAGACAAGGCTGTATGATGATGGCTTACAACTGGCAGTTCCTTAAATTGCCCCAGTTACTGAAACATTTTATTTTTATATATTGTGTATGGAATTGCAATAGCAAGTTTCTTGTAGTGAATTAGTAATGTAGGAAAGGTTCATTGTAAAAATACAACTTCCAAAATAATTGGACCACTTTTATTATCTTTTCAAGCTTGTAAGAAGGAGCAATGTGAGACACCACGTGAGTATTTGGAAAAAGCTGATTGACTGTGAAATGGTGCTAAAACTGCTTAACTTTGTCTAAAAAACATTTCTCAAACAGCAAAACATTTCTCAAACAAACGTAGAAATACAAGGAAACGTCAAAATACTTATGATGAGCATGTTTTCACTCCTACGAAAAGCCAAAATGTAAAATAGCCACAAATATTAACATTTTCTTTGAGTTTAATGCGAGTTTAAAGTCTAGGGTGCAAATTACTAAAATGGGTAAGTTTAGAACTGGGGCTTGGGTTAAACCCAAAGAAAATATCGCCACGTGGCTTCAACCAAAATATGTGATTATTTTATGTTTTGGCTTTTCGTAGCATGTTGATGTTAAAAAGGCATGGAAACGTGCTTATTCTACGTTTTTGACAATTTGTTGTGTTTTCTTCTGAGACTGGGCTGTTCTCAAACTATGTAAAATAAAAAAAAAACTGGTTGGTGTTTATTCTCTAAAAGTTCACATTCAGTGAGATTAACTCGATCAAATTCAATGACTTGAGTGACCAATGATAGGGGTCATCTTAACGTTATATAAGCTAGAGTTCTCTTCAGCATTTTTAAAGTCCCTCGTTAAAGACAAATGAACTTCTATAATGTAAATGTCACACTCCATATTGTTGCACTTCCACTCCACAACCTGTTAATGTTTGAGCTACTTTGTAATCACACACATGCACTAACTGTCAGCCAGGGCATTGTCTCGTCTTAGTGGGTCGTCCTGCCCATATTGGCTGTAAGAAAGGTGGAAGAGTGAAATTGGAGTCCCTCTCTCTCAGTCTCCCTGTCCGTGCGTGTGATGTGATTGATGCTCCACAACCGGTGTTTACTCTTGTTGACCAATTGAAAAGTCGGTGTGGCAGGCAGGCCCAGGCACAATGGGGAGAGGAGCTAAAGTGGCAGTGTGAGGCGCTCAGCACTGACACAGAGACAAATAGATAGAAAGCAGTTAGAGAAGAGAGGACAGTGAGGAGAGAGAGGGGGGCAGAGGAGGAGAGGAGGGTGAAAAGGAAGGGGCATTAAGGGTCATAGCTATAGTGGAAAGAATATTAGGAAAAAAAGAATAAACATACATACTGCTAATGGAATAATAACTTTTTTTATTTTTCAATTTTTATGGTTAATGCCATGCTGTTATGTGTTCTCGGCAAAAATGAAACGTTTTCATGGAGACAGACAACTGGCGGGCAAGAGAAGTTATCTACCTATGATGTAGAATGGAAAAATTGTTTGCAAACCAGCCAGGAGCATCTGCCCAATACTTTTCAGTTTATTTAGAAAGCACATATATAGTAATCATTGTTGCTTCCCAAGCCTTATAAGAATATTGTGGCCAGACAGAAAGAACTCTGTGCGGTATCTCCTAGCTACTCCTGACACTGGGCCTTCAAATGAGAGGCGACAGTGTGTGTTGCAGAGAAGATTGGACCACATTAACTGCATGGCATGTACTGTGACACCCTGAAAGGCCGGAGAGAGAGGCCAATTGAATTCCAGCCACTGCCCACTTGTCCATGTTAAATCGGACTGTGCATGTGTGCTTAAGAGCGTATGGATTCCTGTAGTGTGTGTGTTTGTGGCTTATGGGTGTTTGTGTGTTTGAAAGGTGAAGCGATTTAGCAGAAGAGACGAGAAGGGGGACAGTATCGTTCAGGCTTTTGTTCCCCAGTAAAGCCTTGTCCTGACTTATCTGCTGCAACCATTACTTCCACATCAACACTTGCACACACCACAATTGTGCTTTTCATGATATTGTCTACTCTAAATCAAGTGTCTTAGCATGCAATTATTGGAACACTTAATTGAAAACATACAATTTATCCCAGCTTGGGCCTGGCACAATGAAAACAAGAGCTTCTGGCTTCATAGAAATGAATACCTGAAGAATGCATTTCTTGAGAAATGTGTTTGAAAATATCTGCTTTAGTATACACCGTGGCCTCTGTTAACACTGCAATTTCTTCCATTCAAACAATTTCTGCATAAAAGGTTGTCTGTTTTCTTTCTTACCTGTCAAACCTGTCCTTTGGACAGATATTTGACACATATAATCAAGACATCACTATCTAAAGAAAGCACGGCATTCAGCTTTGATGCATTTAGTGAGGCTCATTTCCTCGTTTGACCACAATGAAAGCACTTTGAGATAGAGAAATGGCTAGAGGAGGGGCTGTTCTCTATGTGTGTGTGCGTGTGTGTGTTTCTTAATAGAAGGTGGTTAGAGGTGTCACCCTGCACCCATTTTAATGTGCTCCACAATTACAGCTGTCGTGACTTGAAGATATTTTGCCCACACACACTAAAGAGGTGAAATATGGCAGACAGAACAGGCCGGGCTCATAAAAATGCCTGGCCGACCTGCATATGTGTGTGCGTGCTCGTGCATGCAGTAAAGATGCACGCGGCTGCACACTTCGGCCCTGCGCATGAATTATTATACTGTGTGTTTGTGCGGATGTGTAGGCTTGTTTGTGTGAGCGCTTGTGTGTGGCAGGAACAATATTTGCTTTGTTGAACGAGCCCCTCGGTGAGTGTCACGGCTCTGCTAGTATTCCTGCTGCAGCAGTGGAGCGGCCGCTGGGACAGTAAAACACAGTAAAAGTCACACACTGGAACAAGCGCTCTAGCATCAGTTTGATACAACAGCAGTCATCAAGAGCCAGTTTGTGTGCTGGGATATTCAGTCAAATAAGTATACGCTATAAAAACAAAATACTAGGATGTAAAGTACAAGCAAGAACAGAAACGTGAACAAAGGGAGAAAGATCACTTGGCTTTTAAAGATCATTACTTCTTTTCTAAGTATATCAGATATCCTTCACAGTGTCAAATGTTGTACACACGCAAAATATTATTACTTCACTACCATTCAGGAATTTCTCTCTGATGTGAAACATTTACAACTTTTGTTCTACAATACAATAATACCATAACTATATTAAAAAAGAAAGTGTTGCTTAACATCTTACAAAAAATGATTTGTATAAGCTTTTAACTGCGCCATAACAATGATTATTTACATTGATTCATATGCTTGGGTAATCTTAAGATAAGATAGACAAAATCAGATAAGATATATTTATTCATCCCACAATAAGGAAATTGTTCTTTTGAGACTGTTTTCACAAGCGATCTATCTCTGTCCACTTGGCTGTACTGCTTTCTACAGTTAAAACAAAAAAACTGTATCAAGTTACTAGATAGATACTAGATTGTTTCTAATGTTTAGCGGTTTTAGATCTATATTTTGATTTACAATGACCAACTTATTCAATGATTATGTACAAATGTTATAGTTTAACATTGGGTACTAAGAATATATATGTCTTTTTAAAGTGAAAATGCAAAAAAAAAAAAAAAAAAAAAAAAAAAAGGCTTTCAAACAGGTGTAATGAAAAGGCTTCCTTGAAAAAGTATAGACCCCAACATTCTGCATCTTCTTTTTGTCCATCCTTTTTAAATGAGAAGCACACCATCTTCAGACAAATATGGCTGCTAAATGGTGTGTTGTATTGACTTCACCTCTTTAATATCTGACCTCGCTGTCATAAGCAAGGTAACCCCAGGCTCTGAGTGCTCTATCTCTCTCTTCTTCTTCCTCTCTGTGATTGTGTCTCTTTACCACTCTTTAGCCCCTGTCTTTGAGTGCTCCCATAGATTGGTAACATGACCTCTAACTCTCTAGAGGCAAATGTGCGCACATGAGTAAAAATGAGACCTGAATGAAAAAAATGTCTGAAGAAGAATCGACTCAGTGGTGTTTTAATGTCACACGTTTTAGGCGATGATGGCAGATCACTACACGTGCACACGAACACGCACACTTTTGGCTTGTTTGAAATCAAATCTCACCAAATCTCTATTCTGGCGTCACTGAGCTGAAGATGCAGATGATCACTATTCACACACACATTACATGCATGCACGCTCACTTATATGCAAAAACACATGCATTTGCCCCGCACACAGTTGTACAGATGTGACAATGCTGGGGTAACCCTGGTATATTTATCAGTGTAGGTCTGGAGCACAGTGACTGCCTTTCTCATTTCATAGGCCACCGGGGCAGAACAGGCGTGAGCTTGTTCAAATCCAACCCACCAAGACCAACACACATACACACAGATCTGCATGCACTTTCTTTTAGCAGCTTAACAGATGCCAGCCAGAGTCGCTGGAGAGGAAAGGGAGGCTGCAGATGGGAGGAAGGTGAATAAGAAAAATAGATATTGAGTAATTCGGAGGAGACAGACAAAGGCGGGGTAAAGTATGATCAGCATAGACCAATACATGTAGAGAGACTGTGAATACAGAGATACGGTTCTATCTGCAGATATGGCTTCAGAAAATATTGGATTTCAAAGTGTCATTTTATATTATAATCACCTTTGTATTTGTTTTTGAAATGTTTTGATTCTCTCTTACATATAAAAACAATAGAATCCTTTTGCTGTAAAATGACAAATTTATCAGTTTATAACAGAAAAGAACAACAAAAGCCATAGATTTAAACTTTACATCACTGTAGTTTCCTGTTTTATCCCTTTTATGCCAAAGCAGCATTTGAATTCTTTTTAATTACAAATTCATAAATGTAATGTTAAATTCATGGCGTGTCTGTAACAAGTGACATGTGGGCTTCTGAGATTGTAAGAAAATTTTTAGCTTTAATAAAGGTACTAAATATTCTATAGGCAGAGAATGGCAACAATGAGATGAAAAAAGGACAAGTGCATATGTCAGACTAAGTTTTAAAAATTATTTGTAAAAACTTAAGGTTGTCACTACAAGTATATACACTACATTCACTGATCTTTGCCTTGCTTTTTTTGAAGTATAAGCTATTTGTAAATAATACATTGTTAATTCAATTTCTCTCCTGTATCTTGCACTATTGCTTCTCTCTCCCAGTCTCCCTCTGTGGTCATAAAAGTCCCACAGCAGAACAGCTGGTTGTTTCAGATGAGTACGCAAACACTTTACACCTTCCCTGGTACCATTCTTCTTCTCTCAACCTTGGTGGCTCTGAAGCTGCTCTAGATCTGAACAGAGGGCTGGAGGGGACACGAGGTTAAAGCCCTCTTTGATCTAACTTCGTCTCAGCTGAAGAAAAATAAAGAGTCTGCCAGGGAATAATATACAAGGCCCTGGGCGAGGCCTGGGTTTCACCCGGGGGAGGCAGCCCAGCGGAAGGGCTCTGCGTTAGGCTTGAGTGCTGCCTGAGCTGAGCCTGCGCTGCTCCTGTTATTGTAACATGGATAGCACATGGGCTAAACTCCCCAGTCATTTATTTAACACACAGGCTCCCCACAGCGTGCCAGATGCCACGAGGCCAAGGGGAGCAGCAAACACCTCATGTGAGCCACACAACTGACCAAGATCAGCAGTGTTTTTTTTTTTTTTCAGTAAATGTTGTATTTTGAATAATATGAACTTCTTTACATTACATTAGACACCACTGTTTTTTAAGCTTTACTAACTTACTTGCTTATTGAAACTGAGACAGTTTTACTACTTTACTGCTCATGAGATAATAGATTTTGAAATATTCAAAACAAGAAAAAGAAATTAGACTAATTACTTAAACTTTTGGCAAAATCACCTTGCTATTTTTCCAAACTTTTTGTCTCCTCGCAGAATTTGCCTTCACAACCATGTTTTGACTTGAAAGCATATGGGTTTTGGACCACACTGAATGGACACTTTCCTCAGCACTGTATTAACCCAGAGTGCTTTACATCTCACCCAAACACCCACATATCATTACACACACAAATCGCTCCTGCTTAAGTCCATGCCAGTTGGACAGTGGCTGTTGTTGTCATTGCTGCCAACCATGTTCCACAAACAGGCCTTATATCCAACTTGTTCCCATCGGACGCGGGCTGTAGCTCCGAGTCTATGTGCATGTGAGCATGTTTACCCAGCGAGCAGCAGCAGCTGTGTCCGTAATAGCCCTTTAAGCTGCGAGCTAATGACGGAACCTTGGAGAACACAACTCTAACATGGGGAGATGTTTAACCCCGTTTAGCCCCGATCTGGAGACCAGTGAACAAATACAAGGCATTATCCTTGGTTTCTTTACTCCGCACTTTGGGTGTGTGTGCAGAGAGAGTGAGAGAGAGAGATAAAGAAGAGAGAGAAAAGAAAGAAAACAAGAAAATAAGGAGTGAAAAGATGGAAAAAGAAAGAATGAGAAGAGAAAAAATGGAAACATGAGGAGTGAGAAATGAGGAAAGGGAGATGTATAGGAGTTAGGACAAGGGGGAAATATCTTTCACCCTATATATCAGCCCCTTTCTCACCCGTAGTCTTGGCAACAAGACCCCACACAGAATCAATGGTCCCGAATTTGACTTCCACACACACATGAAGTTGTGATACACAAAGACAAATACACACTGCTGTTCGGGGAGCAAGAGGGGGCAGGTGGTCTAGTAGAGTGTATATGCGATGGGGAGCATTGGGGTGGAGGGGGTTGCTATGGCTTTTAGGGTCCCGCGCACTCTCATCGCTCAGACCGCAGTCTATTGTCCCGGCCCATGAAGTGACTGGGAGCTCTAATTAGCAAGTTAACAAGTTAAGAGGTGGAGTCTGTCAAACGCTTAGCTCTTTCACCCCTGAGGTCAGCCCACCACCGCTGGCCATGGATATGTATGTATGTGTGTGTGTGTGTGTTTGTGGTTGAGGTTTAAGGGGTTAGGCAGAGGTGTTGCCAGAAGGTCAGATTATTGAACCTGATTTTATTTGTAAAACGCTTATTAAGACTATTCACAGTTTGATACCACATTGATATTAAAAACACATTTTAAGACCTTTGTGTACATTTTAGTTTATCCAATGAACTTATGTCACCAAATCAAAACTGTATTCATAAAAGAGACACAATGTGACTAATTTTCGCATTTGCTGAAAAACACTGACCAAGCAAAAGTGAATGTTTTGTTTATTCCCATTGTCTGCTCTAAAGTTTAAGACTAGCTTTTTGAAGTCAAACTAAAATAAGCTAAAGTAGGCTACTTTTATATTTATGGATTGTATATTGAATTACTTATATAGTTAATAGTTAATACATGACGTTTTTCTGCATCATTACCTAGTAAAATGTGTATTTTTATTATTATTATTATTTCTATGTTGATTATGGGCAACAATCCAGGCATATTGCTTTGACAACTCCATTCCAGACTTAGTATTTTAACACATTGTATTTTGGATTCTGTTAAAATGTGACTGTAGTAACTAGTCATTTTAGCAGATGCATGCAGCTCTAAATGGGCAGATCACATCATTAGGGCAGAAAAAAAGCTGACAGACTTTAGAAAAACATTCTTTCACTTTTAAACTAAACAAATACATCACTTTGTTTTCCATTCAAAATTGACACTTTCAAATCCACATTGGTTGTTAAACAGAATATTCGTGCAGTAAAAGTGGCACAAGCTTATGCATTGTAATGTGACCAGTGTTATTAGTCCATGTGAGTTTGGTGAGACTCCAGTGCTGTAATAAAGCGCGGTCAGACTCTAGCTCTATTCTGGGCATCTTAATGAGCTTTGTCGGGACTCATTTGTAACCAAACCTGCCACAAGAGCAGTGTCACAGGGAAAACCAACTCCAAATTCCTGTCTGTGCCAATATTTTAACCCCACTCACCACATGTACTTCATTCTCCTAATTAATGCTTAAATACCATGGGTTTAATTGACTGACTGTAGGCCAGATGGTGTTTAATTAAATTTAGGTTTAAATAAAACTGTATTTTTTTGGAAGAAACAGAAAACAGATACTCCATTTGTAGCTTCTTGAGAAATGTGTGATGACTTTTACTTAATACTGGAATTTGAGAGCTCAAGTTTTCTGGTAGGCCTTCGTCTGCCTGTGTGGTGTGGGTGTGGTGATGCCTTGAATGCTCCTTAGCACACCATCATACATAGAACTGCTTTCACAATGTTTCATTATTTTCATTGCTCAAAAACATACTTTGAAACAGTGAGTGAGCACACATACCCACAGATTTAGCTTGGCCTGATAGTGCTGCATGCTTGTCTCCATGAGGATGTCTAAGATAAAAGCCATAATGTGTAGAGGGATTAGAGAAAGAGATGCTGTCTGTCTAGTTGACGCTGTCCGTCTATAGTTGGCTGGAGAACGGGACGTAAGCTAGATGTTTGGGATCTGGTCTGAACTGGTGTGAGAGACGTCTGGCTCTTGAAGCTTGAGACAGTGTTTTTCTTGCTTTTTTTTCACTCACCTGAATGTAAAGTGTATTGGTCAAAGGTTGATTTCATTCACAAATGTTGAATTAGCAGCATAATTAACAGCATAGCTTTTATTTTTGCACAGTGACAAACTCTTGTAGTTATCCCATGCTGGCTCAACTTTTTGCTACAGCTTGGTCTGTCAGTGGCAGCTCTTTCTGCATACATCTCCCTTGTTGATAAACAAATAATTCCTCTGTACAGACAAATTAAAACTATTTTCATGGAGAAAAGAGGAGAAATTTACATTCAGTTACACCGTGCCCCCTTAACTGTACATAAACTTGTATCAAAATCCCATGCATCACTTGTAGTATATTCATCTTCGCAGTAGAGGTATTTTTAGCAGTAATTTACCAATTGATTGCTAAACATTCTTACAGATAGTACATACATACATACATTTATGAAAGTTATGTGGAATTGATAATGTCTGTGTTCTAAATGTGATTGTTTCGAGTATTTCTGTTTCTCAAACTTGCAGTACTACTGAAGTCCCTCTTCCAACTCTCTCTCCTTCCACTCCTGCTTATGCACTCACAGTCTTTCTCTGTGTTAATCTATCTGTCTCTATATCACTGCGTCAATGAAGTGAACCTCTCTACCTCCCACAAAGGCAGCACCATATTTCTCCTCTTAAACTGCGGGGCCAGCGTGCATTATCCCATTCTGCCATGGACCCAGCGCTACAATGGAAAAGGGCGTCCTTAAATGTTTGTGTGTGTTCATGTGTGTGCAAATTAGCAGTTCCCCACCCATTTTAGCTGGACAAAGACCCCAATTTGTCACTTCATGTACAGCTGTTGACCGGCCAAGGTTCCGTTTTGTATGTGTTTATCCCGTGTGTGAAATTGGGGGGTTGGAGAAATGGCGTTGAGGCAAGGCAAGCCAGGATAACCCCTTCTTTTCCGAGAGGAGGGGTATGGTAGGCTTGGGCTGAGGGGGATAGCTGAAGTAAAAGGGGCTAAACGGTTTTGTGCCCCCGTTTGCTGTGGGAATGTTTGTGTTAGAGGACAAAGCAAAAGCCACTGCTGCTGTGTGGGAGAGGGAAAGTCGAAGGCTCTGAGGGGTGAGGGTGAAGAACAGAGGGTAGGGCTCTGTCGTCATAGAAATTCAGTGAAAATGCTTCATCAACTTTATTATCCAACTTTTTGGCTGACAGATTTTTTTTTTTTAATTTTTACCATTTTGTTGACTTCCTATAGCCAGAAAAGTAACCATCATATTACATTGGCTAACTTCCCTCGTTGTGATATAAAAATATATTGCAAAATAATAAAAAACATCAAATTGGGATGTCAGATGCACTTGTAAAAGAAATAAACCACTTTATTTGAATCTGATAAGAAAAGGATGAAAGAAATCTGCATGCAAAGACAGTAAGGCCAAAACCCAAGCACAATATGAGACAGATCCCAATGATGATAGGTCTATACATTTTTTTTTACCATGTCCATCCACTGGTCCCCAGCATGGTGTCCTGTCTGCAATCCTGCTTGTTCCCCTGGCTGGCCCCTCATGTTGTGACTCCTGACAACTCCTCCAATTTGCTCGGCTGTGTGAAGAGCCAGAGTGCACATTGATATCTTCCCACCTCCACACGGCAGACGGACACACACTCAAATCATCAATATTCCCCCATTTATAAATGATCTGGCCCCAGGATCTCGTTTCAGACCTGCTGGGCCCCTCCCTGTCACACGCACACTTTGGCGCAGTCACACTCCTGACTGGTCATTGATTACCTTCTCAGATTTAACGCTGCTTCATCCGCTGTGTGGGAGCTGTGGGGACCTCTGTGTCTCTGCATGTTCAGCCATGTCTGTGTGGAGGGCTGGAGGTGAGCAGGTGCCCGTTGTGCCATCCAATTATTGTACCTATATGTTGAGGTCATATTCACTCTCTCTCCGCAACCTTTGAAGCTTCTGTTGGGGATATGCCTTTTGTGGTCTTGAAAAAAACAGAAAACACATCCAAGCTTCTTAAATATACACAATGATAAGTTTAAGTGCTTTGAAATTTGCACGTCCTGACTTTGGAGAATAAAACACTATAATTAGATGTGGAACAGACAAAGTGATCTGGAGCAAAATGTATAGTTCTCAACATCAATCTGAATTGTGTATGAAGTGTTTCAGTCCTTTAGTCAACTAATCTTTTGATGAAGTCTTATTCAACGAAAATACCTATTAGTCCATTCTTTATAACAATAAGAAATGCATTGACCCAAAATTTAAACTAAATCCTTTTTCTGATTTTCCTTTTTAGTTGTTTTTAGCACAGTTAGGGTTAGATAAATGGTCTTTTTAGCATGCCATGCCCTTTATTAGTTGTCTAATTTATAGATGGAACTTGCCTTTAGTCAACCAATAATTTCTTTGGTCATCTGCACCCCTAGAAAAAGTTGTTAAGACTTATTTAATTGTGTATTTTTCCTATTCAAAATGTAGATTTCCAATTACAACTCATTTCCTTGGACTTGGCCTCACACTGTGCTGTTTCATTTTTGCACTATTTATTTCCATATGTATAGCAACATGGACATTATATTGGTCTTTTTATAATGGATCTCAACCTTTTATTGTCCATTATCTGTGAAGCTACACAATGTTTCATAACAGCCCTTTCACTAACTCTCACACTGGTGGGCCCTGCTTCACTGTAAGATTCCTTAAAACCTGATCTTGTCTAAATTTGCAGGCCTTTCCTCATTGATTTCCCCGGGTGAAAATAAGAGGATAGGAAAGCATGTTAGACGTCTCCGGAATCAGAGCCAATCCATTAGCAACGATCAATACGCAGCCAGTGAGGGGGAGTTAGGGAGAGGGAGAGAGTGTTGACAAAACCAAATAAATATAGATGCGCAAAGAGAGGAGAAATCAGATTAGTGCTGAGAGAATCTAAGAACAACACTTTTAACCCCTAACCTAACAATACGTGTTTACACCACAGAGGGAGAGAGAGAGATGGAGTGGGCGCAGGAAGGGGTGGAGTCAGACTTTGTGGTTCAGTCGAATTTAACAAGGTTTTTTTCATTTTCTGGGTGGCATTAAAACGTCTTACTTTTCCTCGAGACGACATGGTTCTAACTGTTGACATGCATGCCATTCACATAATGAGTGCGGTAAGCAATAATGCGCGTTTGGATTTATGGTCATCTTGTGGTACTATGAAATAAGTCCATTCTCATATAAAGATTATTACATGGTTTCAGACAGACTCAATGTGGAAATACAAGCCATGTGCTGCACTCTAATGTTCCTAATTAAATTTCTTTTTGTGTTTTCCATGTTCTTTCCAATCGGCTTCTCATCATAGGTAAGTGCATTTTTTTATTTTGTGCAAACAGTTAACAGAGCAGTAATAAAGAACGCATATCAACACACGAAATGTCAACAAAAACAGAACTCAAATACTCATTGGTTCTGAAGTGAACGGGTATAGCTCTTGCAATACCAACAAGAAAAGTATGTATCATTCACTTTGGGCTTTTGATTGATTTTGCACCAGAAAATCCTGGGCCTTTTACAAAACACCTTAGTTGGCTCTGGTTGGATACATTTACATTCATACTTTTGTTGAGTTTATTAAAATGAGAACGTATTACAGCACTTGACAAAATGCAGACACTTTTTTCCATTTAGTTTCAAGGTCTCCAAGCGCACGCACAGCAGGCTCTCATAGGCTGCCTGTGGCCCAGATGGAGGCATAACCTGGCAGACATAACTGTTCCTGATTAAATATTTAAGCGTCATTCAAGTGTCACGTCTTGCATGTTTGCTCTGCTGCTGCGGCAGTGATGCTCCCAACACTGGGATTATTGGCAAAAAGTGTGTTCAGAGCAATGCACAGAGGTAGGTAGATTTGAAGCCATTTTTATCTGTGGGTTTTATGTGTGGATGAGAATTTGAATTATGCTGTCGAGCTCTAGAAAATTCAACTTTGTTTGTGCTTTTTGTTAAAGGTGTGCATTGTTATTTTTTGTATTACTTTCTGTCTCTGTGGAGATTACTGTACTTCACACTATGACATTGGGGAGGATTGCTATGGAAGCAAAGCATCCCCACACTTTCAGGTAGGTATGGCCCGAGGAAGAGGTCAGATCATTATTTGTCAGATTAGAAGTTTCCATTCCGTTATGAGGAAGTTTAATACAGCCAATCCGAGCAGCCAGATAGCACCAGTCTTTGTGTTATAACATTTAGAAAAAAGTTAATAAACACATGGAGTTTAAAAAGATATTTTTTATTTACCCCCCCCCCCCCCCTTTTTTTTTTTTTTTTCTTTAATCACTTAAGATTTTAGACTCCTTTAGTGTTCAGCTAGTTTAAATGTATAGACATTGTGAGGAACATTTTACACAAAGTGATCACATTTCCATTAAGACAAACTAACGGTGGAACCTCCAAAATAGACATAATATTGATATATCACATCACATTTCTGCTGATTTAGATGTAACTGTATAAATATTAACCCATGACACAATATACTATTTATTTTAGACTGTGACGTGATAGCATTACTGATCTGCATTCTATCAATCTCTGGAAAAGCCCGCTGTTACCAACTTAATACAAACACAACATTTAATTACAATCATTTAAATGATTTTTGATATTGTTATATAATGTATATAATCACCTTTTTATGACCTGCCACTTCAACAAGATAGATGCATATTTCCTCCTCCTCTACATAATAGCAGGCTAAAAGACACAACATAATTTCATCTGAAGCTCTACATAGTATCTACCCCCAATATTGCCTCCTGTTCTTTGCTTGCTTTTGTGCGCTGAGTGAAAGATATAATAGCCGGTTTGTCTATGAAGACACTTTGCTTTGTTGTCTTTCTCTATGTATCCTAATGGCTGGTGATTACCCTGCAATGACAGTGTCTGTGTCTGGATGTCAAACAGAGGAGCATACACGTCTGCCTGATTGGTCTTCAGTGAGAGGCAGCCAGCAATAACCCCAGACTTTCTTTCTTTTTCTTTTTTTAACCTAAAGGATAATATACCTTCTCCTTGAAAGTTAAGGTTTTGATTATTTGCAAGTCAGTTGGCAAAACTTCAAAAAGTAACATTGTCCTGTTTCAATTAGATACACATAGGTTTGTATGCAGGTTAAAGTTGTCAGTCAGCTTTGGTTAACTGGAAATTTCAAATTTGCATAAATATTTTTTAACCGAGTAGAAAAATAAATTAAAAACTTTGTAAAACGGACCAAACAAGGCCATTTTCAATTGCCATTCAATGAGAAGAGTAGATCGAACCATGGAACTTTATACGCTCAAATTCGTTTTTTTCTCTGGACTTAACTCAGCATGAATGTGAACACATTGTGAAAACATTGTCCTAAAGGCTTTGTAAAAGCAATATAGTCATGTCTGAATACCCCCTTCTATCTGTCATGGTTTGATAAGCCAGCTTTAAAGAAAGAATTTTAAAACTTAAGACCATGACTGTAATCTGAGAAACAAAAAACAAAGTTGTACTTCTGCAATATGTAGTGACCATGTGGGATGAACTTGAATACAGCTCCTGATACTCAAATGAGAAGTGTACAAGGAAGGAGTAGGGCAAAGGATAGAGGAGGAGGAAAAATCCATTAATGCCTGCTAATGATTGAGGCCAGTAATACTTATCAGTGTTTTAGGGCGAATATTATGGCCATGTAACGAAGGCCTTGATTACTTTATTAGCCTCTTCAAGTCATTTGCCCAGCGCTTACCGATATGACCCCCTCCTGGGATTGCCTTACCTCTTCCCTCTTTCCAAACCTTCCACTAGCCTCACCTCCACCTCCATCACTTCGGCCTACCCCTTTACAACTTTCTTTTTGTCTCCCCCCACTATTTCTCGCCTATGCCCTGTGATGATGAAATCAAATTAGGTTGACTGGATGGGTCTAAATCACAGCTCACGTTGCGGGCAGTGACATAAAGAATGGGTGCGACGAGGTTACCCAGAGTTCACGGCAGATAATGAAAGAGACAGCGAGGTAATAGCATGACGGAGTAGTGGGGTTTGGTACACTGGGGGGGTGGGGTTAATACGAGGGGAGGGGTGGGGGTTCATTTGGAGGGTACCTGCCTATATGACCACTCCATTTGTAGTGAGGGACATCAGCTCACCTCATTTCTCCACCTTTTTGCTTAAGTCTTGTTCCTGTCCTCTCCTTCATCCTGCGCTACTGCCCCTTTTAGCTTTATCTTTAATTTTTTATTTTGCCCACACCCTGTCTTGATAGTGATGAAGGTTTCTCAGTCAATTAAGCAGAGTATCACCTAAAAGGGAGTCCCGTAGGTGTTAATGTTCACGATGTACTGTCAGGGTTAGTCACTTCTGTAATGGGACGTTTCATCCAGAGAAAAACATAGAGCTTTACAATCGACAACCAGAGTGTAATAGTTGTCTTTGGTCATAATGTTACAGTGACATAAATCTATAAGAATCTTGTCTATATATGGCGTGGATGAATAAATACATTTATAATTTAGTGGTAAAAGTTTATTTCATTTCTTTAAAACTGACCTAAGTTGCTGAAATTATAGCAGGTGTAGCAAATATTCTTAAGAAAATAAATCGTAAGGCCATAATTTGCAATGTTATATAATGTTATATTTATAAAAAATAAATAAAGACTCAAATATTTTAGAAAAGATGCAATAAATGTTGATGGAAAGTGAAATTTGTATACAGACACCGGAAGTATAAATATGTACATCAAACATTCACATATGCCGTATCACGATATGTCAGCCACTAGAAATTGTTTGGCTAATTGGTTTCTAATAACTTTGTGAAGATAAACCCGTCTGTTCCCAAAGACTAAACACTTCGTCTGATCAGGGCCATATGCTTGGTGCAGGTGCCTGTGTGTGCGGCTGCTGTTAAGTCAGACCTGCCATGACACCTGTCGCTGTTTACACTTTTTCCTCTGTTGTTTTTTCCCCTCATTACTGAATACCAGTATCCTGTTCTCCTGTCACATGTCAAAGAAATGTCTTTAACACATGCATGCCATCACCTAGTTTGCCATGGCACAATAACATGTTCTGAACTTTGACCTCTTTGACGTTGCTCATTTGCTTCCTGTGCCTCCATAAACAGGGCTGCTAGGGTAAATGAGATCACCAGGGTCAGTACGAACATACTGGGCGGTGTGCCAAGTCACACGGCTAATTATAGCGCCTGCAGCCACCTTATATATATAAATATAAACCTGATTTGTATTTCACATGTCATTGCTGAGTTGCTATCAATGAACATTTGTTGTATATCGTCTTTTGACTTTTCCTTTTTTGAGCGTTTAAATACATTTAGATAAAGAAACAGGTCAAAATAATTGAGGTGAATGGATGATCCTCCTTTTAGACCAATGTGCAAGTTTTGGGAGGTACATGAGATACTTGAACTCTCAGAGGAAATGTGTCTATGGTCATTTCACACAAAAAGTCTCTGTTGTGAAGAGTAAATCTTAAACACACATTGAAACTGCTTCATGCAGCTCTCACTGACCTTGAGACCACCTTGTCCTCCATTCACCAAACTAGGTTTAATTCTGTAGGCTGAGGCGACCAAACGGAAATAAAAAGCCCATTATGTGTAGCCTGCGGCGGGGGCTTGTTGACTGGCTTTTATTACAGCTGGGGATGAGAGCGCCTTGATGCCTTCATTTAGGGGCCTGAGCATCGCGCACTGACAGGGCTGTGACACTACTGGTCCCTGTGGCGCTGCTAAGCGACACCACGACAGAGGACACTGTAGTATATGTACATATGTGTGTGCTATGTCCTGGCTGTCTGGTCCAAGCTGGCATGGAGCGGCTTGCCTGTATAAACGTCCTCGTAAAACTGACAGCGAGACATATGTATGCAGCGTGCATTAAAAATTTACTACTAATCACTATGGATGGTCAACCTGGCTTCCTGCCTTATGTGCCCCACATGGTGCCTCTTGCTTGCTTCATGCAAAATAATATAAGCAAAGTCTGTGTCATTTCCAGATTTAAATAGAATATTATGTTCTTAGTGTGCGATTACTTGCATTATAATTTCATATAGAGGAGGAGCTTGACAAAAAGAGTATGTTTCCTTTTTAATTCTTAATGGTCCTAAATAGATTTGTTCATCATGATATATTAACAAAAATAAATAAAATATGCATATTTACAGAAATGTAAACAAATTTGTTAATTCATGTAAAATAGTTGATGCGGCAATTCTGGATGTCCCCCATGTGTTCCTTCATGGTTCTGTGTTGTCATTTTTGTCCAGTTAGGAAAGGGTTGGTTCCACTATTGTTTTGATTAAAATGTTTTTTGTTTTTTTAACAAAGATTATCCTAGGAATGACTAAAATAAGAACTTTTTTAGATGATCCTATTAAACTTCTGACTTTATTCACTACATCAATGCATGCAATATGGTTATTTATTTATCAAGTTTTCTTTAGCAAATTTACATCTTGTGATGGAAAACTGTAACAAAACAGACTCATCCTATCCTTAATGTAAAATGATTGTTGTTTAAAACCTGAAAGTTCACTTGTGATGCAAAATTAACTTTGTGTCTTTATTATATTGCTCCACAAAATGGATTAATGGTGATTGATTACTAAATACCATATGTCGACCAAACCCTATATATTTCTTGTATATTAATACAACCAGACTATAGTGCTTCTTGTTGACATGTTGCAAGGTCACTGGTTGAGATTTAGGTGGTTCAGTGGTGAAACATGTAAAAGAGCTGTCCCACTAAAACAGAATGATGAAGTACCTTTCTCACACAGTGGCTGGAGGTAAAGTTCATCACAGGGTTGGCAGACTCATAAAAGTCTATGTTGCATATCCAGAGCTTTTGTGTTGAAGTGTTATCAGCCTATGTGTTGGAGAAGAGCAGGAGAGGTTGAGGTGTACCATTGCTTTATCAGTTCTGCCTAACTCTCAAAACAAAGCAGAGTAGTTCACACTGATCTGTTTGTTAGGAAGAAAATATGAGTATAAATAATAATTTGTATTGTATTGTATTCAGACATGCTGTCAAAAAGGTCTGTATTGAAACAGGAGGCCTTTGTTGTACACTAATAGCATAGAAAATGTTTCCAGGGATGTGAGGTGGCCTGTTTAGAAGCTAAATCACAGTTAGTGGACCCTCTTGTCCCTCCTAATGTCCCTTCTGGTCATGTGTGTGTGACCGGCGGCGCGTGTTAAACATGTGTTTGGGCTTGGAGTAAATAAACACATCGTTGTGAGGTCACCGAGCCAAAGGTGAAGCAGCGGTTGCAATCGATACCCCCAGGGTGAGTGCATGCGCGGGCAGGTGTAACCTCCTCCTTCCCTCCTCTGCTGCACAGGCTAACGGTGTTAGCACACTTGTTAGCCGTTGAAAGGTGACCACACAGCCCACACAGGCACCTGACTAATGGGTGCTAACGAGGAGTCACCCATGAGGCAGCTCCTTCAACAGCTCAAGCAAGGAAGCCAGCCTGTTTGTGTGTGGATCTATGCACGTTCATAAGTCACCTTTGAGCCTATCCACACATGTGCATATGGCTGCACTGTGTGACCCTGTTACAACATCATGTGTCTGAGCTAATGTTATTACCAGGGCCAGTGTGAGGGCAGGCCCATGTAACTTACAGCAAGGCCAGGGTGATCTCAAGTGCAGGCGAGCGGCTATAACCTCTTCCTTACCACAAACCATTACTTATAGTGAAAAACTGTAAACCACGGATATTATCACATAATAAAAGCTATAATTTATCATTGATACTGTAACAGTAAAACAAATTCCTAAAGATACAGTATGTTAAAGGAAAACCATGTCTTCAAAATGTCCTTTCTAGAGAACTTACACTGAAACTGAATAGAGTATAGGCCACCTTGTTTATATCTATTTCAATCCTCAAGTGTTAACCTCTGATTATGGTTAGTCTGTCAGTGAATGGTCTGAAGATTAGATCACCTACCATTTGTTGCTAGGACATGACTACCATCCCTGAACATCTCTTCCTCCTGTCACCCTCACTCTGTCGATAAACCCCATTCTCCTCTTTTCTCTGATATGATCGCTGTCTTCTAAAGCACTTAGGCCACTTTGGCACCAACCACTAACTAGTGTTCCAGGCAGCTCGTGTGAGCCTGTAAGTGGCCTGTGCCTTCATATGAGCGAACCCTGTGTGTGACTCCACTCCTCCATCTAGCTGTCGGCATCTATCGACCAGCCATCATGTGTGTTCAGGCCACAGATGCTGTAGGGCTATTAGGTGCCCATTGTTTGTTTTGAATGGCAACAGAAACAAAATTGGTCTCATTTTTGATCTTATTGTGGGTAACCTTACCTCCCTCTGTGGCTAGGCGAGGAAAAAACCAATCCTAATTCACTTACCTCGTACCGGGATTGGCTTTTCTAATGCTTTTTGAGGGATGAAAATATGGCAACATGCAATAAGTGTCGACGTGTCTTAAAAGCAGGAGGGTAGACAAATAGATGGACAGATACCTTGGAAAGTGGCTGCATAAATTCACCACGCTTCCCATTTCTTCCTCTGCCGTGTCTCTGTGTCTCCACTGCGGAGCATTAGTGTGGCCCTGTGATTGGTTTGTAATTTATGGAGTCCATAAGTGGCCTAGATTGATAGGGCTCTTTAAGGGGAGCACACTCAGACATCACTTTATTTAATACATAAGGATGGACCCTCAAGATAGAGTTTCAACCTGAATGTGGTTAACCAAACCCATTCTCCATCCCAAAGCATATCATACAATGACTATCCACATATCGGGGTGGAAAGACCATTCTATGTTGGGAGTTAAATAGGATTATTTTGATTCCATTACATTGCACGTCTATCTTTATTCAGCCTCAATCAGTTTGTAGAATTGTGCTATTTTAGGCATGTTGCAAAATACATTTATAATAACATCTAACTCAAGGGTAAAAAGATTAAGGTTAGGGTAAAATAAAAAAAATAAAAATGAACTGCTGAGATGCATGGTCAGATCTATAAGTAGTGAATATACTTGGCATTAGCAGAACTTATCTGCCTCGTCATATCCTTTAAGTGTGTCAGGATAACCACTAAAGCCCACATAGCTGTCCTCCTGGACCTTATCTCCAGAGGGAAAGATGATCTGACCACTTCAGCTCCCCCTGCCCTCTCCAGCGCCCTTCACACAAACACACATGTCCACACACATGCAGCCTCAGCGCTGCTCCTCTGCCCTCCACACACACCTCTAATCATGTCAGTTGACCTCTAGCACCACGGCTGCCCTGCCAGATTAGTTTACAAGTGGTCTAGGGACTCCAGGTCTCAAATCTTAACCTCTGCCATTTACTGCATTGATTAGAACCCCCCGTTTGATATTTGCCATCATTAGCGTAGCGTAGCATAAGCAAATGTAATATCATGTAAAAGTAAAATGCATGTCAACATAAAGCTCTCGTCTGATTGAGCAAAATACATTCGATTTTATGGATATTATTGAAAATATTATCAGGGATGTTCAATTATGAATTGAATACTCCGACATGCAGTAATTGCTCCGACAATGCTTGCTATTGACTAAAAGTGCAGTAGTTCTTACAGAAGCCAGGCTCCCACAGCCTCAGACGTCAGTGTTGATAAGTGGAAAGTGAGTAATAGCTCAGTGTTCTGGCAGCCAGCTGCTGGACCCACTGTTTACATGCCAGCTGATTACCCTAATTTTAAACGCATGCATGGCAGCAGGCCTGATAAATAGTCTCCCAACACCACATTCTATTTCTCTATTGTCCGCTAGTGGCGGCTAGTCAGCCAGCCATGCCATAATACCTTTTTGATTATTCAATAAATAACCCATAATTTGACATTGATTGTGCGTGAGAATGGGCTTTGTGAGGCAGAGTGATGGTTGGTGAGGTTCTGGAGAGGGTATCGACCTGCATTGGTCAGTGCTTGGATGACCACTGGTCACAAAGGTCACATCTTTGTTCTAATATGCAGCTTGCTAAAACAAACAGCTCTCTCTGCCTTTAATGTGATTAGAATAAGGGTCATTAGTTCAGCTTCACTGCTTATTGTCCAAACAGAGACGTCCACGACTAATGCAGCTCCTTAATAATTTGGGTGAAAGATGAACCACAATGACACTTTGCTAATGAGACTTTGTCAAAGATTCTTTACACCCATGGGCATGTGTGGCTCTACATGCTAATAATGACCTGTCAATTACCACAAACAAGAAGAGAATGGGATTCTACTGGACACGTCAGTCAACAAACACACCATCTGTATTTATTAACATTTATTTGCCTTGGATACAATTATACCAACCTGATGAGCATTGATTGTTAATCTTAGACCAGCTTCAGGCAATGTGACCTTAAAAAAATAAAAATAGTTGCTAAAATATTCCCTGCTCTAAAATGATAGCTGATGATTGTGACATGGTTAGTATGGACCTTTCTGAAATGTGTTCCCGGATGGATTATTTCTGCTAAGTTGGATGGATTGGATGGAGCTGGCCTGATCACTATCTGAAGCACTCTAATCGTTTGCATGGCTGTGTGTGGGGGCCTGCTGCCTTGATGTTGCCATTGAAGTGTCCCTGGCGTTGTACTTATTGGAGTTCCCTGATGTTAGATATTGGAATATTGATCCTTCAGAATGTTTAGCTTTCACTGCTCTCTGGTTTCATTTATATGCTCACACAGCTGACGCCCGCTTCACACAGCGCTACAAGCTGCAGATGTGGCAGTACATGAGGGACCCAGATCAAATCAAACTCATAATCAATGCTGGGTAAAAATCACAGTTAAAGATTTAGGTTTCACTGGGGTTTAACGCACCCTCACGTATTGTAATAAGATCAAGTAAACAGAAATCAATCATGGTTAATGTCTTTAAAAAAATGATGCTTTGGAGACAGTCAAAGGGCAACATTGCTCCAAAATATCACTCTTTATTTAGTACTTAAATAAATCTCCACCATGGTTGTGGTTCAAGGATTTTTACAAAAAGTTTCTTATTAAGGTGCATATTTTTAAATGCAAATGAGAAAGCTGCACTATATAAGTTAATATCACACAAACATGTCCTCAAATGCATCGGTTGTCCACGTTTTAAGAGACACGAAGAACTGAGTCTGTCTTTAACTACAGTTGCACAATGTGGCTTTCCTATTAAATACCTTCTCCCAATTACCCATTATTTCCCTCTATAAAACACTGCAGACTGCATCGGACGGCTGTTTCTTTTGTTTCGGAAAACATGCAAGAAAAGAGAGAGAGAAGGAGGAGGTAAAGAAAAGGTAATTTAATGGAGTGAAACTTTGATGTTGTAAATAAAAAACAGACCGACCGTGGGTGAGAGAGGCGGGGGCTAATGGACTTTGTTGGATGGTAGGTGTGGAGCTGTGTGAATGAAAAACTTCTAAGAAACAATGCCAAGCCCTAACTCCAGCCTCGGGCATTTGCATGGTGGGACTTATTATGCAATTACAGCGAAAGGTAAAAAGATCCCGTAAAGTAAGTAATTTGAGTGTGGGTGTGTTTGGTTCACAGTGCCTCCCGCTGTTACTGACTACCTAAGTTCGGTAAATCATAATAGCTGTTCAATTAAAGCTTGTATACTGGTGAATAAGCAGTTTCAAAGTCAAGTTGAGCGGCCAATCGCATCGCAAGGATTTTATGAGGTAGACTGGAGAACCACCTTCGAAGATCATGACTTAAAATAAAGCACATATAAATGTTATTACCATTGTTATAAAATATTTCAACTCCCGTAAAGTTCATACCCACGATGGACCACCAAAAATCTACTTGTTTGGATGCTAAGACCTAAGAGCTTTTATTTCACAATTTAGGGGAAAAAATGAGTACTCTCAAACTCAACAGTGACTTTTGGTAAATAAATCGACTGTTTAGTGATATTGTCCATTTTTAACTTGTATTTTCTTGTTGAATTGCATTGTATTCACCGGATGACTCAAAATGGAGATTCTTTCAGTCATGTACCGCTCAATCTAAAAATGTACCTCAATCTGCTATTGTCATATTGATTGATTGATTGATTGATTAAATAAATTACACTGGCAAAAGATTCTCTAGAACTTGCAATAAAAAGGCCATTAAGCAAATAGAAAATGTGGATGAAAAGAAAAAAGTTGGTAATGCAAACGACAGACCAAGAAGGAGGAAGCAAAGGGAACACATGATTATGAAGGTTAAACAATGGCAGTGGTCATTACGGCTCACTTTCAATGAGAGGGAGGAGAGAAATCACCGCCCATTTATAATTCATATCCTCAATTACCTCTAATAAAGTGGCATGAATGGGACCAGCCTAGGGAATGGCTCAGGCACAATTACATGTAGTATAGCCTGGCATTAACATTTTCTATTTGAACATTTTTCAGCCTCAATTTCTCTTAGAGTTAATAAGAGCGATGATCCCTCCTTGACTTTTTCATGAAATTATTGTATGGTTATAATATTCCAATCTATTAGCCCCCCTCTTTCATTCCTGTAATGTATTCTGTCATTTAATAGGCTGACCTGTGCAGACAGAGCAGAGAGAGAGAGAGAGGGGGAGACACAGAACATGACATTGATGAGAGAAAAGGGTCCTGTCGTTTTGACCTCAGTGCGGGTGACACAAAGGTCTGGAATATCCCACAGTGTTGGGATTGGGGTCTGTCTGAAGGCCGTGCCTATCATCTGTGCACATTTCTAGTGCTGAAGCTTCTTGCTATACAGATCAAACACAATTTAGGTAGAATTAAAACTTTACTTTCTAAAATTTATTTGAAAGCTTTTTTTTCATGTTCTAAAGGGGCAAAACAAGTGTAGTTTTCCCAACTTTTCAGGTGATTTGTGTGTTTATTTGTCTCTGAAATGGACAGTGAATAATCGGTAAGCTTTTGCAATGAAATGCTTAATTGTATTTGTAGTCCTATTGTGATCTAGTATCACATCTAAATCAGAATAGTTAATGTAAACTATTGTCAAAATAAGATTATAATATCAGCAAACATTCTTCCCTTTTTGGTTGACCCAGGACATAGAGGTTCTTTTTGCTGTCCTGTATCTCTAAATGCGGATTCATGTGTAAACCTTCTCTGGTCATTATGTCTTTGTAAACTTATTGTCAGAAACGCGCTGCATTATGAGGTTGGTGGTCTTGTTGGCTTGCAGGGTGGAGCCACGTGCCCATTTCTCTGCCTAGTTGTAAAATCTGCCTGTTTACTCCACCTTTCCTTTTCCCTATTCTTCCTTCATCCCTCCTTCATCCGCCCACATAAAACAAGAAAAAACTATTCAGCAAACCTGCCCGGCTGCTTTTATATAAAATAACAAAGTGTTCTGAGCTTGTAAAACACCGCGGGACTGACAGTTTAGCAGACTCCCTGTAGTCTAGAAACTTGTGTTGCTTCAGCAGTGAACAGAGTGAGAGAAACCAGGAAGATGTAGTGTTTTTCAGACCTTTTTAGAACATAGCATTATAACTGATGTTTAGATTACTTAAAAATACAGCTGCTCTCTGAAAACATAATATAATTATGGTTAAATTGTCAGGGATGTGTCCAAATTTTATTACTGGGGTGACTCTAGAGTGGCACCTGGTCTTGCTAGTGTCTTTGATGGAAGAATTTTCAGAATTTAGATCTATATCATTTCCTTTTATAAAATTACATTTCATATCAAAAACAACACAGTAATAAATGAAAGCAAAACCTAAATCTGTTCAGCATGCTTAAGTAATTTACAATATACAAATCAATTCTTGTTCAATCTAAATGTATCAACAAAGTTCTGTCAGCTCCTCTCAGAAAAGTGCACCATTCTGAAGCATCTTCTTTCTCTTTATGCTCACACCATGTGGCCAGAGGAGAGCCAGATGTCCCTTTCCACTTCACATCACTACGAGCTAACGACTGCTAATCCCCCATAGCTTTCCCCTCAAAGGAATCAAGGCAGCAGCCATGATCTAACTCCTATTGAATTCCAATTACCCTCCGCCGGGATTTCACAATAAGAGCTCCATATACCCTGTTATACTACAAAACCAACTATGCTCCCCTCTATCAATACCACAACCACCCACTGACATGCTGCCCCGAGATATGAAATAATAGCACATGTTTATTGTTAAGGGCCATTATTTTTATGATTAGATCTAATTAGTTTACATGGATTGGCAGAACTCACTTACTGTATCTAGCAACAATTCAAAACACGAGCCAATACTTAAAGTGGTTTTTCCACACATAGCAACAGTCGCTTCCTTGGTTGGACTCGCCCACCCCGTCTTTCTTTTGAACCATGCAGGTTTGCCCCTTTTGTGCCAAGCAGGGACTCTTGTAAAAAGAGCAGCTTCAGTGAATAGAGGCCCTGCAGGGAGTCTGGCAGGCCTGCACCACTAAAAACCCTCTTTAGCGATCACAAACAAATGGTAAAATGGACTTTCAATCAAGAGCTTGTTTAGCACTGCCTAGTTAACTTCTATTGAAGGCATCTTTCCAAAAACAGTTACCATCAAGAAACACTTAGAAAGTAAAGAGCATGTATTGGCTCTATCTCACAATGATGTGCCCATGTCAGAACACAATTGTGAAAAGTAGGAACATTATTGTTTATTCTATATGTCTCGTTACAAGTTTGTTTCTTTTGCAAAACTCAATTCCAATGCATTGATTGTGTAACGCAAATGATAAACTTAATTCCCAGAACAGGATTTTCAATGACAAATTTTTATTCCTCAGATCCTCAGTTAGTCAGCTTAGCTTACAAGTTTCATTTCTGACAACTTGGGATTAGAAAATGAAGAAAATACCATATTTCAAAAAATGTCTAAAGTTACATTAGTTACCTGAATATATTATGAAAACTAATAGTAATCCAGTGAATATGCACTCACAAACTAATTTATTGTGAAAAAAGTCAACAGCTACAATGCATTGAGGTTTAAAGGCCAAGGTAATGTAAAATTTGCCAGCACTGAGGATTTAGCTGAAGAGAAAGTCAGATTTTGCACCTTTTTAACGCATCAAAAACACCAGAAACACCAAAGCCGATAAGTTTTTTCTTCTAATACAGTAAAGTTTCAGTCAGTTAATTCACAATGACATCACCGCTCTTGCACATGTAGGGCTAAGTGTTACAAATGAACCATATAGCTGATGCAATGACTTTGAGGTGGTAAATGCTATAACAGAAAACAGAATCCCTATTAAAAGTAAAGAAAATGGTTACTTGGGCTGCACTGTTGGTGTAAGCGGGATGGAGGCTAAAGGTGAACCCGAGTTTGTGTGGCACTCTATAACTGTGGTATTGGCACTGCTGCATTTTCCCTTCTTAAAAAGTTCTCATTCCCAGTTTTAATGCCTACCGCTCTACTTTTAGATGATTGCGCTATAATGGAGAGACGGAGTCATGGCGTGGTTTATTGTCACGCTCACATACAAATAACCTATGGGAGCCCCAAATACAAGCTCTAAATTTGCTTTGCTCTGACAGTTTGGTCTGTTTTTGACCTTTTGGATCTTAACGTGACTCAAATCTCAGCTGGGGTGTTTTAATACAAATGCCAGACTTCTCTCAAAGTGTGTATGACTTCAAAATACTTTTTTAAGCATTTTATTTTTCTTGCAGACATTCAGTAAAAGAAAGAAAGTTTTTGGTGAATGAGCTAAATATCACACTTAAGTCTTGTTATAAATTTAGATGTACTTGACTCAACTTTAAGGCATCAGTACTACAGACAGTTATTACTTTTTACTTTTACTACACAACATTTAAACACAAGTATCAGTACTTTTTACGCCACTGCAATTTTAAACTAAGGTGGTTAGTAAAAAGTACATTTCTGCAGATTTGAGGGTATCTAACCTGCCTAAATTATAAATTATATTACATTACTGACAAACTGTGAACGTGATGTTTTCCTCTATTTGAAATGCAATACCCATAGGCTTCACAAATCTAAATAATACGTCAGAATACAAGTTGGTAGTGAAAAGAGAACAATACACTACGCTACTGATGCCAAGTCTGCCCACACGTCTACTGTAAAAACTGAAAAATCATTGTGACAAATTGGACATGGGAGCTGCAATTGCTTCGTTATGACTCTTGTGGAAAAACATGAGTAAGACATTGTTTGGTTAATTTCCTTTTTCCCGTTTGCAAGTGTGGGAGTTGTGGCCATCTCTCCTCTCAGACACGTTTAATAGGACTTTGCCTGCACTGACCGCGAGTGTAAAGATGCCATACTTTATTAGCAATCCTTAAGACGAGGGCTAGTATTAATCATTGGCTCTTGTTTATGAAAGCAATAAATGTTCCAGTGAGTGCTTTATTGTGGCTTGCCAGATTTGCAGCACCTCTAAGTATAATTATGAAAACCTTGCCACTTTACACCTGTGGAAATCCATTTGAAGCCTAGTTTTGTCCTCTTCTATGTTTTGTCACGTTGTCACACGCAATGACATCGTCTTGACCTTTGACATGAGCAGTCAGAAAGCACTGATTGGATGATTGGCTTACAGAGGACATCCACATTGACTATCCAACTCAATTCTGCTGATGTCAGAAGCTGTTACAACTGACGACACACCATAGGCCCGGGACAGTAGCGTGGGATGTGCTGGCTGTACTGTATCGAGTGTGTGGGCGTGTAGTCATGTTCAGGGTTATGTAGGTCAAACGTCTAAGGCTAAGAACATCTCCCAGCTGAAATACCAGGGAAAATGTCAAAGTCGGACACTGTGCAATCCAGCAGATCAATAGTTCAATTGGACATAAAGGCATCGCCGTGCTAAGACAGGAATCACCGGAGGGAAAGGACTTAACAACTTGTCTTTGGTGATATAGACTTTTTTACGTTTGAAGAGTCTTTGGTGGTAAAATCGGTAAAAGTCAAAGTTTGAGGAGGAGCTAACAATAAAGGCTAGCTGCAAAATTGCACTAACCTTGTATGCGTCCAGTTGTAGTTGTTCTTTAGGCTTAAAAATGCACACAAATCTTACTCGATGCTATATGTTCACAGAACTCCCAGCAACTTGTCGCTTGCCTGTGTCCATAAAAATAGATAAGTTCAGTGTCTTCCCATGAGACTTTGAAAAAAAGCAAAAACATCTCCAGCAAAGTTACGCTTGCATATTTAAATGGTACACATTAAAATCAAGTTTCATAGGCTTTTAATTGAACAGCATTCACTCATCATTAGTTTGCTAATCATTGTATATTGACTGATGTTTGAGCAATCCTGTAACAACACCCGCATTCCTTTACCAAAATCTCCTGAAGAAAACATCATAAAAAGTCCACTGTCACATTTATTCTTGTTCACTCAGTGCTGCCATGACTCTTTCTCTCTCTCTTTAAATAAATGTGAATACAATTATGACATTACATTAGCACGACTCCATTGTGAACAGTCATCTTTCTTCTGACAATCATCTCTGCTCTTTTGAATTTTCCCCAAAGTCCCACGTCAGAGCATAAAAGTCACAATATTACATCTAAAAACCCCATGGTTCACCGGGACGGCGCTACCTTGTGAAATCTCCACAAATCGTAAATTCAAATCCCCTCTTCCCTCCCCGGTCCTCGCCCTAGTTAAGTGTGGAATAATGTCGTCCTAATCATTATTTTTTTGCAGTGTGCCATAACAGCATCATTCAGGGAGCGTAATGATTTTTTATGCTCCTGACATATTGTTTTGCGGCGAGTGACATAAAAGCACAATGACATCTGGCATTTTGGGAAAGGTCAGGCGGCCCATCTCGGCGGCCCGTCCATCTTCATAACGTCCACCACTTGTCACATGGAAACTGGCATCACCAATCTCTGTCTGTCCCTCTCTCTCTGCTCTCTCCTCTTCTTCTTCTCCTCCAACTATTTTCATCCCGTTTTCCGGCTCGCCCAAAGCACGTCTTGATTAGACAAGCAGCAAATGTCCTTTTTAAGTGTGACTGTAGGGGAAATGACAGAAGATTTCACACACATACATTTGTCCATGGCCTGGGGCGTGCTAGGGGGGCTCAAGGGGGGGTCCACATGTCAACACCAGCTGTGAGAATAGCAGTGACACAGAAAGGCTCTAATACTAATGTGATAAATGTGTCAGCGCTCACTGCGGGCACAAAATGTGTCTGTTATGAGCAATTGCAGTTGTCGGGTTCAACTGCTTTCAACCCTTTTTTTTTTTTTTTTTTTTTTCTGAAGCTTGTAGGAAAACAGTAAAAATGTGTGCACAAACAGTGTATATTAAGTGAGGTGCCCAGGCATAGAATCTTAAACACTGAAAGAAAATCAGCTGGACTTACTTTTAATAAAGTGACTTTAAAAGGGACATAATTTATGCAACTTTAATGAGCTTTGCCGTAACAACACTTCCTCATTCTTAGCTTTGTTAAACTTGTATTTTGATGGATTCCTGCATGTTTGAGTAATTCATCTTTCTTTTGTATCTGTAGTTCAATTAGAGACTTTTCAAACAAAAGGCAAGTCCTATCATTTTAGTAGTTTTGAAGCTTTTTTACATTAACGTTGCATATTTTTAAGATTACATTGTAAAATGTAAACAGTGTTTCCCATATTGCCGTAACACGGCTGCTAGGGTCGCATAATGTGTGCTGTTGGACACACAGTCTTCAAAGAAAACGTACATACACAATGCAAGTTTTCACCCCCTTTTAACGTCAATATGTTACAAAAAGCCAAAACATAAAAGAACCACAGATTTTTCTTTGGGTTTAACGAGTACGTTTATGCTTGAAGCTACTAAAATGGTGACTTTTTAATTACCATTTTAGTAACTTAGTAGTAGTAAACTTTAGTAATGATATTTTAGGACATTTTTAGTATGAAATTAATGTCTGTGACAAGCAGGGTGGGGGATGCTGTTAACAGGGTGGGCCATTGATCCTGCTTGTAGAGTCAGTACCAAGTAGTACATGAAAACAATATAGAACTATGTTTTGGTTACCAATGATTGTTTGACACGATGAATGTTTGATTTGATTGTTCTTATCTCTTCTCTGGTCTGGTGGTGAAAATTATGATGCTAATCAAATAATCTTTATTTTCTATTGGATATTAATGCATTTTGTTTCTGTCAGATTCACCATGTTCTATTATTTTTCTCATCTTGTTTTTACTTTCTTGACTTTGACAAACCCTACAACCCCAAGATTCAAGGGGCGTGTCAGTTATGCCATCTTCTGTCCTTCTCAGCTTCAAATTACAGTTTATCTAGCAACCATGCCTGAGGTGTCAAATAGGCTCACCCTCTTGCTTCTATTTTCACCCCATTATTTTCCTGTTCCTCCCTACCTTACCTTTGTGCGGTTTAATGTAATATGCATTTCTGTGCTTTTGTGGCCTGCATCCCACAGTTGGAAATGATACAATGCTATGACACTTAGCAGGGAAGAGTCACCTTTTGCTAGACTGACGCTGTGAGGTGTGTATGCAAATAGGGCTTAGCGGTGGAATCAAAGGGGGCGCTGTTGTGTACATTCGAGGGTCACACTGTGTCAGAGGTATAATTTTTCACTGGTAATACTCCACACTCCAGCCCTGACAGCTTTAATGGTGATGGCCTTATTATAGAGAAGACACCTGCCTCTGTGCATGTGTGTATGTGCGTGCATTCTAATGTTGATGGCTGTGTTAAAGCCAGTGGAGGACAACTAAAAGGCCAAGATTTATAGTTGGCCACATTTACTGACATAGGAATGATAGGCTGGAGGAGGCAGTAAGCTATGCATTTGTAAGAGCACATGGATTGAAGTGTAATGAGCCATCTGTATTCTGAGGTGAAAGGGATTGTTTATTCAAGCTCTTTTACCAAGACTTTAAAGCAGGAGTACACAAGTTTTCTGTATGTAAATAATAACATTTTGTCATTTCCACCAAAAAGTATCTCGCATAATTACTTTGTGACAAAATCTGTGTTTGAAGCTATAAGAGTTCTCATCAAGGGGTGAAAGTAGCGTTCTGATTGGCTGTTTTTTGGTTCCACTCCAGATTCACTTTGAGCTTTAAAAAAAAAAAGCTGGTTTTAAGAAATGATTGCAGCCAAGAATTTGTTGAATGGTTTGTGAGAGCTGGAAACTTGTTGGACTGATTTTAATTCCTACTTTTTGTGGTCTGAAAATCAGGTACCCTAGCTCTAATACTATTCAGCTGGCACCCATAAAAAACACTATACATTTTACTTAATTTCAACTCAGACATTTTCTTGACAAAGTTCAGTGAAATTATTAAATTGGAAAATGCAATGCACCACACAACAGTTCACAGCAACTAATAGATTAGAAAGCCATTGCTTTTAAGAAACTTATTACATGCTGAAGTTTTACTGATGTTGTTTTTAGTCAGCAGAGAAAAAATAAACTGTAGCTTTCATAAATGAATATTTAGTCATGGGAATTAAGTTTACAATAATGAGCAAGATAGCGAACATTTGTGGTGTACGTTCCAGTAAAGCCCAATATGAAATGATTCTGATCTCTGTGGTTTACACTTGTCTGATTTACACATGTTCACACTTCTATTTCTTTGAGGTTTGGTTTCTCTCTCTCTCTCTCTCTCTTCTCTCCTCTCTCTCTCCTCTCTTCTCTCTCTCCTCTCTCTTCTCTCTCTCTCTCTCTTCTTTTTTTTTCTTTTTCTCTCTTTCTCCATCCATCATGCACCACATTGTTAGCTAATCCTGCTTCCACTTCTCTTCCTGTAAGTGCACACTCCTTCAGACCAGCACCTGCCGAACCGTTGAAACAGAAAAAAGAAAGACGGAAAGTATGAATGATTTTGTGCGGTTTAACGGACATAGTTAGCTGTAAGGACAAACCTCTTCCTTTCATTACAAAACACTACTATAAATCACTCTGCTGCTGTCACTTTTTTTCAAGACATTCCAGGACACTATAGGTACACTAACACATTTCATAAAAAGATATCTTCTTTACCACAACAATTAAAGCCGTCATTTAACATCTCTTTTCTTTTTGAGATTTCATACAACAGCTATGTAATAAATTATTTTACCTATAAGAGAGCATGGAAGCCAAGTTAGAGAGTTACGTTATTACTGCAACACATTTATGAAATGTGTTCCAACTATGATATTGCTGAAGATGCTGTTGATTGAGCTCTATTTGCATCACAGAGTTTGCGGACGGCTGTTTGCTTCAAGAGCTTAAAGGCAGTTAATACTCAGGGCGTTTCTCTCCCAAACAACCAAATCACTTTATCCTGTTAGATCCAGCATTCATTTCATTTTGTAAATAAGCCAGTGCACATGTGTTTATCCATGATCAACAACACGCAGGCCCTAAACGTGGTTCCCATGGTCCCTAAACACCACTCGCTTTCTTCTTCTTCTAATAGTTCATAGAAAGGTTGCCTTCTGCTCACAAGCAAAGATATTATGTCGTGTATAACCACTCAGCCATGTTGTATCCAGTCTTTGCTCACTGTAGGCTGTTGCTTGGGTCCGGTTCCTTCTTGTTTTAGCTCATTGTTATTTATCGTTAGTAATAATTTTGCATGCATTATTCATCATATGCTTTAGTGCAACCCTTTAATTTCTTCAGGCTTGTGACATGCATAACTTGTGATCTCTGTTTTTATTGTTTACTTTTTTGCATCATTATCAAACCTTTTGGCCTTCTTATTGAATAAAAAGCAGTTTGCTGCGCTTAAACCACTGTTTCATGTGTACCTGTCTCAGCCTACACAGCAGCAGCCTGTTAAACTGTGCGTGCTCTGTAATGGAAATGAGACACAGTTGAAAGTCCTGCCGTGTGAAACCTCAGGTGTGAGTGGGTGGATGTGTGTGCAATATTCTCACAGAAAAGTGGAATCTCTGCTTAGACCAGCTGCAGGTACTAAGTACATGTGTTTGGCTGTAATCTTTGTACTGGTCCCAAACTAGATAACGGAAGAGGATAACGTGAAAGAGGGCATTTAGTATGGTATTCAGCAGAGTTATATGCAATCATCAATTAGCACTTTCAAGTGTCAATGTGTTTGGCCTTGTTTTTTTGTTTTGTTTTGTTTGTTTTGTTTTTTTTTACATTTTTTAACTACAGTTTTAAGTATGTTTTTGCTGATGTTATTTTTTCCATTTTAAAATAAAGATAAAGAATATAAAGTTTATAGATCGTTTGAACATAATTATGTCTCTTGTGCTTCCACTCCCACCTGCTGCACCTCGGTCCTCTAATCTCGTTTGTCATAAATAAATGAGCTGCCCCACTGAGGTGTGTAAGGTACTAATTAATTTATTGCTTGATAAGAAGAGCTCCTGCGCCAGCCTCACAAAGTCATAAAATGATGTAAAAAGCAATAATAAAGCAGTGTTGGCTACGTGTGGAGTGAGACTCCTGTACCTACTGTTTGTACAGTGAAGGGTTGTATTCTGATAATGTAGGAGCTATTAATTAATCGTTAATCGTGCTGTGGCTGATTAGCACGTCAGCGGATAGACTCCAGACTGACTGGAGACAATAAATACATATAGTCAATAAAACAGCAAAGCACTATGGGAGAAGGGCCAACATGTTTATGGAACGAGAAATAATGACCAAATATGGACAATAATGTCAGCATATGGGAGGTTCAAAGCATAAGTGATAACTGCAAAGTCGCATAAAGTGATGTTAATTTAGAAGCACTTTATCAAAACCTAAAGTCAGTTATTTATCATCAACAACAGCAACTTATTTATCGTCCAATTTAACCAACACAAATACATTAAATGAGAGACAAACACAAATAAATAAAACAATATTATATAAGATTTTAGATTCCTCCTTTTTATGAACAATGCTAAAAGAACATGTAGGCTTCTATGTCCATTCATGAAACACTCCATGACTAGATATCAAGACCTGCTAGAAACAAGCTTGAATGAAAGAAGGATCCAGAATGTGAAAGACTGGCGAGTGTCTTCATGGGGCCAAGCTTGGTTCAGCACACCATGCACTGTTGCTCCCCACATTACTCCTCCACTGTCCCTGTGGTTTATGTCTCCACACTACTGTCCTATGTGGATGAACTCAATTAGACGAAAGTGAAACCAAAGAAAGATGACCACACTTAACTCTTCCGCTGCCCATTCATTCACTAACAGGAAACCGCTTGTCGTCCAGCAAGATGTATAAGACCTGCAATTCCTCTTGCTGGATCACCCGGCCATTTCCTCTTATTGTCAAAGACGCATACACACTCTAATGGGTAATAGATACAGGCCTAATCCTTGCACCGGGTTGAGATGGATAGAGGAGGGAGGAAAGCAGAGGGAAGACCAGGAGAGGAGGAGTGAGTTATGAAGCTATACTCTGGGGGTTAATTCCTCACCGGGCGTTTTTACACACAAATACACATAAAGGTGATGTCCGGTCGTGCCAAGCCAGTAGCACCGCTAGTTAAAAGGGAATAAGTTTATGGCCAGTGGAGGCGCTCATACATCAAGGAACAGTTTGTTTAGGCAGCAGTGTGACAGGTTACAGTAACAGGGGTTGGGCCAGTGGCTGCAGTGATGAATGGAGGGGAGCAGTAAGGATGCTGTACAAGTGTTGCTGGAGAGAAAGACATCAAAAGAGGTTTTTAGCACTGTGATAAATGACTCACTTTTTCTTTTTCTCTTCAAGTGCAGAAAATCTTTTAGGTCAGTGTAAATTGGATTATGTTAAAAGAGCAATATGTAACTAACAGAAAGTGGCTAGCTCACTCCCATCACCACAGGGTTGCAGGTTCAACGCCTGGGCCAGATCAGCTCTCTGTGTTGGCTGGGTATATAGTCTCTTTGCTTTTCCTTTTGTAACATGCACATTATAGGTAAAACTTTCCAGCTACAAAGGTCTTTACCAAGCTGAGCTCAAAATGTGTCCCAGGGCTTGGCTTTATGGCTCAGGAAGGTTTCCTCACAGACTGAGGGTTGGCTCAAGTGTAGAAGACAAAGACAATGTCTGTAGTGTACAAAACTTTATTCTGGGTACTGTATTTGTGTGTCTGCAGTCAGTGGCTTGGCAGTAGTTTTCAGTATTTGTACTTTCCTTTAGAGCTTTTCATGCTGCAATTTATCTAACAATATATATATAATTTGTTTATCATCATACAAACATATTTTTAAATGTTTGATGTTTTAATTTTCATCTCATGTACTGCCTAGTGTAGCATCTCTCATGTAGTTGTCTAATCCTAATACCTGCTATTATCTTACCCACTCCCTTACCTCTCAGTCTCTCGTCTGGTTCTGGTCCCAGTCTCGGCCCTGCACCGATCCAGCTGTGGGTCACACTGTACCACTGAAACTTACAACAATGGTCCTGTCCGACTGTGTCATGGGGTGTCTGTGTGATTAGACAATCGCCCCATTATCTGCTCCACAATGAGGACAGCCAGCCTGACCTGACAATGAAATGCAATGTGGAAGTGGCTGCAATCGCTGTACTTGCAATAACAGAAATATCCAATTGTAATCCATATATTACTATATAGTTCATATTGTTGAATAATATACATTGTTCTAGCATTATATTAAAAAAAGTTAAGAAATCTACACTCATTGATCAACTTAAGCAAAAACCTCATTGTATTAACAGTAAATGTAGCTGTCTCTTTTACTCTAAACACATTCTCTTAGACATTTTTATTATCATGGCCTAAATCATTTGAATCTTGACTTTTTGTAATATTACATTTTCGGTTGACATGCAGTGTACGGAGAATGAATGGAAACACATAGCCACAAAATGGTAATGGGCAACAACAGCAGCCTCCCGCTCTTCAGCCTGTCGCCATCTCTCCCCCAATAACTCACTTTTCTCCCCCGCGCAGAGAGAAAACAATAAGATATAACAATTGGCAAATGGCTGAGGCAGGCAAAGCATTACAAATGAAATGTAATGTTGTTACAGTTTGGAAATAATGAATTATGAGGATAAGCAGGGATCTGTAAAATCGCTGTAGCGCTTTGCCAGGGTTTCATTTTTCAACTGTATTGAATTATGGTGAATTGGCCCCAGTCAACTGCAAAATACAGCATAGGGAGCAGGCAGGATGATTCAGTGTGAGTGAAATGGACGCGTAGGCTCAAGCATGTGCCACCCCTGACTGTCTGTTTGAATATGTGTGTGTATGAAGAGGGCATTTACATACAACATGTTTAGTGTGCTGCGGTGAATAGGGAGACCTGTTGAAGGCTGATTCGCACTCAACCCTGACGCTCTCGTGATAAATGTCCCTTATCAGTGCAGCATGGCTCTACAGCGGGTCCGTGGAGGGACAAAACGCAGTCAGGAGAAACCAACGAGGGTCAGAGCAGGAACAAATCTATTTCTTTTCTATTCGAGAATGGTTCAGCATCTTCAGATACAGTTTGAGAGTGAAGATAATGACAAGGATAGTATTACTTTGAAAGGAGCTAATTCTGATTTTTACTGTCTGAAAAGCTTTTTTTTTCATTCACATCTGTTTAACACACAAGTCATGCATATTTAAACTCTGTTCCACCTTGTGATGGTAATAAGTGATAATACAAGAAGCGCTTCACAGTGTTTTTAAACTTCACACACCACTAGAATCTTTTGATTATATCGGCCCTGTAATTGTCTAAATTTGAAAGCTACAGCCCTTTTTTTAGCTTTGTTTAATATTTTTCACTTCACTGTTCAGTCAAATTTTTTAAAGATTTGAAAAGCTGTCACAAATGAGCAAAAGTATGCAACAACTTATGATAGTTTAGTGACACAGTAAGTCAGTTCAAATGAGGATAAAGACACTATTAAGTTCAATATGACTGCTGACAGAAGCTGAGCATACTGAGCTTTGTTTGTTTAGACAGCCTACTAAAACAAAATTAATAAATCAAAACCCAACTTTGGAGATGTTTTTGGTAGCAACTTTGTTGCATGAACAAAAGCAAATTTTGCGTAACCTCTAAGTTATCTATTAAAATTAAGTATACTGCTTTTAGATCTGTCAAAATTTTTTTCTTTGTCAGGAGCCACAGTCTTTTAAGTCAGTCTGCATTCCAAAATTCTGTTTTTGTCACATTGAATTTATTTTGTTACGCGGAAAGTTTGGCTTCACAAAGCAGTTAACAAATCTGAGAACAGATGGAATGAAAGAAACTGAAAGATTTTTCTTGTTTGGAAAGTTCTCAGTAATTGAGAAGAATTGTTAAACTGTGCTATTTTTATTTCTTTAATCGTCACATTTTACAAAAAATTAACAAATAGAATTGAGTGAGTGACTGCATTATGCACTACATTTTTTATTTTTTTTTTCATTTAGTTCCTACTGTATTAAGGAATTGTGCACACAATTAAAGTTTAATTTTATATTAAACAAAAAGACTTTAGATTTTAGATTCTAAAGACATTTTTCTCAATTGCTCACAAATATTAAAACTGAGTATTTCAATGACATTTGAACTCATTTATACCAAAAATCTATCTTTTTTACAATATTTATTTTAGCAGTTCTCATATTTTAGAGATATTGGTCATTAGAATGCTGTGATGTCCTTTGAAACCCAGAAAACTTGCATAGGTGCTTTGGGTAGACCACCCTTTCATGTATCTGATTTAGAGTGTGTTAAAAAGGTGTAAAAAAAGACAGTGTAAGTGTAGGTGGGCGATGGCGTGGAAAGGGATAGCTGGAGTTATCAGCAGGTCTTGCAAGGGAAGAATACGCATCAAGCTGCCAATCATTCGCACGGAAAATTGCTCTGAGATTTGAGTCCCCAGACGGCATGCATGTCACCAACGTGTGTGTGTATGTGAGTGTGGATCTCCGCTATTACTGCCCCTTCATCCCACCAAGCAACCTCTCCATTCTCACAAAAAGCCCCCCAAACATACACACAAACAAGCTGGCAAACGGCTATCTCTTCTGTCTGTCACCAAAACCTATACTCAAGTCGTTTGAAACACTGTTGTCATCTGTGGCAACGACTATTAGGAGCACCGCCGCGGACACAGAGAGAAACAGAAAAAGAGGGATGAGGAAAAAAGAGGGGAAAAGACACGAAAGGAGAGGTTAATGTGTGAGGAGAAACCATTTCAGTGGCTTTAATTTTGTATTGATCCGAGCGGCAGGCCTGTTCCTTTACCTTGTGTTGAGACTGCCAAACCCTCCAGGCTGTCTGCACTCAAATCGCAGAATACCTCTGAGAAATAATAGTAAGCAGGTAAACAACTACTAAAGTAAATACGAAGAATATCAAATGGATGTTGAAGCTTACATTTTAGTTCAGTCACAACTACTTCTTTTGTTATCCTCTTCGATTTTTTAGTTTGAGGGGTAAGTTTGAATTCATTGGTACATCTCATTATAATCATTCTGCTATAACTGTCATTCATAGTCATTTTTTGTATCTTGAAGTCACCATACAATGCCTTTTTAAATATTTATAAAAATGCGGCACAAGCCTTTCTTTTAAAGCCATTAAAGAATGGAACAAACTCCCGCAGAATCTCAAACTTTCCTCTGAAATGAAATTTTTGTTTGTGCAATGTTAAGAAATTACTGGCAAACCAGCAGTGTCAGCATCAAGAATTGTGTCTGGTATAATATTGGTCTTAGTAAAATTTTATTGTAAATTTGAATGTGTAAAAAGTAGTGCTTTGTAGTGTATGTGTGTGAGTGTGTATTTGTATAATGCTTGTTTTTTTGTAGCTTTCACTTGCTCAGGGATTGTAGATGGAAACTAGCTATGGATATAATCTGGTACAAAGCATCTTTAATGTTTTTGCACATTGTCCCTGTAAACTAAACTAATAGAAAATAGCTTCTATCAGGCTTTCTTATTTTTCCTAAACTATATACATTTGCATATGAATATTTCAAACATAAATTAGATGTTATTCAAAATAACCCAGTGTACATATCCTCAATTTCAATCTCATAAACTTTTAATGACAGGTTCTTGATAGAGAAACAGTAGTGAAACATCCCCCTCTATTGGTCAGCATGAGATCACCATCCAGCCTCAGGCCTGAGGACAGACTCACAGTGATGACAGGCCAGCCCAGTCGCTCAGAGCAGAGATAGAGCATTGATAAGGATCACAATGATGTCCAATTGCAGCTGTATGATGCAATCGCACAGACACATATATATACAGGGATAGCCTCAGGTGTGAGCGGTGCAATGCCCCTCTCCAGGAGATAGACATCTGTGCACGCCTTTATCAAGTGTTTGCACCCAAGTATACGTGTTTTAGCAGAGATGGCTGGCTGTCTGTGTCCAGGGAATACTGTCCACAAATATAGAAGTGAAACGCAATGAGCCATATCATTTATTTCAAATGTAAACTTGATGCCAAAAGCAGGACGTGTGAGTTTTTCCCAAGTGTTATTTAGGATGCAGTCAGTCACATTGAACCTATTTTAGTCCTGTTCTAATCCTTGTTAAATTCTGATCTAGTCCAGGTGTAAATCGTGTGCTTAGGGTGTAAGTCTGAACTGAAATATCTTCTAATGCAGTGGTCCCAACCTTTTTTCTTGCAAGGACCGGTACAGTCACAACTTTCTTTTCCGGGGACCGGTTGAGGTTTGGTAGCACCAATAACAACAACGCAAAATGCATACAAGTGATCATTGTGCATATTTTTAGCTCTTAATTTAATTTGCGTTTATTTAGTTAAATGACACAATATTTTCATGGTAAAGCACAAGGAAGTAGTGATAAACTATAAAATAAAAAATAAATAACATCTTAAAAGATCCTCTGGGGCCCGTAGCAGATGGCTCGCAGACCGGTTTTGGGCCCCGGACCGGTGGTTGGGGACCCCTGTTCTAATGTATAACGTCTTAACATAAGATAAAAACTTTCTATACTTTCTCATTAATTAAAGAAAATATGTACTTTCCAAGACTCTTTTAGTAGGCTTCTTCTTAGCTCTCATAAATTATTTAAAGCTTGTAAACAAAAGATGCAAGTGTTCTTGAGATTGTAAAAGTTTATTTTGAGAAAACTCTTCTATTTTGGTGCCAAAGGAAAAGATTAATTCCTGGAAGTTAGTCCACACAACCTATTATCATGACGAGTCAACCACAGTGAGATGCCACTACAAAGTTCAGCCCTCGCTAACGTTTTCATTATGAGGTTGTAATCATCTTTTACTCAATTCCCATTCCTTTAACTCCTCAAAGAAACTTCACACATTTGACCAAAATAGTCCAACTTTTCCACTAATCTAACTTGTATAATGGCCGTCCAAGCCTTGCCAGGAGCGATTACTGTCATTCTCAAAGTTTGCCCAGTGAGTGTGTGTTTGATTTCTATTCCGGTGACACTCCAACCGAGAGGGGCAATATAGCAGACAGCTCGACAGACAGCTAGATAGATGGAAGGACGGGCCAAGCTGCTCCTCTTGTATGAAGGATTATCCCCGATCCTGTGTTTGTGACAAGAGCTGATAAGGGGCTGAGAGGAGAGGCAGAGAGGCCACTGACACACACACGCACACACACTTATGCACATATAATCCACAGTAGGAGAGATATCAATCCATCATTTAGAGCCAGGATTCAGCCAGAGGAAATAGGCTCTTCTCAATGGCTCACGACACACATCCAAACAGTGCTACAAAAGACTCGCGAGGTTTCAGACGTGCACATCTGAATGACCGTTCAATTTCATATGTTTGTCTGATTTACATTTGTGTATTGATGTTGCCAACTTGGTTGAGATAAGTGATACGAGAGCGAACAAATTACCTTCATGTCTTGCATTGACATGGAAAAATGGTAAGGCATTAGTCCAGACTTAAATCAATAGTAGTTTTCAAAATGGTTACACTGAAGAACATTGACAGCTTCAATTGGATATGGCTTAAAATAGATTTTGTAATACATGATTTGCTAATAGAACAAGTAAAATGTGTTGTTGCTTGTACATTGCCAAATCTTGCTTTAAGTCAAGATATTCTAAAAAACAAAACTGAAATACTCATTACATCAAACATTTACTGCCTATTTGTTATTTTAGAGGATGTCTCTTTTCCAGTGTACAAAGTTCATAGCTGAATTCTCAGAGATCTTAAAACTAATCCAGTAGTTTTTTTCATCAGTACAAATTTCAAGTGCACACCAACGATAGATGATTGGGTATGAGTTGTGTAGATGAAGGCAGAAGCTGCAGGTTAGAGGAGGCAGGCCATTTGGCGAAGGCGCGGTGCTAGACTTGATGGATGAGACAAACTACAGGCTCTTTCCTCTTGTAACTTTCAAATCATTAAGCCTTTTACATGGCTATGCAGATTTTTATAGCCACCTCAGACAATCTGTGCAGCCCATGTCTCTCCATCAGCAGCAGCAGCAGAGGAGACGAGGGAGGACACGGGGAAAGTCAGAGTTTTACTGTCTTCATATTTTGCATCCAGGCTAAATTAGATACAGACAAGTGGACTTTAGCAAAGTGGATGTACAAGGGATTTGTCAGACTCATTTAGACTATTTACATTTTTTCAAAAAATAAAAGTGTTGCACTGAATTGTTACATAGAGTGAAAACATTTTAAAGCAGTGTTTCCCAAGCAGAGATAAACGATGAGCACTTGCGAGGGATAATTGGAAGTATTTTCAGATTAAAGACAAAGTAAAGGTAGATAGCAGTTGAATTGAAATATGTTTTGTAGTAAAATGTACATCCCTGCTTTCATTTGGACTTCAATATAATTACAATAAGGGACTACAAAAGTAATAAATGACAATAATGTGTTAAATCCAAAGGATAAAATTCCTACAATAAACATTAAACTTAAACTTAATCTCGGTTAACTCATTTGCTTAGTGTCCAAGTTTGGAGGTTCTCAGAGTGAGATAAATTTTAGGGGCTACTCCAGACAAGAAAGGTTGGGAAGCATTATCTCACAAATAACTTGTTTCCTCTCAGTACAATCACCAAAGCATAGATTCATATGTTTTGCAAGCCTGATTTTGCAGTGTTAGTGTCCTTTAGCAATATTCCCTTTGCTTGTGTATGAATGAGGTCCAAAATGGAATAAAGTTCGGCCGTCATTACTCTACAATCTACCAACTTAATCACAGAAATAAAGATGATCTTTAATGTGATTTATCTACCAGTGTAGATTTCCCTTAATCACAAGTTACATCAGTATCTTCTTGTCTGATCCAGCTTTGATAAAGTTTGGTTTAAAATGAATATCAGGTATAGACAGGAATAAGAGGACACCATGACATTGATTTTAATCTGCTGCTTTTCTCTGCCAGACACGTTTCCAGACAATAAACATCACAGATTTACCTTGTGGCTGCACTAAGAATTACACCATACACAGACCTATGCAAAAGTGAAAAGGCTTACATAGAATCTAGATAAATTAGATAAAGAGGCGCTTACAAATTATTTCTACTTTCAAGCTTACCATTGTGTTTTGCAATACTTTCTTTGATGTGAAATCAGTTTCAGCTCATACTTGTAATGTCTGGTATCAAAAGTCAAGGATAGTACCAATCAAATAGAACCACAATATGGGTGTTTCTGGATACGCTCTGAATATTACCAATAGCACATCCAACCATCCGTCCCACGATTCCACTGCCTCCTCGGCTGTTAGGATTCAATTAGCACAGAGCAGGCAGCCACGGCAGCCTCATTAAAGCTAATTAGTTAAAACATCAGCCAATCTAGCGTTAATTGGCTTTGGTAATTAATTCAGCTGCTAGACCATATGAAAGCATCAGGGGGAAGGATAATGAGAGGGGCGCACAGGCACACACAGGGGCAAGGCAAGTTTTTCATGTAGGGACTTTCATTGTACATTAACAAAAGGTAGAAGAGAAAAAAAAAATCTAATGTATTCTATTTTTCTTTAACCTATTGCAACCAAAGGACCTGACTTTGTTTGATCTGAGACTCTTCATTTGTAGCTTTTTCAGTAAAACAAGCTGTCCAAACATGCAATATTTCGTTTCACGGTCATGGGTTTCAAGCTAGTTTCAAACAGTTGTAGCACTGAAACTATTCAAATCTAATTATTGTATTTTTAATGGGATAAGTACTCAATAGGAAGAACAATAAACAACATTTTGTGATAACGTAATGTGAGAATTAAATTACAAGTTCCCTTGCTTAAGTTCAAAGCTTTGATGCAGCTAAAAAGAGACAAAATCGAGAGATTGGCATGATCCATTTCTGTGCTAAATAAAAGACATAACATAAACATAAAAGTAATTACTTCTAAGAATGTATCAAAAGTAGTAGTTCTACATTTCTGTTAACTTCTTCAAAATTACAATATACCATTTTGTACTTCTGTGATAGTACAGACAAAATGGATATACCTCTCTACTCATCAAGAAACATTTTTTTGTTACACATGACTAGTCTAAGTTTATCTATAAACTTGACAGGAAGTTTAGAAAATATAGTTTGACAATGCTAAGTGAAAAAGTTTAACACTCCCACAGAAATAATATGCTTGATTCGGTTCTATTTAAAGGTGCTGATGTCCAAAACCCATTGGTTCACAGAAACGTCCTGTCCCAGCAGTGACGAGGCTCCAGTGGACAGACATCACACCCACACACTGGTCAAGGGAAGCGTCAGCGAAAAGTTTCTTAGTTTAACAATTAATTATTCAAAATCCTCCAAAAGAAGGTGACAAATAATAGACTGTGAAAATAGAATTGCTCCTATTAGAGATTCTATTTGAAACTAACTTAAATATATACTGTTTGTATTTTACTCCAGAAAATGTTGTGAAAAGTGGATAATTGAACAGTGAAATTCCAGATTAGAAAAATTAAATGGCCGTAAATCACAGTGTTTTGAGGAGGCTGTGATGAATGCCCCTCTGATAGGACGTGTGTATGTGTGTGTCAGCACTTCTGATGGCAGGCCCTTCCTCTTGGGACCGTCCGGCTGCAGTCGGATGCTGCTGAGGTTATCTCTGACTACTGACAGCTGTTTATTCAATCAATCACCTTGTCACAGTGTGTGTCAGAGCATATGTGAGTGTGTGTGTGAGGAGAGGGGAAGAGAAAGGAAGTAAATGAATGGAGCATTAGCCAGGCACTGACCCGGAGAGCACCAGCGCAGCCTCATGCTATACAGGCCAAAACACCAATATGCATCTGCCTATGGTCCTATAGGCAAGCTGCTTTGGACATGATCAAACTCTCTTGTTTATAAATTAGACTGGATATTAGCCAACATGCTCACTTGATTGCTTTTTTTTTTTTTTTTTTTTTTTTTTTTTTTTTTTTTTTTTTTTTTTTTTTTTTTGATGCTAGCTGTTATGTTTAACGTCGTTTTCACAAAATTATTTCACTTTTTTTAGCTATCACATATTTTCTGTTTCATTTCATAACTTAAGCTTTATACCCTGTCCAAAAAGCATATAATTGCATTCACTGTATAATTTGTTTTACTCCAATAATAGTAGGCCTAATTCTTGTTTTGTAGTCAGAAGGTTCTCAGAATATCAGAAGTTGTCGCATTATAGTGACATGCATCATTCTTCAGCAGCAGTCCTGAAGGTAAGATTAACAGTGGATGTTTACATATCTGTTTTCAAGTTGACTGTCCTTAAAAGCGCCCCAAATCTTCAATCCCAGCTCTCATGTCACCTTTAGTTCCCTAAGCGGCGTATATGCCACCCATGTTAAACTTACTGTCTGATTTTCATTCTGCAGTATTCCTCATCCCAGGACTCTTCCCCAAACACCTCCGCGCTATTGCACCAGCATCCACCTTTCCCCTCTCCATCTCTGCCTCATCCCATCTCCATGCCCCTGCCGCGTGCTCTCTCTCTCCTCTCCCGTCTGTCGACATTTCATTTGCTTTTCTAAAAGTGACAACAAACCCAAGGGAGCACCCGGAGAGTGGGAGGGTGATCCCGGTGATGAGTTTAGAGCGGGGCGTGGAGGAGTGCTATTTAAAAGCGCAATGCATCACTGTCAGGTAGGGGGCAGCGTGCGCAGACGTCCACACAAATGCAGAAGACGACCCCTGTTCCATTTCATCAGATGCCCCGCCGAATAAGCTGTGGAGTCTCATCTGTTTTGCACACAAGTAGTGATCAGCTTTGTGTCTGGCTTGCTTAAATCACAGCTCACTTAAGGAAAAACATATCTCATACCGTGCAATTTCATTTGGGGTAATGCGCTGCCTGTTTTTTGTAGGGTCTCATATTTGCTATTATGGAGATGATGGTTTCTCTGCCTTACCTTGTGGTGGCCTGGGACAACAAAAAAGGCTTCGCCAAAAATTAAAGTTGACACATTTTGATTGTTCGTGCAAGGAGTGTCATTGTATGAAGGAACAAACATGGTGTTGGGTAAAGCTCAAACCTTTTGCACTGTAAATTTGAATTTGGAAAAAAAAAACACACAGAGCCACAGCATAACAAGCCTGTGCCTTGTTTGTGCTGGTTCAAAGCCTGGATGAATAAAAATTAGATTAGAAAGGCATTGGTGTCCCAAAGGAAATTGACACACTATAATAGTGGTGAGCGGTTTGATCACAGTGCATGGAAAGAACTTTTATAAGACCTTCAAGAAGCATTATTTATCAAAATTGGTTAAATTCACATCTGTCAGTCAGAGATATTTTGAAGCTGGCAAAATTATTACCAAATTTGACCTTTTAACCAAGAAAATCCCACAGAAATGGGAATCTGAGATTGTAGGGGAGAGGAAAGGAGATTTCCTGTGCATTTTCCCACAGAAAACTATATGGCATGTGAAGAACATACAAATTTTACATAGAAAGGTCCTGTGCCAACTAGGAATTAAGTCTAGGACCTTTCTTGCTCTGAGGGAAGAAAGCTACCCCTGCACCCAGTCTCAGGCAGTAAACCATAATTAGATTTTTATTCAAAATGATAATGCAACATATCTATGAGGTTTGTATGAAATGTTAATATAAAGGAATCACAAGTGCAGAAATACCTGCTGCTTTTGTGTCTTTTTTTTCACATTATTGTCTAGACATTCCCCTAAGATTGCTAAGAACATATTTTATTTAACTGCTCATTTATTAACTGTAAATCTATTATTTTTTATTTGATTATTCATTGATTATTAATGTATGTATGTTCGCATTTTTTTTTATTTATTTAAACTCATTTTCTATAACAACAATAATGTATGTATTTTTTTACAGCGCATATGAAAAGATACAAAAAAGAAACAAGCTTAGAATAGGAGGAGGCAGAAGTGGCCCTCTTTCCCTTTAGCCGTGAATCAAATCAAATTCCCCTTATCGCACATTATTTGAAGAGGTTATCGGGTGCGGTAATGCGGTTACACGGCGGGACCGCGGCTGAGAGATTTCCTTGTTTACCGATGTTGGCGGGTGTTAAAGCTAACTGGCCCCGGCACTGAAGGCAGAAGGAGAGAAGGAGGAGAAGACAAGAGAAGAATAGTATAAACACTTGATGCATGTCAGAAAACTGATTTGAGAGCACAACCACGGGGCCAATGTGTCTGTTTGTGCCCAGGAGACAGTTGGTCAAGGACACAAAAACAGCCTGGACATGCAAGACTTTGTAATTCCATTTGGGAAGATGGCGACATACTGAATTTGTGCCAGCTCGTAAATCCAGCTCTCTTATAGTTTGTTTAAAAGCAGTTTACATGCTCCAAGCTCATTAGCTGATTGTGTGTATAATTTACAAGATCCTTCAGATTATTGTAGCAGATTTTAAAGATTCAGACAATTGTGTCAGATTCAACAGTTCTAGGAGAAGAACATTCACGAACAATTTACATCTGGAAAGGTTTAAGGATATAATTTTACAGTGTTATATGGTGTATTTAGTGGTTTAATGCCGCCTCATGTCCAATGCCCTTTCTAGTGAATTTTATGTTTTGAACGCATGGGGTTCGAGCATTCGCCATCATAAATGTTAAAATTTCTGAAAATAGATGCAATTTTGTCTATTTTGGAATATACCAATAACTTCATCTTTTACAATGTTTTGTCCTACAATATAATTGCACTTCTGAGATTCAAATTATTTGGGGCCTTAGCCCTCTGCTTCACCACTGCTCCCTCTCCAGTGCAAACTGAACACAGCTGAAAACAATACAACTTTGTGAACAGAAATACTAAAGTCTGAAACTTGTATCTGGACTAATATGTTTTGTGTTTCTTTTACCAGAATTAAGCAGAGTTTAAGACAAATGTGCTGTACATTGCTGTAGTAATATGCGTGATTAAATCTTCAGATGTATTAGTTCATCAGATGTTTATCTTTGTAACTTATCTTATCTTGTCCTTTTGACTAATAGCTTATGACTGTAGAACATGTTTTTGTTCTCCAAGCTATGTCCAGAATCTTTGCTTTTGCATCAAGTGCTGTGAACCATCAGACACATGTATCCAGACTTCTATCACACTGCTCAGCACACGCGGGGTGTCCGATGGCACCCTCTCCTCATATATGATCATGTTATAATGTTATACAGAGGACTTAATGTCAGAATGTTTATGACTGGTTATTGTAGTAGAATTTTCCTTGAACGTTTTATGAATATCAGCCTGCCCAGGAACTACAGTTGGACATTTGTGTTGCAACCTGAGACAATGCACCTCTCCTGTTAAGGTTAAAGTGCACTTAAAGAAGTATCCCTGTCACGTTAAATAAATAAACCAAGCTAAGCTAATAATACCTGAAAAGCAGTCCTTTGCTTATGAAACCATTGAGGTTTTGTTTCAGTCCTTTTCTGCCCTGACAGAGGAGATAAAAGTGAAGGGATGACATGGGGTGCTGGTCATTAAATGGGTTTTGGACCTTCTTCTTTGCCCAATGAGCCACGACGATGCCCCAAATGTTTTTTATCTGTGGTCCCATTGAGAGCCAGTATCGAGCTGACAATCCCTGTCCTTTCCGGAGGTGGCCTTTCTACCTTCGCTCATTGTAGTGTGTGACTCTGAGCTGCCGCTATCTACCATCTATCGATTCTCACTTCATCTGGACCAAAGCAACTCACAGGCAGAGGACACCAGCTGATGAAGGCGTGTGGGCACCAGCCAGAGGGGAAAGGACAGAGATTTTTTAAATAGTTGGGCTTTGAAGAGGCTATTTCATACATTTATCTGCTATGAATAATAATAACAAGAAATATAAACTTGTGATCTTGTTCCTGAGACAATTGTTAGTCCGCTTCTGATTTAGACAATTACAAAAAAGCTTTTTACAACACAATGAGTTGTAATTTGTAGTAATTGGAATTGTTGATGATTCCAACAAAAGTGTGATACAACTTTTTGACATGGGATCACCCACCCTATAAAAGTTTATCATTATGTCTGCTACATTCTATTTCCAAGTACTCTTAAAGCTCTTAAAAGTTATATTAAAGTTTAACATTTGTGGTGTTTTCTTTTTAAACACTAATGTTAAACTTTAGTTTCACTCTGGTATCACAAGAGCTCTACATCTCCATAGAAGTAGATGGAAGACTTTTCATCTGATAATATATCATTACAAGGTGGATGATGTGTCAAAAAAAGTTGCATCACAATGTGTTTTTGTTTGTTTGTGCTTGGGGGTCAGGGATGCGGGTTTGGCAAATACTATGTTCTAAAGTTGACTCAAAATGCAAAAGTTCCATATAGTATATTTAGTGGCATAGACAGTATTGGCTGAATCATTTACACAAACAAGAACAGTATGTGATGAAGGAGAAGAGATCCAGAGGTGAACTGAGGAAACGTTTGTAATAAAAATAAGACAAATGAAGAAATTGTGAGAACCAGGCGAGTTGCAGAAGGCGAGATGAGACGATCCATCTTGGCACATTAGGACGAATCAAGCGCACCCTCCATCACATCTGTCAGGGATGCACCACACCTCTTCCTCTCTGCATTTCTCTGTCTCTTCATCCATCCTTCCCCGGACCTGCTGTATCTCACTGAGAAATCTCCACACTAAAAAGTCCTGTCAGGCCTATTTCCTTGTTATTGTCCGGCCCCCTGTACCCCCGAGTGAGCCCCCACCCAGATTAAACGCAGTGTGACTCGGGATGCTCCTATACTTATGTGTGTGTGTGCGTTAGCCCTACATTAATCATCTTTAAGGCGCTGACAAGCTCGGTGTGCGACATCACATCAACACCCCTTCTCTCCTCTCACCATCCCGACATTTTTTTTTTCCTGGATTTATCTGTCCGTGTGCCGCTCGCGATCACTCACTTTCCCTCGGGGAACGCTTGACAGAGAGGCAGAAATAGAGGCTGGAAAAAGAAAGGGGATGCAAGGAGAAAGGGTGGAAGAGAAGGACAGCAACAAGTTTACACTATAGTGGGAAAGGGTCAAAAGTAGTGTGAGTGAATTGGTACTGTAGGTTTTCTGGTAAGAATAAGGATTAAATAACTAATATTAAAAATATATATTGTTCAAAGTTTTTTTCTTTCTTTTTTTTTTTGACAGATTACTTTATGGGCATTTCTGACCAACTGGGAATTTTTCTTACTTGAAAGTGTCCAGTATTTATGTGCATCAAAAATCACCAATGCACATTTTCCAGAGCACTTTGAAAATTCTTTTGTAGAGTGTTTAAAACTGAGATTGACAGTTCTGCAAAATAATTAAAACCGGAAGAAGGACTACAATTGATAGTAGCATCCAAAGTAACCAAAAACACTTCAATGAGTTCAACATAAATGGTAAAAACACATGCTTGTTTTGTGTAGAGCATGGACAATGCGTGTGTCTTTTCTTTGTGCTGTGGAAGGTGGCGTTTTCTGCATGCCTCAAATTATCTTGTCAAGCGAGCAATAAAAGCCAGTGGGAGGAGGTGAGATGAGGAGACAGAGCAACAATAGGCAAGAAAAGAAAAGCAAAAAATGGAAACAGGTATAGAAAAACTATAAATAATGAAAGAAGGAATGAGCAAAGATGAAACAAAGACATGAACAGAGATGAAGGTTAAAATTAGAAATTGAATGGGACCTGAAGTAGAGGCAGGCACACAGATAGTAATCGATTACCTATTTTTCAAAGTCACTTACCGTGGCCGGTGGTGCAAGGAGTGTGAGGAGGTGAATGAGGTGGCTTTATGCGTACTCATGCTTCAGTCAAACGCAGAGACTGTCTGTGTTTGGAATCTCTCAGGTCTTTTTGATGACAGAACCACAAGTGGAGACCAGTCCCAATATGGCAGCTGCACAGAGTAAATCAAAGTATTGATCACATGTAATAAATATATAATGTAAAAATTTTTCAGAATTTTTTTTTTTTTTTCATTGTCTATTGGTTTGCATGATTATCATTCAATAGCATGCTTTCATAAAGGTAATTGTGTGTCAGCATTTTTTTTATATTTACTCTAGTGAGCAAATATGAGAGTGAATGGGTTAGCATATGTGCAGTTTTTTTTTGTAACTCCCTAAATCCCAAGCTTTTTTCTCTCAAAAGTTGATATGTTTTTGGCAAATAGAAAGAAAAAAACAACAACAATACACTGTAGAGATGCGTGTCTTTAGCCTTTTTGTACTATATCTCACTCCTGTACAAATATGTGAGATTGCACAACCTGATAATCGTTTTATAATAAGCAATTGTTTACTGAAACATTTGTCCCAGATTTCTTTATTGACCACATCTTTCCAACAGGGTTTGCAGAGCCATATGCAGTGATAGGGTGTCCCCATTACCTGCTCCTTTTGTTATTATGGTGACGAGCAGTCTAAACGGGATATCCTGACCATTGTCCCAAGACTATAAAAAGCCTATTTGATTTGGCCTAATGCAGGAAACGTCCTCTAGCAATAAGACGGTGTAGTTTGTATTTTTAGCTGCCCAAGACACAATAAGAAGTAGACTTGTCACGTTGGATATATAGTACTTTATGATGTTGTGTTTTGAACTCCATCTCTATAGTCACACACAGGTGGTTTCACGCTGCGCTCCTCTGATCAAGGACAATGAAGTGCTGGCCTACTCTACTCTGCATTATCTCATCCAGCAGACAAGTTCCCCTCTCAGAGTTGACCTCAAAACATTACCCAACAGCACTGAAGACACGTGCACCAAACTATTTCATGCACTAATACAGGCATGTGTATTGACATGAGTTTCAAATTATTTTCTTAAATGTTTTTTTTTTTGTTTTTTTTGTGACGTAGGTAAAAAGAAGATGGTTCTATACGACAGCCAGGCTCCAGTGTGTCCGATTTGCCAGGTGCTTCTGAGGCCCGGAGAGCTGCAAGAACACATGGAGACGGAGATGGAGAGGCTAGCGGCCATCTGCCTCAGGTATGAACCACTACTTTGAGAAAAATCTTTTAGTGTCAGAATTTTTTTATTTGAGAAGTTTAAACTCATTTAAAAGTTTGTATTTCATTCACACTTATTTGGTGAAATTTGCTTAGTTTGTAGTTAGTGTGTAATTTCCTTTGCAGTCAGTATGGATAATTTTCTAACTCAATTCCTGGCAGGAGAAGCACCTGTTTGACATGAGCTCATTTTAGGACAACCAAGTATAGCATTGCCAAAGTAACTGTAGTAGAAGCATTATATTCACCTGAGTATACATTTCAACACTGTAGGCCTAGTTTTTCCACCTCTTTAAGTGCCCACTGCATGTTTAGTGCATCCTATTATACACAAACCACACAGGCCAAGTGTTCTGTCCACAACTTGAAATACAAGCAAATCTTTTACATTAGTGCCCCATAAAGATACAGACATGGGCCATAGGCGAAGCTTTAATTCACTGTATGTCACTTCACTGTCTTGCATTCTTCTTGCTGCCTGAGATTTTTGGTGTCATAAATCTGCATAAAAGGCAGAGGCACGCCGTCTACGTCATGCTAAATGTTTCCTACAGGGATTAGGATTCTGGCCTTTGCCCTCCAGTTCAGCGCAGCTCCCTTCCTCTCCTCACGCCAGCGGCACAAGCAGTTTTATGACGGATAAATCAACGGAGAGCCCTTTTAACGATGGGACACAACCATTAGGATCCATATTTCACCTTGACCACATGCCTGGCTGTGTGTGTTTGTGTACTGTCCCATATAAGATCTGGTGGAAGTGTTTATGCTCTGACCCAGTGCCCAGTGAGCGCCCGACTTTACGATAGTGGCCATTAACCCGGAGGAGCAGGGCAACAGACAGCGTCACCCCACGTGGAAATCACAACTCATTTAGTGGCATTTACACCTGCATCCTCATACGTGTGGGATTTTCCTTTAAACAGCTATGTCTCTGCTCTCTTAAGATATTTTGCTTTTAATAACAATTTTTGATGAATTCAAGCAACCCAAAGCTTGTAATGTTTCACACTATGACATTAAACTTATACCTGTGGAGCTGCCAATGTACTGATCAGATCTATGGACATGACACCCTGCTTACATGTAGAAAACATGTTTTTCTGTTTATTTTTGAACAATCTAGACAGATAAGTTCAGTGCCTCATGATGAGATATTCCAAGCAACGAAGTAGAAATAAGTAGTTGTGTGCACCTTTAATCATTCACAAGCAAATGATACAAGTTCTGAAATCTACAGGTTGTGCTGTAGAATTAACTTTTTTTTTTATTGTTTAAATTATTACAATCAAATCAATCAATGCTATCATTACTTGCAATAATACAACATCAAACACTCCCAGGCTCTATTAAAAACTGTGAATGAGGCAGCATACAAAATCTTTTCTTACGTTATAGTTTTTGAAAGTTAATAAAAATCAAACTACCTGGTATCTTTTTATGTTACTTTTGGCACAAGATAAGCAGAATGTAAGAACAAATATTGTCTAATCACTGAATAAATAAGACTGTGAGGTGTAAGTTGTAGATCTCCATAATTAATAAAGGTCAGACGTCTGCCCTTGGCTCCAGACTTTGTGAAACTCTGAAACCCCAAACCCACAAATACACGTGGTTATTTCAAGAAGGAGTGTCATCCTGACCCTAGGCAGGAACAAAACCACAGCTACACCCAGACACATCCACAGACACATCCACAGACACATCCACAAACAGAATGTGTCCATATAGCCAAAGACAGAGGAGAGAAGGGTATGAAAGATGTAGAGGAATCTTGTGTTTCTAGATGCTGTGGGAGATGCCCATACATCACACATAGCTCCTTCTTACACCTGCTCTGCATGGGAGCGACCGTCATTGAAAGTGACAGTGGGAATTTGGTCCAATTTGTACTAAATCTGACTTTAATGACGCCCAATGCAGGCGGAATGAAAGACTTGCGTGCATGGAAACGAAGACGTGCATTGGTGTTTGACTGTAGCTTGCCTCTGTGCTAAAAATACCACTGCACAGTTTTATCTCCTCTGTTCTGCTGTCAGCAGTCGTCACTGTGTGGATTTGATTACAGCTGGCTTGTTCATGGGCCGTGGCTTCGGCTCTATGAACATGGAAATCACACACACTGTTGAGCAAATGGAAATCTATCAGGACCTGTGCACCTCAGAAGGCTACGAGGCCAGAGTCATCTGCATAGCCACTATCACATGAAGGAAAGAGAAAAAGGTGGAGGATCCCACTTGAAAAGAAGTTGAGACATGCAGAAATACAAAATAGCAAATTCAAAATGTCTTTGATTGATTTTCAAATGTTCTCAGAGAAGACCTGCATATTATGAAAAAGCAATAAAACATTAGTCAGGTTGTTTACAGATCAATAGAATACATACATTTCAGATACATTTAATTTTGGAATGAGAAGAATCATTTGTCTATTTTTTTTTTTTTTAGATTTTTTTTATTGCATTGAATCTTTTCCAAAGTAATTTGCTTTGGCATATAAGATACCATTATTTTCATTTAACCCGAGGGGAATTAAAAAAACACAATTACCGTAATTGTTTGAAAATTTTGTCACCATCTAAAAATATTATGTACTCTAAAAAGTCCTCTCAACAGCACTTAAAGCATAAACATTAACTTCTCATTCACATTTATTATACCAATACATATCTTGTACATGTCCATCATTTTGCCCAGGTTGTATCTCTTTTTGTCTTTGACTTTGCTTCCTCTGTACCTCCTCTCTCTCTCTCCGCTGCCTCATTAACCCAACACATTTTAAACTGCCCCTTTCCCATGCACCTTCTCTGTATGTTTGTCTCACTTTGCTCTCTCCTTTCTGTGCTTTGACGTGGCAGACGACCGGAATACCCTGCCTCATAACCTGCAGCATCAAAAATTCATAGAAACAGACAAGGCCAGGGAGACGCATTTCCTTTCATCCTACTTTCTTTATGTTGACTGGTCTTCATTCCTTACCACAGTTTCCCCCCATTTTTTCCAACAGCTTTCATCTCTCTATCAGCATCTTCTGTCATTGTGGCAATTTTCCCCAAGCGTGGCAGGGATGCAACCTCTCTGTCTCCCCGTTCTTTCTCTCCGCCTGACAGTGTCAACAAGCAGGTGTAGGGCGGCTGTTATTGTTGATGCCTGGCTCGGGCGGCAGGTAATGAATAAAAGAGGATAGGAGAGATAGGCGCACTGGCACATTCCCCTGCATTACACGGCAGCTTGACTGTGTCACCCATGTTTACTCTCTTTGTTGGAGGAAGGCGGGGTCTACATGTTTTAGAAGCAGACACACACACACACAAATAGAGACGTTTGTGCTATTTATATTCTAAACAAAATGGGAAACATAGTCACAAGTTGAATAGCATATAATAAGCTTGTTTTCTGTTTAACTTCAGTCAATCACTGAATAAGATTATACTGGTCACATTAGAGTCAAGAAATAAAAGTGTTTCAGAAGCAAAAGTCATAATTCAGTACTCAAAACTCAAGAATACTCAAATGTAATTTTTTTTCTGCCTTTTTGTTTAGCATTCAGTAAACACAGAAAGCTTGTTTTCATAAAGCAATACACAAAATCAGAACAAGTAATATAAACAAAAAAGAAATAAAAGTTTTTAACTGTGCAGTGCTCATGAGTAATTGTACATTTGTGAACTTAAAATTATTGCTACACATAACTTAATTGTCATTTAAATATGCACTCTGTGGAGGAGTCTGAATCTGCGTGTCCAGTGGATATATTACTTTCCATAAAATGTTCCACAATACAATTTTAGATTAGTCTAAAACTCTTATGTGAATAAAAGATAAAGTGCTTCCAATGCCTAGGGCTGAAGTCCTTTAGTTGCTTAGGCGATTAATCGACCGATAAAAACCTGGATGACCAAAATTTGTCTTAGTCGACTATTTTTTTATAAGAATATAAAGTTTTATGAGAAACAGGGACAAAAAGTAGTCATTTAGTTGAGGATTTGGGACCTATACATTGGTTAATTTCTTTTTCATTTTGTGTGTAAATTGTTGTAATAAAACATACTTTTTAGCTTAAAAGCTTTAGCCACACCCCTTTTTTAGCCGATTAATTGGTCAATGGGACATATAGTCAACCAAGAACTTATGTGGTTGACACTACTAATGCTAGAGCGTAGAACATTGTAGGCACAGTATTAACGTCTCCAAGGAGACAAGAAGGTTAGGTTAGGACCAATGCAGACCCAACATGAAAGTTACATAGTGTGTTTGATTAAAGGAATAAAAACAAATGAGAATGTGCTGTTTCTAAAATTTGGCAATAGAAATGTCGAAATGTGAATTTCTTAGGCAATGTGATTGGGAAAATTGGACCGCTCATTGTCTCCAGCTTTGGTCCTACAGCTCTCATTCCATTTTGCACTTATTGTGTCTTTTATTCTCAGCTAAGTGACATAAATATGGCTTCTTATTCTTATGATCCACCCGTTCAGCCATTGAAAAAGAAAATCCCTTCTCTCCCAAGCATGCTGTCAGATTAGGCTCCTTACACCATTCAGTCTGTGGCCTGTCCCTCTCCTCTCTCTGCTTTACTGCCCTGTGTGTGTATGTCCCATGTGTCGGGGGCGTGTGGAGTGCTAACAGGCTGTCAGAGGAGAGATGACAACCGTGTCCTGCTTTGTCAATGCCAGGCCTGTCACAATAGTGGGAACCACTCAGAGAAATGTATCTGTGTTTGAGCACAAGTCAGAAACTGTGTCTAATATTCTTATAAAGGCAGAGTAGATATTTTTTTATTAATTGTTAATTTGAAAATGACAAGAAGGTTCACGTGTCTACTACTATGCCAAATACTCCTTAACATTTGGCAAGAAACTTCACCTACGTTAATGTTGAAATTTGTAATGATCATGTAAGTAATCGATTATTTTCTCTTCTTTTATTGCAGTAAGAATCCTTCACCTAAGGATGGCATTGTAACTCCTGGAACTCCCAAGGTATGCTGACACTTTTCATGTAGTTTACTGCAGTGCATATAATAGTATATGTGGAGCAAATCAACCATCAGAGCTGCTGAATTCTCCCCTCACTGCACTAAGCCTGTTACAGTCAGTATAGAGGCTGTGTCCTAAATTCATAGTCATTCATATAGACCAGTGTCTGTGCCCAACACCAACGGGACAGAATTTTTTGAGCCTATTAGGGCATTTCTTAATGCAGCAAAAATATTCCTTCTGCCAGTTGTAGTGTCAGTCTAGACAAACAAGCTTATGGGTTTAATGCTATAGTGCAATGCATTGTTTCCTTAAAACTGCATTTTAATTTCTTTATATGATCATTTTCATTTTATACACGTACTTTGTTAATTGTCACCAATCTTGGACAGTTGGTTAATTTTGTGTCAAAAATACTGTACATTTAAAATGTATTAATCTATTTGTTTCCATTGGAGAAGTTTAATGAGAATCTACATTCTGAATGACGTTTTATCATGAAAAAATGACAAAAAGTTGGTTGTGTTTATATTGAACTAGCAACTACACGCTTTGCTGAACCTGTATGCTATTATCTAGCATACATTGTGCTTAAAAGTTTATTATCTTGTAAATTACTTCCAACAAGCAATTCATGCTATCAATGCACTTCACACAAGAGGATTTTAATTCCCTCTTACCTGTGGCTTTGACCCAGGCTTAACTCCGCGCTTGCCGCTCTGTGGGTGGGCTTGTTGTCGAGGGAGATAGACACAGGGGGGTGTAAAGGGTGAACCCCAGCCTTCCTCTGCGCCCGTGACTGTGCATGTTAGCGCTGTTGTTTAGTATGCAGCAGCGGGCCATGGAGAAAGGAGAGCTCTGACCTGCGGCACATGGACCTGTTGTCATCATATCCTTCATCTGCTGAAACACGGGCACCTGTTGGACCCAGGATTAACCTCGTACATCGTCACATGCGCTGTTTGGACCAATTTGAGCACTCCACGCTATGTTCAGGGGACAGGGTTAGGAAGAAAAATGTCAGGTCTTTGGAGGTCTTTGGGAAACACATTCAGCAAAGGTTCTTGGTGCAAATGGCAATTGTGGTTTAAATTCCTACACCACATTTTTCCGCTCACAAATATGCCTACTCTGTGTACGGCGGTGCAATCAAGTTGATTTTAGTCATTACAATGCGCACTCTAATTAAATAATTTGGATTTGTTTTATTTTATTGAGCAATTGCTTTTGAAACATGAAGCTTCAAACATTGATAATACATATTGATGGGAAATTACACTAAAAAATTGGTTTATTCTTTACAACATAGATAACGGTTTCAAATAAAAAAAAAACTTCACTTCTGACCCCAGTAACTCATAATTACACAGCCTTGTGTAAGATGCTTTAAGATTTCAAAATTATCCTTAAATGGTGATTCTAAAATATATGAGATTATGTACTTAGCTTTGCATGTTGTAATGGTCACTTTCATCATTTCTGTGCCGTGCGTTAAAGGTTTTGTCAATATAACCACCACCACTTTCAGCTGATGATTGGAGAAGCGTGTCTCATATGCGAGAAATTTGGGAAGCTCCCCTCTGTTTTTCACGATTCCTTGTTTCCTGATCTCAATTCCTTCTTTTAACACACCTGACACCAACCATCATATAACATTTCTGACGAAGACAAAAGTTACCAAAACATGCAAATGGTAATTACATCATCTTACCTATATAGTCCGATATAGAAGAAATTACTACACTATTCTGCAAGAAGACAAGATAGATGTTTTAACCTGTTCTTAAATACTTTTTTTTTTCAAAGAAATAAGTCCAACAAGAAAAGCATTTAGCCCTGAACTAGAAGACCTTACATTTTGAGTCAAGTGCCTTTGCAGAAGCGTACAGTCCGCTCCCTTTGTTTCTCCTTATGATTCTCTAATTGCCTGCTCCAAAGGGACACCATTTCAACATCTTTATTCACAATCTCTTGTTAAATGTCAAACTCCAATGATTACACTTGAGCATATTCCCATAATGCCGCAGGTAAATGATTCCTGACCTTTTTAAACCAGTCTAAAAAACCCATCCGCACACATACACACACATTTACAGCCAGGCCATAGAAGCTCCATGCATAATATCCAATTTACAGTGGCACCAATGGAGGCTGGTCATTTGTCACATATTATTATTAGATTACTGCTGTCGAGCACTTAAGCCTCTGCTCTGCCCCTTTCCACTTGATTAATAGGATCCGACTGTAAATACAAATATTTCATAGCCGCCTCGTAAAAAAGCCAGCATAAGCACACACAAGCATATAAAGAGGGTCTAGCCTTATAAAATAACAATATGAATCATTTTTGCTGTCTTCTCATACTTTTGTTCTGAAAGAAATCACATGCAATGTTCTTTGCAGACTGAAATTGTGTTTCAAAGTAACACAGAGAAGAGAGAAATACAAGTTCAAGTAACTCCTGCAATATTCACAGAACTATGGACAGAAAATACTTCTTTCCCTTTTGCCAACATTTAAAATATTAAAACTAATAATACAGTTATTAAACAATAGTGTATGCAGTTTTTCTATCAGATGTGGTAAAAATGAATAGTAAAAACATGGCTGAATGTAATAGCACATTTCTCTCTGACTAAGTGTTGTAAGTTAGATTTATAGTTGGACAGTGGCCCATAATGTCAGAAGCTGTTTTCAATGTTTACCCTCCTGTCCCCTCTCCTTTCCCCCTTTCACTCATTCTTCCCTAACTCCTCTTAACGTCCCATAAACATTAACTTTAATCAGTGGAAGGGATTTTATAGACAAAGTCACACGGGTTACAGTCAACAGCAATGACGTGTTGCTGTCTGCTTTGGTGGCAACAGCAGCCTGAATTCTCCTGAGGTTTCTTTTAGATTAAGACCCTACCACAAGATGTCTGTGGTTTTAGTTTAGACATTCACAAAGCACATTGAAGCATCTGGAACTAAGCTGAAGTTGAAAAATAATAATAATAATAATAATTGCAAAAAAAAAAAAAAAAAACAAAAAAAACAGCTAGGACTAATGGGGTGCAGATGCTTTTGTGTTTAATTTAGATGTTCATTTTGATCAATATCAAACACTGGGTGTAATAAACGTCCCATACTCAGAGTCTGAAATTCTATTTCCAAAACATGAATGAACACGCCACACACTGAACTGTCAGGAATTCGGGATAATTTTATATTTTTAAAAACTGCATCATACAGTACTTTGTAGGTTTAGAAATGATCTAATCCAGATCCTCAGTGGAATACACTGAATGGTATCTGTGTTGTCTAGAGAAGATTTATTTCCCAACATGCAGCATTACTCCGGCCTTGTCCATGTTTATTGATTATGCGGCTGTCAAGTAAAGACATGCAGCTCCTATTGTACTCACACCCGGGAGGTGATAATATAACATGCTTATCTCCATTTAGAAAGCATTTTATTTCCCCCTCTCTCTCTCTCTCCACAGTCGATGCTGTTGTCGGTGCACATCAAGCGGCCGAGGGCGAGTCTCCCGTGGTCTCGCCGCTGTCCTCTGAAGACGCTCATCACTCCGACAGATACCCAGGTCATTTTCTCACTGCCAAAAGACTTGGTGTCTTAAAAATAAGTTTACATATGATGTTAATCACAGTTCAGAAACTTGCCAACAAAACATCTTGTCTTTGTTTCATCTGAGCTGGAAATAAAAAGCCTTTTGAAACTTTGAAAATAGAATTATATTCACTAAAGACAACATTTACTAACATTAGATGTGTAAATGAGTATTGACACCCAATAGTAATATAGTAACATAGTAATAACTTTCATACCATGAAAAATACAGCACATATTTCATTACCAATTACAGTGTTGCAAATATGATTGCTAAATGCACATGCATGATGCCATGCGTCTTTCATATTCACATGAGGAGGCCCACAGTATTATTTTGTTGTGAGAATATGTGTTTATCCAAATACCACCTATTTGTATTAAAATGTAATTGTTGCATTGTCTTTAAACCTTGATTCGTTGTATTACTGACAGAGATTTTAGTAATGAAATGAATCAGGACTACAAATGGCCAATTCCTGAAGCTTGCCCCTTATATTTATTAAAGTTTGTTATATTAATTCTTGGGACTGTGATGTATTGCCGGGTTAAGTGGGTTTTCCCCCTTACACCATAAAATTAGAACTATTAAGTCCATACAGACATTACATCCATACATTGGAGATGACACAGCTCATAAAAGCTTCAGAGCAATAAAGCACATTTTCTCATTAAGTGAAACTGCTGAAACCACCTTATATTTTACAAATGATAAAGTCAATGGTCACTCTTTTTACCACCGTCCAAATGAAGTATAAATGCCAACATGCACCTTTATGTCTTTGCCAGTCTGTCTTGGGGCTTTTATTTTGTCTTTTCTTCAAAATGACATTTGAAGACGACTTATTTAAGCGTTCATGATAGGAATTAGTGTGATAGCATACATTTTAGTGAAAGATAAGATTGTATTTTCTCTTTTTGTTAGTCAAAAGTAGCCTTTGTATCCAAAAAAGGAAATCATTCCCATACGTATAATGTGAATCAAAATGTCAAACATATCATGATAACTCTGTAAGCTTGTGTATATTACTCAAAAGTGCTCATACACACTTGTAAAGAAGTGAGCCTTTTATTTCAAAGCGCATGAGAAAACGCGATGCCTCCCCTTGTGGCCAAACCGTGACATACACGTGAGATTTTGAACATTTCCGGCTCCTTCAGTCACATGACCAAAACAAGCCAATATGGCGTACTTTAGATTCCTGTTAGCCCTGTCGAGCGTTACTTTCAATCCTTTCCCATCCTGTTATAGTTCTAATGCCACCCGACTTTGCAATTATGCATTATATCTGTGCAAACATTAGATTAGTTTAGCGCAAAGAGTTTTATCGGCTGTGGCTGCGGCTGTGAGTGAAAGCTAACAGACATGGAGGAGGTGCAGAAGACAAGAGAAGTAGGTTCTATTATTTACAGAACACAATCCAGTGTAATCTCACCACTAAACTTTATTGTGCGCTTATGATCAGGTTATAAACATTGTTCTTATTTGTACTTTGTTTGTTTTGCAGACATTTTACGGGTTCGGGCAAACAGACAAACGAGATTGAATGGTATGTATACACAATAATTATTCAACTACAATGATCTATCAGATACAATGATCAGGCTTTATGTAATAAAAAGTTATTTAAGGGCAGTCTGGTTGAGTGGTAAAGGCCTTCACCCATTTTGTTTACATAGTGTTTTACTCCTTTAGTTCTAGGTATCTGTTTTTGTATAAATGTTGTATATTTATGCTGCTAACTTATTATGGGACTTCTGATGTTATGATTGACTCATTTGAGGATTAAAATCTTATTCTGTATTCAGCAAACCAGTTCAAAATAAAACTAGTAATTTTTAATTTCCAGCTTTTATCTTGAGATTGAACTTTCGTTGAAAAGTGTACTTAGACCTTGTTGTGAAGAAAATAATGAATCATTCAAATGTCACCAATTCTGTGTTCAATAATTAACCAGTTGTTTACAGAATTGTTGCTGTTATGCTACTATTGAATTATTGATTACATTGTTTTCGCTGTTCAGACAAAAAGATTTCTTTTTCTAAATGTATATTCACAAGTACTTGTTTTTATCAGAGTTTGTGGAGATTAAATGTAATTTAAAATGGTTTAGTCTTTGTGAGTAGTATTTTGTATGTTTAGATCAACTTAATATGCAACATATATTTTGCTAGTGTAGTAGTAGTGTAGTCCAGGTTGTTTTCAAATAATTTGAGGGAATTTTAGACTAAATAGTATTTGTCCTGGCAGGAGAATACTCTTATCTTTTAAAATCAGAATCAGAAAAGATTTTATTGCCATTGTCAGTGAACAAACAATTCCACAAACTAGGAACTTGCTATGATGCTAATGTGCAACAACATATAAATACATATAAAATACACATAAAGAATAAAAAATATCAACTTTGATAAAAATAAACAAATATTTAAGATATGTAACAATCAAATATAATGGCATGCAAAAACAGGTCAATAAAATAAGGCAATAAAAATATACAGTCATCAGAACACGTTAGCACCAGGGCATCCTTCCTCGGCGCCATCTTGGATTACAATCCATTTTCCATGTTAACCCACCCTGAAACTTTGATTATCAGAAGATCTAATATGATGTTTTTGTGTGCCAGCTCGTATAGGCAAAATGAAGAGGAGAAAGCCTGAGGATGGGGGCCAGGTATGTCCGCTGTGCAGGCCCCTTTGACTGGGAGCGAGGAGGAGATGAGTAGACATGTGGAACAATGCCTTATCCAGGTAGTACTTTCTGGGCCTGGACACCAGGACAACTCTTCCGTCCTTCCTCTTGTAGACTCAGACCAGATCATCCCTTTCTCCCTTTTCTTCTCTTCAATAAACTTAATTTGACTTTTCCACTTAAACAAGCCATACATCCACACTATATGGGAAGAATATGGAGAATAAAATTCTAGAATACCGCATTACTATGTTATTTCATAATGCAATTCTTCCCACAGCTTTAAACGAGTCTGCCCATATTATGTGGATTCATTAGTCTTTCTGGCTCTTTGAGTCACTTTATAGATACTATAGATATCTGCCTTTTACAAACTTAACCATCACAACTAATTACCATTATGCTTTTTATTCTCCTTCTCTCAAATGGTAGTCACACCTAAAACAACATTATGTAGTAACTACTTTTTTTCTGAAATATTTCCAATGTAATAGGTTTGTGCCTGTATTTTAATTGTTAAATGTGTTTTTTTCTCAGCGTGAAGGCACATTAGACGACGAATCCATTGATATGGAAGGTGAAAACGGCAGAGGATTTGAAGAATATGAATGGGCTGGACAGAAAAGAATCAGAGCTACAGCTTTACTGGAAGGAGGATTCAGAGGTACCATTTTCCAATGTTTATATTATTTCCATTAATCTGTTTTCTAATAATCAAGATTGATATCAGATGTTACCATCAAATGATATCAGTGTCAGTTTTAAATCTTCAATAGTATCATTTTCTCTTTTGTCTTGGTGGTCCATTCACTCACTTTACTTCTCTTTTCTGTGTGCATGTTCGCCCTGGTCAACAGTTTGTGAATGTGTCTAGGAGCCTAATAGTGCCAGTGGTCGAGAGGGTTCGGGTCAGGCCAGCTCAGCTTTGGCTTTCCCTCTTTGCACAGGGAAGGAAAACACATTTAGCTGTGCAATTGACCCACTGGTCACCACTCTGTGCTTGTATGGGTGCCCAGAAATGCAATTATAGAAGTGGATAGAGAGCTGGTCACACGGGAGCAAAACCACGTCTGCCAGAGCACACTGCAGTCTGTAAACTCAGTCACTGTCAGAAACATCTCCAACAACAGCCTGTCTCCTAGTGCCCAGATCAACTTTTCACAGTAGTCCTAGCCAGGTTTGTTTGGCGGAAAAGAAAATTATTAATTTAAGCAAACTTTTTAAGTTCTTGCGCCATCTCTGAGAGGTAGTGAGGTATACTTTTTGTCTGTAAGTTAACATATAAAACTATGCAAATTAACTTTGATCACTCTTTTCTCTGACGATAAGTTGTTCCTTTTAGTTAAACACATTGTTATAAAAAGCCCTGCTGTGCCCACCTGACTCCCCTCCATCCCTCAGCCTGAGACAGAGAGGAGACAAGGCAGATCAATGTTGAAATCTCAGCTAAAGCTAGAGGTGGTTTTGTCACCTGTCCATACTCTTAGCGTTGTTAAATGAGCAGACACAGGACCCTTCTGCTGTGCACTAATGGGGCTCTTTGTGATGTGACTCAGATAACGGAGGTGGCCTGGAGAGACCCACATGAAAAACACACTCTGGGTCTGCAGCACTACACATACGGATCTGGGCTCTGAAGGTGGATTTGGTCTTGAAAGCCCTTGGTGTTTCTCACAGATGCGCTTGAATCCTGGAGGCTTTGGACAGGCAGTGAGACAGATAGATGTAGCAGGGGGGTCTCCTCAGCTGGAGAGAGCTCTCTGTGAAGTGCCACCATCCGTCTCACCCTTTGAGAGCATGCAGAAGAAAGGCACAGAACAAGCCTCTTAAGGGCCAGCGGAGAGGGGAGGGGCCAGGCAGCAAAATCGAACAAGATCAGTTTATGATTCAACTCTGTCTGAGGACACTTCCCTGTGTCTCGCAGCAGCTTAGCCCGCTTCAAAGAACATAATAACACAGACGCAGACTGCTTTATCTCTCAAGCAGACTGTCTGTCTCTGCGTCTGCTCTGTCAAGTGAAACTAGATTTTCTGCCAAACTTCTGGTGTTGTTGGACTTTTAGAATATTAACATGAGATGTTTTTTTTTTTTTGCGTTTTTAATCACAGATTTTAATTTTCATAATAATTCTAATGAACGATTAAACACTTCCAAGCTACGTTGTCAAAAGATGTAGGCGGACTGGTGGGCAAATCCATAGACTTGATATCCAGCTGTCCTTAGAGACTGAGCTGTATAAGATGAGGATTACTGCAGGTGGAGGCAGCCCAGGGGGATTGAGTCAAGCAGAAAAATCTGAAATCTCTCTTTGTAAACAGACTTCAAACATGGCCATCTCTTGCCTTTGTGTCTGTGTCCCTCTCCTCATCTCGCTCACTCCATCTGACCTGTAAATGGCACAAAGATAGTGCAGCGACCTCTGACCTTCACATCTTTTTTTAAACGAGCCCGATAATTGCTATGGTAACAGCAAGTCACCTAGGTCGCTTGATGAGTTGATCTGAATTGTCAGTTGCGTTTGTAAATTTGGCGACATTCACTGCAGACTCAGATCTGAACCTGCAGCTTTGCCATGAACATGTTTAAATGTTGTATGTAAATGAGGCACATTCAAGTGTCATTGCTTTTGCCAAGTCAAGAATGGTTTGATAAATGGTGAGCCAAAATTTCATTGTTTAAGTGTGTGTACGCGTCTGCACTGATACTTAAGTCCTAAACTCATAGCATGCTGCGTTATTGGAAAAACATAGATTGAATGTATTGTATAATATGATAAATACTTAAGTAACATTGTAATAATTTTAAAGACTAAGCATTATAGCAGCAAGAGAGTGGTTTAGGGAGGGGGTTGCATAATGTGAGTGAAAGGCACTTGGAGTGGCTCTGACCTTTCCCTGGCCAGATTAGATTGGCCTGCCAAGACTGTTTAGAGGGACAGATAGAGGCGCCACGGCAACACACACAGGCTCATGGCAAACGGAAACTAGAAGTAAATACTGTATGTTAACCATAAAAATATTAGGAACTTAATAACTTTTTTGAAGTGGAAACAATTGTCCAGTTGTACTGAAGTAGAAAATGCCCCTGAAATTGAACAGCTATTCTCCCTGTAACAGATTGAAGTATGTTTCCATATGGTCCGTTCAGCTTTGAGACCGTATAAAAGTTAAAAGGTCTTTTTTATTTGATCACTAAAAACCATGGGCCTGTAGTAAAAGAGTTTTTGCATAGGTGCTTTTTATCACATAGTTTCTCTAGTGTGGAAGAAAGAGAAATGAATTATGGAGTCAGAAGCTAAAGTAGGGACAGGTGATTGAAATTCCTGCAGCTGATGTGTGTTGGTAAAAATGGAAAAGTCGTCCAGTGCAGGTGCTTGTTCTTGCTTTGAGTACAAGTCTCATATAGACAAATCCCATTCTTAGATCACTTTAGTTTACATGCTGTGTTTGAATGCAACATGCAGCTCTTAGTGGTATACATTTTTGCAGGCAAATGCTAATTTGCGGAATTTATCCTTGATTTTTGCCTGATTTGCTTTTCCACAACTTGAGAGAGGTGTCTGTCTGTTGCAAGATGTATGTAGCCTGCAATTTTTAATTTTTAACAGATAAAACTCTGTGGTATACAGCAGACTTTATCTTGTCTTAGTTTTTTGTCTTGCTATTAGGCCTATGTCTAGACAACCAAGCCAGATCATCTACACAGTGTGGAATAATCTTTATACATATGTTTAAATTAATTTGTATTTTCATTTTTTTTCCCTTCCCAACTGAACATGTAGTACAGCAAGACACTGTAGTAACCTACTGTTGAGAGAAGTTGAGAACTCAGACACAGAGTTGGACAGGGGGTAGAAGCAGAAAGCTGTCAGCTCCGCCTGGCACCATTGTGGTCCCACTCCCACTCTCTCTAGTCCAGTGGTGAGCTGTAGAAATTGGGATAGGTGTAAATAAGATGGCTGTCAGCCTCTGTCACTGGCCCGACACACACTCATTCACCTTTAAGTGTCACATGCATGCACACACAGGCACGGCTTCGGTCTAGCACAGGGCTGTTGGAAAGATGGTGGTTTAAGTGACAAGAAGACAGACACGCACCTTTAAGGAGTGGGAGACACGGCCTAAGTGACAGAGGGACAGGCGGCTTCAAACAAACTCTGCGGAGACGCCTGTAAGTGACGGGACACGCGCCCGGCTAAGTGGAGCTGAAGGGAGAAGTCAGGCTGCGCTACCGGGTCTGTCTGAGCGTTCATCACGGGGTTTATAGAAATGCCAATCAAGAGCATGCACATATAGACATGTAGTGTGTGCAAGAAGCCGGGAGAGTGACGGGAAAAACGCTGGGCTTAATCAGAAGTCTAAATTCTGTCTCAACCCAAAGCTTGTCTTGGTGATGTCAGCCATTATTGGGAGAACTAAATTGTGAGAAAGTTGAATAGTATCTCTGGAGTTGTTCACCAGACTATCTCTCAAACCTATTCACATTGCATTAAAAGTATGTTTTCTTACAGGTGTAACAGTAATAATATGACAAGTTCTGATAGTTTGAACTGCACTGAAATTCATCATGTTGAGCTGCCTAGTAACTTTTTGTGTTTCACTTCCATATCCTCTGTCTCATTGACTATTTCATCTTTTAATGTTCCTTTGTAACTAATAATACATTTAAATCTTGTCTCCACAGGAACAGGTTTTGCAACATGCAGTATCAAAGAGAGTGGTGCGGACAGTGATGCAGATCTGGACGTTGATGGGGACGACACTTTGGAGTATGGTAAAGCTCAGTACACTGAAGCTGACATCATTCCCTGCTCCGGGGCTGGAGAAGACCAGGGAGAGGCCCGAGAACGAGAGGCGCTACGCGGAGCTGTACTCAAGTAAGAGGACTCACCAGTTCCATGGGAAAAGCAAAGTTTTAATTTGTGAGACTAATATGATGTTTGCTTTGTAGTGGTGGTGTACCTTCAAACAGAATAACACCAGAGTTTTCAAAATGGGCAAGTGATGGTAAGATTTCATTCAGTGACTTTTTTTACTAAGCATAGCGTGAAAACCATAAATATTTTGGATGACTGGTGCATAAACCTGGTTTATCTTATGTTTAGAAATGCCTTCGACGAGCAATGGGGAAACCAGCAAGACAGAAGCCAGTACCCCTTCCTCTTCCTCCTCCAGCTCAAACGTCCCACGAACTTGTAAAAACAGTGAAATAGAAAAGTAAGTTAATCATACATGTCTCTGCAAACACAACTACAAAAATATATCCACTAACTGTAGTCTATAGCTGTTCAGTATATATAATTGAATTGAATAGTTTGGGTTTTTTGTACTTGTACATGAGCAGTTTAGCTTAACAATCTCCAGGTTTCATACATCTTACTGTTGAACACTTACATAGAATGTTGCCATTGTTATATCATATTTTGCCTTATGTGACAACAGAAAGTTACCTGATTCAAGTCCTTCACCTGTTTGACATACACCTTTACATTCTGTCCTATCCATTAGTCCCTCTTTGTGTCAAAGGTCTGCACTCTGAAATTTCCTCATTTCCATCTACTCATCCATATTCCACCTCGAGTAAACAATTTAACACAGAGAGACCAGGCCTGCTGCATAGGTAATAGAGGTCAGCTCATTGCAACAGAGTAGTCCTGGCGGGCAACATAGGAGAAGAGAAAAGGGGATTTGGTTGATTGGTTGCTTCTGCATGTCTGGCATATTCTCTTGTCCTTTTGCCCTGTGCACAAGCTCAGCCAGGGTCACATGCCTCTCATCTCTATTTCTTTAAGTGTTTTTCTTTGTTCTCTTTAAGGGTTTTTTTCTCCTTTTTCATTTCAACCCTGTTGTTTTCAGCCTGAACAAAAGCTGCATTACAAATAAAGTTTGTAATCAGACTAATATAAGGAATTGGTTATATAATGGCCTACATAAAGAAGGTAATATTTTGTTGAGAATTCTAAAACCTTATTGCTGTTGAGGCAAGGGACCACTCCAAATATAAATTAAAATATCTTTGTTACATAAAAATACAGCTCATGTGTTTGTGGGCATCTTGAGCAAAGCATGTCTTAATTTAGACATCTATTTAAAGGTGCCCACCTCGATGGAGAATGATTGCACTGGAACAAGCCGTCAGCCTCCTAGAACAATTCCCTGCCCCGCTCTTCTCTGCTCACTATAAATGCATGCATTTGTTGAGCTTGTGTGCCCCTCCGTCCCCAAATGAAAATGAGATTTGTCTCCTTTGGTTACATTGATACATTGTGTGTATGCGTGTGTGTGGGGGGGCTCCGTTCATGGCAGCGTTAGTGAAATCTCTGCCTCTGATCCCAGATGGGTAATGATCTGGTCGCCTCCCGGGGCATCCTCGTTCCTCTGCTCATTCCCCTGCAAGATAAATGAGCTCATACACACACGCACACACAAATACATGTACAACAAGCACTCTTTCCCTCCAAGATAAATGGCCCTCGAATGCCGCCAATGCGATTGCTGCCAAATTTGGTGCTCCAGCTGGAACAATGCAAAGAGATTTCCATGTGTTTTCTGCAAATAATTGAATCTGTCCTCAATTTAGAAGTGATGAAGCTAGATTTGAACCCGGCCACACATCGTGCACACACCAAGGCTGATGCTCTGGCTGGTCTGTTGTGTGCCGCAAATTCCCCTTATCCTCTTTCTTCTTGAAACTCTTCAAATCCTCCTTCTGGAATTTTTCCAGCCAGTTTCTGAGCTGCCCCCTCCCCACTTTATGAGACCAGCTCACAGACTGATGGGAGGCAGGGAAATCAATAGTGACTTAAATGTTTTATCATGGGCTGTCCGTGTAGTTAAGGCTTCGGTTAACCGGATGTACCACAATCATTCCTTAAAGGATTTGCAGTCTTTTTCCCAGCACATACAATTCTCCTTCTTTAAAGATGCAGTTTTGCACCAAATAATAAAAGAGAAAAAAGTGTTTCAAATCTAGTTGATGTGTAATCTTGGTGGAGCTATAGGCGCATTCCAACAGAAATGTGGGAAGACAGTAGATTAAGACACTTGGCTGACAAAGACGAATGGCAGAGGTCTTCAGCCCATGTACCTGTACTAATGAAATGAGAAATAGCTCCCTACACAGCCTTAAATAGGAGAAGCTAGACCTATGTATCTGTCTCTGTCAGGCTTCTGTAGTGGCTGTGTGCAGAGGAAACACAAGTTTCATTTCAAATAACTGTTGTATGTATACCCAAACCCAAATAGATTCAAAGCATACACTTGAAAATGAAATGATGAAATAATGTCTGTACAGAAATATGTTAAGCCTTTCCAGTGTGTCTGAGCTAAAAAGATACAACAAATCACTAAACCGTAAATAAAATAACATGTAGTCATTTTATACTCATGGTAAATCCAAGAAGATCTGTTTTCGCAGTGATTGTTGCTGAGGGAAAAGGCGGGCGGGCAACTTCATAAATCATATGGAGCTGCCATCATTTATTTACATTTTTGCAGTTCTTCGTAATGTTTTCTAATATTTAGCAGACTGTAGGGACATCTTGCAGCCAAACTTATTGCTTCTGCAAGTAGGAACTAGAAGTGCACTCCTCTGCCCTAAATTTAAAGTTTTTAGCACTGCGCTGTAACTTTACTTCCCAAAGGAATATTAATGCTGCAATTTTTGGCTCCTGGATTTGAGTTGTTAAAACGAAGAGCAAGGTAAATTGTGTTTCTGTCCTGAACTCAAGGTTAGATTTAATCATAAACCTTTCTTTTCTTGCTTTGTGTTTGTGGGAATCCAGAACATTTGATATGAATGAAAAATACTTATCTGCATTTAGTGTTGTATGGTAATATGGACTTGGTGGGAAGGAGCAATGTGGAGGTTTTATTGCTCTTGTTCAAAAATAAAACAGCCCAGTTTGAGGGACAGCCTTGTCTTGTCTTATCCAGACCAGAGTCCAGTGTGCTTTAAAAGCTAGCAGGCTAATCAAGCCTAAATGGCTTTTTACAAGCTCAGTGCTAATAAGACGTTTATAGGGCAGAGACTGGAGGCAGAAGTCTGAACTAGTCTTTATAGACACAAAAGGACTCTCAAAACAGACCTTTCTCACTGAAATTTTGTACCCCGTTTAAATGTGAGGTTTTCTTAAAGCATCTAGTATTGAGGGAAGAAGAATTAGTACTGTGATCTTCATACTGAAGATTAGCTTCAATTTGAGCGTGTCTGTGTGCTGCACAGACCCTCTCAAGAGCGAATGGTCAGCTGTCTCTATGTGAGCACAAATGATGAACAGGGGCAGCAGTGTTGTGGTCTGCCTATAGACTTTATTGATTCACTTATGGCCGCTTCATATGCTTGTGCACAATTTTAAATGAACATTTTCTCTTATTATGCTTCACATCAATCAACGACTGCTTAGAGGGACATAAATTATCAAGACAGAACAATAATGAACGATTACAATTAGGGGTAGGTGGGAAAAAAATAACAAAATCATGATTTTCTCAGAACCAGATTACAATTTGGAGCATATCACAATTCATGTAATATGTGTATTTTCCAATAAAATTTAGTATATATGATCTGCTGTTTCATACAGTGAAGTTGACATCCAGCTGCCTTAGAGGCTGACCAATAGGAAGTAGGTATGAATAAATAGTGTATTTGAGCAGACAGCTGCACTAAATAGAGAAATTATAACTAACAACATGACGATTTCTTCAAAAAAGCAGATTGTCACATGGATGAATTCACCATTTGATTTATATCAGAATACAGCATTGATTACAAATGCACTTATATAGGTCAAGAGGAAGGCTCAAAAATTTGATGTTGGTTGGTTAATTTTGCATTTTTGGCAATACACTTATTGTAATTGTTTGAAAACTGACAGACACCAATACCGAATATTCTGTCTCTATTTTTCAGGGTTACGGAGGAGGAATCCACAGCGACTACAATGGAGGCTCTGAAGGCCCGAATTAGAGAGCTAGAGAAGCAGATCCTCCGAGGGGACAGATACAAGTGCTTGATTTGCATGGTAAGCATTCAGAAAGCATGTGTTGTCATTATGGCGCAATGTTTTATCAAGAGAATGTGCATTAACAGAGCCATCAAATACAGTGGACACTCATTTATTGCAGGGGTTAGGTTCCAAAAATACCCTGTGAAAGACGCAACCTGCGAAGTAGTGAACTTCATTTTTTACCAGTAATTTCAGTTGATAACCTGCCTGGTTCTGATGTTTAGTGTCTTTTGTACATGTAATAATGCGTTGAACACATGATTCACCGCGAGATACAACAGCGCGAGTCGTTTATGTGACCGCTTAAAGAGGGACGGTGCTGTGTGCGTTCACCAGCTCTGCTTTTGGCATGTTGCTCGTCCCGCTGCGCTCCACAGCCGACCGCAGAGCCACGGATCACACAGGATCCAGAGCTGACAGCCACGAAACACATCCGAACTTTAGTGAAGTCACAACACGTTCCTCAAACACATCTCTGAACTACACAAGTGACGTTTCAGCGTGATCAAACTTATCATCAGCTCAAAGAGTCAAATCCTCATCTGCACACGTCCGTGCGTCAGGTCAGCTCCTCCTCCTGATCCAAACTGTCTAAAGTTTTCTAAAAGAGCTTTTGTGCTGTTATAGGACCGCGCACTGTAAAAAAAAAAAAAAAATTGCACACAAAAAAAATCTACGAAACAGCGAAGCCGCGGAAAGTGAACCGTGATAGAGCGAGGGACCACTGTAATGGCCTGTGTTATACAATTATGATCTTGATAGAATATGATTGCATGTTTGTTGTCTCATCTTTTGATTTGAGTTTCTGTGAATAGACTGGTGGCTGAATTGTTTTTTGCATGGCTTTGCAAAATGGCTTGCTTCGTACTGACACTTCCCCCTGAACCCTTCTTCTTAGTTTAGTTGTATGACAGGTGAAACTCAGTCAATTGGACGCATTTCTGTCACCTATCGTGTTTAATATGTAATATTTAATTCTGGTAGTCAACTAGTCAGCCAAATATTGATTGAAATGGTGACCCAAGGTTTTTAGAAAAAAAAAATATATATACAATTAAAGTGTTAAAAATATAAATATAAAAATCTGAAATGGTCAACATTTGGTTTAATTAAGCTGCCATTTTCCTTTAAACACTATTTATTAGTTATTAGTTGATTTTGTTGCACCCATCTAACAAGTTAAAATTGAATGTGCCTCCTTAATTCACATTGTATTTGTAAAGGTAAGCACAACAAACCAAACCTTTCATGGCCATTTGAAATATCACATGACAATCTGGCACACGTGAAGGTTAAGCCAAAGCCCCAGTGCTTGGTGGGTGATTCTCAGTGCTTGTATTGATGATTGATTGGACACACAGATCAATAACTTGAGCCACATGTTTAACCTTGACAACAGCAGGCAGCATGAGGGACATGGTCAATATTCATGCACTTCGGACACTTACAATTCATCCTCCCGGCCCCAGTCCCCCTCTCTGCTCTCATCTCTGTTTGTGTGGGCCACTTTATGTCACGCTCTGGTCCTGTCACACTTGAAGCCTATAGACAGTGCAGCGTTGGCATCCTGGGCCCGTGTATGTGCGCCAGTTAAGCGGGTAATTACCGACGGCTGCACTTCCTAAAGGTCAGCAGGCGCCCGAGGTGACACGGAGGGCAAGACACCGCGATCGATCATTCTCTGCTCCGCGCTCACTGTGATCCTCGCTCCTCATCTGTCACTGTCCCTCTCTCACCCTCCCAATCAGTGTCCACCAGCCTGTCAGCACGTCCCTCCTTAATGTTATCCCAAAACAAGCATTTGTAGCCAAGGAAGGAAATTGAAGATTCATGTAAAAGTTTTGTTAGTTTCAAGCAAGATCAAGTGTGCATTACTTTTTGTAGAGCTTTAAGTAACTCTTCTTCTCTCAACTACTTGTTATCCTGACGATTACATGGTCACTTATGATTACCATCAAGAAGATCTTACATAAAGTGAAGTCATATTCTTAATTAAAGATGACAGTTCAATCATTTTTATTTGTTTCCCATTTCCTGTTGGCTGTTTTTGTCTGGCGGCTTTGTCTGTTTGCGTGTTTGTTTACACGTCTTGTGCTGCTCAGTGGTGAATGTAAAATGATTTGCGCGAGCCTCTCTGAGTAGACAACACCTTTAGCCCGCTCTCCTCTCCCGCCCTTACCCCTCCTGCAGCAGAGGAAGCCTGCTGTCCTGTCAGGTGTGGAGCTCAAGAGCGTAGGCGCATGGCCAGGGGCCCGGCCGCTGACCAGTGAGGTTGGAGAGAGGCCGCCTAAGTCCCTCCCCCTTGGCTGTACTGCCTGTACAGAGGCCTTGTGATTGGTGGCTACAGCAGCAGCATAAAGAGGCTTCTCCCACAGCCTTTAAGGAGGGTAAGGCACTCCTCCCTCCTCCACCCTCCCCCTCCTCACCTCATGCTTGCTTCTTTTCTGAGAGGAAAAGAAAAGTTTACCCATTCGTGTGGGTCCAGTCATCGCTCGTCTCTTCCCTCTGTCTCCCACCTGCCTGCTGCCTGCCAAATGTCTGCTTGTGCGTGCTCATAGGATGCTCATTCAGTTGTTCCCTATGCTGCTGCACACTATGATTCAGGCTGTGTGTAATTCTGGCTGCGTGGTCAGTTGCTTGGTTTTAGTGGTAAACTGTGGTTGTATGATGCCACCTGTTTAATCATTTTTGCATGAGATGAATCAGTAAACATTTAGCATAATAGTTTATTTTTGTGTATTTACAGGACTCCTACACGATGCCACTCACCTCTATCCAGTGTTGGCATGTCCACTGTGAAGAATGCTGGCTTAGGACTCTGGTACGCTCCAAAGTACTACACACATACTACACATTCACAGAGATGCTGTGCTCTTGGACACCACACACAGTTATTGCAGTCTAATTTTAAACCCAGTACATGTCCGTGAACGTCGTGCCCACTGGGACAAACTAAAATGGAATGTTCCTCAGATGACTTTTTCTCTCAGCGTATACACCTAATGCAAACACTTCCTCTTCCCAATAGGCTCAGTTGAAATGGGACCCAAAAGGCTTTTTAAAATGGTGGAATAAAGTGGTCAATGTAGACTCCAATGAGTACCACAGGTCCTCCAGGTTCATACACACATGCACTATGCAAATGCTGGTTATTGTTTAGTTTAATATATTCAGCAGTGTGTAATTAGCTGGCACTAACACTGTTAATGGAGCACTGAAGAAATAGTGCTGCGTTACTGCTAGGAGGATAAACAGTAGCCTAATTACAGTAGCTTTGACTGTGGGTGTTTTTCCTTTATTGTTTGTCACCTTATTTTTGTTACAACTTATTTCCACTGTTGCAAGGTTTTTTAGCAGCAAAGATAAACAAACACAACAAAATCCGTATTACATTGCTATTAGCTCAGCATGAACATATTATTTGAACAGTATGAGTGTGCTGTGTACCTGCATGCTTCAGTTACTGGTTTAATGTATGGCGCATTAAACTCATAGCCCGGAGACAGCTATTAAAACAGTGGGCCAGGCTGATCAAAGTAAATGCCAGGCAATCTAGTTAACATGAGCCCTGCCCCTCGCCGCTTTAACGAGCACTGCAGCTGGAGCACAGCGTGACGGGCACACACCCACACACGCTCAACACCCGCGCTTAACAACACTACAAAGACGTGCGGGTAAACAAAAGTAGAAGGCTTGATCTGAACTTTTAGGTGGAAAGTTGAAAGCTGAAGAATTGTTTAGACTAAAAATGTTGAAATCTGTATGTTTGTGCATATGTAATGACAACATAACTCTCAAATCAGCCATGGCTATTCCTTCGTCATTTATTTCTTCAAATGTTTAAAGATCTAACTGTAATGGAACAACAAATGGCAGAAAGGTTCTAACTCCTGATTTAGTGGGTTGTACTGGAAAATAAGACTTCTCTGGAAGTCTCTGGAAACTGACAGGCGTACTCATGTTTTCTGGCCTCTGAATGGAGTCTTCGTCATGCTAATTATCACTCATGGGTTTACTGGGGATATTCTGTAAATTCCACACTGACATGTCTTGTGAATGTCATGACTCATGTTTCTACAGTGATTTTTAGCTAATGTATTTGTATTTTTGTTTAAATAAATGCTTGTTAGTTATCATATTGATCTTATATTACTGTGTACCCCAAACACCTGTCCGGGGACCTAAACCGGGCAGCAGTCCATCTGTTACTGGGCGGCAGAGGATCTTTTAAAATTTATTTTTATTTTTAACTACTGTGACTACTTCCTTGTATTTTAATAAACTGCCAATTAAAGCAACAAAAGAGCTAAAAAATAGACAAGTATCAGTTGTATACATTTTATTATGGCTATTGTTTGCACTAACCAACCTCGATCGGCCCCTGGAAAAGAAAACTGTGACTACTGGTGCTTACAAGAGAAAAGCTTGGGGACTGCTGATATAATACTGTATATTTGTGCCGACCAATGCTTTAAACATGGGGGCTTCAAGGGAACAACTGAATTAGTTCATCACAAAATGAAATGAGTTTCTTGCCTAATGAGTACCTTGGTAACAGACTAGACCAAACAACATCACTGGAAATGGTTAGGGTGCTAGGTAGAGGTATTAATGTGCGGTGCCAGAATCCTGGATGTGGTTAAGACGGAGGTAGAGACCACCCAGATCAGACAGAATTTGCCTTTTGTTACTTATTATCACCTGATGGTTTACTGCGGAGGGCCTATCATCAAAGCGGTAAATCGGATGTGCTGGATTACTTTCTATTGCTTTACCATCTATAGAAAATGTAATGATTTTACCTAAACTTTCTTTTGTCTTTGCAGGGTAACAAGAAGCTTTGTCCGCAGTGCAACACCATCACCTCACCTGGAGACCTAAGGCGCGTCTATTTGTAAAGAAGCACTTCCCTAGGCGTCCCCTGCACCCCTTCTTCACTTTCCAGCCGCCATCTTGGATTTCATCGCCACTTCCTGATGCTCCTCATTTGTTTTTTTTCCCACAGCCTGCGCTGGTAGCAAAAGACTCCCTCAAGACAAGAGCGCACAGACTATCAGACATTAATATGGAGGCTCTTTCATCGTGGGATTTAAATGTGAAAAACTCCTCAAACAGACTTCCTGTGCCATCAGGCTGTGCCCCATCTACAGAGCGTTGGATTTCGTGCATTTTTGTAAAGCAATTTCACGCCAGTACCCGGACCTAAAACGTAATCAACATTTTAGCGGTGCTGGAATGCCTTTTTGTTTATCAAGCAAGAAACTGCTCGAGAATTTAAAAAAAAAATGCTACTCAATCTAAACTGAACTGAGAAAAACGTCACCTCAAGAAAGAGTTTGATGTTCATCTTCTGTCTCCCCTTGTACCTCCTTCAAATCTTTTCTTTCCCTCTCATTTTGTGGTGTTCTAGTGAAGTAAAAACCAAAACGTCGCCCCTTTGAAATGCAAGCACATGTATTATAGTTCTATGTATGTTTACAATGTTGGGTGTAAATGACATAGAGTTCAAGCATACACTCTTGTTAATAAAGGAACTACCATCATCAGACATATAATCTTTAGGCCCTGTTTTTACCTGTAGGTGAATGGGTTTGGAAACAATATTTGGGGGGAAAAAATGGCTAGAAAAAGCCTTCTGTATTTTTTAAGAAAGATTATTTGTCACGTTTTATTCCACTGTACAGAAATGTAAAAGATTTCAGTTATCGATGGGAAACACGGTGTACTTTTTCTGCCTCTTGGTCAGATGATGTCAGAAGATTTTGCCCAAAACAAGAAAAATAGAAATGCTTTGTTAAATCACGCCACCATTCTTGCTTCTTATTTGAAAGAATACTATCAAAACCATAGTCTACACTCTTTTTGCTTTGCCCTTAATTGTCTCCAAGAATTTCCCATAATTCTTCTAATACCGCTGCAAATCCCAAATGTTGAATCTGGAAAGGCAGCTTCTTTCTAGCTATAAAATGGATGTAATGGCAACCCCCCAGAACTCAACAGTGGCAACAGCAGCCAAGGTGGTGGTGGTGTGCTTGTGTTTGTAAAGTTGTATTCTGTGATGTCTGTATTGTTGTAAAAAATGTTGAAAAAAGACAAAAATAAAACTTCTCAAATAGCTTGACAAGCCTCTATTTCTCTTCACTGTAATGTATGATAGCTACTGACTTCAAATACATCTGAGATTGTTTTCCCAACCACCTTAACTTTGCTTAAAGCATTTGAATTTATTAAAAAAATGTATGTATTTTAATGTAAAACAGAACCAGAAGTGTAAATCTGTCTCTAGCTGCATTAAGAAACGTGCAGGGCTTTTAAAAGTCCCTTGCACAATGTTTGGCATCTTAAAAGGTATACAAACAGAAATATTTATTTTCCATGTTCACATTGGCAGCAGTTGCATGCTTTTGGACCTATTGTGTAAAAATCTACAAAACGTTTTAAACCATGTTACAGCAGTGTTCTCTCATCCCTAGCTTACTCAAACATTTATTCGGATTGATTCATACATGTTTGAGTAATTTTTGTGTTATCTGCAGCTGTTGCTCCAGTGGTCATAAAATCCCTGTCTTCACTTACTACATATTCCCATCAGATTACGAGTAAATTAGGAAAGGTTAAAAATAATCATGTCACCATGTTCCAACAACAACAAAAATAGTAATTTAAAATCTGTGGCTAAATAAAGATACATTTTACAATGAAGATTAAGTCAATGGACCTATTTTTTCCCCAGACTGTTTTAGATCATTTGTATCTTTTACAATGAACAAAATATGCCATGGTTTTTGCCTAAATATTGGGGAAAATCACAATAGGTCTCCTTTAACTAATGCTAATTTAGTTGTGTCAGTAACGAAATGCTAACAGTATAAACAAATGCTTTTCATGGATAATAGTGGACCTTGCAATTTCAAACAGATTCTTGGACAATATAACTAAACAGTGGTCGCCCACTCTTTATTTCGAGAAGCATGGATTCACATTATAAATTATTAGGGTTTGTTTGTTTGTTTGTTTGTTTTTGTTTGTTTGTTTGTTTGTTTGTTTGCTCGCTTGTTTGTCTTCAGCTCTCACATGTAGCGCTGGGTGGCGCTATTGCATTGATGACGACTGTCTGCACCAAAAAGGTCAGAGTTCAGGAGAGGTGAGTGTGACTATCCATTTAGGTCAGTGGTAATGATCGATTCTATCGACTTTAGACAATTACTCTGGTATTCCGATTATTAAATATGCGTCATATTTGCTCTGTAGTCTTTTAATGATTTGTTGTCATCTTTTTTGTGTGTTTAACTGGTGTACTTTAGGTGAAAATGACTTTAAAATGACATCTGCAAAGTGGAATTGCAAAGTAGAATTGACTGCTCACTTAGTCGGTGTTTTAGAAAGTCTCAGGTTTGTCATGAAGCAGGTCACATCATTAGTCTGTTAGACCTTGTAAAACAGAAAGATATATTTAGCTATAGTGAAGGTATTGGACCGTACTTATTGGTAACTTTGTTCCAAGGTGTTTCCGTGAAACTATTGAGAGGACAACAGTGCCATCTAGTGCCAGCCCGCTCCTCTCCATAAAAGCTCCTGTAATCCAAGCACCATGCAGATATCAGCAGTTCACCAGATGTGTCAGCATGCTCCTGGGTGTGTACTTCTCTGTGTGTTCCATGTATTCTCCTGTTAAAACTCAGTTATAGAAACCAGCGCTGCCAAACATCAGAGCTCATTTAGCTACTGCTTGTTACATTAATTAGCCGGAACTACCACTGTACAATCTCTTCTGCCATTGTTTTCTGCTCCTAAGCACTTCTGTAAGTGCTGTCAGATGTCAATAAAGCTGAGGTAGGCACAGCGGGAGATCTGAACTTGGCTAAAAGGAGAAATCGGTGAAGTAATTTTCTATACTTCTGCGTTTACTGTACTCTTTTGCTCAGCTCAAGAACACCTGTTCTGAAAGCAGATAGAGGCAACAACATGTTAGCTACATTAAGTAGCTAACCAGGCCCCAATCTGGTCAACGGGAACACTAATGAACTGGTTTCAAGCATTAGGACTTGAACAACAAAACTAGTATACTTCCACCCCCATACTAGCAAACAATGTGTGGTTTATATCTGTATTTTTAAGGGGATTTAGATTTAATTTAAGTGTTTAGATAAAAGTGCATTGCCTTGAAGCCTTCACAGCTATTATACTATTTTTCTATTGATTAAAATGGTTAGAGAAACTTGACAAATGCTTGTCTTCATTAATCCAAATCTCCATAGATATTTGATATCTTGTAATCTTTGTCATTTACAGATTTGTTATACTTTCTTCCTGTCGTCTCTTTTCTAAATGTATTATTTTTTATGTTGACCACCAGAATAACTCTAATAAGTGATCAATCCAGAGTGACGTCTGCAGGAAAAGGACCCTCAACCATTAAGAAAAGAAAATCCTCCAGGCCTTCTCAGAGTTATTTGAGGTGTTCAGCTCCGAGACCATCTCCGCCCAAAACTCAGTGATGTTCCCGGGATTCCATCATGTAAGTCACAGCAAGTAACACTAATGACAGCGCTGAGAGTGAGTGGAATTACTTAACTAGCACTGATATTGTAAATGACAGAAACAATAATACAGATATGCCCATAATCCAACTACACAGCATATGCATTTAAAAACATATTGTTATGGCACATCTTTAGCTTACATGTGAGGACTTGCACCTACTACAATGTATGTAGTCTATAAACACTGCAACACTGCCTTTAGTTGTATTATTACATTATTAAACATTTTTCTACAAGACAAATTATAATTTGAAGTTTTTCAGAAGATTTATGCTAGAATGAATATCACTTTAGAAAACAGTGATGAACACAAACAATGGGACTCAAGGCATTCATTGCTTTGCATTGCTGCAGCTGCAACTTCACAAAAACCCACAAGGTGGCAGTGTTTGATTGGGATCATTTGATTCTATAGATAAATTATATGTTGTAAGTGACACAAGTGAATTTTTCTGAATATTTTCAGTTTTTCCTTTTTGTCTACTATTTCTGTCTTGTGAGTTAAAGTTTTATTGTTAGCTTGAAGTTAATTTGCCTTAAAGAAACTCAAAGCTCCAAAGTGGATGAGGAGCAGGTCATTTTCATGTGTTTCATCTTCTTCGTCCTTTCATCTCACTGAGCCCCTGAGGGAGAACACTGGCCCACTGTGTGTGTGTATGGGTAGGACAGCAAGAAGCGAGGGGGGTCCTGGCTTTGCCACTGGATCCCCAGATCCTGAAAGTAGGAGATGACAACATGTGATAATGGGGAGAAGGTATAACTGTCAGTCTGTGCTGCTTTAGGTCCACAAACCCCAAAAGTCTCTGTGATATACCTATATTTTTGTGACCCTCATTACCTGCCCATGCCCCATCACAGCCACATGTTACAAAAAAGCAAACATACAATAAAAATAATCTTAGTTGGTAAATTTGCATATGACCCAATATCTATTTGAGAATGTATATACAGTATAAAAGTATAACAGACACCTAACATTGGAAACAGGAAGGACATGGTCAATCTTAGCTCTGTGGTTGGTGCAGTGGACCTTAAATTATGGGGGCAGAACAACTGATGGAATAAGCTAACAGAGAAGTAAAGCAACCAACCTTGCATCCTTTGTGACCAAAGCCTTTGCTTTCTGCCATAGTTGTGATTGTGTGGAGGCCTTTATATAGCCTAATCTACAGTACATCTATATTCCACAACTTTATTTAATACAGAATCAATGGCTGTTTTGTTCAAGGACTTGCCTAGACCAGGCCCTGATTGCCATCTTTTAACAAACTCTCTCATGCAAATGTCTTTTTTCTCTTGTCTACAAGTGGCCTCCAGGACATGCTCTAAGACTATTCAACATTTCATGGCGGCATTTTTTGTGAGCTGGCCCTACACATAAAACATAAATTATTGCATCCAAACACAAAAAAAAAATACAGAAAGAAGGAAAGTTACACAAACAGAAAAAAATACAAGCAAAATCCAAATACACGAATTTGAAGTAATATTGTTGACTGCTTGTCTGTAAATGAAGTCTTATTTCTGTACTGTTAGATCATGTCGAGAGATAACCCTTTGTTTGCATAGTCCCCAGAGAGACTCCCCTCTGTGATCCTTTGCTAATCAGCTGCTAACACTCATAACGGACAGTGGCTAATCTGCAACGTAATCCCAAAACTCAGATGTGAGTTTGTCAAAGGGGAAGGTCCTCGTCTGTGGCGTCTTTGTAGTCAGGATTTTTAAAAGTACGTGTGTAAACTTCATCATACACAGACAAACAGCTGAACAATTTACGGCTTGTCAAGAGATTAACACAGACTAGCTAACCAGGGCTGCCTTTTTCTGTGCAACATATTCACACACTGACTGAAAATAATGCAATGCTCCTTACTTTTCACTCTACTGAGCAAACCTGAATAAAAGCCGCAACTACCAGATTTAGGTAAATATACTGGTATAGGCCTTACTTTTATATCTAAGTAAGTCACTGAGAATCATTTATTGTTTATGAACTGCAGAATTCAAAGCTTTTGAAAAAGTAATTTGTAGTTTGTAAATTAGAGCATGTTATATAGAATTTTAGAAGTTTCCAAATAAGACAATTAAGTCATTCTTCTGCATAATTGTTGGTCTTTTTACAATTTCCAGAATTTAACATTCAGCTATTTTTGCATTGAGTTTACGGTTTTAATTTTCATTTTCAGAACATTTCACAACATTTACAATATTTTTGATATTTGAAATATTACTTTATATAAATTATGAATTGTACTATATAAATTATAAATGTATGTGAGTGACTGCATGACTGAACTGTTGTTTGTTTATGTCTGGTCTCTTATCTCCCATTGAGCTTTTCTCTCTGATCTTCACTATTCTGCTGATCGAGAACAAAGAACCTGTGTTGCTCTTGTTTACAGGTTGTTTGTTAAATAACTGACGGCTCCGGGTTATTAAAATGTAAATGCACTGAGCCTCTTTTCAAACATTTGCTAAAAGCATCAAAATATCTTGCCTGGTTAGTAATTGTGAGCTGCTGATCTGAATGAGAAGCAAGAGTGTGCAGCTATGTTCTGTAGACTTTGATGAATCACGTGACCCTGCCTGGCTCAAGGCTCTACCTGACAGTCCGCTGGCTTATTGGCTGACGGAACTCACCTGTTCAAATACATCCGTCCTGAAAAGGCCCCAGGATAACATTCTAGTTTGGCAATGTATCGCTCACAATTCCTATAGTGCTGTACGGGAGACAAGAAGGGAATTATACTGAATTATACTGTCTTAAACGTACTTACTCTTATTTAGTTAATGAATTAGTTGATTTATCTTTGCTTTTTTTGTTTGTTTGTTTGATGCAACTGTCAACTCCTGAAAAAACATAAATGTCAAAACACACTATTATTAAAACACTAAATTCTTGTTTTGACGACGCCAAATGGATTTAACTTAAGGTATGCCAATTAGTATAAACATTTTTTCCCAGATCGACCTGGTCTAATTTATCATAGGTAAGGGATAATCATCATGCCTTTTTAGAATATTAATTATGAAAAAGTGTTCTACTATAGCAGACAAATAAAAGAGACAACTTTCGTCTTCTTAAGAGGTTTCTTACAGAAATGTGTCTGACACAGAAAATGTCATAACTAAATGTAACGTATGCTACTACTTTATACACTAGAATCTAAAAATACAAGCAAATGCTTTTCATGTCAATTAATAAACATTTGCTATTTTGTTTTATTCATGGTTAGGGCTGTGCAATTAATCGAAATTTCAATTATGATTATTACTCTAATCGATTAAAAAAAATTAATAGTGATAAAACCATTATCTCATTAAGTGTGTTTATAAGTGCACATCTGTTTCCTCTAGTGGTAAAGTAGAGTGCTTTCCCACTTGCATAATACATTTACAACAATCTCTTTTGATAGCTATGTCACCTCTTTCATTTTATTTTATCTTTTCATTCTCTGTATTTAAGGGTCTCTCATCACTTTCTCTCTCTCCTTTCATACCAAATACACTGTAGTTGTTGTAGAATAATCTTTTTTTTTTTTTTTCATCGAGCAGCCCTATTTGTGATCTATATCTTTTGGAGACTTGTTTTAGTTTTCGACCAATAATGCAAGGAATGGCCTTGATCTCTGTCAGCACAAATACAAAACTCAAAGAGACTACAGCTATTTTGTGTTAAAAATTATGCTTAATTGTCTTGAAAGTGTTTTACTCTCATTGTGGCATTGAAACTGCTATTATGTATTGAGCCTTTTTCTTAGTTTTGAAGTAGAGTTTGTGCCACCAACTAATATTTTTGCCTCTTCCTCAGTGTCACCCCTGTAGCTGCTTGTAAACAAATGTTTTCGAACTCAGTAGAACGCCCCATAGCAAAGTGTCTCCTCTCGCTCCTATCACTCTTGTGTGTCACCGTACAGGCCTTGGATTTTGATGTTGCGGGAGACAATGGATAATTTGGGCGATTTCCTGCTCACCAGTGTCGTATGAATCTGTCCCGAGGCTGTGGCGTTTCAGAGCCTTTTGTGCGCCCGTCCTGATCCATGGATGTCCGACTTCCCTCTTTCTCTGCTCCCGTTTCATGTGGCTGCTGTGAATGAGCCAAGTCCGCGGCTATTGTGGCGTGATTTAGTGATTTACCCAATGGATCCAATGACCGAGGTTTGACGGGTTGTGTTAACTTGTGTATTTGATACCAGCAGCCAGCTTTTCACAGGGATAGTCTCTCTACATAAGACAAGTGCATTGTGGGAGACAATAGCTTTTGTTAAGTTAGAGAATAGAAAAAGTTTCACAGAGGGTATTCATGTTGCCTTGATGATTAGATGGTTTTGACGAATAAGATTTTGCCTAAATTAGTTATTATGATCTGATTTGTACAAAGGAATAGAACACAAATTAAAAATACAGATAATGTTGCTGGTAGAGTGTGAAATAAGTGATGTAAGCTGAATTGACAAGTAGCAAAGATGACATGCCTTTGGTTAAACAGAACTGACATAAATCATACAAATAATTTAATCATGAAATGCCGCTGTTCTAGCATGTACCTGTCCCGAGGCTACAAGAGAATTTATTACAAGTAATTTATTTGGTGTGATTAAATTTGATAGCATTTTATTGTTTATATTGTCCTTTCTTATTAAATGATGTTTTCAACTGTGTTATTCTTTTGACAGCTTATCCTTTGAAAAGATTACTTGGAATAGATTTAAGATAAGAGCTACAAAACACACGGCTCTCTTCCTTGTGTACTTTTCTAGAAATAGTTCCTCTTGTGGTTGATCCTCCTGGATGGACAGGTTTGAGGAGTCAGCCAGTCTTGTGGGATTTACCGCCGATCTTGCCCTTAAGATTCCGCTAGACGGTTAGACAGTTCCTCTGGCCTCTAGTGCGCTCCTCCAAGGCTAGCGTGAGTGAGCAGTGTGGTGCCGCCAGATGTGGGGTACATTTCATTCAGTGAACGGCTAGACGTGTCATGTCTGTGACACGTGAGCTGTGCATAATATCACAGCAAATTACTACCAGCTTCAGTTTGGGAAAGTTAATAATGATGTATCTATTTGGTTAAATGTATTTCTTTCATAAAGTGATATCTAGACTATTATATACCAGATGTGTGCAGCTACCAGGAGAATTGCTGCTATGGTCCCGGTAAGCCACAGCTTTTCTGACAGTCTGTATACCGAACGTGTGAGCAAAACAAGTTGAATCTAAGAGTTCTTACTCACCGCATCAGAGAAGACGAGGTATCTCGTCTTACATCGATGACGGATTGCTAACATTGCAGTCTCACAATTAGAACGTTATTCCAGCATCGATTCTAGGTATTTAACAATGATCATTTTTATAGTTAGTCATGTCAGTTATTGAGCAAGTTGACTAAAAGTGAAATATTTTAATTTTTCTCTTTCTATGTTGTTGACTGAATTATTAGCTACATTTTTTCGGCACATGCTTGGTTTGAAGTGTCACTCATTTATTTGCTAACATTACATAACATTTCTTTGAAAATGACTTTGAAGGAATGGAGAGAAACCTTGTGATGCAATATGTGATTTTAAGCCTCAAACAAATCTGTATTCTTAGATTGCTGTAATGCACCGTTATGCATACCATTTTTTTTCTCCAACATAGTTATGCCACACTTTCATCACTTTGCATCCATAGCTATTAAATTTCTAGTTTGAAATATTTACTTCCGATATTTGAATAAGGTTACAGTTAGGATTAGGGTTAGGCTTAAGTTATTTGGTTAAGTTAACCGGGTCATGGCATAACTGGGGAAAATAAAGACGCGTGATATTTGACGCTCCTCAACTTTCTGACTGGCAAAATTATAAGCTAAATTATAGAGAAAATGTACTACTTTGCTGTTTTTGGATTTATATTCATCTCTTGTTTTGCACAAATTAACTTTATGTGGTAAAATGAAAAGTAATAAAGTTTTTCCAAAGTGTGCAAATTTTCACAAGCTTGTTTGCTAATGATGGTTGGTGGACATTTAACTGCAGCAAGCAGACTTTAAAAACATTTATTTAATAGCATTCAACTGTGTGTAATGTCAATAGCCCATCTGTGATTATGTGAGTGAAGCTAAAGTCTTGTTGTTTAGCTGCTTTTTCACCACTGTATACTTGATTTTTTTTTACACGTTACAAACCCACTGACTCTCATACATTTCTTGCCACTCAGTTCTAACATTTAGATTACTGTGATGTCATCTGCATAATCTCTCTAAAAGAAAGAAATGAAACATGGATTTATCAGAAACGCTTCACAGGATACATGGTATGTTTGCCATTCTGGCCTGTGATGAACTATGAGTGTGTTTTGTGCCCTGGGACTGCTGAATTGAACTGAGCACGTCTCCTCTTCCTTATCACACACATGTTTATGAGTTGTCTGTTGACCATAATGACAGCAGTTAGTCCTGTTAAGTAGCCTACATCCCATAAACTAAAGTTTGAAAGTAATTTGTAATATAATTTAGGGTAATTGGATTCTGCTTTGTGACAAAGTTGAGTGGAAATAGTGAAAATCTCAAAGGACATGATTCACAGAAACATTTTTTTTTACCAAGAAATAACATAGTGATGCATATCAACATTCAGGACAAACCCATTTGCTCTTGAAGTTATTGTTTACACAGTTTGATGTGGACATTTTTGCCAAGCATGAGCAGTTGTGTACTTTTGTCAGTCATGCTTACAGGACATCAATCAGCAAAGAGAACGGCATTGTGGGAAACCGGAGGGAGAGAGGGAGAGAGAGGCTTGATACATTGAAATAGTTCAGCATTCAAAGTATCTTTATCGGTTGGCTCTGGTGCCGTTACAGCAGCAGCATCTAAATAAAAATCTCTGTGTGGCAAATGAGCGTCCCATCAGGGCTTTGAAGCGCCTCTGCATCAGACCGGCTGCTTCCTCTTTACATTACTGAGTCCGATTGTGGTCGAGCCTCCCGGGAAACTCAACGTGCCTTCGACCATGTGGACGCTGTTCTGTGTTTGTATCAGCCATGTTATATGCACTAGTCTGCGTCACTCTTTCAGAATGGCTGAGCAATGACATATTATATATCATGAATTGTAACATTGTCATTTGAAATAGAATTATGCAGTGCTTTAAGAGGCTAAAACACTGGTAATGACACACGAAAAGACAAGTGAGAACATGAAGTGTTTAGAAAACTCCTTCATGTAGCTTCAGGTATATTGTAAATTCTGTTGTTACAGCATTTTTTTTTTTTTTTACTTTTGTGATTAAACTATTATACATAATAATAGTATGTATAATTTACAGAAATATTTGGGCTGGGCATTCATTACCTAAAATATTTTTGGTAATGATTTTGTGAACATAAACTATGCAAACAAAGTTTGTGTTGCTCCGGTGTTTTTACTGACTTTCTCATGATGCAAAAATGCAACCAAATAATGAACAATTTGACATCTCTCCATCTTTCTTCTTCTTCTGATTTCTAGTAAGTTAGGTGCCTTTGCTGATTTCCTGGTTATAAAGCAAGCTGATATCACACAGTTATGCACCGATACAATGTGCACCTACAGCAAAGTCATGCGTAGGCTTAAAAGTATTTTATGAAGCACACTGTAAGATCTAGAATACTTGTGCATGCTGAGTTTCATAAAGTGAGGAGTCCATTAAAACATACGTCCCTATTTGACCAGATCCTATGCAAGCCCAAAATGTTCTATACTGAATCTGGTTAAAAAAAACTCTGTATTTGTTTTGCCTAGCCTTTTAAAGAAATGTAGAGCATGAGGAATGTTTGCTGTGTCTGTCAGGTGTCATTTTTAAAACCACAGAACATAAAGTAAAGCAAACTTACAGTAGTTTCATTCCGATGAGCTGAATCTGTTATACTGAGGTTATGTACACTCACACGTGTATCGCTCTCTCTTACATTTGTTTGCTTGTGTCGTCTTATGAGCAGCTCGCAGCTCACCACCAGGATTTAGTTTGTTTGTTCTGTGCTCCACATTGTGCAGGTGCCACAGAACGCTGTCAGGAGCTCAGGGATTAGACTTGGAAACCTGCCCATATCTGCACTGGTAATATCTACCAGACTTCGTTTGACACCTGTTAGAATCCTCCTAGTACTTGGCATGTCTCCCACGTGTCTTGGAAAACTATCTGCCCCATTAAATTTGATGCAATTATTACACGTTTGCTTTTAATAACATTATTTTATACCACAGATATCTATTCTGATAGTTACAGTAAATATGCTGTATGCTACATTTTTTATTGGTGTATTTTGTAAACAATTAAATATGCCTCTTTTTTTGTCCATGTTAATTGTACACTAGTCCATGTATAAAAATTATCATATGATACCATTGCACTGCACGACTTAATTTAGTTGTTATATTAAGTCGTCCCAGTGCGCTGACTTTAAAACAACTACCATAACAAATAAACTGACAAAGTTAAAATACACTGGAATACTATGGATCATGACTATAAAATTACAAGCTTGTTAAAATCAAGTTTGCAGTTTTGGAACTTCATAACTAACTATTGTATGAGCTCACATGTCTGTATGCCTGCCCATCCCAATATTAGATACCATCAAATCTTTCCAGTGTAAGTACAAATTTGTAGTCACAGGTAACATGTTTTTTTTCTCCCGATATTCAAAAGTATTTATAGTACTACTAACTACTATTACTATGTTTATATCATTAAGAGTTCAAAAGTAGCAGTTGGCAAGTCTGGTCTGTTCAATTTCCGTCTCCTCTCATTAATGCTGCTCGTACTTTATAAAAGTCTCCAGAGATGCATTATTTCCTTTGTTGAGCTGCCAAACACACTTTTCAATACCAACAGAAAACCACCATCTTGATGTGGTCTCTTCGGCCTGTCTCCATCAGGACTCACATCAGTTATTCTGGACCAGTCCGGCCATATTTGTGAGGAAGGTTAGTTCAACAGACTTACCACAAGCTTTCCAGATTGGCACAATGTTTTATTGTTACTTACTGACTGACTTACTTACAAGCCAAAATGTTATTGCCAATAACGTCATTTTCAAATGTTAGTAACCTATAGATCAGTGTTTCTGAGCTGTGTTAACTGCCTCTACAGTTTGAACATTTGTTTGTTTTAGGACAAATCTATTCACGACGTTTTGTTTCTCCTTTGGGTAGCCATCACTTAGAATTGTCTTATTTATGGGTTAGTCTTGTTTTAGACTTTACCTAATCTCATTTTAAACCATTATGAACTCCAAAGTGCTTTACCTTAAGTTATACATACAAACATTTAGCAAAATATTAATAATGATAAAAGCGAAATAGCAGTAATTACTGCTACAGTTTGAACTAATTGTAATTTTGAACTGGCTGATTGTGGAAGTCCTGCATACAGAAAGTTTCGGTAATCAAGTCTGCTTGTTATGAGCGAATGGATGGTAATTTCAATGTTTTTGGTAAAACAGAATTTACTTTTTTTTCAGCAATGGACTTCAGTTGAAAAAAGCTAGATTTACATTATTGATTTGTTTCTCAAAAGCTTTGTTTAGAGTCAATAAAAGCACCAATTTCTGACTGTATCATGTGTTGGCAGATAGTTGGCCCAAGGACAGTTTGATAGAGTCAGACTGAGGACTAAACACAATAACTTCTGTCTTTCTCTAATTATTAAAAGTTGTTCCATCCAACGCTTCACTTCATCCAAAGACGTATGAAGACAAGCTAAAGAGAGACTATGTTGTGGTAAGACTGGAATATAAAGCTGGGTGTCGTCAGCATAAAGGTGATAGCGAACATTGAATTTTGTGAAAATACAACTATGTAAAGACATGTACAATGAGAAGAGGACAGGTGCTAGGATCGAGCCCTGGGGCAGGCCACATGTAATAGGAGCTGGAGTAGACAGGCTGCTGCCTAATTTAACTGAAAATGATCGATCCTGTAGGTATGAGTGAAACCATTTCAGTGCAGAGGTCGCAGAGCCCGATCTCATTGTTCAGGCGAGTTAGTAGGATGTGATGATCTTTTTGATGTATCAAAAGCTGCACTCAAGTAGAGTAGAATCAAAATAGCAGCGGACCTAGACTGTAACGTGTTTCAGTAGTGCGGACTCAGTAATGTGGAAAGATTGAAAGCCAGACTGGTATTTGTTTAAAATACTGAAATCACTGATGCAATTTGATTGTTGTAGAAAAACTATTTTCTCTAAAAGTTTAGAAATAAATAGCGGCATGGAGGCTGATAATTTGATAGTTCTTCGACGTTCAAGCTGGGTGTTTTAGTCAGTGATTGGACAATTGAATGATTAAAATAGACCGAGATTTCTCCAGTTAACATGGAAGAATTTATAAATACTGTAGTAGAGGGACAGATGATGGTTGTTTTTAAACTAATTAACTAACTACCTTAGCAACATTTAGGCCTGACATTGTCTGAGTTTACATCTAGTGGTAGTTGGAGAGTTAAATTTTATCTTGATTGGTAGTTAGTGTAAGAAAGTTATCTCAAAAGCACTTGAGAATTAAACGAATTAACATAACAGATGTCTTTTCTGACCCTTTTCTGATTTTTTTAAGATTAGTGCAAAGCAACTCAAAGTTAAAAACATGCTTCTGTGAATTTCTTTTAGCGTGATAATGTGGTGTATTGTTCTTGCCTGATTTGTTTTGCTACATTTGGGTCAACACGACTACAGCACACAGCTTTCCTCCGAGCTGTTAGAGTCCCTAATTCACATAAACCTTTACTTAGGCTGGGAGCACATTAATTGCTCTTGTGTCATTTGAAAAGTTGATTCTCCCCATGGCTAAATTCCTAAGATGTGTGTGACAAAATTCTCTAACCCATTAGAACTAAACACTGTCATTACTGTCATTCAGGACACGATCAAGGAGGGAGGCACTGGGAACTCACTCACGGGTGCAGTTCAAAATCCGGATGTCACCGGGAACGCTGAGAGGAATTCTAACTGTCTCGGCAGGGGACGGGTGTGGACTGTGAGTCTTAGAGGAAGTTTTTTAATAAACTGGTGCTTTTAAAACACCATGCTTTCAATTTTACCAGTGCTCTTACTTCAGTAACATTTGGCTGCTTTTTCTCAAGAACATGACACAAAATTATTTCAAACTCTCCACTTTTAGACTATTGATTGTAATGGCTTGTTTTTTTAAGCAAGAAGGTGTTGTCTTATTTGCAGCTGATCAAGAACTCTGCAGTGAGGCACATGACTCTTACTAATAGAAGGGCTTACATTTTACCGATTAGTGCGGATTTTTAGACCTCTGCATGGTCAAGCTCCTTCTCATATCAGTGATCTGATCCAACCTTATAGACCCTCTTGTGCACTGAACTCTTAATGGCTTTTCATATGCATATTTGGACCAGAGGAGACTTCCAGATCCTGGCTCCCAGGCTGTGGAATGATCTCTTGCTCTCTCTGCCTAAAAAGTCAAACCTTACATTCAGACAAGTAATCTTACACTTTTTCTTTTGCCAAAATACATTTTATGTACCAGAACTCGACAAATGGTATTTTGTCAAGAGGATAGATGACTGACCCTAACTTCTGACACTTTTGATGATTATCAACAGCCAATCTTAGACTATGCATAGTTTTGTTTGTTGGGATAATAGAAAACCTTAAAATTAAAGGAAGTCAGTACACAAAAAAATGTTAAATTGAAATTGTAAAGACAGTGTTCACACGGAAGACATTTTTCTGGTGATTGATGAGCAAAGTCTCTTCCAGAAAGTGTTGATTTATAGCTGGTTAGATTTTAACAGTGTGGAAGTTGAAACTGTTTAGTGTGAGGACCTAAGGCTTTTCTCACTTTCCACTGTCCTGCATGAGCCAGTGTGAATGCATGTGTTGAAGTTTAGTACCTGCTGAGTATTTTTCTTACCACCAAATAAAAATATAAATCTGCTTTAGAGTTTTGACAGTTGGCTGAGTAACTGGATGACAGCTCTTTCTCATCTATCCAATACAAAAAGCCTGTATTATTAGTAGGGCTGTAGTTCTTTAGTTGTTTAGTCGATTAATTGGTTGATGGAGTCTTGGTCGACAAAAAATGTATTAGTCGACTAATTCTTTTATTTAGATTATAATGAATTTGTATTCAAAAGAAACAGAATCATTGGTCTGAACTGCCTTTTTTATATAAACACACTGTTTTCTATTTATTTTCTCTTTAAACTATAGTTTTTGAATGAACTACATAAAACTGTATTATTAGTCCTTTTGAGCAAAGTTTCTTGCAGAGTTGTCACAATACTAAAGTTTCCACCCCGATTTTGATACGAAGGAATAAACTTGATTCTCGATACCACAATGAGAATTAGAATGTCCTTTTAAGAAAGTCAGATTTTTACACAATGGTTTCAAACCAGTTTTGATGAAACAGAAAATATGATTTTTTTTTTTTTTTACAGAAAATATCAGATTTTGTTCAAATGTTTGTCCTGTTAATGTGTTCTGTATTTGTTCAAATTAGTATCTTATTTCGACACCAGTTTTAACTTTGATTTGCAATATTTTTGACAATTCCACTTTTAGCTTCAGAGCCTTTGCCACGCCCAATTTTTAGTCGATTAATCTGCCTTTTTAGTCAACCAAGAATTTCTTTGGTCGACTACAACCCTAATTATCAGTGGAAGTTAACTCTGATAATGTATTTAGCTGCTGAATACTGAATATCTGCATCAATATATACGTACAATATTTGCTTTCACACTAAATAACATTATTTTTATAATGACAAAACATGACTTAAGGTTAAAACAGCTTTTTATTTAACTTCATAGTTTGTTGTGTATGTTTTACTACTGGTTTTATTCATTGTAAGACCATTGTTTGTTTTTCTCTAAATACTTACACGACATTTAGAGCCTAAATTGTAAGCTCAAATTATATTTTTAGGAAAATTATTGTAATCTGAACATCATATTTCAAATGTGTTCAGTATGTTTTCAGTTACCTACCAACACTGTGGTAGGTAATTAGTTGCCATGAATGTACGCCTCCTTGATATCACTATTTTTAACTTGTTGCACTAAGGCCAATAAGAGCTTATATTTGAGCTTAAAAATAAATATTAAAAATATATATAAACAGTGAGTAATCTTTTAGTCTGTATTCTCTATGCGAGAGTTCATCCAAATGTTCGTGAGAATATAGAAAACTGGCATTTGTGTTTTTCATCAGGTTCTCAGTGCAAACCCAACATGACCCGCTGGACTCCTGAAGGTGGCTTTGTTCTGTCATGAAGGGATTCCATCAGGCTTAAAATCCCTCCGCTCCTCAGTCATGACACACCATAATGTTACACCAACAGTAAATCAAGTGTGTCATCCAGTGTAGCTGTGTGACAGGTTTACATTTGCTCTATGAAATAATGCATGTTTTAAATATGTTCTGTCAAAATATTGCATCAACCGTTGGATCTGAATGGACAATGTCTTGTTTAAAAAAAAAACTTGACGTGACAAAGAAAAATGTTAAAATTGTGGACAAAAAAAACAACACAAAAACTTTGTATAAAGTATAATCATTTTAATTTTGTACTTTTAAATTAAAATAAATAGCCTGAGTTTAGACATATCAATGTTTTAACAGTATGCAAAATTGACTTTTAAGCTTTTTATTATGCTATTGCAGGGTTCCCATCTTTTGCTTATTCGGAGCTGTATTTTTATTGCCTGGAAAATCTAGATGATATATGTATAAAAATATATTGTCAAAAAAAAATAATAAAATGGAAAAAATGGGAGGTGAGCGAAATTAGATTTTGTTCTAAATGATAAACGGCCAATGAGCTCCTTTGTTTCATATGAGTGATCCAAATATACTGATTGGATTGCTGAAGCGTGGGCTCTGGATCCAACGCAAGCATTTTTAGTTGTTCATATATGGGTATTAATTAAAATGATTATTCATCCTTAATGTTGATTATATTCAATTGCACAGACGATGTATTTATGTTTTTTTTTTTTTTTATTTATAATGAACTAATGAAAACCAAATTTGGTATCTCAAAAAAGAATAAAAGCAATGAAAAAAAATTGTGTTAATGGCAACTGAAAGAATGAACATCAAAAATGCCATGTATAGCACTCATACTAGTCGGGCTCTTTTGCTCATCACTGCATTATGCGGCGTGCATGGACTCAATCTGTGCATGCTCAGTGTTATGAGGCCCAGTTGCTCTGATTCGTCTTCACTTTTGCATTTTTCTAGCGTTGCATCTCCGTTCACATACCCTAGATTTCTATGGGTTAGGTCAGGTGAGTTTCTGCCAATCAAGACATCCTGTCTTGCCAGTACTGTGTTTTTGATTGTGTGCTAATATTCTATTTTCTGAATACTGAATTTGTGTTTTCATTAGCTGTCGTTGTAATAAAAAAATGAAAAAAAAAACTGAAATATACACTATGTGGAAAAGTAACATATACAAGTTCACGTTGAATAAAAAATAAAACTGATATATTTAATTTACTGCCCACCTTATGTGTTAATGTAAAAAAAAACTGAAAAACAGAGATATATGCAAAATATACTGTATGAGTTTTAGCAAATAAATACATTTAATACCTTAGATTGCACTGTGCCTTCTCTGTTTAGTGCTGCTGTCTAGGGCAAGGCGATATGGCCTAAAATGTTTATCACTATATAAAAAAGAACATTTGCGATAACGATATTATTGACCATATATAGCGTTTCTGCTTCCACATTTTATTTCTTTCATTATTCATGTTTTAGCTTCTGCAGAGCCTCAACAGTCTGAGCTTACGTTGCTCTTGTTCAAGGCGTTTGAACAAAAATCGCTTTTTTTAGCTCGTGAATTGTAATAATCATGGTCAATATGGCTATTTTCCAACTACATCCACAAAAATATACCCAATAATGACAAAAATATATACATTTAGCATATTTTCACGTCTTCAGTTTTTATTATTAACAATAAAAAATATTGTTAAAAATGTCATTACACAATCTGGCAACATTGCAAAGAAGATACAATTTCTGTCGGACTTCCTCACAATTAAGAGGAAAACCACAATTATATCACGATATTCTCAATTTCGATATGCGATATGATATTGCCCAGTCCTAATGCTGTCTCATCCCCTGGCTCTCTGTTACTTTAGTGCTTCTCCACACGCCTTAGTCCTTACACGAGAGATTTGGACTTTTGTTTTTGTTGATTTAATGACAAGACGACTAACACATCCTGAGCTGTAAGCCCTTTGTTTTCATTGGCTGTGTAAATACAAAAAGGTTACCGCAGGTGGATGAGCAGGTCTATGATGTTCTGTTGGGCACTGCTGGTTAGCAACACTAGATATGAACGTAGATTTGCTCTGGCTGGGGCCAAATATTTTGGACCAAAACATAATAAAATATGTTTCGGGTAGGGCTGGGCGATATTGACAAAAATTAATATCTCGATTAATTTTTGGCACTTCTCGATAACGATATTTCAGTCCAACATAAATGTGTTAAAACATCTTCAAATTTGTGACCACACTGGAATAGCGCCAACCTTAAATATGCCAGTAAGTTTAAAATCGGTAGAATTATCGTTAGTGTTGACATGATTTGAACATGTTTTGACTTTCTTAAATAAATTTTAAAAAGTAATTTTAGTCCTTAGTTCATGAACAGACGCTTTTGCTTTGTGTCCCCCTCATAATTTCAAGTTATTATGCTTGTTCCATTAGCGATCTTAATTTAAATCAAGTGTGTTTAATTATCAGACAAAATCTGTCAAATAAATGTTCCTTTTATGAAGCACTGAATTACTTCATGTACAAATTCATATACTCGCCTTGTCTATTAGAAAGGTTACAGCATTACTCATTCAATTTTTATAGTAAATTCTACTGCACGATATACTCGATATTCACGATATTATCTCAAATTCGATATATTTGACAGCTCTAGTTCTGGGTCTTTAGTAAAAGTTATAGTTTGCAGCAAACAATTCCGAGGAAAATTAAATGGAACAATTGCTGTATATACAAAGACATAACAAAAACTTTCGATGTTAAATTAACATTTTATATCTTTAGTTTATCAGAAGAGGGCCATAAATAACCTGTTAAACAAACATTTATAGAAGCCAAAAAATCTCTAATGGGGACAGTTTTATTAACAATTGCCTTCCTCTTTCTTGCCTCTTTAGTGACACAAAGCTTTATTCAGACCAATAAACAAGTCCTGACAGACAGAGTGGCTGTGAGTGTGTGCCTGTGTCCTCTCCAGCTGAGCCTAGTGCTGTTATCCTGGGACCCTGGTGGAGTTTGATATCATCCCCTGCCGTGCCCTCTTTAGGCTCTCTTTAGTTCCTGTCGGGATGGCCCAAAGGCTAGGGCAAGCCTGTGATTGTAGCCCCCCGCGGTGCTGGGAATAAGCGCCTGCCCCCTTTCAATTACACCCCGGCCCTGCCCCATGAAACGTGGGGCTTTACGGCTCTTATCCAATATGAACCCCAGGCAATAGAGGACGAGTCGAATGGGACAGCAGCAGGTAGTAATGGTGCTTAAATGGCAACAGGCATTCCTCAGTGTGAAGCCTCTTCCAGCTGCAGGAGACCAGACTGGCAGCAGGTGAAGGTTGGAGCTGAGTCAAGCTGATCGGGGCATGGAGCATGTCTGCACAGGTACATTCCAGCCTATGAGGAAACGACGTGTGCAGAATGTCATTGTATTGCATAATGCAGCAACTCACATGCTTATATGATGTAACATTCAAGTTGTCAAAGTATGTTGACCTGAGTGATGTTCACAATAAAAGTGTTAGAAATGAAGTTATGAACTATCCACAAACTGTTAGTAACTGCCTCCTTGTTATTTCTCACCCAAGTTAGAGCTATCAGTCTGTGCCAGGGCAGCTGTGGCTATGAAAGTAACTCCCCAAGTGTGGAATGATTGAATAATGCAAAATGTGAAGTGTTTCGGATATCATGAAAAGCGCTATGAATCCAATGCATTATTTGACACGTGTCATCAGTTTCATCAAGACTTAGGTTGACTTAGTATTATGATGATGTGATTAAAGACTTATACTTCAAGAAACTTTACAGACACTTCAACATGCAGCCAAGTAAAAAGCAGCAGTAGTACCACAATTATTGACACACGCTTCTTTAATCATTTCATTTTTAAGGGGACATACCGTATAATGTACAGTATAATCCACTTCTCTGAGTTTTCAGCCATGTTAACAGAGGTCTCCTATTATTGACTCAGAAAATGCAGATTTCAAGTAAAATATGCAGAATTCCAAACTGTCATGTAGCCACTTTCGTTCCAATCTTTAGTTGTTATGTTGATTTCTTTCCAATCAACAGTTTATTAGGAAGTTTGTTTTTTTTGGAAAACGTACATTGGTGATCTGTATATCCCATAGTTTAAAGGTAAATAATTGTAAAACAAAAAATGCCCTTTTAAGTTTACTTTTGGCAATTGATCGATAGAAATTATCAATAGATAAAAGCAGCGTGAGAGAGAGAGAGTGACCTCGGCAGAATTAACATTTATGGTTTCACACATAAATTTTGTGATATCGTAAAGATGGTGCCATTCCTTATCCAAGCTGTAAAATCACCTTTGTCTTTTTGATTTCACAGTTCATTTAAAACAAACACTGGATTGTAAATGGACCTGTAGGCCGTCCATAAATAATGATGGTGTTTTTAGGGTAGGTGTACCTCCAGGAAAGGGGCTGGACAGGTATTGTTGCCCCTGGTGTGAAACCCACTGGGCATTTTCATAAGATACAACAATGGTATCAGAACACACCACTGCACAGAAACCATTATTAATATACCATAATTGAGATTTCTCATTTTGACTTGACCTGACCTATGTTATAAACTTAGCTATTTTATACAAGGGCAAGTCATTTGCATTGACAAATCTTCTTAACTTGGGGCAGTAACTTGAGATGTTTGGGATTTTAGGGTGGGACTTTAAAGAGGAAATACAGGTATTGTAGCTCCTGCTGTGCCACCAACATTTTCTCATTCTTTCTAGAGTTCAATATTTTAATGTCTATGCTAAATTAAACATTAACTAAATTGAGGATTTATTTACTTTTATTACTTGGTATCCGTTTAAAAACTTTTTTCCATTCAGTTTGTGTTTCATGATCCATGCCTCTGATCCATCATATTTTTAGAAATTTTTGGTAATTCTATGTAATTTTTCTCCCGGATTTTGCTTTCCAATGATTGCCATAGCAGCCATCTGACCCCAAGCATTTATGCTCCAGCTAAAGTAGCTCTTCCTTTTTCAGCAATTTCAGTACAGCAATCAAAATCCCTCTGAAGTCTTATCAGTGTTTTGTAATAAACTGAAAAAATGCAGTTTTTGTGACGCTAGGAATCAAGGGACATTGGCAACAGTGTGCGTTGAGTGCTACGGACTAAATGCACTAAGAAACTCGAACAGCTGATAACACAGTTTGTTGTTGATAGAGCTGATTTTAGTTCAAGATTTGTAAATGCAAGTCTTATCTTAAATTTGTCTTGAAACAAAAACATCGGCATTTATGCTATTACAAAAGCACAAAGGGAATTATCTTCATTACTTAAGCTTTTTATTCAGAACTTTTTAGATCAAACTGTATGTCGCATCACAGCCTTGTGTCAAATTGGTATAATTGATTTGCGTCTATTTTTCAATCTGAGGTAGATGAAATCTCATTTACTTGTCTATACCATCCACATCTGGACCCACCAGTTGAGCTCTACTGTTTTATGAGACATTATTATGGGCCACTGTCATCTTGTATTGCAGTACTTGTGTGAAGGACTTCCACTCGAAGCCTCGACTGCTTTAATCGCATCAGAGCACATTTGTATTTGAATAGTACTTGTAGTGAGGATACACAAGCCTTGTAGTGATCCCATTGTGAACCCAAATTTTGTATTTGTGAGTAATAGATTATACTAAGCATTTGTCACTGTTCAGATTCAATTCTTATTCTGTTGTAGTAGTAGTTTTAGTAGTGGTAGTAGTAGTAGTAGTAGTGATGGTGGTAGTGGTTGTAGTTGTAGGAGTAGTTTTAGTAGTTGTAGTAGTAGCAGTAGTGGTAGTTGTAGGAGTAGTTGCAGTAGTAGTCGTAGTAGTAGTAGTAGTCGTCGTCGTCGTAGTAGTAGTTGTTGCTGTTGCAGTTGCAGTTGTTGTAGCGGTAGTGGTAGTTGTAGGAGTAGTTGCAGTAGTTGTAGTGGTAGTAGTAGTTGTAGGAGTCGTTTGGATTTTCCAGGCAAATTAATCTGTCCTTTTTTTTTTATCTTGTCACGGGAGTAACCAGACTAACATATTAAGATTACCGGGGGTGTACAGTGATAATCAAACACCCTTTATTTAGCTAAAATGATAAATGTAACGTTTAACACAACATAATCATATTGTTTCTTTCATTGTGGTCTTCTAGTTACAGATAAAGTACATCATGTTTTTTAGAGGCTGTAAATAGCTACGTCCCAGAACTTGTTTGGTTTGGCCCAGTCATTTTGGTGACATCCATGAGAACCTTTGCCTGAGTGGTCACCTCTAGGGCAGAAAGAGTGAAGCTGTTAAATTAGCATCCTACTGTGTTTCGGTGGAGTCAGCTTCCTCATAGGTATGACTGGGAAGGTCCAGCGCTCTGCTGGGGTCAGGTGTGTCCAGGAAGGGTGGACAGCATCAGGACCCCTGTAGAGCCTAAAGAACAATTCTACCAATTATGCCTGCCTTTCCCCCTTGAGTGCTGAGTAATATGAGTGCTGTGCTGTGACACCACATTGCCTGTTTAAAAACCTGTATTGTGCCTATACATACTACATGTTGGTCAGCATGGTAAAATTCAATTGTGACTTGTTTCTTTCTATTCTCGCCCCTCACTAAACATGTGCAGACTGACCTTTGACCTCAACTGCAGGTGTAAGATACTTTTCCAGTTGATTTTATGACATTGTGACATCTCAGTGACCTTTTCACCCTGGTAACTGGTGAATTTCCTCTTTCCATTTCTGTTGCCCTTTCTATTTGCTTTCCATGGAACAGCCTATTTGCACAATATTCACTTTTTACGTATTCATATTGTAAACAAGCATAGTTTATCAATAGTACCTTAGGAAATCTTCTTGCAAATTACTGACTTTGCAGCTGCATTGCTAAATTAAAGGTCACTACTGATGCCACGGTGCTTTATTGCCAATGGTCAAGGGTTTGGCATATTTTTGAATGAGGAACATGTATGTCTAGTTTCATATTCTGGGTAGCATTGTGTAGTGTAAGACACCTAAACACATTAAATTCTAAATACAATGTGAAGTTTGGAAAACATTTTTAAGTCACTTGTTCACATCCAAATAATGAGGAATCTAAAATTACTAAACATGTTTTGTTTTGAAAATTGCTCGGTGGAGGACAAGTGGATCGGACAATTTGGCTGAATGGGTTGTTTTATCAATGTTTTAATTGTCAGTAACCCTCAAACAGCCTTGAAAAATGATGTTGCTAAACATGGCATGGCTCAACAAAGCCAATTATTGCCAATTATTCACTATGCCTATTCCATTATTACATCTCTGCTTATGTGTATTCAAGCAGAAATGTAATAAGCTCAGCTATTACAGAAAATAAAGGTTACTTTGTCTTTGTGAATCAATAAATTTAAGCATCATTGTTTGCTATGACATGTACTCAATATTGACTAATATTCCTTTTGTTTATTGATTGATTTATTTGTTTATTTAAAGGGGCATTGTGTTTTCCGGGGTGGAGAATTTGCCTTTCTCCGTGGTGATTATATATTTTTGACTGGAATGTTTACAGAATGACACTGATCTTGAACAGGTCACATCTGTGACGAAGTAAAGCTGTTCTGACTAAAACACATATATTTCAATAATTATTTATATACATATAATGGACATACTGTGGAACAAAGCAAAGCTATTCTGCTATGGAGGTGAAAGTGACAAAACATAATCAAACTTAAAATCACTCAGAATATTTTGGTTCATTTAAAATCACTCTGATAATGTTATTGATAGTCTGGTTAAAAAAACAACAACAAAACTTTGAATTCTTAGTGATTTATCGTTATTATTATTATTACAATTTTTTTTTTTTTAGATTATGAGAAACACTGATTTTGATACAGGTGGAACCCACCTTTTGTCCCTAGTATTTTGTACAATAGTTGAGTATAGAAATTTGAGTTTTTACTACATTTTTCCACCATATGATAAAAATATCAGGTTTCTGGATGTAAAGATGAGCTACATCAAAGAAAAGAAGAAAGTTGTTTTAGTTTTTGTATGCCTACAGTTTTGTACTGTAGCAGCCCTATTTTGCCCTTTGTCTTGACGGATGGTCTAAAGTATTCCTCTGTTGGCCACTAGTGGCTCTCTCCAAGAGCTAGTAGAAGGTTGGCTACAGTCAGATGTGAGGGGTACCGTTTCCTTCATTGAACCAGACATGTGCTCACGCCTGTGACAAGTGAGCAGCTGCATCACAGGCAAAAGTGAACTGTAGCAGCAGCTTCAGTTTGGAAAAAAAAGTGTAATAATAGAAATCTATTTGGTCAAAGTCTATTCATATGACAGACTTTAACAACTTTGTCTAAAAATATGTCTTTTCTTTTACGTAAAGCTTGTTGACTTAATAAAAAAGATAATCAGATGTGAGAGTCAACATGGGGCAGTGTGAATGCTATGAAAAGGCCAAAGAGGCCAAAATTCATGTTGTTTGGAAGTATCTTAGTAGCGCACGTGTAAAGCGCAGGGTGAGAACACCAGAGACCTGGGTTCAATTCCCACATGAGCAAAATTTATTGTTCTTTTTTTTTGCACTTATGCATACATTAAATAAATAGATACATAAATATACATGAAATAGTGTTTGTTTTGTATTTTAAAACGATAATACAATGTGTTTGTACAGAAAGTAGGATTTGCATATCTGTTACAGATCTTCATCAGCTATTTGTTGCCTGGGGTCGAACTCACGCACCCGCGGGCTCTTCACACCAGAGTCCTGCGCGTTATCCACTCGGCCACTTGACATTAGACCTAAACAGTGTTCTAAAGAGAGTCACAGATACCGTGGCTGCATGAACATGAAAGCTGCAAGTTGGTCGCGCAAGAAACGCGACTAATTTCGAAAATATAAGTCTGTCATATGAATAGACTTTGACCAAATAGATTTCTATTATTACACTTTTTTTTTTCCAAACTGAAGCTGCTGCTACAGTGCACTTCTGCTTGTGATGCAGCTGCTCACTTGTCACAGGCGTGAGCACATGTCTGGTTCAATGAAGGAAACGGTACCCCTCACATCTGGCTGAAGCCAACTTTCTACACTGACAGTGTATAGCTCTTGGAGAGAGCCACTAGTGGCCAACAGAGGAATACTTTAGACCATCCGTCAAGACAAAGGGCAAAATAGGGCTGTATATGTTTATGACCTGCAATGCAAAAAAATAAATCAATTAATAAACAAAATTAACCCTTATTTCTTTTAGTTCTCATAAAACACATTTTTACTTAAATTATCTTTTAGAAGAGGTTTGTCAAAACCCCAAAGAGTATTGTCAGTCAGGTCATAATTGTGAACACAAGCTTTACCTATTAAATTAAAGTCTAATTTTCCTCTGTGCAGAGCTTGTTCTCAGACTCAGACAGTCAGACATCAGAGGCCAAAACTACAAAGCTTCAGTTACACAAAGAGTCTGTTTTTTTTGTTTGTTTGTTTTTTTTGCTCCAAAGGTTAAAAGAATAAGAAATATTCATTTTGAACAGACAGTTTTAAATGTATATTAAAAAAAAAAAGATCTATAAAAGGTTAAATGGAAAAGCAAACTAACAGATATTTTCCTTCCACATAGAGGACTTTATTCCGTTTATCTTTAGAGGTGACAGATACTGGTAATCATTGGAGACGTATTACGATCTAAATAATGTCGCTTTCAATCCGGTATTTTGATAACATATTTTTAAGGTAGTTTAAAACCAACTTAAATGTAATGGCATGCAACCTGGTAAAGTGACAGGCTCTGAGATTTATGATTGCAATAATTTCCGATGTTTCTGACATGTTCCTCTCTCTTTGATCCTATAGTCCTTACCTGTGAGAATCTAGCCTGTCGGGCTCTGACACTGATGGAGTGCAGCCCTGAATGAGCCTAAAAGTGCCCAAAAACAAAGCCATGTAAGAAGAGAGTGAGAGAGATCAGAGTGTTGAAAGAGACTAATGATAGAAAAGGAGGGGTCCCTGGATTAAGGAAGCAAGGGGTTATGTCCTAGAGGGTTTTGGTGACGTTGTTGGAAGTATCGGGCGAAAGAGAGGTCAGAGCTGGTAAAGAGGTGTTTTAAGATCGCAGATGACAAGTAAGTCAAGAAGAGCTGTACTGAGCATGAAACATGTCACAAGGTGTTGAACTTTGAACAGACAAGAGCAGGTCATGACCTTTGCTGTCAGTGTCTTTTGCCTGAATGTGGATCTTTATGTGTGGAAATTTTTAAAGGTGACTTTTCTGGAAGAGCATCTGCCTGCTTGTCTCCATGGAGATGTTTTTGCTGTCCCAGAATGTCTTTGGACACAAAAACAACTGACTGCTCAATAAATGCATGGTTCTGCAACAAAATCTCCTCTAATTTTATAGATTCAAGATGGATGTTTAATGCAACACATATTCCAAGCATGTGCAGTGTGAAGATAATCTACTATTTTAAAATTGAATTGTTGATATAAGTGAACTATACATTCACTTAAGCATTCTTCATTTTAAATCTTTTATGACAGATTAGACTATAAACTCAAAGATAAGGATAGAGCAGTGCTAAACAGGTGGTTGTGCTGTCTAGAGCATGGTTGGTGTCTGGTGAATAATGGCTGGTGTCCTGGGGGGATACGAGAGGTGTCAAGGGGCTAAAGGTTCACATTGTGATATCAGACTGAAACCCGCTCACCTGCTCACTCACCTCTGACTGACGGCTGTCTGGTTATTATTTTACCAACTTTATGTCTTTTGAGAGCTGCTGCGCCCACATCAAATATTTCAGTTTCATTTTTATATACACAACTATTATGCCAAGTAATGAAAAACCAGCCAACCAACAAAGGCATGCTTATCAATTGATAAAAATGAAGGCAAGAGAGGTAATCTTGTTCACTTTCATTTAAAGGCAAAGTCAGGTTAGAAGTTTCTTCATATACTCTCTGTATATGATTTTGGACTAGAATTCCCCAAATTAGCATTTTTATCTAATTGTGCATGCTTTTGTATGTTGTAAGTTCATCCTTGTTGAAACCATCAACATATATATAAATATAAACAGCCAAACATAAATATTTAAACGATTCATAAGTAATCCTCTACTGTTATGTTTGAGGAAGATTCCAAACGTTTGAGACTGGGGCCCTAAAATAACCATTCAACTGATTCATGCCCCACACTGCAGAGTTAAATTGAAATGGAAAAGTATCAAAATGTGTTACAGTAACTCAAATAAATTGAACTGAGAATATATCTCACAATCCTCAGAGGGGAGCCAAGCTAGGATCTGACTACGACATGTGCCACATGTAAGGCATGTTAATCTTGCCTGTACAATCAAAATTAAAATATGTCTTGTCCCAAACAAGAGTTGAAAACAACAGCAGTGAAAGGCAGCAGGTTAGTGTTACTGGACTCTTATCTTGTGCTGCAGATCTAGCTCTGGGGGTGTATGATTTCCAGCGCGGAGCAGCTCCCGTAGGAAACCAGTGAATCCCATCTGTCCTGGGACGGCCCGAGGCGTCAAACTAGAGAGCAGTCGCAGCCATAACAGCTTCTATGAGCCTCTGGGAGGATTAATGACCTCGAGCTGTATCACCTGTGGTATCAGGTACAACTCTGTGTCATTTTGGGTTTCACAGTTTGTCCCGCTTGGCTCAATTTGAGTACGTTAAACTAATTGTGCTCAAGTTATGCAAATAGGACTTAATCATATGGTTCAAATGATAATGCATGAATTATATAAATTAAGTGTTCGTGTTAAATGCAGGTGTGCTTTATCGCCAAACTTAACACTAACAAGGAATTAAAATAAAACACAAATGGCCTGAGGAAAAACTGAGACAAAAAGTGATACAAAAATTGATCTGTATATTAGTATGTTTAATGCTTTAAGTTGGCTGGAATGCACCGATACTCAGTTCCACTTTTTTTTTAAAATGTTGAGGTTGAGAAGCAAACTTTTGCCCTTTTTATAGCTCATCTCATCTTTGTATATTTTCTGTTACTATAACAGGCTCAATTCTTTGGAGGATCAAAGGGCCTTTATTATTAAGCCACCAAAAGAATACATTGTTTTATAGATGTCCATTTATCTTATGATAGAAACACTGCACAACATAAACTAACAAAGTTACAGTGAAAGTTGAATACTGAATTGGCTCTGTGCACTTCAGTTGGTTTGTATTTGTTCAAAATAGCTAACTTCTGTACATACGACCACTTCCTGTTAGCGTTAGCATTTAGACACAAACATGTCTCTTTTTAAACACACAAGTGTATCTGGTGAAATATTCATCTAATATGTAAAGTCTTAAACATGTTTTCTGTAACATTCACCACAACTGTCTGATTTAAAGAGTAGTTACTTGTTTTAAATAGATATATTGAAAACCCCATGGAAGAGAATTGAACAGGAAGTGGAAGTATGTACAGGATGTACTATTTTGAACGAAAACAAGACAACTGCACAGGGCCAATTGGGCACACTGTACCTTGTGTGGATCTCCATGAAGACATATACATTTAATGCCCTACAGATGAAAATTCCAGGCAAAGCACTAAGACAAGGAATTGGCCAATCTAGAAAATGTTTATGTCTTCATGTACAGTATACAGTATGTTTTATGAATAAATATTTTCTGTTGTTGCATGCTGTTTAGATGCAGAATATTTGCTAAACATTGTCTTGTTTATGTTGTGTCTCCATTGTTTATTCAGTGCTTGTGAACAAAGTCATCTCCTGATCTGTGCGGTAATAGTCTAATTGACTGTTGGTGTTTGCTCTTTATGTGGTTACAGGGGCGATGCTATCACAAAGCCACATGGCGCCGTTTCTGGACCTGACCAACTCAATGGAGAAGTACCAACAACTTGCTTGTTGGCTAAATGTGTGGTCCATTAATGAAGTGAGTATGATGCCTCAGATAACTTAATTGCTGTGGTACAGTAACATTGCTATTATGCACAATTTTAAACTAAGACTAAGGAAAGGTAACATATTTTCCTAAGTATTTTAAATAACAAGGCTGCATCAAAACATCATCTACAGTAATCTATTATTTTTAGGTCTATAAACTTATATATTACTGTTTATTTTATACGAGAGACCATCTAAGCATGGAGAGTGTAGAGAGAGTAGAGTGAAAATGGGAATAAAAAAAAGGGAAGGACATGCAGTTTGTCAAATAATATCAGTTATTTGCATGTAAGTGTATGCAATAGAAATGTGTACTGTATGTCTGTCTTAGGACAGAAATACCATCCAGCATAAAACAACTAGAGATGTTTGCTTTGAGCATTATTGGTAAACTACTGAAAAAAAAAAAAACATTACCTGACCAAAAACAAAAAGTCACCACCAGGCAAAGAATAAGAGCATCTACCTTCCTGAGTATTGAGAATCTCTTACATAACCATGTTTTTTGATCAATGGATTTTTTTCCTCCCTGATGGAACAGGCATTTTACAAGATGGCAGTGCCTTGATTCATGGGGCCCACATTATGAAAGAAGTTGAGAAGCATGAGGCATCATTTTCACATATGGTTTGACCACCACAGAGTCCAGATCTTAGCCCCAAGGAGAGCCTTGGAATGTGACTTTAGCGCAGTGGCCACACTCTCCTGTAACCAGCATTACAATGCATAACGCTATACAGATGCAAATATTAAAAGCCTTTTAAACACACTTTGAGCCACTGTTGTAGATTGAAGTTCTGTGAAAGTTGGGGAGGCAAACAGCAGCACTGGGAAAATTATTGATTAGTCTTTTTGTCAGTAATCTGTTGTTAGCAGGTTGGACAGTGCTGGTCAAGATAGTGCCTTTCACTAACAGAAATGTCAAAGACTGAACACTGATAAGAGCAAATGTGTGAGCCTGAGACATGAGATAATTGTGAAACAGGTTGTAATGTACCATGATTATACTGATATTCAACTGTGTAGAACCACGAGTGTGGATGCATATTCTGGTCAGTGTATCTGACCTTTGAAGGGATTTCTCCATCACACCAGACATTGGCTAATAACCTCAATGAGTGTATTGCGGGGGCAGGGTTTACCGCTGGCGTTTGTTTTTGTATGCCTGCTAGTTGAGACAAACTATTAAAGACTGGAGACAGACTTAGTCAAACAGTGGTTATCTGAAGTGGGCTCCATTAGCCTCTTACCTGTGACAGACGAGGGGGCTCAGTCAAATTAGCTTCCATACACAAATGTATGATGACAAATTACGAGTGTGAAAACTTGTCAGATTTGTAAAGCCCTATGATGAATGTGCAGCCGTTAGGCTCAGTGCAAAACACTCAGGACCACCTCAGGGATCAGTGCAGTTTGCACAGCAGTGCAGAAAAAGTCTGTGTTTGCCTATTCCACACAAAATGACTTCATTACCTGTGTATAGTGACAAATTAGCACTAAAATGTTATGCATGTCCAAAAGCATTGACTTTAACTAACATATCCTTATCTATAGATCACTTACCTTACCAAACACATGCTTAAGAGTTGCAGAACAGATAGATTCACAATTCATCTAGGTATACAAATACAGTTTCAGGTAGCATTATGGCGAGTTCAAACGTGAGGTTATTGTTAGTTAAATGTTGTTGTTTTTTTAATCAAACATACAGTCTGTGATATTAGGTGTAAAGTGAGAACTTCTTTTTAACATCTAGTTCAGTAAAACAATGTACAAACATGATATTTCTCCAGGTAGGTACTGTGTGTACTTAGCAATGTTCTCTTTGTAATCCCAACTAAAACTATTTATAAAGTTAAGCAGCAACGTGATATGTGCACATGTATTAGTCAATAGAAGAGCTGCTGATGGTTCAGGTCTGAATACTTTTATAACCTCTTTAATAACACATTCTTGTCTTTATGACAAGCCTAGCAGAATGTCTAATTGTCCTTGTAAAAGTTGGGAGTTCCCAATGTATTACATAGAACTTACTAATTATTAGAGGTGTTACAGTACATTACAGTTTAGTGTTTCATCATGTCCTGTTTTACCACAAACATTTGTGAGGTTTACACAGAGTTAAGTCAAAATGGGTGTTTCAACTGTCTGTGAATGCAAATGCAAAATGATATTCTTCCAGTTTTAGGCCTTTTCTATTCTATTTTTGTTAACTGAGTAGGGGACAAAAATACATATTTTATATATTGTATATATACAAGAGTCTTTGTACTGTGTGTTTATTCAGACAGTCTGTTTCATATATATATGCCCCCTTCTCTGGGTTTTGAATACCTCTAAAAAGTTGTTACATAAAGGTGGAGTTTATGAATCACAATGTGATCTGATGCCAGATGACACCAGTCCTGTGCCAAACTACCAAATACTTGTAAGGAACACTTTGCACTGAAGGTGTTTGAGACCAAGCCCAAACCTGAATAAGTTACCATCACACACTTAACTGTAATGAAGCCGAGCTACGTTGTTGAGATCATTAAGGTGAAAAACTGTGATGCATTTTTATACTAATTTCCAGTGCTTTACCACATCTAATCATGTATTTCATAGTGATTAAAATGTATGCCTCTCATAATGAAATGAGAACACTCCAGGGCCATCATCTTTTAGTCATTTAGTCAATTAAATATTACTTAATATCATTTTAGTAGTCAATCAAAATGGTTTAATTAACAGAAGCATTGTGTTAATTAAACACATTGTCACATTCCTTTTTAGTCGATTCATAGTTTGGCAGAGCTTGTCTGGTCACGTATGAATTTCTTTGGTTGCCCACAGCTCTAGAATTTTAGAACCTTGTTAGTGATCTCAGACTTGTAGATCCATGCATGTTTGAGTAATTTGCATTCAAGGTTTAAGCGCTTACATGTGAAGTCCCTGGAGCAACACAATAGGTTGTGAGTCACAAAATTATAATTATGTTTATGCAAATCATTCAATTCCTCAATGTGTCCTCAACCACTGCTTCAGCAAAGGGGAGGGGTGCATGTGTGCATGAGTCTAAATAGTTTTGGACTCGGGTGAAAGCAGCCCTCTTGTCTGGGGACACAAAACTGACTGTTTATGTGTGTCTGCCAGGTCAAAAGGACATGCTCAGGTTGGACACACACATCCAGTGACACAGAGCTCTCTTCACTCATTCCGCAGCCCCCAACAATCAGCACAGCTACCTGGGAAAGGTAATTATTTGCTCTCCTGTCTGTCTTCCAGCTTTTCAGTTCTTTGACTTGCCAGTTCTTAAAAAAACAGAGAAAAATTGGTTTGCAGCCAGCTTTCTGTGTCTCTCATACATGAACTCCCTATCATTTATACCGCCTGCCCAAAGTTCCATCACTGAGTTCTTGGGGTCCCTGTATTTATAGGTATTTTGTTTCTATTATTTTTGCAGAACTGTTGTCATAAAGAATGTCAGTCAATATCATATACCAAGTTCTAGTTTGATACAACGAGGCTTTAATAATCATAGTGTCCTAGCATATGTTATCCCCATAAAAGTTAGCTACAATCACACTACTTTCAAGTTCCAACCTATATTCTTTGGTTAAATAAAAACTATCTTCCAGTTTGGGCACTGCCTGGGTGGCCCCAATGGGAATAGATCAAATTAACACAGCATGAGACACCTTATTGACACAGAATGCATTACATGTGGTGCACAATACATCACCCTTTGGCCTCTCAGTCACCCGCGCTGTACGCCACCTTTCTTTAGATTGTTGATGGCCCGTGACACAAAGTATTCTAGCTAACTAACTACGTAATATAACATAAATCTTGTTTGGATAAATGCTTTGTTATTGGTGCATTTGCTGCTTCTTTTGGTTATACAGGTGCAGTGAATTACACAGCATGTCACCATAAAGCATGTCAGTAGATGCTTGGTTTCAATCCGTTTAGCTGCAAGAGCCATTTGCAACACAATGCTCCCAGTTTTGGACACTATTATCCGCTAAATAATGAGCTAAAATGTCAAGCATCGTATGTTGTCCTATGCCTTAGACAAAGACCATACAATAGGTGTTATTTAGTCCTTTTGTCATGTATCTATCTAGAATGTCAAGGCAGGTTAGGAGAGGATTGCAGCTCAGCCAATGAAAAAGGAGCTAAGTGGAGCAGCTAAGAATATTGCCCAAGAGCACAAGGATTGCTCCTATACAGATCATATGGACAATATGCACAACTGTAACACTATCCCGACCACCACATTTAGCACACAAGTCTCTTCCTGTTACCTTTTTATTGGTGCTCCCATTGTTCATTATTTTGGTTAACAGCATCCCACTTGTAATGATACTTACGGGTTACTATGGTTAAGGTTACTATGAATATTGTGTGCACTTGAGTGTCAGCTTCCTGTCTTCACTGATTTTGTTCACATCTTGTGTTTCATGACCTTTTTTGGAGACGGTGCCACAACAATGTGATTGAAACAGTGTTGTCTAAAATATTCCCTGATAATACCAGATTACTACAAACTTTTTTCCAGTTACTTTGATACAGCTTTTGAAACTTGTAAGGTATTTTGCACAGTAGTCACTTGTGTGAGCTTTGTGGTTGAAATATTCACATCAAATGTTTTAATTTATTAGGTCATGTCATTCAGACACAATCACCCAAGGGAGTTAGAGACAAAAAAATGTTGTTGTTTTTATTCTTAAAAAAACAAACAAAAAAAAAGTATAAAATATCACGTTTTAGTTCCTATGTTTAGGGTCAGTCATCTGAACTGTTTCAGAGGTGGACTGAAACATGTTTTCACTAAAAGTCTTTGCATTATGCTTTCTACTATGACCGAGACAATAGCATATTCTGTGGACCTTGATCTCTGTGTAGAATTTACCTTTAGAGGCAGCACATGCAAAATAAGTGTTTTCTGTTGCAGTATGTGTTAACATAGTTGATTGTTGAGTTTAAGATTTTGCCAATAATGTGTTGTGGCTTTGATACGAGGTTTAAGAACTGATATAAGCGAAGCTTATATTAGCAGTAGAGCTTTCTGGTACATTTTACAATTTTATGCAAAAAAAAAAAAATACGTAAAAATAACAAAACTTAATGTATTTCTTTATCTGTCTAGAAATGTTAGAATACAGTAATGCTCTATTTTTATTGTTATAGTTGTTTTTTTTTGTTTTTGTTTTTTTTTTGTTTTTTTTTTGTTTTTTTCCAAAAACACTATGCATTCTTAATGGATTTTTTAAATGAGTTTCACTGGCTTTTGTTTTGCTACTGACCTGGAATGCTAATGCTCAGTTAACTTGAGCATGCATATCAAAACCTTAGTCTTTGTTAACAACCTTGATTGATCCCTCTCCTTTTGAACAACTAAGCACAACTAAACCATGTAGAAACAAGTCACGTTTGCATTATTGCCATCTGTTAGTGGGATGGTTGCTGTGCATATGCAGTGACGGTTGTGAAAATGTGACACTTGGAATTAGCTCAACAGGTAGAACAGGTGAGGCCTGGAGGTGCTAGCTGATAGAACTGATCCTCTACGCCAGGCTCTAAGTACAGATGAAACCAATTCACAAAGCGGTTGAACTGGTTCTTTCTGATGCTGGAGGAGAGATGCAGATCCAGATCTTCAATAATCTTCTCTGTTATGAGGGTTCTTCAATGGGCTTATCATGTTTTACTATTTTGTTTTGCAGATGTTTGTTGTCTAGACTCAATTAATGAGCTCCTACATTATATTTGTCTCCTTTTATGTAGTGACAGAAATTTTAAAAACAAGCGGTTAGAAATATGTAAAATGAAACACATTTTTTAAATAAATATTTCTGAAAATGTAATGGTTTTCATACCACTATCTGCAGCTGTTCTGGAAAAATATTATCAAATAGAAACGATAATTTGTGCAATTAGCAAGTCTCAAAAACAGCAATGATTTGGGTAATAAAACTGCCAAGAATCATTTTATGTAGAAAATTTGCTTGTGTTTTACAGTTAAAACTAAAATCAGCTAATTACACTTTGCAATATTCCTAAAAAGGGCGGTTGTTATGTGACTAAATGTAATATTACCAAATGCCAGAATTGGAGCATCCAGAGAGTTTGATACAAGTATTTTGTCTCAGCAGGGAGCCAGTCCCACCTGCTGCCAATGTGCTGCTGAATGGAACTGCTACATGCTCCCTGATCTTATTAGGCTACAGTAACTGCTAATCATTCATTAGTCCCTATCACCACTAAACCATTTACTCACCATGAAGTGTCTGCTTTACAAAAGCATGTATGCAGCTTAATGTTGATTTCATCAGTTCCAAGAAATACAAACTACAGTATACATCTTCTATATTTATCGGTCTATAAGAGTTTTGGTGCTGAAAAGTAAGCAGTTACTTTTAGTCAGTTCTTTACTTACAGGTTACAATGAGGGTTACACGCACTGTTGAATTTTAGATAAATAATATCCTGATTGTTGTTTTGATGATATGCTAAATTTGAATATAGAGAATATCTGATGCAGTATTAAAACAAAAAAAGGAGAAAAAAAAGGGGAAAAATGGTGTTGTAAACTTTGAAATAAGGGTACAAAGGTGATATTTATGCACTTGTGATGAATTATGCAGACACATGAAGCTATCTAATGTCAGACAAATAAAGTATATAAAGTATATTATGTAAGATTGTCTAATTTAACTAATATTTTTTTATATATTTCTATTGGACTGACATCATATTGTCTGAATATCATAACCAAGATGTAAAAAAAAAAAAAATATATATAATATAAATATATATATATATAATATATAAAAAATATATATAAATATATATATAATATATATAAATATATAATATATATATATGTTGAAATTCAAGTTTTTTGTCAATATCACCTAGCCCTAGTTTACAAACAAGGTCTCTTCTTTACCTCATCTCCTACCTACAGTTTCTCTTGTTTTCCTCCTGAACATACAGCATCAGGTCATTGACTTGTGGTGGTCAGACACCACAGTGCTTCTTGCCAGCCAGACTGTTTGAGCAAAGAGGCGTCAGAGTCTGGCCTCAGGAAGAGCTGAATTACTGATTACAAAGCCTCAGGAACATGTTATTGCCTTTACCCACAATTCATTCAGTCTGTCTGCATATTTTTCCCTTCACCTCACGTTGTGCTCATTGTAGGCAACCTGGCCGTACTACTTTCTTTTCTTCTTCTTTTAATCACTTTTTGCTTGCTTTTTTATGTCATGCAAGGCAGCATATTTATTCGAGATAACAGCTGGGTTTCCCCTGCGCTTTGTGGCTGATGGAAGATAATTGCGGCGGTAGTGTGTGTGCTTGCTTGTGTATGTGCTTGAGAGAGTGCGTGTTTATGAGTTTGTCCTTACAGTTCCCAAAGTAGTTCCTGACTGTTCTGGTTGGAGCTGGAGTGGAACACAAACAGTCTGTATACAGGATGTGAGTGTGTCTCCAGCATGGTCCAAGTAATTAGACATTTGAAAACCCGCACATTTACATATGCAAATGGATTTCATGTGGTTTGAGTAGGCTGAATTTATTGCTTTACATTAATTTTTTTGCCATTTTTATACCTTTATCATTGGAGAAATTATGTCTTGACTGACAGATGTTCAGACATCTGTGTGAGCTAAAACTTACTTCATAATGGATGGGGATATGCGTTTTCATCCCCCAAAAAGTTTGAAATTGTGCATTGCATTAAAATAGTTATTTTTGTTGTGTTAACTGAATGCAACCACTAAATCATAGCTACCACTCCAACTGAAATATCACAGCTATTATTACAAGCTCTAAAACAAATAATTTACTACTGATAATTATTCAAGATGCATGCAGATATATAAATACTAAAATGACTTGTTAATTACAATGCATTGCACTCTCAGCGCTTAAACATATGAAAACAAGTAGATATTCTAATTTGATTGTATCCAGTACAAGGTCCCTTGGCCCATAGTCTGTCTGTAATCTTAATTGTGTTTAGAAAATACTCAAGCTGGAAGATTTCCTCTCTTTAAGACAGGGACAAAGGAGGAAACCTGGGCCTTGGGCAATTATTTAGCCTATATGCTCCATTGTATTTTTATTTTTTTACATTATGTGACCTAAGTTTGATATTGCCTGTGATTTAACAAGATAACCACTACCTCTATGTTTCCCCTTATCTAATGGCAGACATTATGTGCATGTATTTCGAGGAAATGTCTGATGAACAAGTGAGCAGTGAGTTATAAATTGTCAGGAAAGCAAACTGTTGACCTCTCGTGAATCTGCATGCTGAGCTTTAGGGTGAAAGTAGAGGAAGCAAGTGTCCAGTTTTTCCTCAGGAAGCTGGGTCCATTTCCACTTGGCTCACAGACACGAGACATTTCATTTTTGCGTAAGCAGTGATGGTTAAAAATAACAGAGTATATAAAGAGGGACAGACCAAGCCTAATGCTCACAACACCTGCAGAAGCACATGGGCACACATTAAACCACAGGTTTTTATTTTATTCTATTCACTAATAATAACAAATCCTTATCCTTGATCCAAAGTTTATTGAGCCAGGTGGCAAGACTTTGAGAAGCAGTCATTTTTTAAGTATGTTCAAAAGATTTCTACATTCAGAATAACGCTAGATTAACCGAAGGCAACTACATATATTTCTGTTAGATGCACATCATATATTATGTATCTAACCTCAAATCACTTAATCTAGCAAGAGATGGAACAGTCCACTAGGCTATTTAAATTAATTATAAAATGACATCAAGCCTTTATTTGACTCACAGTTAGAAACTGCAGTTTCGTTACTACTATTATCTATATAATTGTTGCTAAGACTCATGAAAATCAGGAGACAAATTATGTAATAAAACAAGATAATAACCAACAAGGGAACAATGATATCAATGACTAAAATAAAGTGGTATTAAAACTGAATAAATGAATTCGTTGCCTTAAAGAAGAGTTGCAGTACAATCACGTACAGACTACAGGGATAGTTCGTTCACCTGGTCATTAACATAGCAATAGCTGACAGGGCGACGGGGCTCATTAGTAAGCATGTAGTTCTTTGTTGACACCAAGATTATCCGGTTGTTTCGATGGGTTTGAGAATGGCCCATTAGTTCACACATTTTTGTTTATGTAAAACGTGTCAAGACAAAGTTCAGCGTTTCTTTTTGATACTAACACTAAACTAGGACAAAGAAACTGTGTCACTTGCCTTTCCACTGAAAGCATATGCATGTTTATTTTGTTGATCACTTGGGGGATGTGAGCAGGTCGTTGCCTGGTACGTTGTGCTGGCCACACCCCTTGTGCTTCACAGGCCTATAAAAATCACCCGTCACTGTTGATACTCACATCCTGAATCCTGGAACTCTCAACGTAACAAAAGGGCTTTCTCTATGGACTGAATGAGTGGACCAAGAGACTCTACACTGTTTCACTTGTTGGAAGACGCGCTTTTCAGATTTTTTCTAAAGATTTAAGCATGGCTGCGGCTGATACCCTGATGCCCGCAGCTTTCTCCGGTGTTGCAACTATGAATGTTGCGTTTGACAACGTACCGGTAAGTATTTGACAATACATTTATCTATTATTGTTGGCTATCGAAGATATTACTCCGTATAGACATGACAAGTAACCGAATACTCCCTTTTCCACCTAGATGAGTAAAATAGATGACTGTGCGCGCAGCCGCGCAACACGTGACAACTCTCTAATCGAAGTCGAGTTCAGCATTGTACAGTCTCCAGCCGTGGTGCCGAAAGAGGACGACGACCTGGGAAAGTTATTGGACTTTGAGTTCATCTTGTCAAACACAATTGGTTCCGAAGTCATGAGCGGCAGCAACCAAAATGATGGCAGTCTTTCTCCACCTCAGTGCGCATACGCATTGCCCGACTCCCCAGACAGCTGCAGTAGTGCTTCTATCCCAGAGTGTAGTGACCACACAACTTCTCCTCTCAGCGCCCAAAATTACCAATGCTACTCTGACGCTCCTGTGCGTAGCCTGATGGCCGAGTTACTCACACCTGAGGTGAATTACACTGTGTCAGGAGCGACCTCACCCGGTAAAACAAGGGACTACACTGAACTACATGCTTCGACCACGTACCCACTTGGATACAAAGTGAAAACGGAACCTTCTGGACAGTCTTGCATGATGGTTTCGGAGGAGGACTTTATGGGACAGTGTCACATGCATCAAACAGCTTTTCATCAAACTCCAATTCAGGTGCCTTTCCACCCAATGCATAGACGCACAGACTGTCACGTAGAGCAAATGAGCCACATTCCCCTTCACCAGCAGCATTATCAAAGCCAGTTTGTGAATACACAATACCCCCCACATTTCCACCAGCCGCCCATGGCTCACTATCCTGGACAGTTCATGCACAGGGACCATCAGACGGTGCCATGTTGACACCACCTTCATCTCCATCTATGATGGAGTTATACTCACAGGAGGATGGAGCTGGTCCAATCAAGCCAAGAGGGGGCGCAGGTCATGGGCCAGAAAGCGTGCTGCCACTCACAATTGTGAGTTCCCAGGATGTGGGAAAACCTACACAAAAAGTTCGCACCTGAAGGCTCACATGAGAACACATACAGGTATAAACCCTAATAGTAATTATTTTTATTTTTTATTTTACCAGTAGTCTTTGGTGTTGTTTGGTGTGATACTTGCTAACTGAGTGAAAACACAGTCTAAAACTTTTCTCTTTTCAGGTGAGAAACCATATCACTGTAACTGGGAGGGATGCGGATGGAAGTTTGCCAGGTCGGACGAGCTCACGCGTCACTTCAGAAAGCACACGGGGCACCGTCCTTTTCAGTGCCATTTGTGTGAACGTGCCTTTTCCCGTTCTGACCACCTGGCTCTGCACATGAAGCGACACATGTAGATCTCACTAATCCTGAATCTCTGAATGGGAAGTCTAGCACTATTGGACACTTTCTGTGTCTGTTCCACCCAGATGCTGATGATGACTGACTGTGGTGGACAGTTATTCTGGCATTTCAGCTTCTTTGGTTGAAGCACTACAATTCTGTTACAATATTATGAGTTGTTTCAAGTGCCAATGTCTATCAAAGAACTTTGAACTGTACAAATCACCAGCCTCTTTAAGTTATAGTTTGTATTTAAGCCACATTCCAGTCTCTGGGTGATATAAATTATTATCAGTGCCTTTAAACATGGACAAGCTCATAGTGGGCAGGACCCAAATTATGTGTACATATTGTATATTTTTGTAGTGTTTACGACTTTGATACTATTGACATCAGGGTTTTTATGTAGGTTCAATGTGCATTAATTCTGATCAGACAATCCTTGTTTTTATTTTATTTTTTAATGTAAAAAAGACACATGTACAGTATTTTCATATTGTGTGACAATCAAAGCCTTTTTTATGAAGACAGTTACTGCCATGTCATGCCAAACTACTTGAACTGATGAGTCAATGTGCTTGATGAAAAATAAAAGTACTTTTTTCCTAATTTACATGTGTAAATACTTTTCTTGTGTAAAGGCACACTTGCATGGTTGGTTTTCTAGATTTCTGGGGGGTTTGTTTGACCAGAAATTATATTGCTTTACCTTAGTAACAATATCCAAAACGTTGTGTAACAGTTAGGCCTATGAAATTATTATTAAGTTATTAGTGTAAATAATATAATTGTGGCCATTCAACTCTTTGCAAGGCCGCCCTCTAGCGTTAATATACTCATGTAAATCCCTGTGCTGATCTAAACCGCCAATGGACTAAAGCAATTGACATAAAGATTACAATTAAAACTGAGGTCAGTTAACAAAAGAAGTGTCGGTATCTAATGAGTACTTTAACCCTGAATCGTATTCAAATGTGGTCAACTTTTAATTTAAAACTAAATTGTTCAATCTATCAACATGAAAACATCAATCAATGCGTGTCTTTATATTACAATTGTCCCATAAAAGAATATTAACGACTGTTTCAATAGCGTTGATTACATCATTTCTCTTTTCCAGTACTATTTTAATCCCATAGTTTAATTGTAATTGTGCAAATTGTCCACTAGATGTCCCCTTTGTATTATTATTGGGAATAAGATAACTGCACAATAGCCTACAAGTGCGCTAACAAATAAATCCTAACCTAATTTATATATTTTTTTCACGTAGCATGCGTGTACATTTATTAAAATACACTTTCGAATAGTTTGCCCCGCTAGAGATTCAATTTGGGGCCGATATCGGAGCCCACAATAATTGTACACGTATGCAGATACAATTATGCTGGGTTGTTAAAACACTGGTAGGGCCTACTATTCATAGACTATGCACTACTCACAGGTCGTTAGCCTATTGTTTGTACTACACATGCATAGCCTACTTTCCAGTAGGCCTATAGTTAAATTGCAGTAATATTCCACAAGAAATAGGCCAATGGATTTGTACTTTTTCTGTGTGTTTCCAAGGGGCCCAAACTATGTGTGTTGTATGCAGTGATGTTTACTTAACCCAAAGGATGCTGGGTCTTATCACTTGTTACTGGGTTAAAAGTCACCACGTATACGTTACATACATTGGAAGAAAAAAAAAAACTGAATTCTCAAACTGTATGTGTGCTAGTGAAGGGCAAAAAAAAAACTCTGTTCTACCCAACAGAGCACGGAGATCCCTACAATATGATCGCATTACTTTTACAAGATTATGTTTAAAATGTGTTGTTCCCTTTAGCAGCTTTTCCACCCCGCGTTTCCAGTTTAGAGCAGCTCCCCATCACTGCGCCTGCATCCCCGTCCGCTCCTGTGTTCCCCACAGTTAAAGACCTCGTCTCACATCCACATGCAAGGTAAAACACGTATGCATGCCAAAGAAAACCAAGTCTGAATCATCATTCATTCCCTGGCTTCATATGATATTCACCCCATAAGCCCAATGTTACCACCACGATTGATGCTTTAAGAACCACACCTGTCTAGACGCTTTCACTGACCGCCTTGAGTCAAGCATATGTTGCATAGCCTACTACGTTCTACATTGTCAAATATTATGACCGATTAAAAACCCTGGTGTCTCTTGTGTGGTACAGGATTAACACTGCTGCAGCTTAGGAAGCATACAGACAAAAGGATTATACTTCTCTCTCAGCTGTTCATCCTAACACGAGTCATTTTCTTTCCTTTAAAGGGGACATTATACAAAATCAACTTTTCTAAACTTAATGTGATTCATAATCATTAGTTTACTCAAACCTGTATTTTGATTGTTTCATGCATGTAAATCAGAAAAGCTATGTTCTACCCTGTCACCTATCTAAGCCCACATCCTTAGATATTAAAAAAAAAAAAAAAAAAAAAAAAAGCCACATCCACTTTTCAAACATAAAAACATAGCCCAAATGATAATCTGCTGCTTGTTACTGTGAAACACTATACGATAAATGCTATTCATCTGTAGTATTTTTAAGATGTTCTGCATAAGTAATATGGTTTATAACTAATTAAAATCATCTATATAATCTTAGTAGAAAGCACAAATTGTCTTCTTAAAGGAGACATCTCATGTAAAACTGTGAACCTTCTTATAACCTTTTTTTTGTCATAAATTTACTCAGCAGTTTTACTCATAAGATTGATTCGTGCATGTTTGAGTAATCTTGTATTATCTTGCAGCTGATTGCTCAGAAAAGCCTTGTTCTCACCACCTATTCCCACCACTTGTCTGTATTTAAACATGATTATTCAAAAAAAAAAAAAAAAAAAAAGTCACATAGCTATTCTACAATAATAAAAATTACAAATGTATAAACTGTTGGTTGATACATTAAAAGAAGTGGGAGTTCTGCCTGGATTTCAGAGCGAATAGCAAAATGGAAATGGCTTATATATATATACTTACTTATATTTTACTTTTTTTTTTCACGAAACGAAACATGAGGAGCAAACATGGATTTTTTTTTTTGTTTTTTTGTTTGTTTGTTTTGTTTTGTGCGGGAAAAGTCGAAGCAGTTGTTTGCCCAAGTAGTAAAGCCTACAGACAATTTCGCGCGTACGGAGGGTCCGTCCACTGCTGCAGCCGCCCCTCGCCTTAAGGGTTTAGGAGGGGCTAAGGGCTGTCGGCGCCGACAGAAGACGGAAAAAGACACAAGATGCGACCCGGCGTAACCTTATATTTATAGGAACGCGAACTCGACGAAAACTCAACTTTGTGGTGAGTGTCTCTCTTATCAGAGCAGGGCGGTGTAGTAAAGTTATATTTGTGGTTCACGCGCCATGTGACGCAATGATGCGCGCTTTGCTTTACTAATGTGTATTTATAGAAATCCAATAAGGTTACGTTGGACGGCTCTTTGATAAGTGAGAGTTGTGTGTAGTTTATATTGTTAACATGCGCTGTTGGCTGAAACACGTGGCAGCAGTTGTAGCTGAGTAGTGGTCCCCTTGTCCTCCTCAGAGTAAACGGGAGAGGGGAGGGGGCTGTGGGCTTTGTCATTTACGCCATCCTGAAGCGAGAAACGTGCTTTGACCGTCGATCTGTTTGATCGACTTTAAAAAGACCATGCTCTTTATTTTAGTGTAGAAACTTCACTGCCTTCGTTAAAAACAACAACAACAACAACAACAAATAGATAAATAAAAACTGCAAATGTTGCAATAACTGACTATTAGAAAATAATATTTAGGCCTGCCTTCTTCATAGAGTTTAATTTTCATTAGGCTTGCGATTTAGCTATGCTTTAATTGTACTTTTTTTAAAGTGACAACGCTGAACTTTCTGAAAGTGGGAAATCAACCGCACAGTTCAACGGAAATAGAAAAGTAAACAAAATATAAAAAAAAAAATAGCATAAGGAACAACTTTTTTTTCTAATTGAATTTATTTTTGACTATAAAGTGACATGGTGAACCTTTAAACATGTCCTGAACAAAACAACTGAAAGTCTATGAAGTGACAAATAAGAATCTTAAGTATTTTGGAACATGTTTGTACGGCTCATATCTACAGGGTTCACAGTTTGATGCAGACAATTACAGATAGCCTTTTTTGTAAAAAAAAAAAAAAAAAAAAAGAAAAAAAAAAAAAGAAAAAAAAAAGTGATTTCGATTGGTTTAGTTTGGTTAAACCGGATTTAGGAGTATCACAATATAAGGTTATCTTATTATCTGCTGGCTGCAAACTAGCCTTGCATTCAATTTATTTCTACAGATTTACTGGCATACACAAGTTAACTGTAAGTTGGGGAAACAACTGCAGACCTAAATTTCTCGCAAATAGTAGGCTATTTGCTATTCGAAGGGGGAGGGGATGTGTAAACTTTACCCCTGAATGAATGTACTAGTGGTCTAACACATTCACACAGCCCCCGTCAGATCATAAATAAGAGACTCTTTCACTCCAAAAGTGGTAGTGCAAAGAGCACACCGACTCTCCAGACCTATTTACATACCTGCTCTAGTCTTTATTTAATGCTGGATCATTGCTGGAAATGTAGTACAGAAATACAAATTTAACAGAGGTCATAGCAGCAGTTACCAACATTTCTGAAATGGATTTTGTTCAACCCTAAATTTTGTCGTGCCCTAAAGCCATGATTCTCTGAAAAATCTGGCCGTTGGGAACATTAAGTTGAATAGCCCGGGCCTAAGGTATGAAGTAAACTCTGATATCAATTATTCTTCATCATTTAAAATACAGTAACTCTATGGTGCCTAATAGAGCATCTTGGCCCATTTTTGCATGTTTTAGTATATTGCTTTGTATGGCTTCTGGGGGAGGATCCTCGCCTGCTTATCTTGAAAATGTTAATACTTTTCCAAAAATGTTACATAGCTTGGTATTAACTGGAGATAGTTTTCATTTATTTAGTAACTGGTGTGAGAAATGCATGACAAGTAACTTACCTTAATGGTGTCACCTGCTTAAATTTGAAAGATGGCCACACATAGTTTTTCCTCAGTTGAGCGCCCCCTGAGGCCTTTTGTGTTTCTGTCTGCTACAGAGCTTTAAGTTCTCTGTCACTGTGACTCTGTCAGTTGTAAAAAACAGAGACACCTTTTAGTCAGTCCATAATGTTTTATTAAACTGTACTAGATAAGTACTGATTCTAACATAACCGGTCAAACTTTCTGTCAATGTATTCACTTTAAATAGTGTATTCTTTGTCCAAATCTATCAAGACCCACAAAGTTTGAGTTCATTGCGCTGGAGCTGCTGGCTACAAAGCTTTAAACCACTGGATCATTATGTTATACTTTGCTAATTTTAATCACAATCTTGAGCTAAAACAACCTAATTAGGTTGTAATTTATGATAGATGGCAAGGTAGCTAGCTTAGTGAGAAAAGGGCACTTACATGTTAAAAAATAAACAAACCTTAAAATGAGAACCCCAGCTTTTGAAACATCTTAATTTTCCCACATAATGCATCTCTGGACAATTTCAGAGCACACTTTTTGCCACTGTCCATGTTTTTAGTTGTGATTTTCCAACTTTGTTTTGAACAAAAGCAGCCCATATTTAGTTTATGCTTTTTACAACTTTCTTAAGTAGCTATCTTTGCCAGTGTGTTTGTTTGCTATCACCACAGACAGCTCTTCTGCCCTAATCATTCTCCAACATATTGTCATCACTGATAATAGGCATCTTTTCAACAGAGCCTAAACAACTGCAAACATGACTTCAGTAACTAATTTGTTTTTAATGTCCTATTTCTAAAAGTGAGGCAAAATTAATACTGATCTGTCATAGCAGTTACTCCGACATAAAAGGAAATAGTTAATAAATAACAAGGTTCCTATGTTTTTTATGACCTATGACTTGATGGATACAGGACACCACATTGACATGTGGGCTGGAGGGCTTTATTCAGTTAGACCAGATCCTTGTTTGTTTGCTTGCTTGCTTGCTTTTTTGTTTGCTTACTTGCTTACTTAAGTCATTTTCAATCAAAACGTCTCAATCTTTGAGACTTTAAAGGGGACCTATTATTTCAAATTCACTTTTCAAGGTTTTTAACATTGTTATGATGCCCTTCCTTCATCATTAGTTTACTCAAAGTTATATTTAAATTGATTCATGCATGTTGGAGTAATCTTGTATTGTTCTTCAGCTGCAGCTCAAGTGCTCAGAAATGCTCGTTCTCACCTACCACCTAACCCCTCCCACTAGTCTGTATTAACTTGTTATAATTCAAAAGATTAATACTCAAAGTAAAGCAAATATGGTTCAATACTGCCCCATATCCACTTTCCAACGATAAAAAATAGTTTTTAAAAATCTGTTTTTTACAGTTACATTTTAAAAAGAAGAGGCGGGGATTATCAGTTCTGCAGTTTTGAACAGGAAGTCAATAGAGCTGTTCCTATTTTTAAGTAGTTTTAGATCAACTTTGAGTTTTACAATGAAGCAAAGGTAAATTACTGATCTGCACATGTTCTAGATTCTTACTAAATATTTATAAAAAACACAGTAGGTCCCCTTTGAATCTTGTTCTCAAGGACCCCTTCTGGACATCATTTAAATGATCTGTATCTGTTAGGCATCAATATTTATTGTTTTTATAATTTTATTTTTATGATCCATAAGCCAATGGGAGAATGTCACGCCAAGGTGGCAACTGTCGGCTCCTCATGTGTTTGGTGTAAATGGCCAGAGAGTCAGAGAAGCGCGAAGCAAGTCGTGGAGGCGGGTTTTTGAAGAGTTGCTTGTAGAGTCTGCCTCATCAGTGGTCATCAGTTGCCGCATATTCAACTGTTTGATTGGCCGGTGGCTACAGGAGAACCAGCTAATCAGTGCGTAGGAAAATCGTGCGGAAAACCGAAAATGATGCTTACAGAAAAACTGTAGTTAGCCGAGCATGGATTGTTGTTATTTACTTGGGACGTAAGTACGGAGGAGAATGGCTCCGTACTTACGTCATTGTTTGTGTCATTGTCAGAGGTGGGTAGTAACGCGCTACATGTACTCTGTTACACTTACTTGAGTAACTTTTTTAATAAAATGTGTTATTTAGTATTTTTAATTATTTGTACTTTTTACTTGCATGGAGTAAATTTATGACCAAATAACACTACTCTTACTCCGCTATATTTGGCAAAAGTTGACTCGTTCCCTTTCTTTTAACAACATTTGTTTTTCCCCCCCGCGAACACTTCTTCTCACAGTTGAGCACGTGACCATGTTTCGCCAGTCAAATGTAGTTAAATAGTCACATGACTCTACCTGTCCTATCAGACGTAACCATTTGGCAAGGTACACGGAAGCAAAACATTTTATTTCTGTTGAGCGCGAGCATGAGCACGAGCTGCAGTAAAAACAAGTAAACACGTGAAAATGGCAGAAGTGAATGCCTGCGTTTGAAGAAAAGGACATAACAGAAGAAGGCAAAGTTGATGAACATCCGTGGCCTCATATTCAAACCATGTTTCTCTTAAAGAAAGTGCAAAAGAACAGCTACGTAATGCTTCTCTGCTTGCCAAAACACACGGACATTTCAGCATACAAAAACTCTACGTCTAATTTGAGGAAACACGTGGCGGGAAGTTCATGAATCATGATCACACATTCATATTGGTCAAGTTCATTTGAAAACAGAATTTGCACCATTTATTTATTGTCTGAATAAAACAATAAAACCAACAAGATGTTACGTTTCAACAGTTACGCAGTACTCGAGTAGTAAACTTTTTTACTCTTACTTGAGTCAATTTTTTTAGGTCTGCTTGTTACTTTTACTTGAGTAAATACATTATAAGTAATTGTACTTTACTTGAGTACATTTTTTGGCTACTCTACCCACTTCTGGTCCTTGTTTTAAATTTATATAGAAATTTATCCATCTGAGCCGCTAGCCAAAGAACTTCCCACTAACTGGGGACTAAACTCTCTAATAACTAAAACAGGACCTCGATTGGCTCAAACAAAAAGTGTCAGAAGTAAGAGTTTTACATCAGTGTATACTGAATGCACTGACAGCGTATGACCATTGTGGCAGTACTGTCACAATAACAGCAAAATTAGTTTGCACAAAAATGTCCCATCAAGACCCAGAAAGAGTATAGTAGATAATAACATTTTGACCCCTTACACACAGTTTGACATTGAAAAAGTTGTTTCTGCACTTCTGCACTAACCCTGCTTTAAATTATTTTGTTGTACGTTATATTATTTGAGTTGATGCATAAGAAACGTCTGTAAATCAGCTGACTAGAAACATCACAGTAACATCACATTGCACTTCTGAGGAAGCCAGTCAAGTTTAAATTTATTTATTTGGCATTTTAAAGGTGCACTGTGTAACTTTCTAGAGGTGAAAAGTCATCTACACAATTCAATAAAATTGAAAGTTAAAACTATACTTTGGGACTTTCTGAAGGGCGATGAATACATTTTTGCCGTAATATGAAAAAGAAAATCAGCAAAAGGAAACATTTTCAGATTTTTATTAATCATTTAGTGTAACAAAGGCATCTAAAATGACAAAAATATGCATTTTTTCCAAATTGCACAACATTACCCCCCCCCCCACACACACACACACAAAAAAATATATAAAGAAAGAAAGAAAGAAACATTAAACGTATCATGTAGCTTGATACTGTGAAATGTATGTGAATGCAGCTGAAGTATAACAAAGATTAGATCTAACTAACTAAGTCAGACTGTTGGGATTTTACGGTAAATACTTTATACAGAATCCGGTGAAACTGCGTAAGAGCAGTTTTATGATTTCTGAACGAAAATGACAATGATGCAAAGCTTCATTTTATACTCTACAGCTCATAACAACCACTATTTATAGAAACCCAGTAGTAGCCATTGACCAGTATTTGTTCTTTTTTTTTAGAACTTATATTTTATTATTTTTCGTAAAAACAACAGAGCAAATCAACTCAGTAATTTCACAGTCAAAGTATCAGAGCACAATAAGTTGTCCTATACAAAGCAGTTTTTACACCCACAAAAATGCACTTACATTAATAAAGTCTCAACAGATTGCCATCGTAACTTAAAAAGATGTTGCTTCAGTCTTAATGAAAAAGTGATCTTTTCCATCTGGTGAAGTTCTCTTACTTTGTGAATCCAAGCATTAAAGGAAGGTGGTTCCAACTTCAGCCAGTTAATTGTGATGCATTTTAGAGCAGCTGTAAAAAGGATGTTCAGAAGGTATGCCTTAGCTCGTCCTTGTATCACTGGTGGAATAATACCCAGTACAGCCACTGTAATGTCTTTCGGTATCACCACTTTAAATACCTGGTTAACTGTCCTGTAAACTTCATCCCAAAAATGTATTAACTTAGGACATGTCCAGAAGATATGTGAGTGATTGGGTACAGACGTGCCACAATTTCTCCAACACAAACTTGGTACATTGGGGTACATTTTAGCAACCACATCTGGAGTACGAAAAAAATCTACTAATGATTTTCTATTTGAATTCCCTCCAAGTATTTGAATTTGTGGTTGACCAGTATTTGTTCTAATATGATTATTATAATGTATTTTCTCAGCTGGTAAAAACCCTAAGCTTAGTAAAAACTTCTTGATACTGGTAAAGAAATAGTGAGAAATCCTCATCTCCTTACCCTTATTGTGAAAATTCGAGTCAATCAGTTAGTTTTGACAACTTAGCATTGTGCTCACTGCGCAACAGCAGGACTACACAAGTCACTAAAATCAAATTGAAAATGCAGTGTCAATGGATACAATCAGCAAATTGAAAAGGTACTATTTTTGACTTTCACAAACAACAAAACATCTGACTCGCTTAAAAACTGTAAATTCTGCCAATTAAACCTGTTTTAAAATAGCTTGCATGCCATTATTTAAATAATGTATCAGTTCATTGTCATATTTAATTTGATCACTTCTCCTTAAAACACAATTGAAATTTGAACAAAATTAATAAAACATAATTCGCAAATCAAATTCAATACTGGTCAGATATAACACAATGATATATTTCACATCAAATTTGCAGACTTATTCAACACTGGTGCCCATTTTAAAGTTTGTTCTGGTAGGTTTTATTTTCGGTAGGGCTGCATAATATAATACAATTTTATCAAATTAACAAACTGCAAAAACTGCAATTTTAGAAGTGCCATAATTTCCTCCACACACTACAAAATAGCCTGTGATTTTCTGCATTAGAACGGTTAATACTGTAGTTTAGATAAGTATAATCATGTTTTTAAAACTGCTTACATGTGATTATTTTATTTGTCTGTTCACTCAAATATTTTATTTGGCTCATCTCTCAGACATGCTTAACAGTATACTCAGAACAGAATTCTAAAATCGATGATTTTCGTGCAGCCCTATTTCTTGCTTATTTTTGCTCTAGAGATTTAGAAAAAAATATATATATTAGGAGTCCTGTTTGTTCCAGGCGTTCCGGTGTGGAGTTTTATGTTCCTACTCATGTCTGGGTGGTTTCCTCCGGGCACTCCGGTTTCTCCAGCAACCAGTGACCTGCAGGTTAGGGAACAGTTTGTGGTGGTCGGAGGTTGAGGTGCCAGGTGTTTAGGCAAATCACCTGTTATGTTGCCCAGGGGTGCTTACTATCACTGAGTGTGGAGGAGGAGCGCTTTGTGCCTATGTCTGTGAAAAGTGCTATACAAGAAATCAAGCTTACTCACTCACATTTAGTCACTGGTGAAAATTGTTACAATGAAAGTAGGTGACATCTCATTGAAATGGTCTGCTGAAAATGGATTCTGTGTGACACGATACCATTTGTGAGCAACTTTTGTGCTAAAAAAAAAACTTCAAATATTGTGCGTAGAGTGACCTTTAGAGTTCATTGTTGATTATGACAATAAACATAACTGAAATTGAAAATTGAATAATTGCACAGCCCTGCATGATTGTCACATGGCCACTTTCCAACGATAAAAAATATTAATTTCAAAACTGCTGCTCATTACAGTTAATATCTAAAGAGGGGGGCGTATCAGTTCAGCATTTTTGAACATGAGGTCAATTTTGTGTTTTACAGTGAACACAATGAAAGCATCAGCTCATCATATGTAACAGAAAACACAAGAAATTTGAAGGTGAAGCTTCCAAGAACAACCATTTCAGAGTTATGCTTTTGTAATTTGATTTGTATTTATTAGATACTAAGTGTGGAAAAAATTCTGCATATTGTGCCTGTGTATCAAATTGATATTCATACAACAAGCACATCATGAAGTTATTTTTGTCCACTGTAGTGCATAGTAGGTCAAAAGTCCTGTTGATCCACTAGACTTGTCCATTCCCAGTTTAAACCCTTTTTAACCTGGTCAGAATCGGTTCAGCTTAAGGCAGTCTGTGCTCAGAAGAAGTAAGGAACCTATGAGGAAGTTTGTCTTTAGTGAACAATAGATATATTTCAAACAATTATCAAATAAAATTATACTTTATTCCCAACTACTGTATGGGTAAATAAGGTGATGGTTTGTAGCTCAAGTTCAATTTTTTCAGGTGGTATGGTAAGGATAATTGTTTTTGGAAATATACTTTAAATGTGAATAAGCAACATATTTTTGTCACACTATGACCCAAAACAAAGAAACACAGCTTTCAAGTTGATTGGTAACCTAAAAAGAAAGCTAAACTATAAATATATATATTGCATGTATTTTTTTATTTTTTGTAACACAGTACCCCTTCTCCAATGTGCTTCACTTTATTTATCACAGCAGGATAAAAATGGTGTGAGAACATGTACATGGTTACCTAGATACAAGGGGTGGGTCACCTTACCCACTGGCTCATCTTACCTCACTCTCCCTGAAATATAACTGTCTATCTCTCATTTGAACATAATGTGTCTTAGGTTAAATCACTAACGTCTATACCACACAAAATGGCATTGTGTTATTTATACAGACTCGAGTAAATGGTATTGTCTAACTCTGCATCCTTCCAGTTTCTTCTTTCAGACATTGCTTTATGAATTTACTCAAGTCAGGTGCTCAATAAATAGTCCTGTTGGTAAAAGTACACAGTTGACTACAGGTCTTACTGGTCATTGGTTGGTCAAGATCTCCTTTTATTGATAACAGTCAGTGTGTGCCATACAGTGGCGGCTGGTCAGTAGGGGCCCAAATGCTACGCACTGCTTGATCTTACTGTGAAAATTTAGCAGTTTAAGCTTCTAATACTTTCCTATGCTGGTATATTGAGTGGCTGAAGTCAATGATGTATTCCCGTGGAGCAGATAATGGAGATTGGGTATGGATGTTCTATCGCGAGAATGTCAGAACATCTTGTGCTATATCCCATCATTTTAAATTGCATTTGTAAATTTGTTCCTGTTGTGCAAGGTGCTATGACTCGAAGAATTGAATGTCCCTGAGGTAGTCCACAGACACCTCTTTCATGGTTCAACATGTGATGCAAGGAAAACCACTGTACATTTGCTCTGATGTCTCTCACTGACTCTATTTTACTGCAGTCACAGTGAGAATAAAGAATGACTTTTCATTGCTGCTGTACTGCTACAAGTAGTAATTTTTTAAGTAGTTTTGTGACTGACTCATCACAATTCAGTATGTGATTAACCAATCAGGATTCTACATGACCGGCACGCTTTCTAATGCTAGTGCAGCGGAGCACCGGAGGAGCATAACATTCACGTGTTATTTCTTTGTTTAAACTTCTGGAGTTGTTGATCCAGTTGGACGTGGATCTGGATGAGTTTCATTTCACTTTTGGAGAAACAAACAGGAGCAAGAGGGGAAAAGGTAAGACATTTGCTTTATAGTTTCGCTTTGGAGACAATTGAGCAGCTAAAGCCCAACTGTTAATGAAGTCATCTGGAAAAAAAAACAAGCTTGTGGTTAACACAAAATACTCTAGTGATGGTGGTGTGCGTGTGTTTCCATGTGCTCCTGTTGTTATCTGCACATGGTTTTGATGGGCCGTGGAGCTGTGTGTAAAACTTCCTCCTTTTTTTTCCAGCCGCCACTGTTGCCATACTGAATGGAGCAATAATTGACCACTCTCTCCTAATGCTGAAGCACATTTATAAATTCAAATCTATCATTTCTATTTACACAAATGTCACATGCTCTATCATTTGTTCACAATGCAATGTAAATGATAATTTTTTGGCTGCAAGAATTGTGATGTTTTTGCATTCTCTTTTGCATTTTGGCTTTCAGACAGCCCTAATTAATGGGAAGTCTAAACGTTCCCCTAACAGTTAATCTCGCAACACAAAAGGCCACTTTGTTATTTCTTATTGCTACAAAATGCAAATCTGTGAGGAATGTTTCTCCAAGTTCTGCACCTGTTAATGAGGAAGAGATCAGCCTATCATTAACTATGTGGCATGATCCTGTGAATCAGAATGTGAAAACTAGAATGTGAGTGAACAACACAAATAACTAAAACTGTTGCCTAACCCTCCATCCCACCCCCATTCCTTCCCTCCACCCCTCTCTGCTTGTCACATGTTCCTTTCACAGCATAGAAAAGTTCCTGGATTAGGGCAGAATTAACACAAAGCAGCGACGCCACTCCAGCTCCACTCCCAACAACAGAGGCGAGGCAGAGGAGGACTGTGACACGGCCGACTCAAGACACTCAAGTGCTCCACAACATCTCCCAGAAGCCCACAGTGCAGAGACAGACGGCACCATCGCCTCCACTGGCACAGGCAGACAGGATCTGTGGTGACCTGGTCCTGAAGGATGGAACAGAAGCAATGTCCTGGGATACTGGTAAGTTGCAACTTGTAATAATTTATCTCACTCAGATAGCTACATGTTTAAATATTAGTACAGAACATTGATATCAAGTATGCAAGGACACATGCTGAGTAACAGCATGTCCTCTTCTCTTCTTTTCAAACTAACTGCATAATGCCTTGACCTAAAGCTGGCACAACCTGATAGTTTTCCCAGGCACTGCCAATTGCACAGCATCTCACCCTGACTTCATATTTTGTATGGTTTTATATATTAGAAACTAAAGTTTTCGTTTCAACCTGTCAGAGTAGTTGCTGAAGTTCTTAACTTTTCACAATGTTTTTGGAAGCCAGAGCCTAGAGGTAAATGTGTCAGTGTCCGTCCTGGGCCGTGGGTGAACTTTTCAATAGGGGTCCGGTGTCATTGGCAGTCAGGTCACTGCTCACTCTCCCTGCTCCTCACCAACATTTTCTGTCCTTCAGACAAACTTTAAAGTCTTGTTGTTCCTTGACATTTTTGCCTGACTGAAGTCGCCTCCACTCTCTTTTCAATGGTATTTTCCACAAAGTCCTTTCCTTGTTAGAAAGCAGTGACTGTTCAAAAGGAGATATTTTCAGCCATCTCTCTTTGCTCAAGACAGAGCCATTTGAAGATTTGTGCTGGATATTGGCTTCTTGTTGTTTTCGTCTGTTATCTGCTCATTGAGTGTGCTTTGGTGTCAGTTAGCTTCTGCACAACAGGATGAACATAGTATATGTTGTCATGTTCATATTTTTGTTAAACAGATTTTTTTCTCTTCTTTTTTTGAAAAAGGCCTGTAGGCAGTGTCCAAAACATGTCAAGGTGTAAAAAAGTGGAAATGACCGATACAGTTCAGGTTCGACTGCTCAACACTTCAAATAACCCAAGAAATATGACATCAAAAAGGTTCATTTGGTCAGAGGGAGGCAGAAGGCTTCTGAAACTTGTCAAGGTATGACCCTTTGAACCAAAGGGTGGTGAAAAGCAATATCCTTTGATATGTTAAAAATAAATAAATAAACAGAAGACCAAATTAACCTTTGTGGAAGTCTATTTCTTGTCTTAACTGTTAAGTCTTGGGTGGCTAAACTTGACCTCTGCAGGTTGTTATTTCCAAACTCAGGCACTAGAGGGACATGTTTTGCATTAACTGCAGTACAGTATGTCTCAGATTGCCACACCAGTCAGAACATGTGTACAATCTTAAATGCCATGAAAACTAAATGCCAAATAAATTGTATGGTCATTGCATCAATAAACTTATCTCTTATAATTATAATATAAACTATTATTAACCAACATCTTTCAAGAGCTAATTTTATTTGTGTTAGAGTGGAAGAGACAAGGCCACATTTTTTACTCGGAAAAAGTAGGACAATGATAAAGGAGTGACATGCTTTTATCTATACCAAAGGTAAACAGGGGCTCTACCCTGAGAAGCTCTGCTGTAGGGACACACACAGCTGTTGTTCTCATGGCTGGGACCTTTGTCTTGGTGGTGACTTGTAGTGATGGCACTAGTGTTTCATTCAGAAATCCTTGTGAAAAAACAATGTGAAAACAGTTAGATCTGTGGCCACCTGGATTGTATTAATAGTTGATTTGTTCAGAGTTGCATAGAAACAGTTCAGATTGTTGGTTCTTTGCTTCCTCCTCTATACTTAAACTTATTTATGCTGGCCAAGTTGAAGAAGCCATCACCCTAAATCTTTAAAGCACAAGGCACTTCCTTCTTGCCACTGTTTGGCCTGACTGGTAACCTTCCGCCAGAGCGATTGTGTCCAAACTTAATTCTTCAGCTCATTTACAGTTTTCAAATGGAGTTCTATCTCGTTAATCTTTCTGCATGTCACGCCTGCTCTCAGTGCACTGCTTCCCCTCAACAGACGAGCAGATGGTGCTCTGGCACAAGTCAAACTGGAGTCGACGCTGTCTTTTTGTCTGCACACCACAATATGTTTGCTTGACTTGTCTGCACCAGGATATATGCTTAGGGATGTAAGAGGCACAGAGGTTGAGGGGTGGGAGAGCTCGCTCTCACTCACACACCTTGTGGAGGTAGTCGAACACTAGCTTTTGATTTGTCCCTTGTCAAAAACATTCTTAAAGATAACATTTACCTCAAATTGCATTTATTGCATTGCATACTTATATACAGGTATGCAGAAATAAATGAAAGTTGTGCACTGGATGATAATGACAGTCAGCCATAGTCAGTAGTGTGTTTACAGTACATGTGAGTAACATTGTCCCATGGCTGTGCTGCTAATGTGTGCTGCAGGCTGTGAAGTGGAACAAAAAATAAATAGAAAGAAAACGTGACTGCAGTGTGCCTTGCCTAGGTCAAGACACACAGAACCTATCTGGAGGCTGCAGATTTTATTATCATGTGACATATGCTCAAATACATGCATATACATAGTAGCATAGCAGGTGCACATCTAGACATCTTCATCAAGTACACATTTATAAGTGTGTTATTTAAGGTACATTCTCACTAATGAATGGATTTAGAACATCTCATATATAGTTTGTTCTAAATTGCTACATACATTTTGCCCACTGTTCAGAATTGCTATGCACTTTTCAAAATAAAAGCTTTTATTATAATAATTCTTTTTCTGTTGCCCATATTTTATGAGATGCAAGTACAGGGAGTGAGTGTCCATCCTGATTTTAGCCAGTTGAGTTACTGTAGTGTTTAGTTACTGCTGTCTGCCTTTGGGGAGACAGACCAACAGATGTGAACTAGAGAATCTGCTTTGAAAGAGAAGTTAGACTTTCTGTACTCACTCTTTCTGGAAAGCCAAGTGAAGAGAAAGAGCAAAAAATAAACAATGTCAGTTTAGCTGCAGCTACTGTGGCGAATGTACAATTGAGGGACAAGGGCCGCAAATGCCAAACACGTCCACTGCTGGGCACTCTTTAAAAGGTAACCCACCCCTGTGTATGTTTATGCACACACACCAGCACCACCACACAGTGTTCTAGATCTTTAGATTTCATTTAATAAAACCACTGAAGCTGAAAATATGCTCTTTTTCTCAGATTTATTTCTTCTCTTTTTGTATAGTTTTACGGCTCTTCTGTATTCACCTTTACAAATAGGACATGTAGACTTCCTCTCCCGTCCTTTGAAGTGAGTGAAATTATAGACAAGGTTCTTATACTTGTTTAACACTTTATACCCCTTACATTTTCTCTATTTTCTTTTGGTGGTATAATCATTTTCTATGCTTTTCATGTTTAGGCAATTCAAATGCCTTTCAGAAATATACTTAGGTTATTTATGGTGCTTGAACCCAGCTTTTGTGATGTGATTTTTGAATGTTAGCTATAAGCATAGGAGGTGGGTTCTATTGAATAGAAACTTAATTATAGATTATGTTCTATGAAATAGAATCTATGGTTAAGATTCTATTAACTATAGATTAAATTCTATAGTTAATAGAATCTAATAAAAGATATAGAATTTAATAAAAGATTCTATTAACTATAATGCAATCATTATAGTTAAAAGACCCTAACCCTTTACATTTTAGGCACAACAGAGCATCAATGTTAATATAATATTATTAGATTGCTGATATAATATAATGTTTGTATAAATTAACAGTTAGTGGCTGTATTTGAGTTTTGGGAGGTTTTTGTTTGGTTTCTGATATTGACAATATTCAGATTTTACGGAATGTCTACAACGTTATTGTCTTTGAGCAAATTAAGTCACTGTTTGTCTATTTTTTTTTTTTTTTTTTACACTTACTCTCTTATCTCATGAACTACTTGAGCCACGTGAGGCCAACTTCAGTCACATGTCTCTCACTTTCATCCCCAGCAAAGGTCCCATATGTTTGTCAAAATGTGTATGTTGTGTGCTTTTTCCAGCCCGATTTGTTCCCATGCCTTCTCTCCAATGAGCCCCACTCTCCCTGGGGGTCTGAGCCTAAGCCTCACGCTATTTATACAGACCCAACAGCTGGGGCCCTCCCAGCCAAAGCAGTGAGGGATGGAGCAGATCGGGGGAAGGGGAGAGAAATTATCCTGGAACTTCAGGTTTAACCAAGCGGTTGAAATGTCTCTCTGTTCATTCCTTTTTTCTGTCTCTTGCCTTTTCTACGTCATTCGTCTCATCTCCCCTGAGTGTGAAGAGTAGCCAGGTCAGGTCAGACTAAGAGGCGGACAAAACATTGCTCACCAATTTGAATCCTGTGTGGCATCCTGCTTTTCTAAGATCTTGTTGGCAACTGTCACTTTCTACCCCTCTTGAACACACTTCATCTTTCCAGCTCCAATTAAAGAGCTGGCCTTCAAACAACTCTACAAGAAAGCTTGATTTTCTTTCCAGCAGCAATTCAACACATTTTGTCCTTTTGTTGCTCCGGACAAAGCCAACCTGCTGTTGCAAAACTGAGCTTTTTTCTCCTCTCTGCTGTGCTGCTCCTGTGGCGACTGTCCCATTGTGAACTATTGTGAACTCTCGGATCCTTCGCTCGCGAGGCGGTAGTGTCCCACTCTCAAACTTGAACATCTCGGGGAAGGGCTCATCGATGCCTCTGGCCCCACAGCCCTGGCCACAGTCAGGAGCCCCATCACAGGCCTGCTGTGCTAATGAGAGGGGAACACATATTAGTCTAATTGCTAAAAAGGACAGATACATAAATTGAAAGTGATGTAATAGGCCAAGACGTTCCCTGCCCTCCTTTGAAATTAGTCTTTCATTGTAAAAGCAAGTTGAATGGTCGTTAAAGAACATAGTCATGCTGTGAGTGCTTAGTAAATCAGAGCATTCATTATGGGCTGCACGTGCGCTATATGAAACCCAGGTCTAGAGTTAGGGCTTAAGTTTGTAGTTCTCTGGTGGGGCAGTCAGTGTAATGTGAATTTATATGCAAAACAGAAATGGAGTTCTTCTAGTTTTATATGGAGAACAAATGGACTGATTTATTTATTGATTTTTGTATTTATGTATTATTTATTCTTTGTTTTTCTTTATTTATTTTTCCAGTACTCTTTTTTTATGGGCAGGATAAAAATACAAAACCACAAACCACAAAAGAAAATAAATTCCAAAAGAAAAAAAAGATATAAAACTTGAAATTATTTTTTAGTTTTTGCAGTTGACATTTTCACAACCAACATGTAGGACAAACTTGAGACTAAATCTAGACCAGAACTAATTAATAATCCTAACATTATCAGTCAACATATGGACAAAAATAGGCCACATAACACTTTTGCTTTCATGTGAAACTGAAAATGGGAACAGTCCGCACTGACATCTATATTTTTGTATCATGTCAAGACACTAGTGAATGCAGTGAAAATCCTGGCACTAAAAATTGTGAAAATGTTTCATGTTTTTTTCTAATTTTAACAAAAAGCCATGCCTTCTGCTAAAAGATAACCATGTAGAAGGAAATATATTACAGAACAGAATATTAATTTGTAGTTTAGACATGAGTATTCATTTACCTAGTTCACTAGCAAGGACCACAACACAACAAGAATATGTGATGGAGATATTTATTGATGATACCATGAATAGATAAAATCTGTTAGTGTCACATGATCCCTCACCTGTAGAGGTGATCATTTAAGGCTGAAGGACATTGAGATAAGGGCTAGAAGGATGTCGTTGAAAGAGAGCGCAGACAAACTGTGTTGTTGGGAGTAAATAGGGCTTCTAGGTATGAAGTGATGTGGTTGAGGAGACGACTCTGACATTCATTATTAACTCCCAATTTGAGTTGTTTTTAACTACTCATTTGAAGATATAATGCTAGAACTTTCCTACTGACACGAAAAGAACAATAATTAAAGAGAATATTTAGTTTTTATTCTGAAAAGTAATTGTAATCAAAAATATGTCCAATGTGCCATATAAAATGTCATCACAACAAACTGTAGCGAAGCCTGACCTGACCTTTATTTATTCTTTTGTTATATCATCTCGTAGTAGTTAAACATGCATGAATTACTTCAAATTGGCTTTTAAGTTGTTTTTTGGTCAAGTGAAGCCATGACTGAAAAAGTCAATTTTGCCTTTAAGTGAGTCTGATACATGGCAGCATCGACACAACATTGCTACAGTCTGCTGTGTCTGCCTTGAGTTTACCACACACCATTATTGTCTTTGTATTCCTTATATTGATTTGACTTAATTTCAGTCTTGGGAAAGTTGTGTACAGACTAATCTTTGCAGTGAAACATTACATTCACCTACCAAACTTTGTTAGTATCACATGTAATTAATTTAAATTGTGAGACTAACTGTAATTAAATTACGTACTTAGTAACTTAGTTACACTAAGTTAAAATTGAATAATGATAGCTAAGGATTAGTGACTAAGCTACAACACTGTTTGGGACATGAACTCACATTACCAAGACAGAGATATTGTTATATGTGGACTGTAGCCTAGTCACTCTAACCACTAAGCTACAGAGAATATCATGGCTGTTTATAATAGGTTTGGTTACCATCATGTTCTTAAATATTTGATCTGTGTGTTGAAATGGATCTGAATTTTGAACTACATTTTGAAGACAGTCTCTTTATATTTCAAATATTTTCGTATAGTTCCTATAGCTATTAATTTCTCATAGTTATTTTGCATTGTATTATAACCTGTACTTTCCATTGTGAGAGACTGTATTTACTGCATTTGACTCATACTGCTGTAGAAAGGTTTTGAACTTGGCTTGGTCAGAACAACTTAGTTGTGTATTTTTACTGTATGTGACAAAAAAGTCCAACTTTTATGGTGGTATTTGCTGTACAAAAGTCTGGTCACTTAGGACATGGTTTGCAAAATATATGCAAAACATATGCAAAATGACTCAAAGTTCAGTCATTACTGCATAAATGCAATTAATACTGAATGCTCTCACATTACCTTCAAAAAGTGGTGCAGCCCTAAAAGTTAGATAGTTATTCTTTGCATTTGACCCATGTAATTGCAGAACTTGAATGTGCCTTCAACCTGGTAATTAAACTCAACCTTCTTGTCTTGAAGAATGTTTACATGTTTTTGCTAATAAGATGAAAGTGCAGAAGAGATGTATCTATTATCGGACACAAGAAATACAAAGCAGATTATTATTGTTACATAAAGTCATTGCAGGTTAACTCAAATACATTTTTATTAATCACATTTTTTGAAAGATAGGAGTTATAAAGCACACAACTGACCACAACTGCCTTATGCTGTTTAACATAACGAAATAGTTTTTGTCTTTTTTGCTTTTTATTGTGATGAAGTCACCAGAAATCTATAGAATGTCTCAGCACAATAGGTTGTTGTGCAAAAGTGTCAACATTGTGTGTGTATTTAAGAGGGGTTCTTGTTTCCTCTGACCTAGTGCTTCCTCTCAGCACATTGAATAGAGTGGCTATATGGTAATGATCCTTTTATGAGATCCCTCAGAGATTCTAATCCTCTGAATTGATAGACAAATGAATAGCATCCTGTCTGCATAAGTTGTCTCGTGTTCGACATAATTGAAGGGCCCCCACTCAAGCAGCAGGGGCCATTGTCCACTGCTATCAAACAACCATTAGGCAAAGTGCCAGTTGCCTGTCGACTTTTGACGTTTCTTTTAAAACGCACTTCTGTCAGACTTCTGACACTGAGTGACAAACTAAAAGACATCTCTATTGTTTGGGTGGCTCAGACTATTGACATGAATTGTGATGCCCTGATATCATTTTGTCTTGGACCTGGACTTCCTGTCTATGCTTCTTCTGTAGTGAGCAGCCTTTAGCCATATGGTGGCAAACTAGCACAACAATATGTGCAACTAAGAGCCTGAATCGAAAAGGGTGTAACTCTGTAAACGTGCTGTGGACGATGTATTGAAGAAGGGTCTTGGCTTTCAGTGCAACTTTAAGGGGGGTGTTGGCAATGTCAGGCTGTAGAGACGGATGAGGATTTGCAAGAGTCAAGTACTTCTGAATGGGAAGTTGTTGGTGGTCTGCAGAGTTGCAGCAGCTGCCTCTGAAAACAAACGGAAGAAATAGAGCAACAGACAGGGGACTCCTCACTTGTAGGCTCCTCACTTTCACTTTAATCTGTTAGTACAAATCAGTGAGAGGAAGAGAACGCTTGGCCACAGCCAATGGGAGTCCCCCTCTTTACTCTGGCTAGCTAGAAAGTTTAAGACCCCCCTAGTTCTCTTTCCAACTCGGACCAACTCTCCCGCTCTGTATTCAGCCAAGGTGCTGAAGTGACAACAAGCAATTCATTGTGGAGTTAAAGGAAAAGAGAGGAAAAGTGCAGTGGACCTCTTCTTGGTCTTATCTGTTAAGGAAAAAGGGAATGCTAAAATAGTGATTTATGCTAGAAATCTATGATTAAAAGAGCCTCCAGTGTAGAATGTGTGAAGGTGAAGAAAAAAGAGAGACAGGAAAAGTTAGTGTAGTGAGAGTGAAGAGATGGGACGGGAGGGGGATTTCAGCATGAAGGGAGGGGATAGAGGGAGAGAGTGGGCTACCATGCCGAATGAGGAAGAGAGGCGGAGAGGAAGCAGAGCTCCATCAGATGAAATGAGGTGAAAGTAATTCAAGCATTAATCAAGCCAGGGCAAAAGGGAGGTATACTTTGTTTGCGACCCCCTCTTTTGCTGCGGAGCTGAAAGGCAAGGTGTGAATGAAGGAGGCTACAGTGGCCAGCCGAGCAGCACCACTAGGTCACAGCATCAAATCATGTCGGAGTCCAACACCATTGCCGCTTCCACAGCAGACCAGGTCAGTTACACTTTAATTTTTTTTTCTAATTGAACATACTAGCAGCAGTGGCTTGTGCTTAAAATGTGTCTCACCTGAAAATAGCTTTTTATTAAGACGATTTTTTGGTATTACAATTGATTCAACTTTCCAAGTTCCGGTTTGATGTATATCATCTTTAGCTTTCGGAAGTAGTTAGACAGAGTTTCTAAGACCAACTAAGAGTGTGTTTCTTGAACTATCAAAGCAACCATTGTTTTGCCTAGAGCTGCCTGGACAACGGTACAGGGTCCTGAAAGAATTGAATTCATCAAGACGAGCTATTGTCTAAGCCGCCTTATTTTTCAGTGATCATTCAGGGGGTCTGTGACGACTCAATACCCCCCGTACCACAAGGATAGGGGGGTAGAGCTTTTTAAAAACCTAACCACGTGTGGCAGCCCTGAAAAGTTTTTATAAGTAATTGCAGTGGGAAGTTGGGGCTGCTCTGTGAGAGATGGGGTTGGTAAGGAAGTGGGCTGGTCCGCCGTGTGTGAAAGAGAGTGTCAGAGGAGAAAAGCACAAGTGTCCAGAAAAGACCAATATTTATGCTCCTCTACAGCCCCACCAACTTGCCCTAATCACACACTTTGGCTCATAGTTTTCCTTAAAGGTCTTGTGATGTTTTACAGTTACTTTATTTACTGCACGAGAGGATAAAAGTTGGTGGTACTTAGTATATGTCTTATCTGCTGCATGATGCAAGTCATGATGCCTTATTCTAAATGCTGCTCTCAGACACAAACAGTTCAGAAATAAAGGAAAATATACACTTTTTGTTTTTAATGGACTGGCTTGGCCACTGTCACAAACACGTTTTATTATTTTTGCTCAAAAACGAAATTACTAGGCTGATAGGTTAGTTGAAAAATTAATTTTCAAATCACCCAACAATGTTGATTTATGTAAATTAGCCATGTGCTCATTTTGGTTGTCACTCTAGAACTCTTGCCCTTTAGTTGAAAGTATTATGAGTCTATTTGAGAGTTGCAGTTGTAACCTCTGAAATCTTTAGTAGTAAGTAATCTTTATTTGTATAGCGCATTTCACAGACACAGAGTCACAAAGCGCTTCACAGTGAGATGAACCCCTCCCCTCCCCCACTCAGTGACAGTAAGCTGCCCTGGGGCAACTCAGCAGAGGCGATTCACCTAACACCTGGCGCCTCAACCTCCGACTACCACCAAGTCTTCCCTAACATGCATGTTATCAGTTGGTGGGGAAACTGGAGTGCACGGAGGAAACCACCCAGCACGGGGAGGAACATGCAAACTCCACACAGAAAGGTCCGGGCCTGAGCGGGAATCGAACCCGCGACCTTCTTGCTGTGAGGAAAGAGCGCTATCCGCTCTGCCACCGTGAACAAATTAAATTATTCAATTGCATAGGATCTTTCCTTTAGCTATCTATTGTCACTCACTGTCTTGAGCAGAGCAGGTGTGCTTTATTACTTTATTAAATGCGTCACAGGCGCAAATTTTGTTTTAATTTTTTTATGAAGCATAACAATTGCACAAGGACAGTTTTTGGACAATGTTTTTTTTTTTTTTATCTATTTATTTTTATTCATTTGCTTTTTTTTTTTTTTCATTTTTGGTGAATAATGACATTTTAGCTTTCTTTATTATGACTTAGCAATAAGAGACCCTTTATACATAATATTACCAAATAATTGATATTCTGGTAGAAGAGATGATAACATGAGTTGTCAACAAGTTAATGAGGCTTATTGATTTATTCCTCTGCAGTGTTTGTTAGGCATAGATAAACTGAATCTGAAGTCTGGACCACCTTAAAGTTAGAGGACTCTATGTGGTGTTTTGTGCTGAAAAAAATAAATAAAAAATAAATACAATAAAGTAATTAAACCTAAATATTGTTGACCAAACCTAACTATTAATTGCATAATGTGGTCTGCAATAATTGCGACCCATAAGCAGAAGCATGGCAGCAGGGGCCCCTTGTCTATAGGGGCAGGTGTAGTTTATGGAGCAGAAGTGCAAAGCATTTATGTTTACTCACCGCACAAAGGTTTAGTGAGCCATGGGAATGGACACATCCCACACAAATATATGTCGTGTATTTGTTCCTCCTGTCCTTTTCTAATGGTGACTTCAACCTTTAGTCTCTTTTGGATTTTACTAAGCTTCGAGGCTCACAGCTGGCTAGCAGCAAGTTGACTGTGTGCATGATTGAATGAGCAGATAGACGAGAGTTATACTGAGATGTAAGACTTTGGCTAATTGGATACGGAAGCAGATGAAACTCTGACCAAGTTGCATGAGGTTGATGTTGACCCTGTAAAATCTGTCTCAATTAACCCCTCAATGCCTAGAGCTCTTACAGATTAATGAGGCTGTTTAGCAGCTGTGTTGTAAAGATAATATAACTTGGTGTGATTGGTTTTTAACCAGGTCACTTTTTTTTTTTTTATCAAGAGAGACCTGGTCTAGGTAGCAACTCATTAACCACGATATGAAAGTCACAAAGAAAAAAAACATTTTTTTGTTTTTATATATGCTACTCATCTAAACAGCATCTTTGCTTTTGAAATGGCTCTGGAAAGACATTGCCCTAAAAAATGAAATCAATATTTACAGGGTTTCATTTATAAAGCATGCATGCGTATAAAATGTTATGGACCACCTTCTTCACCTTCAACGGTAAGGTTTTGATTTATAAAAAGACAACTTAACAACAAGCAACTCAATCCAACAATTCTCAACTCTAAGCTTCCGATGTTTTAGAGATGAGGCAGAAGGAGATCTGTGTTTGTGTTTTGTTTGTACATACATTTTCAATAGGAATTGAATTTTTATTTATTTTTTTTTTTTGTAGATTCAGAACTGAAAAAAAAAGGAATGGAGCTAAGTTATTCACTCTTAAAAACTTTGATCAAGTTGACAAATGTTTGCTTTTGTTTGCAATAGATCCCATCTGAATGACAGATTACACAGACATCTTAAGCTATGGTCACAGTGGCCCATACAAATACGTAAATAGTTAGTACGAATCTCACAGGACGTATGAAATCTGGAGTTTTGTATGACAGTCATGGAGACTGCTGTCTTGTGGTAGACTTTCAGCTCAACAACAATCCGCGACATTCTTGAGGAAAGAAAGCCGTATGGCATTGTGGCGTGTTCCCTAAAACTTCCCTGCGTCTTTACGGTAATCCTGCATTTATTTCGAATTGCATTGGAGCTGCGCCAATTCCCAATGTCTAACTCAATCTTTTATCAAGTTGTTAGTATACGAAGGCCTTTCACAGTTTGTAAAAAGAACAAAAATCATCAAAGATGGAGATGGAGATGCACAGAGCGCTCTCCCTTTTGCAGTTTCAGAAGGAAGAAGTGGAGCTGGCAGCTGTGGCAGGGACAGTCTGCTTGGGCCAGGAAGGCAAAAGAGTCGCACTGATGGTGCGACCTTGGTTGCCCTAGTGTAAGGTTGTGTGTCTTTGTACGCATGCACTTGCACTGTGGGGCTGTGAAAATAGGCAGTTAAGCATCAGTGTACATGAAGGAGTGTGCTGTGACCTCATTTGACCTTAATAGGACTACACTCTTCTTACACTACATTAAAGTATTTGATGTACTGCAAAGCAGGAAAGTAATACATGATTTCTATAATAATTTCATATTAATAATTTGCGGATTTTTTTTTTCCATAAACTTGATCTCAGCCCCAGATTCATAGTTTAATTTGATTCAATTGACTTTTGTCAAGTCTAAAATGACAACAATAGTTGCCTCTGAGGGTTTCAGAAGATTGTTGGTTTAGCTTACAGAAATGTTAAAAAAGGAAAAATTATTGTGAGATATAATGAGGAATTCACAAAGTTAAAAGCAGCTGTAGCATTTTGTAAAATACCAAAAAGCATAGAATATTGTTTTAGTAGTAGTAGTAACGTTGTCCAATGTTTTCAAAGGCACAAAATAAGCATTTACCCTGAAGCTGCTTACTAGCCTTTTGAGTGGCTGAAACTGTGGAATATCTGCAGACATTTTGAACTGCAATATCATGCAAAATATAAGAGATGGTATAATGTTTTTATGGAGTAAACATTATGAACACATATCATTTATAGATCACCATGGGATATTTTGTTGGTTAGAAAGTGAAAAAGACACGCACATCCAAACTAAAGTTGCGTGCTGGACACAGACGATGAAAATCTGAGCAAGTGTCTGATGAAGGGCTAAGCGCCCGAAACGTTACTGGGTGTAGCAAATAAATGATTTTGGGAGCTCATTTTGCTGTGCGGACCTTTTTCACTTGCTCATATTTTGTTGGTTAAAAATGCAATGTTTGCCTGACATATGCATCAAAATGTTTCGTGACTCTCCCCTTTTTTCCAGCTCCACTCACTAAGTCCCTCCCTGGTCAGTCCTCCAGTTCCAGTCTGATCAAATATGAAAGTTTGAAGCTTATAATCATTTTGCTTGGGCTGTTTCTAAATAAATAGAATAGAAGTATAGTCATAACATCTAACTTTTTCCTGTGCGCTTATTGCGCTACTCATTTTTCACATTGTGAGATGTGCAGGAGGTCACATCAGACCCATGGAAGTATAATTAGAACTGGAAGATGAGTCCAAGATCCCACTTCCCACTATCGTGACGTCAGAAAAGTGACAGCGTGTTCAGGCCTGACCAGTTAGCACGATGGTGGCCTGAGCAGAGATAGCACGGGCAGAGGCTAGGCTAAACACCGTTTAAGCGTTTGGGACATTGAAAAAATTGGAAAAGTTTATGTTGTGAAACTAGAGAGAAACACCTTCAAAATGAGACCTTTGTTAAACTGTAGGTGCCGTGTCAGCGGAGCACACGCAGTTTAAAGTGACGAAAAATGCATTGATGGTCAATGGAGACATTTTTCTTGGGCCCAACCGCTGCAGCGGAGTAGCCACTATCGCCACCCACACAGGGAAGAGTCCTATCCAGCTCCAATAATACATCCATGATTAAACCTAGATCAAATTTATGATTTGAATGGTATCCAAATGCTTACCTAAAAAGATTGTATATTGCTCAAACATACATGAATTACATAAAGGCACTTCTGGTGTGTTTTTGATAAAGGAATAATATTACAGTGTTGTGGAAACCTCCAAAATGTGCATTTTGTTTGCATTAAAACTCATTCCTTAATTTAAAATGACTAACTTAACTTAACTTAAAAAAAACACTGTAAAAATCAAGTGGTCTGACAAATACTTATTTATAGTAAAGTTGATGAGCAAAAAAGTAAATTTCAGAGTCATTCTACAGGGCACATTTCAATCAACAGGCATTGCTTTAAATTTACATTTTTTTAACCATGACAATTATGTTTGATAATTGTTTCACATCTGACCTGTGAGCCAAAGCTTATTTTTTCCTCACGTGTCCCACTGTCTTTAACAACCTTCAAACCGGACCTTTAAGACATTTGAAATGCAATAACTTTTTTCAGCAGCAAGTCTAAAGTGGCTGGACTAAGTTTAGATACAGTTCAAAAGCAACAATTGAGCACTTCCTTAAAGATAATAGATAATACATTAAAAGAAATATTGATATGTTTGGAGTTGCATAAAACAACTGAATGCTGAATAGATGTAAGTCATGCAACCAACTGCTCCTTGTTTGGTATGGGAAACACAAGCAGAACTCAAAACGTGATGAACCTGGGGCAGGGGTCAGAGTAACTACTTCCCCACTGGCTAGGTTGTTTCTGGAATGTGTGAAGAAGTTTTTTGATGGTACTTGAGTGACTCTTGCTTTCTCACTACGATTGCCTCTGTGCTCCAGTGTTTGTCTTTACTAGTCTCTGATCGAATCACACATGCCTTGTTCAGATGCATGATGAGGTTGTTATGTATTCATTGGTCTGATACAGTTGATTGTTTTATTGTTGGGATTTTGTCTTTTGGGTTGACAAACCTCAGTTTACATATTATGGCATTTGAATTACTTTGTACAAATACATTTGCCTTGCCTGAACTAAGACCCAAAACTTACTTATTCATATTCCATATCAGCAATTAAACATGTTAAATGTTTGTCATGATGGGGTTTTATTCAAACCTCAATGAATAAACTGTACAGTGTCATTTTTTTGATTTAGTACGTTATTTTTCTTTAATGTTCTGGCATTGAGTGACATTTTCACCTCAAAAGTTTTTACCCAATTTCATAGGAAAAAATGTATTACATAACCCATTATAACAGGGCTTTCGAAGTAACATTAATTTGGAATTGGACAAATTCCTTCTTTGTTTGTAATCCACAACTTTGAAGATTATTTGAGGATCGTCAGAAATAATCTATGATTTAATTTGGATTTAAGAGAGTATTTAGCATTTTTATGTTCTGACAATATTTTGCTTCTTACAATTTGTGCACAGTAGTGTTGGAGCTCAGGGAAGCTGTGCAACATTCTGAGATGAGGTGTCGGGAAAAGGCTGATGAGGCTTATTCATGGGCTTTGTGGAGGATTTGATGTAGAAAAAAACAGTAAAGAGCTTATGATCGAGCGTGATGAATTTGCAGGCTCTGAGTACAGCAGGAAAATTGTTCCAGCTCTATACATGTTTTTTGTTGTTTTTATTTTTTTATCTGTTGTTGGTCAGATAAAATCAGCAATAGGTCAACCTCATTATTGTGAAAATGTGACAAAGGATGATAAATGGGTGAAACATCATGACTAAATATACTGATGTTATATGTATTCCAATTAAAAATTTTGAGGCTTACCAATCGTCAGCATCTTATTTTGTCAATCATATTAATTATTACTACAGGGATTCAAATATTTTATTATAAGATATTCATTTTCTACTGCTTATTCTCATTAGGGGTCGCGGGTGACTCCTAATGACTTAGGAGTCGCGGGTGACTCCTCCTGTGACTTTGCGCCTTAGGCGGGGGAACACCCTGGGCAGTGTCCAACTCGTCGCAGGATTAGACAGACAACCATTCACGCTCTCATTCATTCATCCACTAGGGAAAATTTACTGTGATGTCCAATAAACCTAAACATGCATGTTTTTGGAGGTGGGGGAAAACCGGAGTACCCGGAGAAAACCCACTGTGACACGGGGAGAACATGCAAACTCCACCCAGAGAGATCGTTAGATGTTAATATGGATAAGGATCTTGATATTATTAGGAAGCCAGAGCTCTAACCACTCTGCTACCGTGCACCCCCAGAACTTTATAATAATATTTGATTAATAGATATAAGTGCTTTATTGTGTTATCCTTCGTAATATACTGTATTTTCTTTTTCACCAAACTAGTTTATAGAATCAAATGAGATCTGATTCTGCTCATCAGTTAACTGTGGATGTTTTTCAGTGTTTAGCCCTGTTTTTGTTACAGTATGTGATCCTGTGGTGTCCATCTGGCAAAACAGCCCAAAAAGCAGTTTGAGCACTTTGGACTAACTTTGAGGGATGAAAACTTGCAGAAAAGAACAGAGAGGATTCTATTACATTTTTGTCTGCGTTATCCGAGATCAGTCCTTTCCAAGTGGAGGAGCAGCGGCTCTACTAAGAGTTCCTCCCATTCCCAAAGTGGGGTCCGGGGCCCCCTGGGGGGCCTCAGTGGCTTTGGATGGGGGCCTCCTAAGGTTGTCCACACAACAAGCATGACAGAAAACTGAGTTTGGAACTAACTTTGTATTCTTAATTTGATTAATTACCTATTTTAGTCCATACTTTGTCCACAGGCATTATCATGTTTGCTGTTATGGGGTTTTAATCTGAGAGGAAATACAGAAAAAAATTCTTAATAAAATGTGAAATATTATTGGGGGCCTTGGACAGTCTTCGGATCAACAGGGGGGCCACGGCTGAGAAGAGTTTGGGAACGGCTGCTCTAAGGGAACGGCCACCTCCGCTGCCTAAGAAATTTTCTTTCAAATGCTTGTTTCTGCTTTCTTGTTATTTCATAGTTGAGGGTTGGAAAGTAGATTACCCGGTAAATTGAGAACTTTGCCTTTCTTCTTCAGTCACCAGTTTGATACAGTGACTTCACTGCAGACCCTGAATTGACCTGGCTGTCAATGTTACGCTCCATCCGTTCCTCATTTGAGAACAAGATCTTGAGATTCTTGAATTCCACTTGAGGCAAGAACTTTACATATTTGTACTCTAAAACATGCTTGATATTTTCACATTCAGTATACAACTGTATAGGGAACTAGTTCTTTTGTATTGCCAATCATTAGCATGCATGGAGCTGTGAAAGTAAAGAAGCAAAGCGTAGTGCATTGGTGTTTTTGTTTGTTTTGTTCTGGCCCTTAGCCTTTAATAGACAGAATGGGTGTGAAATGTTGATAAGAGAGAGAAAAACATTCAGACAATTATTAAAGCCAAAATCAAACTTTACAGCAGCACATAAATGTGGCATGTATGCATTCACTGCGCACCGTCAAATGCAGGGTAAATGGCTACGTACGGTAGCATGGTTTATCGCCAGCCTAAGCTGAAGTAACATTGTCTTTAAAAAGTGCTTATGCTTTGTTGTTATGACAACAAAGCCACTCCAAAATATTGAGGAGAACTACTCTGAGATGTTAGACTAAAACAAAGAGCGAGATGACTGCACTTTATTGTTTCTTAATTAGGATGGTTTATTAAAGGCATAAAAGCACATTTTACTTTCCAAAAAAATCATGAACAAAGAAATATTTAACTTAAATGATTTTACATTAGCCCACATTTGGTCACTTATCTAATGTCTTCTCTTTTTTTTCACTTCTGAGATGAACTGTGTCAGAATGCAGCATTCAAATGGTCCTCGGGAACCAGTTAAAAAAAATGCACATGAACACTTAAACAGATCAGAACAACTACTCTGACATCTGATTTCATATAGTGAGGAGAGTATTGTTATTAAAATATCAATATATTGATATTGCATATTTTGTAATTGATACTCATATGCCAATATTGATGCTAATTTACTTCAGTAAATGTAAGGACGGGACATTATTTTTAGACATTTCTTAATTGTTTTGCACCAAACTCACTTCCCCAGCAGCATTTAGGATGATGATGGGTTTATTTATATAGCGTAGCATATTTAACAGACAGATGTCTTCCAAAATGCTCAGTGATGGCAAGCAGCCCTGGGGCAGCTCAGCAGAAGCAAGTCACTGAAACACCTTGGGACTCAACCTCCAACTACTAGCGATCCTTAACCTGCATGTAATTGGTCAACTACCTGTGTTTGCTGATCTGTTTGTCCTTTTAGAGACTGTTTAAAATTATTTTTAATATATTATTTTCTATGCCATCATCTATAAGAATATACTGGTATAAAAAATTGGTATTGGAAAACATTCTCCAAAAGTGCTTGGTATTGTATCGATAAAAACTATGGTATCTGCCATCTAATATGTTGTCTGCTGATTGAGGATTGATGAAAATCTGCTAATTTATCAAATGATGATATTAATCATTTTAACTTTTAATCATTTGGGAGTTTGCTGCTTAGTACGGCGCTCCATAGTACTCACGAAAAAAAATATATTTATCTCGTAATTACGAGATAAGATCTCGTAATTACGAGATAACTTTCTCGTAATTACGAGATAGTTTTCTCGTAATTACGAGATAATTTTCTCGTAATTACGAGATAATTTAAAAGGCTTTTCCCACATTCTGTATATCCACACGCTTCGTATAGGCTAAGCTAGTGACTTTATCCACAACGAGTAGTCTTTCTGTGCTAGCTTGATGTTTCTAAATAGCTAAGATGTGCTTGTGGATTTCGTTATGTTAAATTAAGTGTCTGTGGTCTTCACTGCAATGTTTACAGTCGACAAAAAGTATGAAAATAGCCAATAACGTGACTGTCAACTCACGCTACAGTTAGCATGCTATTATAAGACGGCCAGTGTGTGGAGCTGTTCACCCACCAGAAAGAAGCTAGTGGTAATCGGCAGGTTTTTTAAATAAAACTCGATCTTCTTGACTGTTGACAGTCAGTCTCACTCATCCTTAGAAATGTGCGGCAGTTTTTCTGTGGCTCCAGCGTCTAGTTTTCAATTTATTTGGCCAAAAAGAAGAGAAATGCTGCACATTTGCTACACTTCCGCATGGATCACCCAGAGTGGGTGGGTACTGCAAAAATGCCCGTATGTTGCAAGTCTGTTGCAGCACTTCTCTCCTTTATGGCCAAATAAATTGAAAACCAGACGCTGGAGCCACAGAAAAACTGCCGCACATTTCTAAGGATGAGTGAGACTGACTGTCAACAGTCAAGAAGATCGAGTTTTATTTAAAAAACCTGCCGATTACCACTAGCTTCTTTCTGGTGGGTGAACAGCTCCACACACTGGCCGCCTTTATAATAGCATGCTAACTGTAGCGTGAATTGACAGTCACGTTATTAGCTATTTCATACTTTTTGTCGACCGTAAACATTGCAGTGAAGACCACAGGCACTTAATTTAACATAACGAAATCCACAAGTACATCTTAGCTATTTAGAAACATCAAGCTAGCACAGAAAAGACTACTCGTTGTGGATAAAGTCACTAGCTTAGCCTATACGAAGCGTGTGGGTATACAGAATGTGGGAAAAGCCATTTAAATTATCTCGTAATTACGAGAAAATTATCTCGTAATTACGAGAAAACTATCTCGTAATTACGAGAAAGTTATCTCGTAATTACGAGATCTTATCTCGTAATTACGAGATAAATATTTTTTTTTCGTGAGTACTATGGAGCGCCGTAGCTTAGAGCAACACATTTGTTTAAAAAAAAAAACACTACTCTTCAGTTTTTACATCAATACAAACTTTTAACATTAGCTTTTGGAGAACCCAAAAGCAACAGACCTTAATATTAGTCTCTGTTACAAGTGCTGTGTCAAAAATTTTAGTAATGTTTACATAAAAAAAAAAACAACTTTCCAAGGTGAATAGCACATGAATGCAAACAAAATGGAAAACCCAAGCTCCCAAGGATCACATGAATGCAGCATTAACAACAATGCTAACAAGAATAACAAGCATCCTGGATTTAAGGGAACAAAGTTATTAGATATAAAACACACCTCATTCTATAAATAAACAATAATTTCTGTGGGGGTAAAAGTTATTATTTTTTTTCAAATAATAAAAATAAAGTTAAAGTTAAATGTTTGTAACTGATAAAAGTAAAGAATTATGATTGCAATTTTTGTGTGTATTAACGTCCCTTGTATCTGTATTTGTATTAGTTCCCATTATACTAGTATATGTGCGTAGCTTTGTATGTGAGAGCGAATGCAGGTGAACAGCTTGCAAGGGCCAACAGCTCCGCGGGCCAGTCTTGCGCATCACTTGACAGCCATACCCGATAAACGACTATGCACAAATGAACTTGTTAAACAAATGAGTGAACAATCAGTAAGAGCATGGAGGGGTGGGATGGACACACAGCCAAGTGCACTGGGGTCTGCTGCTCACCAATTCGTTCACTTCAGCAAGTAGACAGCAAGTAGTCCTCTCGCTGTCTTTTTAAATATTAACACAATTGCTTTGTTGGTTTAGTTCTATTCTTATAATCCTGTTTGGAACCACAAATAGCTCCACATGCTGCCTTTTTTATACAATCAAACATGTGTCATGGATGGACAATAAACAAAAAGGAACAAAAATATCTCCGACGCTCCATAAGCTCCAAAATGTGCAATCTGTGAAGAATAAAATGTGTTTTCTTTGCGTGAAAAACACTACGCAAATGTTATGTACTCTCATTATACATCCCTGCTTTACAATCTAGTGCACTAACGCCTGCTGATCTGTCAGACTGCATCTTAACATCAAATATCTGCCCTCTTCCCCCTTGCCCAAAACACCCACCCTGTTGCCCTTTCTCACCTCTCTGTGGCCCTACCCCCTCTATCTTTTTTCTCACAGCCTTCTTAAGTCATTACTCCACTCTTACAAGAGCTCTGTATAGAAAATTTTAGGACAGTCTTGTTAAAAAATGAAGCAAGTGTCCAGTAACATTTGTGGACTCTGCTGATACCTTTATTTATTCATCATGAAGAATTACTTTGAGGTAAGACAAAAAACAGATATAGCTGTAAATGCATGTGATTATTGTCTAAATACAATTGTTTGTTCTAAAAATATTTTAATCACGTGTTAAAAGTAATGTGGTTTACAGTGCTGATAGAAATGAGAATTTGTCAGTCTGCAAACATATTCCATAGCTGTTGTTTAAATCTGATAAAACACGTTGCATATGGAATTGAAATTTTAAATAGGTGAAAATACAATTACAATGTTTTTTTTCCCCCAAACACAGTCAATTTTCACATACAAACCCCTGAAACATTATAGTAGTCATTGAGAAGTTTTCCACACAGAACATATTCCATGTGCTTAGTGTGCAACTGCAGTACAGAGAAAAAGAAACAACAGAAATAATAATAAAACATGAAAAACACATTGAATTATGGTAGAAAATGCTGCATGATGTAATTACTTGACACTTTTTATACTTCTATTCTGATTTATTATTTTTTTTAATGTCACTTGAAATAGTTGAGCGTGTGTTGTTAAATTTATGTATGTCAGCACCCCAATAAAGCATTTTGGTGTCGTGTGTCAGTAACAACAAGCCACACATACGGGTGCACCAGGCCTTGTCAGGGCACCCAGTGGTGCAACCTGTGGGTGACCCAGAGTCTTGGCAGGCTTCACCCTCTCATCTGACTGAACGCTGCTCTCCCTCTCCTCCTTCTGACACCCCATTGGTCTCAATTAATCAGCCATGGAGTTGGATTTATTCAGCCACTGCCCGAGCAGATCCTGTGGTATGTGGCCCCAGTGGCTGCAGGTTGAGAAGCCACAGTTGACGCTGTCTTTAGGCTCATTACTCTCACCTCAGAGCCCACTCATAATGGAGCTTTGAGCAGCCTGTTTTTGAGGGGATCCGGTGAGTCTTTTGTCTTATGAAAACAGACTAGATCCAGTCTCGCAGACAGACATGTTTACTAAACTGGGCACTGTTGTAGTGGGAGAGATTACGTGTGCCACATTGAATAAACATACCCTCCGTATTGGCAACGGCCGACAACATGTTTTGTATGGTAAAGTCCCTAGAAGCTGTATTTTGTGAGTGGAGCCTGTCACTTTGTATTAGTAGCTTAGTTCTGTTGCTTGAAATTTTAGAACACCATCTTAAAAATGGATTAAGTAAGCCCTTGGAGATACTGTCTTTAGCTTTAAGAATGTTTTCATAATAATTTAATCAATTAAAAATGTTATTACGGACTGTGTTTAATAATTTTAATGCCGTGTCTCCAGTGCAGGTACATTATTGAATTTTACCTCTTGTGTCAGTTAACAGTGTATATGGCAAGAAAACTTGTCAAAACATTTCACTTTAAAGCTATTTGCACCAGCTGTCAGAAATGTGTTAAACTACTTGATTTCCTGCTAACAAATCAAATGTTTGCTGCATTCTTTCATTTCTTCACTTGTTTGTGCGTATAGTATTTGCAGTTGTGTGGAGTTGTGAGCAGTGAAGCAGTGAGCTGTCAGTAAAATGCCAGTGCGATATAGGAGGTGGTGCTAAAAAAAATCTTCCAGATAAAGAATGTCAGCACACCCAGTCAGCACAACTTTGCACAATATAATAGAATCTCATTCAGCTGAGGAGATTATCAGGCTGTGCACACGTCTCATTTCTTTGGTCACTTTAATTAAAAAATGATGCTGCATGTGGATGATACAAAATGATGTGGAAAAGATTCTGTGCTCACCTTACCAAACCTGCCCATAAAATCACTGAGTGTTGATAAGAACACACTCCAGTGCACACTGACTGCCCCAGCTGCACTCGTCTGACAATGTTATGAAAAATCTATGCGTGTGCCTCTTAAACTAATTTGAAACGGGCTACGATCTCAATGTTCTTTAAGAGGAGCCATTCTTTTTTCTAAGATGTACATTTATTTTAGTTTGGCACTGAAGAGACCTTGGGACAAGAAAGTGACAAACTGAAAGGGCAGCAGAGTGGGGCATGTGTGGTCTTATGTAAGGCGCAGATGGTCCCTGTGACACATGTGATGGAGGTCTCTGTGTTTGTGTCTGTCTGACTGAGTGACCAGGAGGCTCCCAGAAGCCAGCACCACAGGCTACAACACCTGGGCAGCAGCGGGGTCAGCCAGGGGAGAGGAAACCCAAAGTTCACCTCCTTCCTAGAGGCTTAACTTCACAACATGGCTGAACCTGCAGACCACGGAATTACTTGTCTGACCTATGTTGTGTTAAGTTAATTTAAAGTTAGTCTGTTAATAACTGTTAAGTATGTTCGCCTCTTGGTTGTGTGCCTTTTTTCTTTGAACTGCATCTAATTACAGCTTTACTAACTATTCATAGCACTTCAGAGTTTTAATGCCTCATGAAATGCATGAAAGTGGTTGGATTTCAACCACTTGCATTTAAAAAAAAAAAAAACATTTGTATTGCTTTTAGATGTGATTGGCAGAAGAAACATTTTATATAAAAAAAAATAATAATGATTTATTATTATTATTATTATTATTATTATTGTTATTATTATCATCATTATTATTACTCATTGAGAGAGCGGATGTGTCTTATAGGTGTTTTAAAGCACACAGCTGTGGAGTTCTCAGTCCAAAGTCAACTTAAGATGAGAACTCGGAATTGGACACGTGCTGTGGCAGTGGACACTCAGCTGGACATCCACCTGCTGCGAGAGCACTTCGCTCTGACACTTTTTGTACCAACAACATCTATGTTTGCTGATTTTTTGTTGAATCCAACTTTAATGCTCCACTGACAGTAAAAAATGTCATGGGTACTGGATTGGATGTTTGTTTCATTGTCAGAAGAGTGCATGTTCAGACTCATAGATAGTCCCAGGCTGTGGGGAAAATGGCGCCTGTTTGTTTTCTGTACTTGTTGCTGCTTAACCTTCTGTCTTATTAGTCACGCTTGGAGAGGGCCTAATGTTGATCTCCAGCTCCACAGGGCCAAAATGTGCAGCGTACATAATTTAGTGCTTATGACTGCACTGTCATTTTGCTGATCAGCAGTATCCAATGCTTTTCATTGAGAATGAAGGGTTCATGTGGCTGACAATATAGTTTCCCCTTGACTTGGTGTCTTGCGGCCAATTGTATATTATGCAGCGAGGCACTTCAATACAATGTATTTTCTGTTATATTGACCACTTAAACATAACTATTGATATTTTTTGTATGCGTTGCTGTCTTTTTAAAGTAAACTTTGTAGATAAATCTGTTGTAACATTATATGGTCTAATAAGAGAAAACTGTTCACCTGTAAATGCCTGAGAGGTGAAGGAGCAGGTCAGCAGAATGCGCCCATCTGATGCTAGCAGATGGAGTGTGATGATGAGAGATGAGAAGAAATTGCTAATCAGGATGACAAGACCAAATGCTTATGCATCGTTCTTAAGGCACTGATTTTGCTTTTCATTCTTTCTGCTCTGCTGCATTGTCTGCCTAAACAGATGACAAAAAGGGTTAATATCTTCTTTTCATTATTTTACAGAATGGAGCGGTTCCGGGCGAGCCGGTGAAGAAAGATGAAAACTCCCGCAGGGGGAACTGGGGAAACCAGATTGAGTTTGTTCTTACCAGTGTGGGCTATGCTGTGGGCCTGGGTAATGTCTGGAGGTTCCCATACCTCTGCTATAGAAATGGAGGAGGTGCGTTCTTCAACTAATCTGCTTATGTCTCAGGGGGTCAGAGTGCGACGTCAAACACACATTTTTAGCAAGTTAAAAGTGACATGTACTTCATACAAGCATAGAAATGATAAAAATATCTGCCTTAGTATACAAGAAAGCCAAAAAAAAATGTATACATAAACACACCAGAGGCTTTTGCATTACACGCTCACCTAGCTCTGTTGACCTAATTCAGATCTCTCTCCAAGGAGAGAAAAGCATAGTAACAAGCCTTAGCTTTAGGGCAGGGGTCTCAAACTGGCAGCCCGGGGGCCAAATACAGCCCTCCCCTTTGTGTGGCCCCCAAGATTTCCGATTATTATTGATAGTTACTTACCAATCAAATATATTGTTGAAATGTGACTATAAAACCTATAAAATACACCAAACAACAAATACAACAAATTACTTTTTACAATTTGTCTAAAATCTTCCAGGCAGAACAGAACAGTTGGACACTATTTACATACTTTTATTTACTTTATCACTTGTGTTCTGATGATGTTAACTGTAGAACAATGGATGTGAACATACTAGAATATATGCTACATTAGGCTTTACATAGCCGAGAAGGAATTAATACATTATTTATATAGCACATTTACACAGATGTCTTCCAAATTGCCTCACACAGCAACCCCCCCCCCCACTCAAAATGCTTATTTATATAGAATCTAATGTCTGTATTTTAAGATGAGATCCCAGCTTTAGGCCATGGAGCATTATCTGGCCTATGGAACAGTTTACTCACGTTGGCGGTCCTTATTTTCTGAATACAAACGAGAAACATAAGTTCTTTTAATAGGGTATGAAGAATTATAATACATTTTGGGGCTCCATCTGATGATTATGCAGTATAATATGTCAACAGAAATGTATAAATTAAACAATTATTTCTTTACATTTTAAAATACATAATCAACCAAAGTTTCTGATGATAGGTCTGAATCCCAGAAATTGTATTATTTATTGGTTGTAATTGATTGATTGATTGATTGATTGATTGATATGTCACCACAATCTTTGTTATCTATCTTTTTTTTTTTTTTACAACAATATAAAGTAGCAAGTAGACGACTAGTCATGATTAGTTGATTCATCTGAACAGCTCTAGATAGACCCTTAACTATGATGTACATTGTATACAATAAACTGTACCTCTGCCACCAATAGTTAGCTAATTAAGTCAGATAGTTTGTGACTAAATTGTGTTCATGCATTTATAGTATAATCTAACATCATATGTTGTGTTTTCTAACACAGGTGCCTTCATGCTGCCATATTTTATTATGCTTGTTTTCTGCGGCATCCCTCTTTTCTTTCTTGAGCTCTCCTTTGGTCAGTTTGCCAGTCTGGGATGTCTGGGAGTCTGGAAGATAAGCCCTATGTTCAAAGGTACTAATGAATAAGGTGCCTCTATGCCCAGCTTAGTTGTCTTACATTTCTCATTTCTTTTCAAACAGGCGTGGGCTATGGCATGATGGTGGTGTCTACTTACATTGGAATTTATTACAACGTGGTCATCTGCATTGCATTCTACTACTTTTTTATGTCTATGACAAACCTACTACCATGGACTTACTGCAATAATCCTTGGAACACACCAGACTGCTCTGGAGTTGTGGACTCCAGCTCCTATGTCAACTCCAGCTTGGCAAATGCTACTAGTAGTCTGCTCACAGCAATGAATCGCACTAAGAGAACCAGTCCCAGTGAGGAGTACTGGAAGTAGGTGCTTTTGATGGAAGGATCAATTAATGTGAATATTTACTGTACACTACAAAATTATCAGTGTGGAGCAGTTGTCATCAAACCCAGATTACTCACTTTCTCGCCAAGTTTTATAAGATAGACTTTGTTGTTTTCTGTGTTATACAAGTAACCTCTTATCATAGTTGACACAGAGTTCAAAATTGACTTGCACCTGTTGGATAAACTCACTTCAAACAAGCCATGTGTTTGGGGAAAGCACTCATTCAATATTTGAACTAGAACTAGATTTGACTGAACCACAGTTACTGATTTGTGTGGGATTACACTAAATGCAGGTGCAAGTCAGAGCATTTACTGTCATCTGTAGTGCTGCCAGCATGCAACTTAACTCAACAGTAAACAAACTAGTTTTACAGAATTTATTTATTTAATATGTTGAAAACATGATATGTTACTGTTGGTCTCTTTAATTTAATCAATCTACAATTACACCTGCCCCCGAAAAATAAATGTTATTATTATTGTTATTATTTTATTTATTTATTTGTTTTGGTTAGTTTGTTTTTTGCCCTCTGACAATGTAAATAACTGCTAATCTGACTACTGTCAGGCATTACGTATTGAACATTTCGGATGACATTGGAAACTTTGGGGAGGTGCGTTTGCCGATCCTGGGCTGTTTAGCTGTATCCTGGTTTGTCGTGTTTCTCTGCCTCATCAGGGGCGTCAAATCATCTGGAAAGGTGCGTCTCGTGTACTATTACTCCACATCTTAAGCAATTGCTTTCTTAACCTAACACAATCTTAACACTTTTAAATCTGAAATACTGTAGGTTGTTTACTTCACTGCAACATTTCCCTACGTTGTCTTGACCATTCTCTTCATTCGAGGTATTACTTTGGAAGGGGCTTTCAATGGCATCAAATACTACTTGACCCCACAGTGGCAGAAAGTCTTGGATGCCAAGGTGCTAATAATTATGAGAAAAGCAGATGAACTCTGATTATTGCAACTGTACGGCTAAAACATTATAAAACTATATTTGTGTTTAGGTTTGGGGAGATGCTGCCTCACAGATTTTTTATTCTCTGGGCTGTGCCTGGGGAGGTCTGATTACCATGGCATCTTACAACAAGTTCCACAATAACTGTTTCAGGTTGGTACAGAAGAGTATAGCTGACCTAAAGGAAAAACATAAATAATATATTTGCATCTTTCTGCGTTGAGAGTTCCAATGTATTAGTATTTTATGCCACTTGTGAAGATGATAAAGGAGTGATTAATTAAGAAAAATGTGTGGTCTGATCAGTTAAAATGTGTGGTAGCTCTGTTTCTTGGAGGATTGTGAGGGAAAATTGAGATAAGACAGAATAGGCAGGAATGCAGATACTGTTTTGGAGCGGTCAGAAGCTGATTGCAGTGTTTGAACACCAAGGGAGTGAAGGAGAAGTGCCGAAAAGGTTACTGTGTCGTTAAAGGTAGATAAGAAGCCTCCTCTCCTGAGCTCATCTACTCAGACTGAGTGAGGACATGACTCCTAAAGTGAGCAGAAAATGCACAAGATATCATTTGTGCCTTTTGCCAGTAGTTCAGCGTCATGCTATCTGCACACACAGCTGTACAGCAGCTTAATCAGCCTGTGTTTTGCTGCACTGTCCCCATGGAGTGCCTCTCTGCTCTCTACCAACAAGCCATTGGTACACCCAGGCTGACTGCATCAAACAGCAGTGACTGGTTCAAGAACAGAAAAGCTGCCATCAAAGTCATCCTGGACATTCTTTGTGATAAGTGTACTGAAAATATCAACACAACCTTTGTGTTCAAGCACTGAGCAAAATCTGCTTTGTGTCACAGAGAGAAAAAGTTTTCCAAGATGTTTTAAAGTCAGGATATAGAATCGGAAATTCAAAATCATTACATCAACACAGTGCTGTATTTCTTCTTTATATCTAATTTTTTTGTTGAACTTCTTGAAACAAACAGATAACAAAATAATATACACAGTATATTTGTAAAATCCAAATTGACTAGTTGTATTTTGTTTTTTTTTTCCTGAACAGAGACAGCATCATCATTAGTGTTACTAATTGTGCTACCAGTGTGTATGCTGGTTTTGTCATCTTCTCCATTTTGGGCTTCATGGCTCATCACTTGAATGTCCCTGTGTCCGAAGTGGCAGACCATGGTCCAGGTCTGGCCTTTGTGGCTTACCCAGAAGCCCTCACTCTGCTGCCCATTTCTCCTTTGTGGTCACTGCTCTTCTTTTTCATGCTCATCCTTCTGGGATTGGGGACTCAGGTAAAAAAACAAACAAAAAAGACTATACTATTAAAATATCTTGGTTTGGGTCAGACTCAGACAACATATTTTTAAAAGAGCCCTATGGTAAATAAGTCAGTAAATCTTTGCAAAGCAGGGTAGGCTGCATTACGTACAAGAAAACTGTTATGACCCAGTGAAGTGCCAAACTTAGTTGAAAGGACACAGGAGACACAGTAAAAAAATGTTTATTTTATTTCTTCTTTTCTTGAGTTCTTCTTGTTTTTACTTAAGAAAAAGAAACTATGACAAACTATTACTGTTTGTTTACGGATTAGAGGCAAACAAATCGTAAAAGATATTTTGAAATACATAAAAATCTAAACAAGCCTTTTTGTGTTTTTTTGTGTGTTTGTTTTTATTGTAAACATTTTTTTTAATTCACTTTTATAGTTAACTGGTCATCTGTTGATCATAATGATCATAATTGTATCCCATTATGAGTATGTTTGCTTGTTCTTGTAGTTCTGCCTCCTGGAAACCTTGGTGACAGCCATTGTGGATGAGATAGGGACAGACTGGATCATCAGGAACAAGACTGTGGTTACTCTTTCTGTGGCCGTTCTTGGTTTTTTATTGGGAGTACCTCTGACAACACAGGTGCATGTCAAAGACTTTTTGAAGTTTTTTTGTTTTGTTTTTCAGAAATATTGTTTAATTGCTCCTGTGTTCAGGCTGGAATCTACTGGCTGCTGCTGATGGACAACTATGCTGCCAGTTTCTCCTTAGTCATAATCTCATGCATAATGTGTATTTGCATTATGTACATTTATGGTAATCATTTGATTACAAAACTGTTTAAACTGTTTACTGTTTTGTTGGTTATGTTTAAACTGTGTGTTTTTATTACAGGTCACAGAAACTACTTTAAAGATGTTGAGATGATGCTGGGTTTCCCTCCTCCACTCTTCTTCAGAATCTGCTGGCGATTCATTTCTCCCGTCATTATCAGTGTAAGCCAACACGACAAAATGGATGCATTTACAAGTAATTGTACCATGTTAAAAAGGCCCCATCTCTTTCTAATAGTGATGACTATGGTAGTCATTATTTTTCATTGGAACAGACACATGTGACTGTCGGCTGTGCCACGTCCCAGAAGCAGCAGTCCACTAAGCTGCTGGACTGACCAAGACATCTATTGTTTTGGATTAGTGGTCTGATTTCAGTCACTTTTGGATTTTGTCTTCACAGATTTACAGAACTGTAGTGTTGCTATTAGACCAATGCTAACTTGTAGTGAGCACTATGCATCTAATACATGCATCTTTACATTTTGTTATTTCTATTATTTAAATAGCAATCTTTATTTTCTGGTACTTTTTTGTGCTAGTCTCCATTTGAAAAGTGGGGGAGGAAGTAGAGTTGGAACTGGGGCCATACTTTTCTTTGTTTGTTTGTTTTGTTTTTTTACTTGATTTTTACAACCATTCACAACACAACTCTTACTTTGTTGTGAAATGTGTTTTTTTCAAACTTAGACAAACTGTTTGATTCACAAGACAAGATCACTTCTACGTGAAAGTGCTAAATAATTATGAATGATAATGTTTTAATGTTAATTGTTTTTTTGGCAAGGACAGAAAACTTAGTTAGTTTCCTTACATATTTACATTTCTTAACTGGTCAGACACATTTTTGAAACTTTTCTTTGTTTGATTCAGGCATTTGATTCTGAACAGAGGTTGAGGTGATCAGTTCAGCTGGAACATTTTTAATTGTTTCAGGCACACACAGTTGTCATTCTGAAACATGTAATGTATGTCCATTGCATTGAAATTGTTTCTGCAAGCCTTTTCACTGGCTGAGCACCTTTTCCTTAACAGTGTCTTTTTGATTTAGAAATACAAACAATGCAACTGAAGGCAATTTTTGAGAAGGCAAAATCAGTCATAAGATTTTAGATTAAAAAACAAACACATAACTCCTCCAAATAGAAATCTGTCTGTGTGAAATGTGTATTTCATCTTAGCAATGTTTTAGCCAATCACAATACATAATCATTAATCATTAATAAGACTCTTGCCGAATCCAGTTCACAAATGCACAAAGTGCTACTTCTTGCTCTTAAAAAAATAAATAAAGAAATTGTATTTCTGTTAAAATTCAATAGCCTTAGCAACAGTACCTGCGTCTGCCCACATCGACATGTTTGTTGTTTTACTGTGAGCCTGCTTGGCACTCACTGCTATCGTCACATCTGTAAATCCTTACCCACCCCTGTAGACAAGCCTTCTGATTGGTACGAGCATTTGATACTTGGTTTGAACCATAGGCCCGGAGCCTTCGAGATGGTTCTCGTTGATTTGTTAACTCACAAAAAACGCAATAATTCCTCAAGGTTATCTGAGCTGTAAAATCAAATGAATGATAAAACACAGGAAAACATGCGACATGTTTGAAAAGTTTGATGGCAAATCTTGGTTACTGTAATAGGAAAACTGAAGCTTTATTTGAAATGATGTGTGAGTTCTGCAAATTGTCATTTGGAATAAGTGTGTCCAAGCGATTAAGAAAAGACACACTTTATTCTTTTGTGTTCGCACTGTCGGAACTTTTTTCTGTTCCTTATACTTTTTTATTTCCAGTCCCCATTTTTAGCATTTTTGTACAGACCAGGAATAATGCGCTGAGGCCATACTTAAGGAACTCTTTTAGCTCTTGTTGTGAACAGGTACTTTCCAGTTAGACCAGGCACATTTACAACACTAACTGTTTGGAAACATGTTTTTTACAGTCATATGTTTGTGGAAAATGACTTTAAAGCAGTAACTCACACTTTTTTTTTTTTTTTTTTTAATTTGTAGATAGTAACTAATATTAGGAATAACAGTGAATGGTTGTATTTTATTGTTATTTTTAGTGATGTTTTTAGGGATTTGTACATCATAGTTTTATGTGAAATGGAAACCGCTTATTTAAATGGTCCAGTTGCTTTGTGAGCACTAACATGGGAACAGGTTGGTTCTACTGACTAAACAGAGACTGGTCGATTGAGAGGTCTTAGATCTTTCATGTGTGAAAACGCCTTATAAGGACTTAGTTCTTTGTACTTTTATGTGCAAAAACATTTTTACTTATGTTTTTGTGTTTTTGTCTTCTTTAGTTTATCCTGATATTCACAGTGATCCAGTACAAACCTATAACCTACAATGACTATGTGTACCCGGGCTGGTCTTTGGCCATTGGTTTCTGCATGGCCCTGTCCTCTGTGATTTGCATACCCATCTATGCTCTCTACAAGATATCCAGATCTCCAGGCGCCACCTTCAAAGAGGTACAAATTTGCATAGTTGTGTGTCTTATTTTATTGTATTGAAACAATGTTCAGTATTTGTGCATTGTTACGCAAGTGATGACAAGGAACAGTGGAGCCTGTTATTAACTGTCCAGTGTGTTCAAGGTATAATATTAGTGTTTTTCCCGTTGTGTTGGTTCATTTGTCAAATCAGAACTGAAGTTGAGAACTTAAATGCATTCTTAAGACAATTTATACAAATATCAAAGCTAAATGTTCCAACAGCTAAAATAATCTGTTCAAGATTCAAGTTAATTTCTCAAATTGAATTTATTATCCATGCAAACATCAGCGTCAGTCGCTCAGTATGCACATACTTCAGATTATTGAATAATCATGAAACTTCATTTTAAAAATAATTTGTCTTTTCTCTTTACACACTTTTTATACATTCTTCCTTGAGGAAACATTACTCCAAACAAATATATTAACACAACATTTTTGTTTGTCTTTTATGAGATGATCTAAAACTCTTTCTACGTACACAAAATACCTATTTCCCTTAAATATTATTCATTAATCTGTCTTAAGTTTTAGACACTTCTCCTTTGCTGACATAATCCATCTCACATCACAGATGTGTTACAGTGCAACACATCTTCTTTGAATAGAAAGAATCAGGTTCTTTGTTTTGCAGCTTTATCTAATTATATTTAGTTATCAAATAGTATCTTGTGTTTTTGTCACCAGCGATTAAGGTATGCATGCCGCGCACATCCAAAGTGGGGCCCAGCCCTTCAAGAGCACCGGACAGGCCGCTATGCACCCATGGCCACAGGCCCTGAAGACACAGCGGAGGCACGCCCTCTGAAGGAGAAGGAGGACCTCAAAGAGGAGCCAAAGGAGGAGAAGAAGGAGGAGATCAGTCTCACCATTCAGGGAAGCAACGGCTCCACCAACACTCACAACAGTCCTAATCCCAGTGCATAGATGCCATGTGCCATCAGCCCACCGCCAGCTCCTCGCCTGCCTGCCCTCTGCCTGCCCTGCACAAACCACTTTCCCACATGCCTTTGTGGGGGAGATCCCATTTGCTGGAGACCTTTACATATTGTAAAGGCTTATTATATCTATCCTAACCTTCTATCTATGTGTGTTGTTTGTGGAGTTTTAAAAGTTTAAAAAAGGAAGAAAAAATTGGATCAACTTCCCAAATGAATTGTGTGTTTGTGTGTTTCGTGAGTGAGCATGAGTGAATTTTTAATTTGTTCCACATAATTTAATAATGCAGTTACGTTTCTACTTTTCTGTCAAACTTGTGTGCATACATGTCATCTTTATGCAGTTAGTCAGTGTAGTGGTGCTGTTATTAGGCAGACAGGTTTGACTAGAGCCTGCACTGACCATACTCGTACACATAAGATGAAAATAGAGAAACACAGTGACACATTCAGACTACTTTTTACAGCACATGGTGACCTCAAATTTAGTTTCCAACTAAATCATAAGTGTTGATTGAGTGTTGTTTATGCTGCTGCTTCTTCAGTAAGGGTATTAAGAGCACATATTTAACTAACCTGACATGGATGGTGTGATGCTCAGTGGAAGATATTTTCACATTTTCACTAAAGCTGCTTTGACCAATGTTATTAAAGACTTAAAATTATCTTCACTGCTTTTGAATTTAACAACAGTATTCTACAGTAATCTAATTATGAGACAAGTTCACAGGACATCACCGTGCCATATTCTCAGGGTCCACATGAACTATTTTTCACCTGTGGAAACCTTGTCCTGTTTTATGTCATGTTTCATATTAGGGACCTAAAACTTCGTACAGAAACAAAGTACGCCTAATAATGTATTTCTAATCATTGAGTAATTGTATTCATTTATAAAGCTGTTAGTAATGTTTCACACTTGATGTAGTAAACAATTTATTTAGCCAAAGCTGCCCTGGGCAGACTGAGGGAAGTCCTGCTGCTATTCAGCCTTACCTCCAGGCACAGTCCCATTTATGCATGATAAGTGAAATGTCACATTCAAGGACACAAAAGCAGTATGCACTGTCAGTGGTGGTGATTAGTTAGAAAGAGAGCTTCTTTACCTACACTGCAGTCACCAACTTTAGTTTACTAAACAAGATTTTTTAAGTCTTCCAATTCTTGTTTCTTTCAAATGTTTGAAGTGAAGAGAACAGGAGATAAGAGCAGTGCGTGTTTTGTCATTGTGTATAAGGTATATGTCATAGTACATGTTAAAGGGACACACTTTTGCTTACATCTCTGGAGCTATCGTGGTCATATGCAAGTACACACACTTGTTCAAATGGCATCAATACCATAACTACTGCCAATGTGCAGCACTAGTCTTCCTTTTTAAGCGAGACCATTTCACAACAGCCAGTTTCGTAACTTTGGTTGTTATACACAGTCTGATGTGCAGGGCAAAACTGTGGCCCTTTGGGACATATGACCAAATCAGTAGTTTGTATTACTGTAATGTACATGTTTTACATACATAATGTCTTACAGAGACTGACCCAGTCTCAAACAGTCAGAACCTTTAAGGTAGCATTAGATGTGGCTGTAAACAGCAACATCACAGAAAGTGAGAATAACTTTAGAAATAGGATTACTTTATATTTTATCTTTCCTTTCATCTCTGTCTCTGTTATAACTAACTTCGTAAATAATCATACAAATTTATTTTGTACAAACGAAAAAAGCACACTAAAAATGTTTACCATTATTCCTGTGACATTATTTGTTGTTTTCTTGGCGGCTTGGTGGCGTCAAATGTGGCCTGCTTCTGTAGTGTGGAGCTGGAGGACAGCATGGTTCAGTACAGAATGACTGGGTTGTCTCACAGCAGGTCAATCACTGTTTATCTCAGACCTGAAGGAGCTCTTTGTTTTCATGTTTAGGTGGATGTTTGCTCAGGTGGGGAGCTGATGCCTTTAGAAGCTGGCTTCCACGTGTACTACGCTTACTGTTGTTGTTGAATGTGCTTTGTTAGTGAGATTTTAAGAACATGCAGCTATTTATTTACTACCCAAATGCACATTCAGCATGTTGACACACTGACAGCATTGGATAGCTACAAGGACAAAAAAAACTATGCTGTTTCTTTAACAGACCACAAGAGGGACACCTGCAAACTCTCAGGGCTGTCAAGTTCGATCTGTTTGCAGTGCAAGCGATACATTTACCTGGTTTGAGTCAAAAAAACACTTCAAAATGAAAGCATTTAAGCACAACAATAATGTTTGAAAATTAAAACATTCTATAAACTTGCCAACTCTCATTATAGATGTTAAATCATGTTTTTTTTCTGGCAAACAGCAGCATTTTGCCTCTTTCTTAATTCGTTTCTAACATTGCATTTAGTGGATTACAGTGTATTGTGATGGGTGTGAGTGTGTCCAGTTTGCCTGTGTGATGCTGCTGTAGCTAGGCGGAGTTTGACGTCATGTGCAGTCATGATATGTCTATATTATCACACTTTTGCAATCATGGCTGCCCCTTTGTACAGTAATGTAAGATATATATATTCAGACTGTGTTGTTGTGTATGTTTGTTTTTGGAGAGGACTGACCCAAAGGAGTTTTTTTGACTTTTATTTTCATTTGTGCTTCATGTAGTGTAACCTAGATGTCCTGTTTACTATGTGCTCACTGTGAAGTAGATTAGCAGTGCATCCTGCATATTGTGCAGGCATAGAATCAGTATTGATGTCAGTGTGTCTAAATTAATATTGTCAGGAACTAGATAAGTCATACATTCTACTAATATATAGAGGATCTTTAAACACGTACTAAAGGAGAGATACATAGTTTATCTTTGAATTTTAATAGTGAGTCCATGTTTTAGGACACTGCTTTTGGTTGCTTTTTTTTTTTTTTTGTTAAGACATGACACTACAGATGAATAAAGCAAAAAGGACAGGTGGTCGGAGGACAGTTCTGTGGTTTAGTAAACTTCTGTAGTTTATTACATCAATGTAAAAAAAAAAACATACAATGTCTTCATTTAGAAAAAAGTAAAAACTGTTTTGTCCGTAGTGTCTTGCCTTAAAGTTATATTGAAAATAAGACAAAACCAGTTGATATAAGAGGCATTGAGAAACACTTGAACCACAATAGGATGGGTAGTTTTTACTGTGACCTGTCACTGGGCAGAAGTATAGATGCATGACTTGGTGATTTTACGTTGTTGCCTCACAGTTGTACAGATGTCTGACTTGTGAACAAAGCTGAAACATGTCAAAAGAAAACACCAAATGACTGCCACCAGGTTTACTCAAGCATTTGTCCAATCAAATGCTGAAGCTGGGGTACCTGACTTTCATGTTATAGAACTGGAAGTAGGTTGTTAGATCTGTCCAACTACTTCCTAGCTTTCTCAATTTTTTCAGCACGTAGATATTGTCCACTTGCTTTCATTTTTGGCCTATAGATCCTGTACTCGGTTTTTGCTTTCTTATTAACAAACAAATTATTAATATAAAACTTCCTACATGGGAGCAGTTAGAGCTCTGGCTTCCCAATAAGGAGGTCGTGGGTTCGACTCACGGGTCGGACCATAACAACATCTGACGATCTCTCTGGGTGGAGTTTGCATGTTCTCCCCGTGTCACCGTGGGTTTTCTCCGGGTACTCCGGTTTCCTCCCACCTCCAAAAACATGCATGTTTAGGTTATTTGGGCATCACTATAAATTTCCCTTAGTGAGTGAATGAGAGAGTGAATGTTTGTCTGTCTAACCCTGTGACGAGTTGGCCACTGTCCAGGGTGTTCCCCACCTAAGGCCCAAAGTTACTGGGATAGGCTCCAGTCACCCGCGACCCCTAACGGGATTAAACGGTAGAAAATGAATGAATGAATACTTCCAACATCAGACTACGTGTTTTGCTCACTTATTAATGCATTCTGAGCCTATTCATTAGAATTGTTTAGCACAATGTTTTTTTTTTACTGCTGTTGGGAGGGAGACATTTCAGTATGCTAACGAAAGTTAGCCACAATGCTAACAACAATAACAGATGAAATCAGCGGATGAACGAGACATTATTAGACAAAGTCAGAACTTTGCGGACTAATTTCTGCTTAAATAGATACATTAACAAGATATGTGTGCTAGGAGGAAACTGAATTTAAGTTATTTTGTTTTAAAAATCAGATATAGTCCCTTTAAGATTGCTTAAAACATTTTCTTTTACAGACAGCAAAATAAAACTGAAGTTGACCATCGAAGTGCAGCTAATCAGAGCGCTGCTACGACTATTTTATTATTCTGTTCACACAGTGATCTGATTTTGTAATATCAGCATGCTATCTGACATACATACTTTTTGATTTCATTATAAACTTTTAAAAAGTCATTTTATTCTAACTGACCTAAAAAGTCAGGTACCCAAGCTTTAATACACTGATGTTCATTTTGTCTACTTGTACTTGTATAAAAAAATGCACAACTCAAAACTCCTTTAGTTCAAGCTCAGATATGTGGCTCAAGAATGTGTACTATTGGCTAACAGCGCGCTTCACTAAATGCTTATAGCTTGCTTGTTGAATTTACAGTCTGCACTGATGTTTCAAAGCACAACCGTTAACACTGTACTTAAAAACTGTGACTTGACCTGATTCTCCACAAGCTGCCAAACATTACCTCTTCTTATAGTACGCTCATGTACTGCTCATTCATCTTCAGCACTTTAATCACGTTAGACAATATCAAATACATTTGTACAATTAATGACTTGTACCTTTCTTAATTGTGTTGCTGATTTGAGCTCTCAACAAACAGACAAACGCTGTGATGATCCTATGCCACTGTAAAATGTTTAGATGGAGAAAAAGCACAAATGAAAGAGAATGCAATTATTCTATCATCTCTGTATCTTACTAACACGTCTGGTCTTCAACCTTTAGGGCCAAAATCCATTGAAATGTCTTAGTCCTGTCCTGTATATCGTAAACTGTTGAATTACAAAATGATAAATAAAATGTATTTTAAAGATCATTTTGTGTGGCCTTTCTCGTTTTTTTATGTTTCATTCTTTATATGCTATCAAAATAAAAATATCTAATGCAAGAAGCAATGATAGCCAGTAGTCAGTTGCTTTAGCTTTTTAAGTTCACTTTATAATAAAAGGAAAACAAAATGCTATGTCCAAAAAATTATTAATCCAAATCCTTTTTGTTTTCCTTCATGGATCACAACATTGTACTTTTATATGGAAGATAAATTGTGTCATCAGATTTTGAATTTTAAATGTCTTCGAATTTTTCTATGTGAATTTTTTTACTCTGAAATAAAGCATTTGAATTTTTTTCATCTGAATTTCAGGCATCGAATTTTCAGTGTATACTTTTCAATGTGTTTAAAAATTCAAAACTAAAAATTCACCTGTAAAAATTTCGATGCAATAATTTTCGACCCTTCAAATTCGATCATCTAAATTCGCCGCATAAAAATTCGCAGTGAAAAATAACCTCTGCTTACATCCGGGGTACTAAGGCTTAGCAATCGCTCACATGTCATTCGATCTGAGTTCTAGCAAGTCCAACTACGAACATGGCGACCAGTGGCAGCAGCCGATTTGGTAATTATTTTACTATTTTCTATCCCTTTTGATGTAACACAGGCACTTAATTTATGAAGTGACACCGTCTGATATTTATTGTAGCATATACATGCTTAAACGCGAGATTTGCCATTCTTCAGCCCTGCTTGTGACCACTTAACCAATGCTAGCCGGAGTTAGCTTAGCGCTATGTCAACACATTAGCATTTCTTTACAAGCACGCTAACGGAGGGCATAATATTACCAATGTGCAGTAATGTATTCATTATGTCAGTGTCTTCTCTTCCACATGGAGGCTATGCTTGGTGGTTAATAGTGTTAGAAGCTCAGAAACACACCTTCAGAGGTCTGTCGTTAGCATTACACTACATCACTGCTAACTTGTTCACTTTACCTTTTAGCTAGCTCAAACGCCTACTTCAAGCGTTACGAACATGGATGTATTATATTAATTATACTTCCATGGTTACGAAGTATCTAGCTATAGTTGAAGTAATTAAAATTAAAACACACGTATGACAACAGTGATTTGACGAGGGTTTGTTCTCTGGTAAATGTGTTTTTTGGCTTGGTGCAGCCCAAACACTTTGAATTTCTCTTAAGTTAACTGTTTAGAATAAAAATAATAAAAATGGAAGATTGGCTCTGAAGAGCTAAAATGACTACTAACAGCGTTGTTTTGTTTTCTGGTGCTTATATCTGTCTTTGAGCTCATCAGTGCACCAGATTAACCACAGTTCCCTTTTCTGTATTTTGCAGATGTATGCAGTAGGGTCCTCCTCAAACAGCTGAGCATCTACATCCACATTTGTTGACAAGTATGGTATTCCTTGAAGGTAAATCTTCAAAGCGCTGTGTAGCATAACTTAATTATTAATTGAATTGATATTGATCACAATAAAGCACATATATTTTTCTAAATATGACTTTTATTCGGCATAGCAGTCCCTTTGGTAAATATTTATGCTTAATCAGACAAGTTGTAGATTAGTGAAATAAAACTGACAAATGCTGAATTAGAGCTGTGTGCTCTAAAGCAACAGCTCTCTATGTCATCAATAGTGGTGTTATGTAAAAGATGTAGACCACATCTGAAATCTGACACATTGTAACAAAAAACTTCTTGGGTAGTATATATTCTGGATTTATGACCCTTGTTTACAGTCTAGTTGCTAGATAATTACCTTTGTCTGTGTTTCATCTGCTTTTCCTATCCAAATAAGTCTAAAAGACTAAAACTTCGCTTAAAACTGCCAGACAATTTATTCTGTTATGTGCTTTAAGGCTGAAATATACTGTAAGGATGATAATATGTCTGTCACTGTATGATCATTTTCAACATGTGAACATGTTTCCATTTTTAGGGTTTGTGGCATCAGGAGGTGGATAACATGGACATTGCTCATCTCATGTTCAGCCTGTGGAACTGGAAGCAGTTTTATATCTGGGAAGAGTGCACATAACAAACGGTAAGTGCAAAAAAATTTAATGTGCATGTTGAGCTGCACATCAGAGTATGATCACTAGGTTAAAGTAGTTGTCATTGTCTTTGCCCACTTAGTTTAAATTTAATTTGGTAGTTACACATTTAAATACTGTAGATACAATTTCAATCATGTTACAACATGCAAATGTAATATTATCATTGTATCTAAAAAGGCTGATTTATCTTCCAGTATAGAAACTTTGTGAAGAACCTGGCTAAGCATCTATTACGATGTTCTCCGCCTTGAAAACGACTTCCTCAGCACTGACAGTGTTATACATCTCTCTTCTGCTGTGCCTACATGAAGACCTCAACACCTTCAACTTTTGATGCTGTTTAGTAATGTGAACATTTGCTGTATTTGTGAAATAAAAAGGATCAGTGCAATAAGGAATTACTAATGCCTTTAAAATTGTAAGACAATCACAAAGATATCACATGTGTATTGTGAGAACCTAAGTTTATTAGTGTAGATTCAACAAAATAATTATAGAATCAGAGTCTCACACATGCAAGCACTTTTTCTGGGTTTATGCTAGCACAACACCTGTAAATGAACCTTGGATTAGACCAGATGTAAACACCCATTTAGAGATCTTAAACCATGGGCTTAGTTTGGTCAAAACCTGACTCAAACAACTCAAAAGCACCAGCAGCTCTAGTGTTGCTTAAGAGCCACTAAGAACAAACTATCATGAACATGAGGACATCATATTAACACGAATAAATCCTGTATAGCAGGTGGAAATGGAAGCAAGTGTGTTGCTTTGAAATGTGACGGAATCTTTGTAGTGGCATGGAATGCGCAGGGTCTCAATGTTGAAGTGATGATGTATTTTTCTCCTCCAACCTCCATACACAATCCTGATGGCAAGGCCACCTTGAAAGTCTAGAATTTGACCAGGATCTGTAGCTCAGTTGGTATTACTACAGAAGAAAAAATCTAATTAGAACTTCCATATTGTTATCTTATATGCAAATCTATCTAAGAGCCCACCTGCAGTGATGATCTCACAAAGATAACAGGTCACACGAGATTCAGTGTCAGCTTGAGAGTTGTCATTGTCACCATCTTGCAGCATTTTTATTTGTTCAAAAATCTGAATCAACAAAAAAAAAAAATATATATATATATATTAGATCCTATAAACTAACATGTTTGACTTTCCAAACCAGACATTTCCACATAAGTTTTAAATTCTGAAAGAAAGTAATAAATACTAGGAGGCCAGGCAAATGTTTTGACAGGATTGTACAGAAATGATCAGACTCACCACTGATATTTTAAGCTGGTTTCTGGGTAAGCAAAGTCCACACTAGCGTTTCCTTTCATTCTTGATGGAGCCGTTTATTTTATCGGCTAACTTGTCCAAGAATCTGAAACAAGAGCAGCAGTGTGAATAGTTATTACAGTAAAATATAAACGTCTTATCTCATAGTAATATCTGATAAACAACACAGCATGAATTTGATGAGCTTGAATGAGGAGTATATCATGTTTAGAATTAATGTGTCAGTAAATTACAACTTAATGTTGATATCAAACTTGTGTAGTAACATTCTCAATTAAAAGCTAAAAGCCTGTGTGTGGACTTGTAGGTTGTGATTTGGTTGTGAGTCAGACTCGAGTTACTAATCTGATGACTTAAGACTAGACTAAACTAAGAACTAAGACATACTCAACTTGGGTTGAATGTCAGTTACTTGAGACAACTTGATGTTTCATAAAAAATCATGTTTGTTTATTCACAAGCTATAATATTCCTTAATGGTGTGTAGGGGTGTACCTCCCAGAACTACCCTGTTTTGTTTTTAATATGTAAGCACTTGTGGTTGTGTGGAAGTGTGAAAGAAGAAACCATGTATGTGATTATGCTGCACACCAATTTCCCCACGGGAACAATAAAACTACCTATTTATCTATCAGTCAAATAAATTATGTAATTTTACATTTAATAAACTACTCTTCCCTCAAACACAAGATTTATATGGTAATCTGAAATGAATAAATAAACTAAAAGCAGAAGACTTTTGACATGTGGGCACTGATTTGATATTTGACTTGGCCAAAGACTTGAGACTTACAAAACAATGACTTGGTCCCACCTACAGTATGTTACACACCAAAATTCCAATACAAACATAAAAATAGAAATTATTCAAATCAATTTAGCTTCTAATTGTGTCTATTCACCATGTAANCAGTCACCCGCGACCCCTAACGGGATTAAACGGTAGAAAATGAATGAATGAATACTTCCAACATCAGACTACGTGTTTTGCTCACTTATTAATGCATTCTGAGCCTATTCATTAGAATTGTTTAGCACAATGGTTTTTTTTTACTGCTGTTGGGAGGGAGACATTTCAGTATGCTAACGAAAGTTAGCCACAATGCTAACAACAATAACAGATGAAATCAGCGGATGAACGAGACATTATTAGACAAAGTCAGAACTTTGCGGACTAATTTCCGCTTAAATAGATACATTAACAAGATATGTGTGCTAGGAGGAAACTGAATTTAAGTTATTTTGTTTTAAAAATCAGATATAGTCCTTTAAGATTGCTTAAAGCATTTTCTTTACAGACAGCAAAATAAAACTGAAGTTGACCATCGAAGTGCAGCTAATCAGAGCGCTGCTACGACTATTTTATTATTCTGTTCACACAGTGATCTGATTTTGTAATATCAGCATGCTATCTGACATACATACTTTTTGATTTCATTATAAACTTTTAAAAAGTCATTTTATTCTAACTGACCTAAAAAGTCAGGTACCCAAGCTTTAATACACTGATGTTCATTTTGTCTACTTGTACTTGTATAAAAGAAATGCACAACTCAAAACTCCTTAGTTCAAGCTCAGATATGTGGCTCAAGAATGTGTACTATTGGCTAACAGCGCACTTCACTAAATGCTTATAGCTTGCTTGTTGAATTTACAGTCTGCACTGATGTTTCAAAGCACAACCGTTAACACTGTACTTAAAAACTGTGACTTGACCTGATTCTCCACAAGCTGCCAAACATTACCTCTTCTTATAGTACGCTCATGTACTGCTCATTCATCCTCAGCACTTTAATCACGTTAGACAATATCAAATACATTTGTACAATTAATGACTTGTACCTTTCTTAATTGTGTTGCTGATTTGAGCTCTCAACAAACAGACAAACGCTGTGATGATCCTATGCCACTGTAAAATGTTTAGATGGAGAAAAAGCACAAATGAAAGAGAATGCAATTATTCTATCATCTCTGTATCTTACTAACACGTCTGGTCTTCAACCTTTAGGGCCAAAATCCATTGAAATGTCTTAGTCCTGTCCTGTATATCGTAAACTGTTGAATTACAAAATGATAAATAAAATGTATTTTAAAGATCATTTTGTGTGGCCTTTCTCATTTTTTTATGTTTCATTCTTTATATGCTATCAAATAAAAATATCTAATGCATGAAGCAATGATAGCCAGTAGTCAGTTGCTTTAGCTTTTTAAGTTCACTTTATAATAAAAGGAAAACAAAATGCTATGTCCAAAAAATTATTAATCCAAATCCTTTTTTTTTCCTTCATGGATCACAACATTGTACTTTTACTTGACAAATACTATTTTGAAGTGACTTTGGCTGCTTCAGTGTAGCCTCGTGGTACGACACTAAAGTACCGCTAGAGGGCACGCTACAATGGTCTTGTTCAGCAACGACATTCTGCAGGACCAGGGTTTTAATATGGAAGGAAACTAAGGTAAATTAACTTACATGCATTTTTAGGACATAAAGAGAATACATCTAGTTAGTAACAGCAAAGGTTGATATTCTGTTTCATGTTTAATTTCATTTTTATGGCGACGTGGTTATGGGAAAACTCTCATCTATTCTAGAACGTGGACACACTAGCATTCACTCACACATAGTACATACAATAGGCTACACTGTGTGCGCATGTGTTTTTATTTATTAAGCAGATGGTGGACCCTCTTGTTAGTCCATTTTTAATTCTGGGAAACAAAACATTGCCAGGTTGCTTTTCCCACTTAGAAGTATAATTATGCACATGTAAGACAGTACTTACAGAACAAATATTTTACTGTTTTTGTCTTTTAAGCATGAGCTTAGTACCTTTATTTTGACATCTTATGCTAGAATTAAAAAAAAAAAATACGTGCAATAAGACACACATGACACGTCAGAGCAGTTAGACCGACATCTAAAGGACATTACACAGGGAAATATTCACAACGATCTTACCTAACAGGTTGATGATGCTGCTTATAATATTACATATTAATTTTAATAATAATAAGAAGAAGAATAAACAATAAGAATAATAATTAACACGGTAATTATAATAATAAGAATAATAAACAGAAGATTAGGCTAATAATAATTTTGCAATACAGTTGGTGCTTTGTTTGGCTTAGTGCCCATTACTGTCGCTCCTAAAAATGCCACGAGGGGGCAGTGTGAATCTAAATATAGCCTATAACTTAAAAGAAGCACAAACAATGAATGAAGTCAGAATGCAAATCCACAACTTTTAGTCAATACGTGACAAGAGCACATTTTAATGCGATGTAATTATTATTTGAGCACTGAAAAGCAAGCCTTGGCAATTGTATTTTAATATGTTATTTCAGACGTCTTTTGATTCATTGCACTGAGGTGAAAAATGACGGTATAATGAATGCACCTATGGATTTTTCTCTACATATTAGATGCATCTCTTTAAACACCTATAGTATTTGGATGTGGGCTATGGAAGCAGCACAGAGGCACTTTGTCACTGTCCAGTTTGCTTCTACATCATAGGCTGGTCAGCTCTGCAGTGCAGCCTCGTATGGAAGGACAAGAAGGGCATTTCCTCGTGGCACTGAAAACAATTTAGCAGCAAGTGGGAACATTATAGTTATTTGTCCAAAGGTGACCTGGGCTCCGGACCGTACACTTGGACAACAGCGTCAAAGGGTCACTCAGAACCTATTAGCAGCAACAGAAATACACTCAAATAGAATCTATTACTAATTCACACAAATAACTGAAGAAATACAGTAGTTGTAAGCTGAAAGATTGTTGTCATAGCTTTACCACACACTAAACTGGAAATATAACCTGCATGAGTGATGGAACACTATATTTAACAATTTATTCAGCTTACTTTTGTTTAAAACTATTACATACGCACAGCTCCTCAGTAATTTAAAAATGATTCATGAATCATTAAGGTGTTATATATTATATCATTTTAACACTGTTACTATACATTTTAAAAATGTTTATTGGATTATTTTTGCTTTATGTGTAAATCACATACGATTATAATTCATAGTGTAATTTTTGCATATTTATAAGTTGATTTGTTTTGTTTAACTGTAATCAACTAGGCCAAAAAACTACCTTCTTCCTCCTTATGCCATATTTATTGCCATTTTATTTTCTATTTTCCCAGCTTCAGAAGAAAATATGGCTCATATTAAAACATGTTATTAAAAAGCTTTATAACTATAGTGTTTTTGCAGAGGGACTACTTGCCTAGCTTAATAACACAGTAAACAAAGCTGTGGAAGCTGGAAAAGCCTAATGTGTACATTTGTTCTATGAATCAGCATGTTTTTCTCTGAAGGATTCATTTTGGAGAAATAAAGAATGAAAACCATCCACCACTGTGATTCAATAAAAATACTGAAAATCCAATTCACAATAGCTTTATTATTTATTATTTAATTTGTATTTTTTATTTATTTATTTGCGAACACACTTTGGTCAGTTAACTACAAGAGTCACTGTGCAAAAACAAAAGTTATGCTGCTAATCCAATATTTATGAATGAAATTCGACCCTACGACCCATAAACATTACATTCAGGTAAGTGAAAAAACTCAACACTGTTTTAAGCTTCAGGAGCCAGAAGTCTCTCATACTGGATCAGACTGATCCAAACAGCTAGCTCTAGACGGACAGCGTCTCTTTCTGCAGGCTTTCTCATTTTAGGCAGTGACAACCTCATAGATTTGAACTGAACATGAAATGAACATGCCGGCAAGATGTTAGCATTTGTGAATATAAACAAGCCAACTGATGTTCTGTGCACAAAGACAATTGAGCTGTCAAACAGCATTCATAACATTCATTCATTTATTTTCTATCGCTTCCCTGTAACTTTGGGCCTTGGGTGAGGGAACACCCAGGACATTCAACTTGACGCAGGGTTAGAGACAGACAACTGTTCACTCTCATTCATTCACAGGGGAAATTTACAGTGATGCCCAATTAACCTAAACGTTTTTGGAGGCGGAAGGAAACTGGAGTAGCACACCTAGAGAAAACCCACCGTGAAACCCACAATCTCCTTGTTGGGAAGCCAGAGCTCTAACCACACCATGCAACTGGGTATACAGTATATAACAAATAAATAATCTATATCACATTCACACACATATGCACCAGTGTGTGCAAATTACACTGATGACATGGAGGGTTATGGGTCTTGCCCAAAAGATTAGACATCAGGCTGATCAGAAAGGATTGATGAAAGTAAAGATGAGAATATGATGGCTTAGTTGCCAAGAAAACCTCTATTAATACGAGACACTAAAGGTGAATAAAAGAAACTAAAATATTTAGTTCTATCAGCTGCTGTAGTTTAAAGGCACTTGGGAAAAAGGAATGCCTGTTGCACATTTTGGTCAAAAAACAGTAGAGATTTCAAACTTACGGTAAAAACTTATGACAAACTGCAGCTGGATTTGTCTTTCTTTGTTAAATACTCTGTACAACCTTCAAGAAAACACAAGAAAACATGCACTACAAGTTTACCACAAATCTCATTGAGTTTTGTGGTAAACTTTAACATGCAACTTTTTGAAATTGCGTATTTTTTAGACTTACAACTAAATCGGGATTAGACTCAGATATCTTATTTTTATTGAGTGTAAGAACTAGAGGGTATTATTGATGCGCCCATGAAAGAACATGCTTTTTGAGAAAGTTCCATATAACTCTATGCATGAAATGGACTAAATTAAACAATAAAAATCTTCATGACAGATTGGACATTTGTGTTGTTTCCATAGAAATCACAGTGACATAATCTACTGGAACACACAAATATACTATAAACAACTCAGCCTATAAACAAGGATTTCTTTACATAATAACAAAGTGAGACTGGTGGTTGTTTACAGTGTTCTCAGATGCAGTAAAACACTAGATTGGGCTTTGAACTGAGGTTGCTCAGACAGGAGGAAATGACTTGGCCCAGATTGACAGCACTGGGTATTGCCACCACTTGAGAGATTACAACAGGCATCTCCTCTGAGGGGCTCTGACAGAAGCAGAGGGAAGAACACTACTCTTGTATTGCCTTTGTGAGAATATTCATGTGTTGATATACTATATACAGTTTCTTCAGATTCTCTCATAAAACATACTTGGCACATTGCTATAGGTTTTAATCTTTTTTTTTTCATTAATAAAGCTTTGTGAGAATGACTTGAAAATGCCTAATCTCACAAGTGTGGGTGGGAAGGCATCTGGTATTGTCACTTCTGCTGAAGACGCAAAAAGAATTTCAAATCCCTTTTCTTGGCCCAACCAGCAGAGTGAAGCCGTTAAAAAAGCAGACCCAAAATCAAATATATATAGTGTTTTAAAGCTTTATTGGTGGGACTTACTCCACAGCAGTATAAATATCAATGTTCTTTAAGCTCTATGTCCAGCGCTCTGTCAGTCAAGCCCACACTGATGGATTCAGATCAGCAGCTCGGACTTGTCGCTCAGGGAATCGTGCCGTTCATCACCGTAATGGAGGGGTATTGATTGTGGTGCAGAGGCATGATAGGCCCCTAGCAATAGTAATGGAGCAGCGAGGCAGATCTCAGATGAAACGCACCGGGAGTCTGGGAGGAGAGGAGAGAGCCAAACTACACCTGTTGATACTTATCTGAGCACTGTGGGCATCCACACCATACTACTACTAACAGTGACCAGCGAAAGTGGTAGCAAAAGTGTTCAGTGTAGATATGAAGGGACAATGTGAGCAAATGAAATGTACTGTCTTTTCAGCACTCAATGTTGGAATAGCAATAACTTTACATTACATACAACTCAGCAAGTCAGCACATTCCAAAACTATTGATTTCAGTGTTGATATCATTATTAAGTATTTTGTTTTATTATTACAAATGTATGTACTGACACTAAACAGAAGGGCAAGCTCTCAAAAAAGTGTGGACAGTCCTATTCTGGTATTCTGTTCTATGTAGTAACATGCAGCCATATTGGTAATGGGTGAATAAGAAAATGACAACAGCACATATAAGCATATTTCACTGGGCCAAATGTTACTGAGATTACTTCCAAATAACGCTACGCCGGTAGAACTACAATGGGGTTATTAGTTCTGGGATTTTAAACACAAAGTTCTAAGCAATTTTGTTTTTTGTGAACACCAAATGCCACAAGAGCGGATAGTCATTGTGTCCTTGGGCAAGTCACTTTATCCACCTTGCCTCAGTGCTTGCATTCACTGGATAAGTCAATCCTTGATTGTAAAGTGCTTTGAGAACCTTGAAAGGTGGAAACACACTATATAATAATAAGAGATTAGAGATAATTTACCATAGCAAGAAGATCCTGGGGTCATTTGTTTGTGGAATTTGCATGTTCTCCCCATGTCTGTGTAGGTTTTCTCCAGGTGCTCCGTTTTCTCCTCTCCCCCAGGACTCCCCTGAAAAAGAGATTCCCATCTCAGAGTGACTTTCTTGTTTAAAAGATCAATAGTAATAGTCACTATGTGACTCTTTGGGATGTGCTGTACAGAGGGTGATAAACCTGCATCATTTTGTGTCTGAAAACCCTGTTCAAATTTTGTGTTAGAGGCCAGAAAATCCATGGATGGCCCAAAAGGTATGTGAGTGTGAGATATGAGTTATTCAATGTTTAAAAACATTAAGTGCACCACTTTAGTCCTGGGCTGGCCAATGTGTCTACTTAATAGATAAATTAAATATAAACACCTGCTATTACCATGCAGCTTCAAATATATTAAGGTTTAAAAAACACTGATCCATTACTATATTTCTGTAATGATTATATGCTATGGCAGTTGTATAAAGTACATAATTTACTCTGGAAAATGACAGGTTTGATACTACTCGTTTGCAACAACAAAGAACACAAATTACCAACAATTGAAGTCACATTACCATACTAATGTTTATCACCCAGAAAAGAAAAAAAAGCAGTTTATTTGTCAAAAGCTGGGCTGGATTCATAACAGATGCTGCAGAGATAACAACGACTTAGCACACATCCACAGACAGGCCAACTAATGCGATCATGTCCCGGTGAAAAGAGGCACGGCAGCATTACAAATGTCTCAAACAACAGCTGTAAGGGGGGCACAGACACCGGAGTCACTAATCACAGGGAGATTGTCAGATAGGAGAGAGAGAGAGAGAGAGAGAGAGAGAGAGAGAGAGCATTATAGCAGCAGATAAAACCACAAATTAAAGTCCATCATCTTTGTTTAAGCCTTCACACCTCGACAGATGTTCCTATTTCAGATGTGTGATTTTAAGAAACAGGGCTGCCTTCGTAGAAAATAATCTGACAAAGATGAGACAAATATTGAACTTAAGGGCTAGCATTATGTCAGCAAAACAAGAAGAAATAAAGATTACACTAACATGAACAAAAGTAAATCACGACTAGAACTACAGTGTAGAAAAGTGTATGGACAAACTGGTGCCATGCTAAATTAAAAAAGACATATTTTTAAACCAGTGTTTCTCAAACTGTAATAAATATACCACTGGTGGTGCTCGGGCTGCTGGTGGTATACACTTGAAAACATCTGCAGATTGAATATTTGATCTATGTTTTGGTTTTCTTTTTGGCTAAGCAGGAATTTCCAAACCAGGGGTACGGGAACCCTGAGAGTAAGTTAGCACCTAATGGGGACTACTTGGAAAAGTTTGAAAGGACAAACGGGACAAAATTACAAATGCTAATTGACAATATTCCATAAAAACACATTTGTTTGCCTAAAAAGTTAATTTTTACTTGCATTATGAGACAAAATTGTGAGGTTACCTAATTGAAGTAAAGAACATTTTCCCTCATTTAAAACAATTTTGACCTCTAATATAGGCCTGCTATAGTTTGAGTTTTGATCTAGTGGTATTTGGAAAGGCAAAAAGGTGGTACTTGGTGTGAAAAGTTTAAGCACCACCACTTTAAAGCATCAATCTGTCTTTTTGCTTTAGATTTGTATTAATTTTATTCATTTTTATCATTCATAACTTGTGGCCATACCAGCTTGCCAAAGCCTGATCCTGTCAGATCTCAGAAGCTAAGGCAGTACTTGGATGGGAGACCGCTGGAGGAACCTCAGAGGAAAAACACATTATTGTGTCCTTAGGCAAGACACTCATACAGAGTATGAAATAAATGAAAGATGCAAAATGTGAAGCATCTTTGGATGTCCTGAAAAGCGCTGTATAAATCCAATGCATTATTGTTTTTATAACTTGCTTTTAGTGGTGAATTTATACTTGAGTCATTTTTATTTTCCTGTGAACAAGACATCATTTCTCCCATATAGTCCTGGTTGATCTGTAATTTCCCCATAGATATAGTACACGCTCACTGCTCTTCGCTCTGCAATTTTTATTTCACAAATGGAGAGTGCACATGGGTCTGTCATTGTAGCCGTGCCATTATATGACAAAAAGCCACTTGCTATCATACATTGTAGCTCTCCAGAGAAAAATCTATCATAAAAGAGCAAGAGAAAAATATTGATTTGATTTTCAGTTTGGAAAGAAGCAAGAGTTTTGTTTTAGCTTCATATTACAATTCAAAAAGCCAAATATACAACATAGCCATCGTCAGACATCACAGATCAGGAGTCTGCATCCTGCGGCTCAAGAGCCACATGCGACTCAAGTGTGGCTCTTTGCACTCTGATTTAAGAATAAAGAATTCCATTATATGTGATACTTATGTGTACTGAAGCTCAATGCAAGGTCTTTAGGTGTGCTCCTATTGTCATTAGCTCTCACATTGTGATATTTGATTAAAAACATGACATATGAGCACAGAAGCTGGGACAAAGAAGAAAAAGCATCTGTGGACCCCTCAAAATGAAACTATGGACAATATTTGTGTGTGATCAATGCTCTAATCTTTCAACTCTCACCTTGCCAGTCCACAACTTTTAACAATATGGGTACTTATTTTGGAGGTTGCTGTAATTATTTGTATTAATAGTAAATATTTATTAATCTAAAATATACCTTATGCAGGAAATGACAACTTACTTGCTCACTCATTTCCAAGTAGGAATGCTTTTTGTAAAATTTGTCCAATATCACCTTTTGTCTTTGTTTATTTATAATACAGCTGTGACTCTTTCTGACTTGATTTGTTTTGAGTTGAGTCATTGTAGTAAAGGTTGCAGAATAGATTTAGATTATAAATATATTGCAGATAGAAGCACAATAGGTTTTCTCAAGCATCATGATAGAATATTGTAGTTTTTTGGGGGTTTTTTGCCCATTTGAAGACTTTACAAATAAATAAGCCACATAAAATTCCACTAAAACATTTCAGTTACCTTGCTGAGTTTTGTACTTAATGTTTTGGTTTTCTTCTGGTGAAATACATTGAACAAAATGTAAAACTAGGGCCTACTTTGTTATGTTAGCAATAAAACATAATGTGTCTTCTTTAAATGATGTTTGTTCAAAATATCAAGTATACATGAGTTTGAATATCAAACTATCTAATACACAAGTCTCAAAAGTCCATGTACAATCTATCATCACTCATCTCACCACAACAATGAAGTATTTTCTTTTGTTCCATCTGTCTGTGCATCTGATCTTTATCACAAGTTGTGTTTTGCTAAAGATGCATGATTCTGCAAAAGCAATAATGCGAGGAGGATAAAGAAAACGCAGCCAGCATACTGCTGCTTTGTTCAAACATCAGATGAAAGATGCCATTAATCACAGCCACAGAAGTGACATCACGGCTCTGCGGCAGATTCACATAAATGTCAAAACAGTTTGATCGTCTCGTAATGCCATTTACTTAATGTCACATGTCGGAAGCAAATGGGCCTCTGTAAGCATTCAGACGTGTGCTTTTCAAAATACGTATGTCTTGAGTTTTAGATGACATAACCACAGGATTTACTCTAACAACAACTCAGATTAGTTATTGAAAAGCCAAGAGTTTCTATGTTCTGGTGGTAGGTCAGGATACATCACCTACTTGTCTTCATTAAGTGTTATTGCTTGCCTTTAATGGTCCAGAGAATGGCATTACTTTTTCATATCTCCATGGAAACAATGTGACATCTCTAAGCCAATTCGTAGGTCAGATTGACAGCAGTACCAATGCATGTTTTATGGAATCTTACCAAAAGCAACACCTGTAGCTGAATATATGTGTTGTGAACAAAATTCTGGAGTCATGATCATATTTAACTTTTGTGGACGTTGCATTCACATGGCACAACAAAACTCTATAAAACTGTATTATTTAATATACTTAAATAATGTCTAACGTGAAAGGGACTGGTAACTCACAGAAATGGGTCAAACTATTTTATATATTTCAGCTAAAAACTAAGTATTATATCTTTCAAAGGGTAAAACGTTTCCAAACGCAAAACATGAAACCAAACCACCAGAAGATTACCTCATCAGGGAATGCAACATAATCAATATGAAAATGCGTTTTGTAATGTTGCCATTGCATAGGCCATATTTTAAATGTATTAAAAATGACAAAAAGCAGAATGTTTAAAATTATTAAAAAGTTATTAGAAAATATAATTGTGCAGAATACCTGAAAGAAGAAAGGAAAAGAATAAGTACAAAGTAGAGATGGCAAAATGAAGCAAGGTTCGAAGCCTGTGCCGAGCAAAAGTGGGCGTGTCCAGTGAAGCCTTGAAATTAACCGTGGTTCAGCAGCAAGGAAGTGACGTGACCAAAGCTTTAGTTTGTGGAAAATTAATATAATCAAGGAAAACACTGGCTATGTGAGCACAAAATGCTATAAATATGTTAATATATTAAAATAAATGTTAAAGAATTATAATGTTATTCTTTGTCATACATTGATTCCTCCAGGTGTGGGCAGTATTATGAAGCTTCACTTTGTTGACGCTTTGGGCGGAGTTTAACTGTGGCTTCATTGGTTCATTTCACCCACCATCACTAGCACAAAGTAAATTTACCTGAAAAATAAAATGTTACTCACCTCCTTGTCTGCCTCAGGTGGATCAGCCAAAAGAGTCTCAGGGCGCTGGAGCACCTTAAGAAGGTTCCGGGGCAGACCATTGTTGGTGTAGGAGGAGGGGTGTTTGGGTTTTAGCAGTTTTAAATTTACTTACTGGTATACATTTCACTGCTAATTTAAAATCAGAACATATTTTTATACAAGGATTGAATTGGTTAAAGTTACACTGTTTTTCTACTGTGGTTTTTATCTTTGATTTGAATTAATGGTAAATTGTACTTACCTGCTGAAGTTTATGACACTGTCCGATTAGAGTGAAGGCCTATAAATTGTGCTTCTAGGCATTTGCACAGTTGTGGTGCTGTATGGACATGCTGCTGCTCTTGTTCTTCATGTAATATAATAAATAATATGTAAATAAGTGTCACTAGGATTCTGCACAAATCTCGATCAGCTCTGCTCTATCCTCCCTAAACTGCTAAGGTTGCTATCATGGCGTTACACGTTTTCTCTGTGTTACTGTGATCTCTCTGACTTCTATCCACAGTTACAATCTGAGTCATCATGTAAGTCATTGTAAAGACTTTCCTATAAATAGTTGAAAGGGCTCATTTATTTTACATTTCACTATTCTGATCAGCAGTGCTCAAGTTGCTCTATTCAAAGTCATAAAAGTCTCCATTGTGTGTTCTTTGACAACTAATAAAGGAAAAATTACAGTAGCTCTGATCTGAAAAACAAGTCAAACTGAAAAAAGCAATGGTGTACAGGCAATTTTATAAAATAAGAAAATGAGGACAATTTAGCAAAAATGTCAGAGTGAACCCAATGCATACATGGTCCAGTAAAGAAAGGTTTGGGGATGTGTATATTATGTGAACTGATGCATAATATAATAGATGAAACAGTGAGCTACCAGAGAGAAGTACTGAGTGAAAAGGTGCTGTACAGCTCTAGGTCAGTTCTCAATAAAAGCCTCACAATGCTGGAGCTTATGTCACAGTCGGACATCAGACGTTTCTCTATTATAAAAGGAAAAGGTGCTTAAAGAAATCTACACTGTGAACACTGAATGCCATAGAATATAGCTTGTACAGTGTTTTATCTATCGATACTTTTCTCCTGTATCTGGCAGCCTTTAACATGTGTTCATGTTTGGTGGAAATGTTTATTGTAAATAACAAAATAAAGTCACATTTTCAAATCAAAATTGTTCAGTTTTCAGAGATCTTGGAGAGACATCAAAGCTCAATAGTCACTGGGTAATTTGTGAAGAAGAAAATAAAGGTACAATGGATTAAAGGAAAAAAAGCTATGAAGCTAACGTTTATTTTGTTGTCAAAAAACATTTCTCTCACTTACAATAGATGCTCTATCATTTCCATAACAAACACTTTTACCTTTATTTTTTTTTATCTTGAGTGCAATTCCTGTTCCATGCAATACAACTTTTATTTTGGTATTATACTATCAATTATTACTTTTATATTTAATGATACTAAAGACCAAAATGCTCCAAAACACTAATCAGGAAGTACTTTATATAGTCAAATATTATCCATTTCCACCTTATTTTTTGGGTAAAATGGATCCAAAAGTCTTCCCTAGTTGGTCTTTGTGAATGTGAATTTCAAGACAAGTTAAATTGCTTGATTCTAGGATCTAAACCCTAATTTCAAGCATTTTCACTAATTTAGGCTCTATTTATTGTAGAGACCGAGATATTTTTTTCTTTTTTTCAAAAAGCTTTGAACTGATATCAAGATATTACTTCTTTATTTTGGTCAAAATATTTGCCACTGGGTTAAGAAAATTGTTCTTATTCATTGGCAAATTGTTGGTCTTATTTTAAACCAAATTCTCTTATAACCAGCGACGCCTTGAAACACGATAAATAGTCAACATTACATAAGCAATTAAATCACTGACTCAAATTCAGATTAAAATTCTGAATTCAAGTCACTTTAAGTTCATCTACATACTGTATATAGTTTTTGCAGTGTACCCTTGATTGGGAATGTGCACAGTAGACATTAAGGAACACCAGTTTTATCACAATCAACAGTTACTTCATTATTTTTATATTCTTCTGTTTATTTTAAAAGAAGTGAGTAATGGCTGGTACAAAGACACTCGTTGAATATTGGACGTGAGCAGAGCCTATAGGGCCAATAGTCAGAGTCTCCCCACTTTGATATGGAGGTGTTTTCATTAGCACAGTGAGGCGAGAGTTGGAGCCAGCACTCCTAATTACAGTCAGATCCACTGGGAATCACAGCAAAAAGTTGATATATATATATATATTTTTTCTTTACACACACAGGCGTCAGTTTCCATGACTTCTAGGGACATTCATTGAACACAACTTTAAACATACACTGCTTTTCTAAACCCAAATCTTAAAATCTTACTCCGATTTTAAGTTACCTAATAGGGGCTGGGTTTTGCAAAAGGTCTCCATAAGGTGGCTGTTTATACATATTTCAGTCCTCATAATGCAATCAATGCTGGCCCACAAATAGTGCATTATACAAGAACTGGAATCAGGCCAGATCCAAGAAGAGCTTAATGCGGTCTCAGGTAGGGCCCCAAATCACAATACAGGGTGGTTCCAACTTTTCATCAAATAGAAAGTTAAATATTCTAATTTTGGTATCGGTTTGAAATGTGGTGTAGCAGTGAAAGAATGCAGAAGAAAAAAATAGTGTGTACATTGTTTTCCAAGTAGATGGTGCATCCATATCGAGGCAAATAAGACCTAAGAGTGAGCTATTTTCAAACCTAAAAACACAATATGAAGACTTAAAGAAGATGAATGTAAAAATATTTTCAAGTTTTTTAAAATGCCTTGAAATCAGGACAGTAGTCCTATTTTGGTGATTTGCGCTATTTCAGATAAATCTACTTGATTGACCCTAGATTATTAGTTTGATTGGTAGCACTTTAAAAGACCTCCACGGTACCTACCAGTTAAGTACCGTGTCAGTTACTAGTAACTAACAGTGACACTTACTAGTACTTACTCTGGTACTTACTGTGGTACTTACACTGGTACCTAGAGTGGTACTTTGAGTGGTACTTGTACCAGCAGTTACTGGTACATACCAGTGGTAGTTACTGTGGTACTTACTGTGGTACTTACACTGGTACCTACAGTGGTACTTTGAGTGGTACTTGTACCAGCAGTTACTAGTACATACACTGGTAGTTACTGGTACTTACTGTGGTACTTACACTGGTACCTACAGTGGTACTTTGAGTGGTACTTGTACCAGCAGTTACTAGTACATACCACTGGTAGTTACTGGTACTTACTGTGGTACTTACACTGGTCCCTACAGTGGTACTTTGAGTGGTACTTGTACCAGCAGTTACTGGTACATACCACTGGTAGTAACTGGTACTTACTGTGGTACTTACACTGGTACCTACAGTGGAACTTTTACCACCAGTATGGCATGCTGGTATGGTCGTAGCCATACCAGCATGCCAAAGCCTGATCCAGTCAGATCTCAGAAGCTAAGCAGGGTTGGGCCTCGGCAGTACTCGGATGGGAGACACAGAAGAACCTCTGGTGCCACAGTGGGGCAACTTCAGTGGTACTACTACAGTAGTTGACATCAACTACTGTAGTAAGTACCACTGAAGTACCAGCATGTGTCACTTTAGAACAGGTCCCGTTGTTACTAGTACTTCACTGTCAACTACCTGTAGTAAGTACCACTGAAGTACCAGTATGTGTCACTTTAGAACAGGTCCCGTGTTACTAGTACTTAACTGTCAACTACTGTAGTAAGTACCACTGAAGTACCAGTAAGTATCACTTTAGAACAGGTCCCGTTGTTACTTAGTACTTAACTGTCAACTACTGTAGTAAGTACCACTCAAGTACCAGTATGTGTCACTTAGAACAGTCCCGTTGTTACTAGTAGTTGACTGTCAACTACTGTAATAAGTACCAGTAGTACCACTAATCTACCAGTTAGTGTATACATGGCTTTACTGTTAGTATTATCACTATTAAATGTATCACTGGAAATCTAATGACTAAGGTGATGTTGACTGTAAAGTTTGTGTTCTAAGTCGTTTTGCAGTACTGAGACGAACATTAACACCCAGCTTTCGATATTTGTCATACAATTAACCCAAATATATTTGTGTTACAATAAATAACCACGAACAGTGTGCCTTTATTTTCACAAACTTGCATTTTATTATAATTATTGTCTTTAATTACATCATAAGCTCTACCTATTTTATTAATGTTTAGTACCTCCATCCAGTGGGTAATACCACCACTGAATATCATAATCGTGTACTGACACAACAAATTAAAAAAAGTATGAAAGCTTTATAAAGATTAAGCAATAACAATTAAAACCGCAGACGTTGAGAAAAAAGAAACAACTGGCTTAATTAATGTCACACAATAATTGTGTACTAATAGGTAGAACATAACCACTGAATAAGGACACGTCATGATGACACAAGATACCACGCTTAAGATACAGTGTAGTCAACTTACACTACATACACACGAGTAAGTAGTCACCATAACTATCAGTTAGTGTACCAGTAACGCTGGTACAAGTACCACTATAGTACCAGGTTACAGTACCAGTAGTACCGCAGTAAGGTACCTACAAGTAACTACAGTGCGTATCACCGTAACTGCTGACAGATTACCACTCAAGAGTACCCCACTGTATAGGTACCAGTTTATTGTACCCACAGTAAGTACCAGTAACTACGAGTGGTATTACCAGTAAACTGCGCTGGTACAGAGTACCACTAAAGTTCCACATGTAGGTACCACGTTTATGTAGAGTACCAGTGATTGACCAGACAGTGTAAGTACCAGTAACGTACCCTAGGTATTTACCATAACTTGCTGTTCAATACCACTGTAGGCTACCAGTGTAAGTACAGTTAAATACACAGTAAAGACCAGTGGTATTGTACCAGTAACTTGCTGTACAATACCACTCAAGAGCTACCACTCTGTAACCAGTGTGTAAGTACCACATTAAGTACCAGAGTAAGTTACGTAGTAAGTGTCACTGTTAGTTACTAGTAACTGAGCATGGTACTGTGACTGTAGGTTAGCCGTGGGAGGCGGTTTAAAGTGCGCTACCGTTGATTTCAAGATGTTTTTGGACTCGGTTCAATACATTTGTTCTAAGTTCCAATCAGAAAGTATTCTGTCAATGGGATCAGACATTTAGTTCCACATTGGCAAAATTGCTTCAAGTGAAAGTGTTTAAATAAGGTAAATTATAGATCGATGATACACTTCATTCCTAATCGCTGGGTTTCACTCAGTGTAACCTGGAGACGCCGAGATACATCCAGTAACACAAGAAAGAATGACAGCCGAATACTTCAACCTTAAATAGAACTTAGCGACACAACAGACGGTTCTCGGGGAAAATACCTTACATATAAGCATATGGACCCTTCAGATTGAAAAAGTTAAACTGCGTTGAGGCGATGGGATATAATATAATTTAATGTTGCTGCAATGTCCTTCCAACCTCCACAAACAAAAGCCTCAAAAGAGCTTGAAGCTTATAATGTAGACTACTTTGTTTCTAAGGGTCGGGTCAAACACTTGGCGATCCAAGAGGAGCTTAAGGCTCACGTCTCGCTTTTGGTTCAGGCGAATAGCAAATAATGCTTGTATGATAGTGAAGCAAAAGAAAAAAAAAATTTTTCTTGCAGATTAGACATGATTAGCAGAAGTGTATACTGCAACAGAGTTTCGGATGTTGAAACACGTTCATCTATCTCGTCGTGATGTGAAAACGACATGAGTATAGTGAAGACACAGCCTTCCCTTGGCTTCCATAGCCCCTTCATGCTGTTCTAACTATGAACTTACTGCACAAAGCCCTTCATACTAGGCATACCAGACTGTGATTGGCCAACCGCAGCTCGGGCCTCGTATCTCTCCTCGTAATATGATCGGTCTATCTATGTCGACCAGAATTAGCTGCTCCTGCACCAGTATAGTCCACGTCGTCAGCATGCACGTTCGGCGCCAATCAAACCGGAGCTAATCTACGCGGCCATGAAGGACGGGTGACCAGCTCAGATAATACCGCTCTGATACAGGAAATGTTGGCTGTTTTCAGGGCAGTTCTGTAGAATTTAACTAAACATAACCGGCTTTGATCTGAAGCACTGTTCTGCCTAAATCTTACACCACGACTTTCGACTTTTGAAGTAGTTAACTGTGCGAGGAACAGAGACGTAAAACATGCTACATACATCTTAAGGGTAATTTATGCTCCAGTCGCACAAACTTGTTGCAAATGTAGTTGCAAGTTTTCTGATTGGCTACCAGAAGCCCCGGAAAAAAAAAAAAAAAAAAAAAACAATAGACAGAAGATCAGGGAAGTATAAATCAGTCTTTACAGGCTCTAGGGTAAAACACAGTTCTAAACGCAGCAAATTAGGATCTACTTAAAAAAAATCACAATGTTTCTTAACTCAAAAATTGCTTACTTCTCATAAATGTGGTCGGTGTATTTGTACCATCTTATACTCTGAATTTTTTCTAACTTTAATTTGTTTCGGGCTATTGCTAACGTCTATGATAAAAAATACATGAGACACTGCGGCTGCATTCGCTTCCTGCCCCCAGTCAGTAGCTCGCGCTGTTTCCGTCATCTGAAACGTAGCAACATGGAGCTTCACAGTGACCGCCCCACTTCCTGGTTCAACAAGCGTGAGCTCTCCATAGCAGTTTCGAAAAAAAAAATAAAAATGATGTTAAAAGTTTGAAAACGTCCTAAAGGCTTATCAGCTATGTGGTGAGCAGGAGCAAAAGACCTACAATTCTGTTTCTGCAGCTTTGTAAACTATGAAGACTTTTTTCCAAATTTTAAATTATAGATGTGTTTTTAAGACTGAACAACAACCATGCTGTGGATATGAGTAAGAACATAGCTGGCTAGCCTGCCGGTATGTCTTATAAACTCTTATATTTGAAATTTTCCAAATATTGTTTTTTGTACTTAATGGGGGCAATTACTTTGCGAAAACAGGGCGATCTTCCACTGTCTAGCTCCACAGTCAAAAAAGCTCCAAAATAAGATAAGATATTATTGATTCTACGTACTTAATCAGGCTAGACATTAACTCTTGTTTTTCTTGTGTTTAAAGCTTTTCATTTGAAATACAATCCCAGTAACTTAATCCTGGAGAATTTCTTTCTTTATGGTAGAACAGAAATGAGCCTGTGATTTGAAAGTGGACTGATATGTAAAGGGCAACGCAGTTGTCTTTCTGTGTGGAATTTGCATGTTCTCCCCATGTCTTTCCTCTACCACTAATAAAACACCTCAGGAGCATAATGTACAAGTCAAAAGCTAGAATCTGATACAAGCATCTCCTGCTTAATATAAATGTACATTGTCCAAATAAATAAAATGACTAAAAACACAGAGAACCTGGAAAACTAATGACCTTGTCAGAACTGTCACTTTGGTGCTTAAAACTTTGACTTTTTCCAGCTCTAATTCATGTCACATAAATTGACAGAAGTTAGTCTAAAGCAAGACCCCAACTTACACCTGCATCTGCTGCACCACTCTCACGTTTGGAACTTCTAATTGACCCGTTGTGTTTGGAGTGCACTTAGTAGCTGGACAGCACTGAGCCCACCATTTCCACTCTCATCTGGGAACACACACTGGCACACGCAAAGTCCATTTGTCTGCCTGTTTAATAAGGCACTTTTGCTTTTTTATGGCAGGAAAACACAACTTGTTAGCAAAGTTTATAGTCCAATTTATGTGCAAATAAAAGTAGAGGGGACTCTTCTTGCATACAAATAGACCGTGCGCGGTACTAATTTAGCGTTGGATGCAGTTGTTTCATAAGGCAGAGGGGAGCTTAGAGTGCATGGGATGTGCAATGAGAGCTGTGTAGTTTTGCAGACATCTGAGTGTGATGTTAATTATCCTGATACTGGTGCGCTGAAGGCCAGAGGGATTCAAGGAGGACATCATTAGACTCCAAAACACACCGCAGGAACACCAGCCAGGCACCCGGCTGGCAAAGACTCACTGCCCAGCATACAGCCACTTTACGGCGTATTATGAAGAGACATTATGGGGCTGGACCAGTCCACGGCAGGACTAAAGACTGTAATGAGTGTCAAGTCTTTCTTATAATAACGCAAGAAAGGGATATTATTGTGTAACTGCTCAGAAAAAAAGGAGATCAGATCAAAGAAGTTTCAGTTGACCTGATTTCGAGGCAATTTCAAAATTTAAGAGGCTGTTTTTTATTGATGTGTTGGTAAAAATGGTATGCTAATGCAACTTTATGGACTTCTTACAGTAATGTGAAGTTTTTGACATCTGATTTTGACCTCGAATCATGGATTTCACACATTTGATTTTTATTACTTTTGGATGATATTTTGAGGAGTTTTGACCATTCAATCAATTGAATATTTAGTTTTGAATTGCTAATCACAAAGGCTTGTATTTGGAAATCTAGCTAAGCCCTTCAGTTAAAGTACTCAAACACTTCTGATTCAAATCTGAGTTGAATACTATACACAGTGGGTGCACGCTGCTCCTGACAGGTTTGTCTGCTGACATGATGTTCCAACACAAATGCAATAACAGTAAAAGATGGGAGAATTTTCACAAAAAATTTAATGAAAAAGCCCAGTATTTGTCATTCTCGTGTGAATTTATCTGGGTTTAGGAGTTGTCAAAAGAGCAGAGAGGCTCAGATTTGTCATTTCCCAAATAGTTCGATGAAATATTCATACAGTCTGGTGATGTAAGCCCTCAAAACATTTGCTCGCTCGTCTGTTAATCAAGTCGTTAAATGTGGGTCAGCGTAGATTTCTGTAGCGAGTGTATGATTAGTGTGGGATTATCTGCGCCGCTGTGTAGGCTCGCAGTTCCATTTGCACTGTAATTCTTGTGAGTCCTCATGAGTGATGGTGAACAATAACCGGGAGAAGTGCTGGTGGAAATAGTGGAGGCACAGTAGAGTAATGGACTGCAGCCTGTGTGACTGTGCAATATGGTTCTGGAGGATATTGAAGTGCGCGGCTTCGACTTGAATTCACTTGGCCTTGGACAAACACAAGGGACGTTTTCTCCTCAGCTGCTAAAACTGCTGCACACTCATTCATTGCAGACAGAGACAGAGAGAGAGAGATAGAAGAGAGAGAAGAGAGAGAGAGAGGATAGAGAGCTAGGGACTTCCCATAAGAACCCAGTCAGAATGAGGAACTGCGTGGTTGCTGAAATCACTCTCGTATAGTGTTTTAACGTGACCTTCACGAACGAAGCAAAGAGGCGACATAATGCTACAAATTACACCTATCAGGAGAAGCCTTGAAAACACTACTTCTCTNGATTTGATTTTCAGTTTGGAAGAAGCAAGAGTTTTGTTTTAGCTTCATATTACAATTCAAAAAGCCAAATATACAACATAGCCATCGTCAGACATCACAGATCAGGAGTCTGCATCCTGCGGCTCAAGAGCCACATGCGGCTCAAGTGTGGCTCTTTGCACTCTGATTTAAGAATAAAGAATTCCATTATATGTGATACTTATGGTACTGAAGCTCAATGCAAGGTCTTTAGGTGTGCTCCTATTGTCATTAGCTCTCACATTGTGATATTTGATTAAAAACATGACATATGAGCACAGAAGCTGGACAAAGGAGAAAAAGTAAGCATCTGTGACCCCTCAAAATGAAACTATGGACAATATTTGTGTGTGATCAATGCTCTAATCTTTCAACTCTCACCTGCCAGTCCACAACTTTTAACAATATGGGTACTTATTTTGGAGGTTGCTGTAATTATTTTTATTAATAGTAATATTTATTATCTAAAATATACCTTATGCAGGAAATGACAACTTACTTGCTCACTCATTTCCAAGTAGGAATTACTTTTTGTAAAAATTTGTCCAATATCACCTTTGTCTTTGTTTATTTATAATACAGCTGTGACTCTTTCTGACTTGATTTGTTTTGAATTGAGTCATTGTAGTAAAGGTTGCAGACCCTGTCATAGATTTAGATTATAAATATATTGCAGTTAGAAGCACAATAGGTTTTCTCAAGCATCATGATAGAATATTGTAGTTTTTTGGGTTTTTTTTGCCCATTTGAAGACTTTACAAATAAATAAGCCACATAAAATTCCACTAAAACATTTCAGTTACCTTGCTGAGTTTTGTACTTAATGTTTTTGGTTTTCTTCTGGTGAAATACATTGAACAAAATGTAAAACTAGGGCCTACTTTTGTTATGTTAGCAATAAAACATAATGTGTCTTCTTTAATGATGTTTGTTCAAAATATCAAGTATACATGAGTTTGAATATCAAACTATCTAATACACAAGTCTCAAAAGTCCATGTACAATCTATCATCACTCATCTCACCACAACAATGAAGTATTTTCTTTTTTCCATCTGTCTGTGCATCTGATCTCTTATCACAAGTTGGTTTTGCTAAAGATGCATGATTCTGCAAAAGCAATAATGCGAGGAGGATAAAGAAAACGCAGCCAGCATACTGCTGCTTTGTTCAAACATCAGATGAAAGATGCCATTAATCACAGCCACAGAAGTGACATCACGGCTCTGCGGCAGATTCACATAAATGTCAAAACAGTTTGATCGTCTCGTAATGCCATTTACTTAATGTCACATGTCGGAAGCAAATGTGCCTCTGTAAGCATTCAGACGTGTGCTTTTCAAAATACGTATGTCTTGAGTTTTAGATGACATAACCACAGGATTTACTCTAACAACAACTCAGATTAGTTATTGAAAAGCCAAGAGTTTCTATGTTCTGGTGGTAGGTCAGGATACATCACCTACTTGTCTTCATTAAGGTGTTATTGCTTTGCCTTTAATGGTCCAGAGAATGGCATTACTTTTTCATATCTCCATGGAAACAATGTGACATCTCTAAGCCAATTCATAGGTCAGATTGACAGAGCAGTACCAATGCATGTTTTATGGAATCTTACCAAAAGCAACACCTGTAGCTGAATATATGTGTTGTGAACAAAATGTCTGGAGTCATGATCATATTTAACTTTTGTGGACGTTGCATTCACATGGCACAACAAAACTCTATAAAACTGTATTATTTAATATACTTAAATAATGTCTAACGTGAAAGGGACTGGTAACTCACAGAAATGGGTCAAATGATCTTTTATATATTTCAGCTCAAAACTAAGTCTTTCAAAGGGTAAAACTTTTCCAAAATGCAAAGACATGAAACCAAACCACCAGAAGATTACCTCATCAGGGAATGCAACATAATCAATATGAAAATGTGTTTTGTAATGTTGCCATTGCATAGGCCCATATTTTAAATGCATTAAAAATGACAAAAAACAGTTTTAAACATTTATTAAATAAAGTTATTAGACAATATAATTGTGCGGAATTACCTGTAAATAAGAGAAAAGCAAAAGGATAAGTACAAATTAAATTTACCTGAAAAATAAAATGTTACTCACCTCCTTGTCTGCCTCAGGTGGATCAGCCAAAAGAGTCCTGGGGCGCTGGTGCACCTTAAGAAGGTTCCGGGGCAGACCATTATTGGTGTAGGAGGAGGGGTGTTTGGGTTTTAGCAGTTTTAAATTTACTTATACATTTCACTGCTAATTTTAAAATCAGAGCATATTTTTATACAATGATTGAATTGGTTAAAGTTACACTGTTTTTCTACTGCGGTTTTTATCTTTGATTTGAATTAATGGTAAATTGTACTTACCTGCTGAAGTTTATGACACTGTCCGATTAGAGTGAAGGCCTATAAAAGGTGCTTCTAGGCATTTGCACAGTTGTTGTGGTGCTGTATGGACATGCTGCTGCTCCTGTTCTTCATGTAATTTAATAAATAATATGTAAATAAGTGTCACTGGGATTCTGCACAAATCTCGACTCAGCTCTGCTCTATCCTCCCTACACCGCTAAGGTTGATATCATGGCGTTACACGTTTTCTCTGTGTTACTGTAATCTCTCTGACTTCTATCCACAGTTACAATCTGAGTCATCATGTAAGTCATTGTAAAGACTTTCCTATAAATAGTCGAAAGGGCTTATTTGTTTTACATTTCACTAGTCTGATCAGCAGTGATCAAGTTGCTCTATTCAAAGTCGTAAAAGTCTCCATTGTGTGTTCCTTTGACAACTAATAAAGGAAAAATTACAGTAGCTTTTTGCTCTTATAAAATCTGAAAAACAAGTCAAACTGAAAGAAAAGCAATGGTGTACAGGCAATTTTATAAAATAAGAAAATGAGGACAATTTAGCAGAAATGTCAGAGTGAACCCAATGCATACATGGTCCAGTAAAGAAAGGATTTGGGGATGTGTATTATGTGAAATGATGCATAATATAATAGATGAAACAGTGAGCTACCAGAGAGAAGTACTGAGTGAAAAGGTGCTGTACAGCTCTAGGTCAGTTCTCAATAAAAGCCTCACAATGCTGGAGCTTATGTCACAGTCGGACATCAGACGTTTCTCTATTATAAAAGGAAAAGGTGCTTAAAGAAATCTACACTGTAAACACTGAATGCCATAGAATATAGCTTGTACAGTGTTTTATCTATCGATACTTTTCTCCTGAACAAACAGGAGTAAAGTACGATAACAAGATGGCGTCGGGTGGAGGTCGCAGGCTGGCAGGTGCTGCGAGCTTACCTTGCCTAAAACAATCTGGGCAATCGCCAAAATTATCTAACAACAAAAGACTTGATGTTGAGTCTTGGCTGCACTATGTGACCAAAACTAGGCGGCAAGATATCATGCGGTATGCTTGTACAGCCATATATGTGCTAGCTGTCATTGTCCTGTCAACGTGGAGTGACTGGCAAGCGGTTTGCTCCCGGTCGGAGGAGGACTACCACCATGCGCGTGTCCCACCTCTCATCAACTCATGGAGTAAACACACTATGTACGCATCGGTGCTTAAACAAGGCCGTGCAGTTTGCCCTGGAATCACAAACTACCACGTTCACAAGCAACGTCGAGGATCAGCTGTTCCAGCTTTGCTATGTACTTTACTTTTGTTATGCGGAGATGTTCATGTAAACCCTGGACCTGTCGGCGGGGGACAGCAAACCGGAGTTAACGGGGCTTTTCCTCCATGTGGATCTACAGCCACGGTCACAGTGAGTCAACCGCACGGACACACACCGCAGATACACGGATTGCTAACCTGTCAATCAACAACGCTGAGTGGTAGGGAAAATTTGTCGTTAACACCGCCGGCATTTCTCCCCGAGAGGAAGTTAGATGCGCTTTGCCCAGGCGGCCCCGAGTTAATACATCAAGACATTTTCTCGAGTGCTTTGGTGCAAACATCAAGCACTGAAATACGCTCACCGGACGCCGTTAAATATGGAGTAAACAAAACAAAACAACATAAGCCTAGCGCAATCACAAATCGAGATCTACGGTCACGTAACACGGATCGCTCACTTCCTTTGTGCCACTCGGTTGTCAACGCTAAACAACAAAAATACAGACTTTTTCAGACTGTAAACCACGCAAAAGTCCTGTGGGACCCTAAAGTGAAGCCTAAGGGTGTGTTTGGAGGGCACTTAAACATTCGAAGTGTTGTGCCCAAGTCAGAACAAATTGAACAGCTACTGTCACACTCTAATCTAGACTTTCTGTGCCTTTCTGAGACATGGCTAAAGCCTTCTACATCAAACACTGCCATTCATGTACCGGGCTATAAAATCTTCCGACGGGATCGTGAATGTAGCAAAGGAGGCGGAGTACTAATATACATAAAGGACAAATTTCAATGTTCTCTAATTGAAGGACTGGGTGATGCCTTGGAATGTGTGGGAGTGACTATTAGACTGTCTCCTGAAATGTCGTTTGCTGTCATTGTATTATATAGACCACCTTCAACCAATGATATGTTTTATAATCACCTCACTGATATTTTAAAGAAATGTAATTTGAAAGAAGTTCTCCTCATGGGGGATTTTAATTTAAATTGGTCAGATAAACAAGGCAGAAGAAAACTGAAAGACATTACCCAGAAATACAATTTCACACAAATGGTTAAAAGTGCAACACGTGTTACAAAGACAACACAGACACTCATTGACCTCATTTTTACAAACAAAGCTGATCGCATCACCAAAGTGTACAACCTCATAACAGGCCTGTCTGATCACAACTTAACACTGGTAGCCAGAAAATTGTCAAAGACACGCTATAGAAACTTAGATAAGGTAGATTCTAATGTAACCATATCATGCATTCCTAGAAGAGACATAGAATTATTTGATAATGAAATAGCACAGGTAAACTGGAATGAAATTGTTAATGACAAAGATAGTAATCAAGCATCAAATGATTTAATTAAAATGTTTCAGCAGATCCTCTTCAAATATACTAAAGTTATAAAATCAAAATGTAAAGGAAAAATACCCCTTCCTTGGATGAACAATGATTTGTGGAAACTGATGAGAATGAGAGATTCTGCTCTAAAAAAGCATCTGAACAGTGGCTCTTAACGGATCGATTTTTATATAATGGACTTCGAAATAAAGTCATCCAACAATTTAGAAAAGCAAGGGCAACATTTTTTCTTGATGTAATTAAACAGGCCAAAGGTAATTCTAAACAGTTGTGGCAAATTTTAGATAAATTAACTGGAAGAAAGGAACCAAAAAGCAAAACAATCGAGCTTAAAGTGGATGGGAGTCTTGTAAAGGATGGTCCAACAATCACTGAATATTTTAGCAATTATTTTATAACCTCAGTGAAAGAAATTACATTACAACCTTTCATATTTTTTAATCCTTGTAAACCATCTGTTTCATCATCCATTAATGCTCTAAACTTCAAAAATATTGATGTTGCCAAAACAGATAAAATAATACAAACCTTATCAAATTCCAAGGCTAAAGACTACTGGGGACTTGATAGCGCACTCATTAAAAAACACAGGGACATCTTAAGAACAAGTTTAACCCAAATTGTTAATACATCGATAAATGAAAGTGTGTTCCCCAGTGTCTTCAAAACTGCTGTTATAACGCCCATTCATAAATCAGGCAGTAAAACTGAAATAAGCAACTACAGGCCTATTAGCATATTGCCCACAGTGTCAAAATTCTTGAGAAAGTAATTAAAGAACAATTAACAGAACATTTGAATAATAATAATATTTGCATCCAATGCAATTTGGCTTCCGCAGCAATCATTCCACTGAAGCTGCGTGCTCTTACTTGACGGAAAGCATCAAAGCTAACCTGGACAGAGGAGGCTCAGTGGGTGCGGTGTTTTTGGACTTGCGAAAGGCCTTCGACACTGTTAACCACTGTGTCCTTCTGTCCAAGCTTTCCCAGTACAACCTTTCAGAACAGCTATGCAGTGGTTGCAGTCATATCTCTCAGACAGAGTGCAGTGTGTCCAAACCAACGGTGCCAGGTCCACCTTAAAGTCCAATACCACAGGAGTCCCACAAGGGTCAATTCTGGGACCCTTGTTGTTTAGTATTTACATCAATGATCTCCCGAATGTGTGCAGAGATGTAGATATCCTCATGTACGCAGACGATGCGGTCATCTATGCACATGGAAATAACACACAGCAAGTGGCCAGCAAACTAACATCCGCCATGGAAAAAATTTGTATTTGGCTTCAATCCTCCTGTCTAAAACTAAATATTAAAAAAACTGTTAGTATGTTTTTCTCCAAGACCAACAAAATAAGAGATTTACCTAATATTTATGCTGATGGAGAAAAAATAAATAATGTTACGGAAACTAAATATTTAGGCGTTTACCTGGACCAAACTCTGTCCTTCAAAAAGCACATTATGAAAGTGTGCAACTCAATCAAATATAATATTTCCTCTTTGAGGCATATGAGGAACAGTCTGACAGTCTCGGCTTCTTTCACCTATTTCAATGCAGTGATTATTCCACATATTACTTATTGTCTATCCTGCTGGTCTCAGGCCAACGAGACTTCACTCAGACCTCTCAGATCTGCCTATAATCAGGCACTAAAGGCACTTGATAAAAAGCCTTTGCAGTACCATCATTGCAATATCCTTAGTAAATACAAAATGCTCAGTTTTGACAATTTAATTGTTTATTCAAATCTAAGACTGGTTTTCAAGATTGTGAATAACACTGGTCCACCGCCCTTGAAACAATTTATCAAACTCTGTTCAGAGCAAACGACTCGATCCACTCGGTCCACTTCAAATAGAAACTGTGCAATTCCAAAAAGATCATCTGCTTTTGCACAGACAGCATTTTCATTTCAAACTATCAAACAGTGGAATCAGCTTCCAGACAGTCTGAAACAGTCTGTAGATATACATATTTTCACACAAAACTTAAAAAAACACATTCTCGACAACCAAACGTGTCAACATTAGTAAATTTAAGTTAACCAAACGAAATTTAGCTTTTTAAATGAACAACTATTTTTCCAGAAATTATTGTGAAGAGTAGCCTATTGTTGTTGTTTTAATGAAACCGTCTACTTCATTGCTTATTTATTGATGAACAAATGTATGTAAATTGTATATGTTTTTTATTGTGTGTTCACCTGCCCAGGGACTGCAGATGGAAAGTAGCAATAGCTAAATCTGGTGCAGTTCATCTCTTCTTTTATTAAGATTAATGAATTTTGTACATGGTCCCTGACAAATAAAGACTAAACTAAACTAAACTAAACTGTATCTGGCAGCCTTTAACGTGTGTTCATGCTTGGTGGAAATGTTTATTGTAAATAACAAAATAAAGTCACATTTTCAAATCAAAATTGTTCAGTTTTCAGAGATCTTGGAGAGACATCAAAGCTCAATAGTCACTGGGTAATTTGTGAAGAAGAAAATAAAGGGTACAATGGATTAAAGGAAAAAAAGCTATGAAGCTAACGTTTTATTTGTTGTCAAAAAAACATTTCTCTCACTTACAATATGCTCTATCATTTCCATAACAAACACTTTTACCTTTATTTTTTTTTATCTTGAGTGCACTTCCTGTTCCATGCAATACAACTTTTATTTTGGTATTATACTATCAATTATTACTTTTATATTTAATGATACTAAAGACCAAAATGCTCCAAAACACTAATCAGGAAGTACTTTATATAGTCAAATATTATCCATTTCCACCTTATTTTTTGGGTAAAATGGATCCAAAAGTCTTCCCTAGTTGGTCTTTGTGAATGTGAATTTCAAGACAAGTTAAAATTGCTTGATTCTAGGATCTAAACCCTAATTTCAAGCATTTTCGCTAATTTAGGCTCTATTTATTGTAGAGACTGAGATATTTTTTTTTCTTTTTTCAAAAAGCTTTGAACTGATATCAAGATATTACTTCTTTATTTTGGTCAAAATATTTGCCACTGGGTTAAGAAATGGTTCTTATTCCATTGGCAAATTGTTGGTCTTATTTTAAACCAAATTCTCTTATAACCAGCGACGCCTTGAAACACGATAAATAGTCAACATTACATAAGCAATTAAATCACTGACTCAAATTCAGATTAAAATTCTGAATTCAAGTCACTTTAAGTTCATCTACATACTGTATATAGTTTTTGCAGTGTACCCTTGATTGGGAATGTGCACAGTAGACATTAAGGAACACCAGTTTTATCACAATCAACAGTTACTTCATTATTTTTATATTCTTCTGTTTATTTTAAAAGAAGTGAGTAATGGCTGGTACAAAGACACTCGTTGAATATTGGACGTGAGCAGAGCCTATAGGGCCAATAGTCAGAGTCTCCCCACTTTGATATGGAGGTGTTTTCATTAGCACAGTGAGGCGAGAGTTGGAGCCAGCACTCCTAATTACAGTCAGATCCACTGGGAATCACAGCAAAAAGTTGATTTTTTTTTTTTTTTTCTTTACACACACAGACGTTAGGTTTGCATGACTTCTAGGGACATTCATTGAACATAACTTTAAACATACACTGCTTTTCTAAACCCAAATCTTAAAATCTTACTCCGATTTTAAGTTACCTAATAGGGGCTGGGTTTTTGCAAAAGGTCTCCATAAGGTGGCTGTTTATACATATTTCAGTCCTCATAATGCAATCAATGCTGGCCCACAAATAGTGCATTATACAAGAACTGGAATCAGGCCAGATCCAAGAAGAGCTTAATGCGGTCTCAGGTAGGGCCCCAAATCACAATACAGGGTGGTTCCAACTTTTTCATCAAATAGAAAGTTAAATATTCTAATTTTGGTATCGGTTTGAAATGTGGTGTAGCAGTGAAAGAATGCAGAAGAAAAAAATAGTGTGTACATTGTTTTCCAAGTAGATGGTGGATCCATATCGAGGCAAATAAGACCTAAGAGTGAGCTGAGTTTAAACCTAAAAACACAATATGAAGACTTAAAGAAGATGAATGTAAAAATATTTTCAGGTTTTTTAAAATGCCTTGAAATCAGGACATTAGTCTTATTTTTGGTGATTTGCACAATTTCAGATGAATTTACTTGATTGACCCTAGATTATTAGTTTCATTTCAAGATGTTTTTGGACTCGGTTCAATACATTTGTTCTAATTCCAAATCAAATTATTGTCAAAGGATCAGACATTTTAGTTCCACATTGGCAAATTCTTTCAAGTGAAAGTTGTTTTGAAATAAGGTAAATATACTGTATCACTTCATTCTAATCGCTGGGTTTCACTCATGTAACCTGGGAGACGCGCGAGATACATCTATAACACAATGTAATGAATGACAGCGAATACTTCAAAGCCTTAAATAGACTAGCACAAACGAGGCGTTCTCGGGGAAAAATAATAATAATTATTATTATTAATTGTTATTAATAATAATTAAAAATACTTTACATTTAAGATATGACCCCTTCAGACTGAAAAAGGTAAACAGCGTTGAGGCGATGGATATAATATATTATAATGTGCTGCAGATGTCCTTCCACACCTCCACCAAATGAAAGCCTTCAAAAGACTTGAAGCTTATAATTACTTTGTTTCTGGTCGGGTCAAACACTTGGGATCCAAGAGAGCTTTAAATGGCTCACGTCTCGCTTTTGTTCAGGTGAGTAGCTAAATAATGCTTGTATGATATGAAAATAAAGTTTTTCTTGCAATTAGACAGGTTAGCACAAGTGTAGACTGCACAGAGTTTCGGCATGTTGAAGGGTGAGTGAAACGCATATGTAGGAGGAGTTATATTTTTGTTTATTAATCTGTACAAAGCCTTCATACTAGGGCAATATGTTGTTGTGAGGAACTATTTTGTGGCAAAGTAATACCGCTGTGATACAGGTAAATGTTAGCTGTTTTCAGGCAGTTCTAAACTAAACATAACCTGCTGATCTGAAGCACTGTTCCTTGCCTATTGAATCTTACACTCACGACTTTTCGACTTTGAGTAACACTTCAGAACAGAGACGTAAAACAGTGCTACATACATGTAACAGTTGAAGTTATTTTGTTTCACCACAAGGGGTCGCTAGTCTACTTTTATAATACATGTAAAAGAAAACGTTTTAAAATGTTTAGATTACCTAAGTTCAGCTAAAGGTCACGGGAAGTACTTCCTGTCTGTTGTTTTGTCGTGCAGCGAAAGAAAGTCACGCAAAGTTGGCCCGATAGAAAGCAAGCTAAAAGTCAATTAAAAGTTCATTTTTGTTTTGTCCACCGGTTTGATTCATTAGCAGGCCAAAGTGGTATGTATGTGTATTATGTAATGTTTTATTGTGTGGATAATATTTGTGCTACAGAAGTGTAATGCTAAGTTTTATTTTTGTTGCTAGTTCTACGGTGTTGACGTGGTGTGCAAGAAAGAAAACCACAGTAAACAGCAGTAAAAAAGAACTCTCGTGCCTCTCGTCTGTGTGTACTAATGATCAACCCGGCATAGTAGAACACTACACTGCCCCGGAGAAGGCAACAAGACGGTCGGGACCGAAGCTAGCTACTAGCAAGATGGCGCACGTGCAAGAGAAGTATCATGTGCTCTGATAAAGCGCTGCAAAAATCAAGATAAAGTTATCAAGTGAAAGCTAAGCAAGCAAGCACGCAAGTTTGTGTCTTGAAAGTAGCATAAGCACTTGTGAGCTGCATCTAAGATTAAAAACAGCAAGCTAAAGAGTTAAACAAGTAAATGCATAACCTGCAAATGAAAAACATAAGTTTACAGTCAAAATGGCAGATGTCGAGAAGGAGCCAGAACAGCTCACAGAAGATGGTGCAAAGCCTAATGCACAAGACAATGATACTAATGAGCAGACACAGGGAGAAGAAACTCCACAAACCTCAGTATCAGCTGAAAGTACACAAGCAGAAGGTGTTCGCAGAAGTGAGCGTATACGCACACTTACTGAAAAAGGAAAATCTTTACAAGAAGCTAAACTAAGTGATCTTATGAAAGAATTTGAGTGTCAGTACAAGAAGTGGAAATACCACATCAACTGTTTCAGAAGATTTTTGAAAAGTCAAGACACAGAAATAATCACTGAAGCTGTGCACACAATTGACACATTTCAGAGAGACATTTGCAAAATGTATGATGAAATCAGAAAGATTGAAAGTCCTGACATTGAGATAAGAAGAAAATGTGATTTGTGCTGTGCTATAAGTCAGACAGCAAAAGCTAAGGCACAGTGTATTCTTGAACAAGATGGCAATCCAGAAGATATTCCCTGGCCAGACTCTGAGTCAGTATTTCAAAGTAGTTCAAGTAGTGTCTCTTCAGATAGAACCTCTAAATCCAAGACCATGTCTGATGTGTCTAAGCGGTCATCTTTAGGCACAATACAACAAAGACAAGAAGCAGCAGCTGAAGTAGCAGCCACAGAAGAAGTCATAAAAATAATGAAAACACAACATCAATGCGAGGAAGAAATCAGAGAACTTGAAGTAGAGGATGCAAAGAAAAGAGCACAGTTCCTAACTGAGAGCACAACAATCAAAACAAAGTTAGAGGGAAAGAGAAAAGAAGTGGAGCTACTAAAGGAAATGCAAAAGCACAATGCAGCACAAGCAAGGTTGAGAGTGTATGCTGAAAGTATTGACAGTAGAGAAGAAGAAAAGCCTGTTTTGCACTCACCAATAAAAAAGGACAGTTTACTTCAACCACCAAGCTTTCCGAATGTTCGTTCTCAACCATTCTATCCATCTAAAGTCACAGCTCCTACAAGCCACCAAGCTCCTCAAGCATCCATGGTTCCAACCACAGCTCATTCTACAGAACAAGTAGCCTCCATTGATCTGGTGAAAACACTTGCTGAAGCCATCACTGCTAACAGAATTCCAATCCCAGAACCAGCAGTCTTCACAGGTGATCCACTGCAGTATAACGATTGGAAGCTGTCTTTTCAAACATTAGTTGATCGCAAAAACCTGCCAATACATGAAAAGCTCTTCTTTTTGAGAAAGTATGTTGGAGGTTCTGCAAAGAAGGCTATTGAAGGTCACTTTCTAGTTGGAACAGACGCAGCATATCTTGCGGCCTGGGAAATACTTGAAGACAGATTTGGAAATCCCTTTGTGATAGGCAAATCTTATCGGGACAAGATACAAATGTGGCCAAAAATAACTACCAAAGACAGCAAAGATTTACGTGAGTTTGCAGACTTTTTAAGTAGTGTTGAGTCAGCAATTCCTTATGTACAAGGTTTACAAGTGCTGAATGACTGTGTTGAAAATATGAGAATCGCAGCTAAGTTACCAGATTGGCTAAGTGCGCGCTGGAACAGAACAGTTACAGAGTTTCAAGATGAATATAAAGTGTTTCCTGATTTCAGCTATTTTGTCCAATTTCTGAACAAAGAAGCAAGAATCGCATGCAATCCTATCACGTCATTGCAAGCAATAAAACCATCTGACCTAGATCAAAAACCCTTTCTCAAAGACAAGCCTAAAAGAAGTCATGCTCTTAACACCAAAGCATTGAGCACAAGCACCAATGAAAAGACGAATATGACATGTCTCTTTTGTAAGAAACCTGGTCACACACTCCACAAGTGTCGGAAAATAATGGAGAAGACAGTTGAAGAGAGAGTAAAGTTTGTGCAGTCTGAAAGGTTGTGTTTTGGCTGTCTCAAGTTCGGTCATAACTCCAAAACTGTACTTCCAGGAGTGTTTGTGATAAATGCCAGAAGCCACACCCAACATGTCTACATCAAGATAGAGAGAGAAAAGACAAAGAACAAAGACCCAAGACAAATCAAGAAATTCCAAAGACAAATCAAGAGACAGAAAATGTGTCTAATCAACAAGAACCTAAACAAGAGTCTAAACAAGTTACATCAAACAGAGTGGTGCAGCAAAAGTCACAAGGTTGTACTTCCTCAGTCATTCCAGTCTATATATCCACTGTAGACAACCCACACAAGGAGAAACTGGTGTACGCCTTGCTTGATACTCAAAGCGACACAACTTTCATCCTAAAAGACACAGCAGAGTCACTCAATACTAGCTCTGAACCAGTCAAGCTCAAGATCTCCACGATAACGTCTAAAACCAAGATTGTTTCCAGTCATAAGCTAAACGACCTACAAGTGAGAGGCATTAACTCAGAAACAAGAGTCAAGTTGCCAACAACCTACACTAGAGACTATATTCCTGCCAACAGATCTCATATTCCTACAAACAAGACAGCTGAGAATTGGTCTCATCTGAAGCATTTATCAAAGGAAATGAGTCCCAAACTTGACTGTGAAGTTGGTTTGCTCATAGGATATAATTGTCCGCAAGCTCTACTCCCTGTAGAAGTAGTCAGTGGTGAAAGAGACCAACCATTTGCACAAAAGTCCCTGCTTGGTTGGAGCATTATTGGTTACAGCCACTCTGAAGGTGTATATGAAGATGAGATTGGAGTCAGCCATCGTGTTATCGTGAAGCAAGTCATGCCAGCTGTTGAGTTGTCTCAAGAAATAAAAGCCGAAGTCCACTTTGTGAACAGAAACAAAGTAAAAGAAGTGATTTCTCCAGCAGATATAATCAAAGTATTGGAAATGGATTTTGTTGAACGGACAAATGAGGAAGAAGCAATGTCCCAAGAAGACTTGATGTTTCTGTCTAAAATAAAAGAAGGCATAAGACAAAGACCAGATGGCCATTTTGAAATGCCATTACCCTTTAAACAAGAAAGACCTAACCTGCCCAACAACAAGGTTTGTGCAGAACACAGGCTTAAATGTCTAGAAAGGCGTTTGAGAAAAGACAAGCGTTACTACAACGACTACGTAGCATTTATGCAGGACATAATAACAAGAGGCGATGCTGAAAAGGTGCCAGAGGATGAGATAAGCAACCAACCAGCCTGGTACATTTCTCACCATGGCATATATCATCCTCAGAAGCCAAATAAGATTCGAGTTGTTTTCGACGCCTCAGCTAAGTTCCAAGACACATCGCTGAATGAACATCTTCTGACAGGACCAGACCTGACAAACACTTTAGTAGGAGTTCTGTGTCGTTTCAGGAAAGGACAAGTGGCCATCATGTGCGACGTCGAGCGCATGTTCCACCAATTTCATGTTGCTCCACAAGACCAAGATTACCTCCGTTTCCTATGGTGGGAGGATGGCAACATGGAACAACCACCATCAGTGTTTCGTATGAAGGTCCATTTGTTTGGCGCAGCGTCCTCACCTGGATGCGCAAACTTCGGGCTCAAGCATCTAGCCACTCAAGGCGCAAGCAAGTTCAGTCAAGCTGCTGTGAAGTTCATACAACGTAACTTCTATGTAGACGATGGTCTGGCAGCTGTAGACTCAGAGCAAGAAGCTATTCAGCTTGTAAAAGAAGCCAGAGAACTTTGTGACACAGGGAAGCTACACCTGCACAAGTTCATCAGCAACAGCAAAGAAGTGATTGATACAATCCCCAAAGAAGAATGTGCAGCAGGAGCTACCAATCTGGACCTGGCGTTGGGAGAACCAAAGATGGAACGTGCCTTAGGAGTCCAGTGGTGCATAACTTCTGACACATTCAGCTTCAAAGTTGACGTTAAGAACAATCCCTTGACTAGAAGAGGAGTGTTATCTACAGTGGCATCTATATTTGACCCACTTGGATTTGTCGCCCCGTTCATTCTGGTTGGCAAAAGAATTCTTCAAAGAATGTGTCAAGAGAAGCTGGGATGGGACGAGCCGCTTCCACCAGACCTCAAGCCCCAATGGGAAGCCTGGTTAAAAGACCTCCAGAACTTGTCCATTATTAAAATACTGCGTTGTTATGTACCATCAACATTCAAGCAAGTCCAGCAGTACGAGTTACACACTTTTTGTGATGCTAGTGTATCTGGTTACGGTGTATGGTTGTACCTGAGAACTGTATTGAAGTCAGGAGAAGTGCAGTGCACCCTTGTAATGGGAAAGGCCAGAGTTACTCCTGCAAAAGTGACAACCATCCCAAGATTGGAGCTCTCAGCCGCAGTGGTAGCTGCCAGAACTGCAAGCTTCCTGAAAAGAGAGTTAGAGATCCAAGATCTTCAAGAATACTACTGGACCGATTCAAAAGTTGTTCTTGGTTATATTAATAATGACGCAAGACGATTTCATGTATTTGTAGCCAACAGAATACAGAGAATTAGATCAACTACAGAACCAAGTCAATGGCGATTTGTTGCCTCTGAACAAAATCCCGCTGATCATGCATCACGTGGAGTCATGACAAAGGAACTAGTGCAGTCTAACTGGTTCACAGCACCAAGTTTTCTATGGCAAAAAGAACTGCCTCAAGAAGAAGTTCAAGTGAAAGAGGTTAGTTCTGAAGATCCAGAACTCAAAGTTACAGTTTTCAGAGTGAAAGCTAAAGAGGAAAGGTCTATTGTAGATCGATTGCAAAAGTTTTCTGACTGGAAGAGACTTGTGAAAGCAATAGCAAGATTACAGCGACTTGCAAATTGCGCAAAAAATTCACAGAAATTGTCCAATGAAAGCAGCACGTTGGAAGAAAGGAAACAAGCGGAGGAGTTCATAATACGCTCAGTGCAAAAGGAAGCATTCAGTGAGGAAATAAAGTCTCTACAAGAAAAGAAGGAAATCAAAGCTCACTCAAAGCTTCATCAGTTAAGTCCATTCCTCGACGAAAACAATGTCTTGAGGGTGGGAGGAAGACTCACAAGAGCGTCACTTCATCCGTATGTTAAACATCCAGCCATACTTCCAAAAGAACATCATGTATCCCGTCTACTCATCAAGCACTTTCATGAGAAGATTTATCATCAGGGAAGAGGGATGACAGTGAATGAAGTATGAGCCAATGGCATTTGGGTTATTGGTTGCAGTAGTGAAGTGTCTTCTTTAATATTCAAGTGTGTTACATGCAGGAAACGCAGAAAAGGTAGTCAGGAGCAGAAAATGTCCGATCTGCCAGCTGAAAGAATGGAAGCTTCCCCTCCGTTTACACACAGCGGAATGGATTGCTTTGGGCCTTTTTTACGTAAAAGAAGGAAGGAAGGAGATGAAAAGATACGGACTTCTGTTTACATGCATGTGCTCGAGAGCAGTTCACATTGAAGTTTTGGACGACCTTAGCACAGATTGTTTTGTCAATGCACTACGGTGTTTCATTTCAATACGTGGTAGCGTCAGCAAACTCTTCTGTGATCAAGGCACTAATTTCGTTGGTGCGAAGAACGAGTTCCTGAAGTTAACACAAGCTGCAAAAGAGAAAGTGAAAGAGTTGGGTATCAGTTTCATTTTCAACCCACCTGCTTCCAGTCACATGGGAGGTGTCTGGGAAAGACAGATTCGAACAATAAGAAACGTTTTAAGCTCTATTCTTGATCAGTCAGCCTCAAGATTAGATACTTCTTCATTGAGAACTTTCATGTACGAAACCATGAGCATAGTGAACAGTCGACCACTAGCAGTAGAATGTATCAACGACCCTGTAGGACCAGAGCCGCTGACACCAAACCACATTTTGACGATGAAATCTACAGTAATCTCACCGCCACCTGGAGATTTTGTCAGAGAGGATCTTTACCTGCAAAAAAGATGGAAAAGAGTGCAGTATTTGACAAATGTATTTTGGACCAGGTGGAGGAAGGAATATTTGTTAAACCTGCAACAGAGAAGCAAGTGGAATAAGACAAGAAGAGACACCAAGGTAAATGACATTGTTTTAATACAAGAGGACGGTGTTCCGAGAAACCAGTGGAAACTCGCCAGAGTTGTAGAAGTCACCCCAGGAGCTGACGGCAAGGTCAGGAAGGTCAAACTTCTTATAAGAGACTCTACTCAAGACAACAAAGGGACACGTACAACTAAGACTGTTTTAGAACGACCGATTCATAAGACCATTCTTTTACTAGAAGCAGAGTAGTATTTGCTAATGTTAAAGTTGATTTATATTCTTAACTTCTATGTTTAATCACACATACTGCTAGCTGTGTGATGGTGGGAGTGTAACAGTTGAAGTTATTTTGTTTCACCACAAGGGGTCGCTAGTCTACTTTTATAATACATGTAAAAGAAAACGTTTTAATGTTGAGATTTTGTACATTTATATATTTATTTTCTTATTATTTAGACCAAATTTATAGAGCTATAAGAGCAATAATATTTAACTTTGAGATGTTTTAAAATGTTTAGATTACCTAAGTTCAGCTAAAGGTCACGGGAAGTACTTCCTGTCTGTTGTTTTGTCGTGCAGCGAAAGAAAGTCACGCAAAGTTGGCCCGATAGAAAAGCAAGCTAAAAGTCAATTAAAAGTTCATTTTTGTTTTGTCCACCGGTTTGATTCATTAGCAGGCCAAAGTGGTATGTATGTGTATTATGTAATGTTTTATTGTGTGGATAATATTTGTGCTACAGAAGTGTAATGCTAAGTTTTATTTTTGTTGCTAGTTCTACGGTGTTGACGTGGTGTGCAAGAAAGAAAACCACAGTAAACAGCAGTAAAAAAGAACTCTCGTGCCTCTCGTCTGTGTGTACTAATGATCAACCCGGCATAATACATCTTAAGGGTAATTTATGCTCCAGTCGCACAAATTTGTTGCAAATGTAGTTGCAAGTTTTCTGATTGGCTACCAGAAGCCCCGGAAAAAAAAAAAAAAAAAAACAATAGACAGAAGATCAGGGAAGTATAAATCAGTCTTTACAGGCTCTAGTATAAACACAGTTCTAAACGCAGCAAATTAGGATCTACTTAAAAAAATCACAATGTTTCTAAAGTCAGAAATTGCTTACTTCTCATAAATGTGGTCGGTGTATTTGTACCATCTTATACTCTGAATTTTTTCTAACTTTAATTTGTTTCGGGCTAATGCTAACGTCTATGAGAAAATACATGAGACACTGCGGCTGCATTTGCTTCCTGCCCCCAGTCAGTAGCTCGTGCTGTTTCCGTCATCTGAAACGTAGCAACATGGAGCTTAGCAATGACCGCCCACTTCCCGGTTCAACAAGCGTGAGCTCTCCATAGCAGTTTAAAAAAAAAAAAAAAAAAAAAAAATATGTTAAAAGTTTGAAAATGTCCTAAAGGCTTATCAGCTATGTGGTGAGCAGGAGCAAAGGACCTACAATTCTGTTTCTGCAGCTTTGTAAACTATGAAGACATTTTGCCAAATTTTAAATTATAGATGTGTTTTTAAGACTGAACAACAACCATGCTGTGGATATGAGTAAGCACATAGCTGGCTAGCCTGCGGTATGTCTTTAAACTCTTAATATTTGAATTTTCAAATTTAACTTCCAGAAACACGACGATCTTCCACTGTCTAGCTCCACAGTCAAAAAGCTCAAAATATACGATAAGATATTATTGATTCTACGTACTTAATCAAGGCTAGACATTAACTCTTGTTTTTCTTGTGTTTAAAGCTTTTCATTTGAAATACAATCCAGTAACGTAATCCTGGAGAATTTCTTTCTTTATGGTAGAACAGAAATGAGCCTGTGATTTTGAAAGTGGCTGAAATGTAAAGGGCAATGCAGTGTCTTTCTGTGTGGAATTTGCATGTTCCCCCATGTCCTTCCTCTACCACTAAAACACCTCAGGAGCATAATGTGCAGGTCAAAAGCTAGAATCTGATACAAGCGTCTCATTGTCCAAATAAATAAAATGAAGAAAAACACAGAGAACCTGGAAACTGAGTGACTTGTCATAACTGTCACTTTGGTGCTTAAAACTTTGACTTTTTCCAGCTCTAATCATGTCACATAAATTGACAGAAGTTAGTCTAAAGCAAGACCCCAACTACACCTGCATCTGCTGCACCACTCTCACGTTTGAGAACTTCTAATTGACCGTTGTGTTTGGAGTGCACTTAGTAGCTGGACAGCACTGAGCCACCATTTCCACTCTCATCTGGGAACACACACTGGCACACGCAAAGTCCATTTGTCTGCCTGTTTAATAAGGCACTTTTGCTTTTTATGGCAGGAAAACACAACTTGTTAGCAAAGTTTATAGTCCAATTTATGTGCAAATAAAAGTAGAGGGGACTCTTCTTGCATACAAATAGACGTGGGGTACTAATTTAGCGTTGGATGCAGTTGTTTCATAAGGCAGAGGGGAGCTTAGAGTGCAATGGGATGTGCAATGAGAGCTGTGTAGTTTTGCAGACATCTGAGTGTGATGTTAATTATCCTGATACGGGTGCGCTGAAGGCCAGAGGGGATTCAAGGAGGACATCATTAGACTCCAAAACACACCGCAGGAACACCAGCCAGGCACCCGGCCGGCAAAGACTCCTGCCCAGCATACAGCCACTTTACGACGTATTATGAAGAGACATATGGGGCTGGACCAGTCAACGTAGACTAAAGACTAATGAGTGTCAAGTCTTTCTTATAATAACGCAAGAAAGGGATATTATTGTGTAACTGCTCAGAAAAAAGGAGATCAGATCAAAGAAGTTTCAGTTGACCTGATTTCGAGGCAATTTCAAAATTTAAGAGGCTGTTTTTTATTGATGTGTTGGTAAAATGGTATGCTAATACAACTTTATGGACTTCTTCACAGTAATGTGAAGTTTTTGACATCTGATTTTGACCTCGAATCATGGATTTCACACATTTGATTTTTATTACTTTTGGATGATATTTTGAGGAGTTTTGACCATTCAATCAATTGAATATTTAGTTTTGAATTGCTAATCACAAAGGCTTGTATTTGGAAATCTAGGCTAAGCCCTTCAGTAAAGTACTCAAACACTTCTGATTCAAATCTGAGTTGAATACTATACACAGTGGGTGCACGCTGCTCCTGACAGGTTGTCTGCTGACATGATGCTCCAACACAAATGCAATAACAGTAAAAGATTGGGAGAATTTTCACAAAAAATTGAATGAAAAGCCCAGTATTTGTCATTTCTCGTGTGAATTTATCTGGGTTTAGGAGTTGTCAAAAGAGCAGAGAGGCTCAGATTTGTCATTTCCCAAATAGTTCAGATGGAAATATTCATACAGTCTGGTGATGTAAGCCCTCAAAACATTTGCTCGCTCGTCTGTTAATCAAGTCGTTAAATGTGGGTCAGCGTAGATTTCTGTAGCGAGTGTATGATTAGTGTGGGATTATCTGCGCCGCTGTGTAGGCTCGCAGTTCCATGTGCACTGTAATTCTTGTGAGTCCTCATGAGTGATGGTGAACAATAACCGGGAGAAGTGCTGGTGGAAATAGTGGAGGCACAGTAGAGTAATGGACTGCAGCCTGTGTGACTGTGCAATATGGTTCTGGAGGATATTGAAGTGCGCGGCTTCGACTTGAATTCACTTGGCCTTGGACAAACACAAGGGACGTTTTCTCCTCAGCTGCTAAAACTGCTGCACACTCATTCATTGCAGACACAGAGACAGAGAGAGAGAGAGAGGGAGAGAAGAGAGAGAAAGAGGGATAGAGAGCTAGGGACTTCCCATAAGAACCCAGTCAGAATGAGGAACTGTCCGTGGTGCTGAAATCACTCTCTATAGTGTTTTGACGTGACCTCACAACAACAAAGAGGCACATGTATGCTACAATACTACCATCAGAAACCTGAAAACTACTTGTGATTTATTATGTGATGTTTTATAGTGAAAATACTAATGCAACTTTATTTATTTCATTTAAATTATTTTTTTGGGACAGTTCTCACCCATCTTACATTGATTGTTAATGTGCTTGGTGTCTTTTGATATTTTCTTTGCCTTGATGTATTTGAAAATAAATCATGGCCATGACTGCAAAAACCTTTTTAACATCATGGAATTTTCTTCAGATGTAAGATATGTGGAGGCATGTGGAGGCATCAAACTATCTCACCGCACAGGTTAAGACCACTCTTTTATTCGCTGAGCAGAATAGCTTTTAGGATGAATCTTAGTCTGTACATTTTATCACCTGTGCAGACAGACTACTAAATGTAGGATTGGTTGTATAACTCTCTCAAAGAGAAAAATTTTAAGGACAATATTGTATTATTTGCATTGTTCTTATCTTGTAAACATGATTCTGAAAACATTCACTTTTGACTGATGTGTTCTGTAAAGCACACATGTCACGAATTGAGTTTGAGCATCATCTACTGCAGAGGTGTCCAACTTTTTTCATAGGAGCCACAATTTTAAACAAATAGGGAAAGAAGGGCCACATAATGCAAAGAAATAAGTGAATCGTCCAAAATGTTGCATTTGATTTTATTTTGATAAGCCATCACAGTTTTATTGAAGCGTTACACATTCAATTTAGGTTTATTTACCATTAAAATGTGTATTTTTTATGTGATTATTATTATTTATTCATTTTATGTTTTTCAAAATTGAGCCAATTTAGCAGGGAAAGTGAAGGCCAACAGCACTTTGAACATATAGCATTAGAGAAATAGTCACACCGATCTTACCTGATATGCTAATGCTGCATAATTGCTCATGCTAAAAAAAAAAAAAAAGTGGAGTATCTCAGAGACAGAACTCCAGCTGTGGTTTTGATGAGGAAGCAATGTTAGACTGTGATTAAAAACTCAGAAAAAACAATGTTGCTAGTGTCCTTGCATACTCATTTTCAGTTTGAAGGAGGCTTCTTCGAATGTGCACAAAAATGTATTAGTCTTCAAGTAAAAGCTAATGTTGTTGTATAAGACCAACCTCAGGCATTTCCTTTGTGCGAGGATTAAATTGATTTTCCCATTTGCTCTGGTGATAAAAATCTGTCAATTATACCGAAGTCAAAGTGCATTTCATTAACTTTTGGTCTAATAAAAGGCTATTGCCGCGTATAAAGACAGGCTTATTTCGCGGTCTTTTCACACAGTTAGTCATCAACCTCAAAGCCTGTACTGCTTTAGCACGATAAAAATCTCACCAGCGCGCCTGAAACAGAACAAGAAAAAAACAACCCCCGCTGTCCGTGTGCGCGTGCTTATGCGCAAACACTGAGCGAGAGAGGCGAGAGTGAGAGAAAAGGAGGAAGCTGAGATCTACGAGAGGATAATTAGACCAGGAGGAAGATAAGACGCAGACGAACTGACTGTAGACCACGGAGAAGTCACGCAGAGGCAGAGAGAGAGAGAGAGAGAGAGAGACCGAGCACGGAGCGACCCTCATCAGCTCTGACGTCCGGCGCTGGCAGATGCGAGTCCATCCAATTACAATGGACGGTGTGGAGCCTACTAACGCGCCTGCAGACACACGCTACACAGCTCCGGGAAAGGCGGCATGAGGCGGCAGCACTGATTTAGATTTAGAGTGCCTTTTTGTTCTCAATTGATTCGGAAGATACGGATAGCAGCGTAAAATCAAGGTAAGATGACGCAAATGTGCTCCAAAGATGAGATTTTGCGTGTGTTTTGGTTAAAAGAAGCGTTTCCAAATTCACTCCACGTAAAGTCTTGTTCACGTGAAGCGTAGATTAAGTTTGAAGACGGCTTTTGTGCGCTTTTTTTTTGGTAAGATTGTTGTCATTTCTTTTGTTTATCTCGAACAATAAAGAAGTGGAAACGTCATTAACAGTATAATAAGCATAAAGCTGCGCTAGAAGAGGCAGTGATGTGGACTTCCGCAGGTTACGACTTGATGGAAGCTGCACTGATTTTAGATGGCTGTAGCGAGATTAACTTCTTTGTACGATCAGTAATCTGCTGCTACTGAACTTATTTCACTTCGAGCTATGTTTCATTGACATTCAGTGCGGGTATAGAGGGGTATGCTGTTGTTTTCAAATGAAGTTTAGTAGTTAAAGTGTCACTGGTTCATAAGAAGTGATACAGTTTGAATGCATATCGTCTGGCTTCTTTGTTTAAAAGTGCAGAGATGTGATTTTGTCTTGCTTCTGCCTTCTATGATGATGTATATTGTTTGGCATAAGTTATGTATAGTGGGTCAAAAGGTTCCTTGTTAGCCAAATAGTCAGTGAGAAAAAAACATTGTAACAAACACTTTCCAAATATGCTAATTCTCATGTACTGCAATTGCAATTCATTGGATTGTATAAGGCTGGATATACTGTGTGGAGGACCTCTAACATGAACTCTCTGGGATCATTATGAAAAGTGGCTTATGCTGAGCAGACACATCCATTGCCTGTGCAGAAACAATGGAGTTGCAAAATACTCCATAGATTTAGCCAGTGCATCTGCTGAGAGCCCTCTCACTGCTAAGACCGGGGCTACTGCAGCACCTTTGTTATTGGAAGTGATTATAAGCACATCACAAAAAGCAAATGCGGCAATCCAGGTCATCTTATTTTGTAGATATTACCAGGCTGAATTATGGTCTGAATAGATTTTGAGAAACAAATTGCACCAATTTGTGTGCGGAGTGGTCACTGTATTCAAACCTCGCAGGAGTATGAAAAGCTACTGCTGTGATCAATTTAGAATGGAATAATGTCAATGCAGGGCAGTCTCTAACAAGTGCAATAAAGTTCACCAAGTTGGAACACAATGGTTTAATCACTGATACGCTTAGGACTACATGTGTTGTGTTCTGACTGCAACACGTGAACAAATCACGCTCCAATCACGTCACAGTCATATTCTTTAGGCCACTATTTAATACAAATGGTAGGTAGCTGTTAAAAGCAACTGGGGCTTGTCACCTACAGACATAACCAGATTGCAAAACTGTGTAACTACCATTTAGATATTCCATGTAAAATACAACGCATTGTAAATGGTTCTTGACCATAGCCTGGCCCTTGGCATCATCACATTCTAGAACACAGCCTATCAGGACAAAGGTCACTAAAGCTTGTGAAGACTGGGGAGAGTTTATGGATTATATTACACAGTAATTGTTGTTGAAGAGGCATCAAAGATTATAGACACTCAACGTAACTAACTATATAGATTCATGATCTTGTATACATCTTAATAAAAAATGGCTAAAACAAAACATATCCTTTTAAGAACTCCTGTTTTGTGTACAGCACAAAGCAAGGTTGTGCTAAGTATCCAATCAGAGCTATACTGTATAAAATACTCTTTTCAGTAAGTACTGATACTAAAGAAAATCACTTTAACATGGCACAATGTGACTTTTCGAACAGCTTGAAAATTATTTAATCATTATCAGAACTACTGGTACTACAAAACCTACAGTGTTTAAAAAAGAAAGTACAGTTTTTTGTGCAAAATGTTTCAATCTATTGTCTGAAACCATAACTCAAAAAATGTAATTATTGTAGTATCAAAGTCGGCAACAAGAATAAAAAAATATTCATTAGTATCAAGTGTCAAATTTGAGTCAAAGGCAGTTGAAAAAGCCAATCCTTACACAACCAGCCATTCCAGGCAAAAGTAAACTATTTCTAAGTGCTTTGTAAGGATGCCGAGCTGTCCCTGTGCTTAATTGCTATTCTGCTCATAAGCCCGTGTGGACCCAAACACCATGCCCCAGGATAGAAACCGGTTTGTTTAACTCTGAAGATGGAGCGGCCTGTCTTGTGCTGGATAGATCTTCGCTGGCAAGTTGAGCTTCTTTAATTTTTCATCGGCTACTGTCTGCTTGGAAAATGACTAAAATCACCCCTGACGGTAAACTGTACCAAATCTGGCATCTAGGTCTCCAGTGCTCCTTGCAGATAGACACAGAGAGAAAGGCTGAGGCTCTATACTGCTTGAAATTCCTGTTGAATAGTCACATTGCTTGGGCTAACCACAGGGTGCCGCTGGATGTGTGTATGACATTAATTTGACATCTACCGCTCACAGTGCAGCGGCGCCATCAAAAATCACTTCCATAAAAAATTATCACTTCTTCAACAAGTCCGCTTCCATTATGCCGTCGCTATTACCTGACAACAATATAGTGGTCTAATAATAGGGGAGAGTGGGTTTCATTTTTACTGACATCTAAAGACTGTTATCACTACCTGCACTCTCATTTGAACTGCCATAAAAAAAGATGCATATTTACAATTTAAATGGCCCCACATGAAAACACGGACACGTACAATGAAGCAACAAATAAATACACATTTGGGAAAGGTATTAGAATTGAGTGTTTTGCATTACAAAGGAAATCGCTGTGACTTCTTTGGGCTGAAGTTGTTGTTTGTCAAGCACGCTCCAGGCTCTGGCAAGTCATAAGAAAGAGCAAAGATTAGTGGGTTTTCAAGTTGATGGATGAAAATGGAGCCAAAATATCAAATGAAAGCTGTCATGTTTCTTTGGCATAATCCAGTGACTCATAAATCTCGAGACCTGACACTTTGAAGCTGCTGTGAATAAAGTTGCAGTGATCGATTGCGTCTACCAACCTTGACAATTAGAATGGCCCCAGTGCGACATGTGTGTCTCGGTGTAAATTCATGGCATGTAGGAGGCAGTGAACAGGAAGCATTGAGATAATACCTCATTCTTGTTTTTTTCCCATGTACGCTAAGGTGGTAGAACATTTCCAATGGTTTAATTTAAACAGTGCATACAGTTATTGTGTCCTTGGGCAAGACAATTACCCATCTTGTCTGAAAGTGGTGTATGAGAGAAGATAGAGAGGCCGTTTGCACAGATTTGAATCCATATTTCCTTCAGTCAGCCATAGCCACTGGCTAAAGAAGTAGCTTACCACTGCCAAGCAAAGAATAGAAGCCTAACTTCTCAAACTGGCAGTTTAAAAAATACATATACTTTATGGTTAGGGTAGTTCTTGTTAGTCAGGTTTACCTCAACAACAAAATGTGCCCAAAAAAATGAGCCAGATTTTTGTATCAATGTAATTTTTCTTCATTGATGGCACAAGCATATTCCAAGATAATAATAGCAAAATTCATGGTTCTCATATTGTTAAAGAAGCATGAGACATAATTTTCACACATGGATTGAAAAACACAGATCTTGACACCACTGCGAATCTCACGGTTGTGCTGAAGAATCATACTCTTAAGCATAATACTCTTCTTTGTACTCACTCTTTGTTTCTCCTCAGTTAGATTAAACAAAAACTGTATGTCTCTGCTTTCTCCAGTGTTGTGACACTTTGACCTGTCAGCTTCAAATGTTTGTTTTGTTCCACCAACAAGTCATTCCAAATTTATAATTTGTAAAACTCAAATCACACTAATATGATTCAGTGTTGGATTCAGTGTTGGATACTGAGTATCCAACACTGAATGGAAATACGCACATCTTTTGACATTGTAGAAGTTTGTTTGTGTGGGTTTTTTAAACAAAGCTACAGCGAATGTGCGCTGTAATCAAAGCTAAAGGTGGACCAACTAAATATTAGAGCCTGTGTTTGTGGTAATTTTTTTCCAGACAGGGTAATATGGCTTTATGATAATGCATGGACTAACAATATGTTTTTTTCACACCAGGTCATGTAAATGTATTCAGGCTTGAAACAGCAAAAGCACAAACATAACAGAAATATTAGATGCTTCAGGTTCACTGTGGCCCCAGAGGAGACACAGGCGCAGGAAGAACTTCACACAGAAAGGCCTTACCCACTTTCAAACTGCAAGACCTGACTTTGAGGAGAGAATGCTGACCAGATAGGTACAAATAGAACAAAATATTCTTTCTGTCTTTCTTTTTTTGGAGCATTTGCCCTTGTATCCCTTGGTTGTGAGCTTTGAATAACAAACAAATCAAGCATTTCACACTTCAAAGATGAATTATAATATTAAAATGCTTTTCACTAGCAGTGTGATGACCCCTGAGTCAATTTGATATTGGTAGCATGCCATGAGTGGATATATAGCTGTTCCTTTAGAGTGTTTCCATCTTGTACACATAAATACCCTCTTAAGCAGCACTCAAAACGCTCCTCTCATCAGTCTCCCTAAGATGCCATTTCTTAATTACCCACATGTTTTACAGCAAAATAAGGCTCAAGATCAGACCTTTTCACAACCTTTCAAGTTACAAATGATTTACAAAGATCCTTTTTCCCTGATCTTCTGGCACATTTCAACATGACGAAGAGGAATTATTTATTTGGATTACTCTAATACATTTTAAACTGCAATGCAAAGGCTTATTTGTATTTGTAAGCTATTAATCAAATGTTAATTTGTGTTTAAGTGGGCATAAATTGTGTCTATCATGATAACAAATGGCCAAAGTGACAATTATCCAAAGAAGCTGTTTTACTTTATAAAGTCATTCTTTACTGTAGATGACCATTACATTTGTAATATTTTAATTTATTCTTAACCATTTAATAAAGATGATAAAACCCACAAACTTCTCAGGCTTTCATCAAGACAATAACTCTGAAACATAATTACTTTTTACTTTCCACAACATTGATTGCTTCACAAACTTGCCAAATTTATCTCGCTTAAAGTCTTTTCAGCTGAGAACAGACACATCTTTGGGGTTAAATACTGTCACCGCTCTTAGGACGTATTGTTATTTGAAAAGTCATTTAAAGAAACTATTGTTGGGTTTTAGATGACATCACAACATCCAGGTCAATGTTATTTTCAATTTTAAGCTTCCTACACCAGTCACATACCTAATGCATTCTAACCTTCCAAGATGCTCACCACAATGAGTTTTAAGCTTTTTTCACAGCTATTAGTAGTGAGATGTGTGTGCTAATAACAGTTAGCCACAATGCTAAACAACCACAACACCAACAACAACAACTGACAAACTTAGTGGATTTTGGTGAAAAAATGGCACATTGTTAGATGAAGTCAGGACATTGTGGACTAATTTCCACTAAATAGATACATTAACAAGATATCTGTGCGAGGGGGAAATTGATTTTAAGTTATTTTAGTGTAAAAGAAAATGGGGTATAGTTCTTTCAATCTAGGTTTTGTAATGTCACCAGAAAACAACCAACTGCAGGTGTTATTATTGCTCAGAAAGCTTCTTCAATAATAATTGCAACACTGAAACCCAAATGAAACGCAAAAGTACTGGTTCATTCTGGTAAGTGCCTGCATTTTGCTCTGTTTAAGTGCCCGCATTTGGCTGTATTTACCAAATAAAACAATTTCGTTTCTGCTTTAAATTCTGTCAATTTTCAATCGTTGAACATCTTCCCCACAGCACCTACACGGCAGACCTGGAGGACTTTGTTATTGCTGCTCTTAAATAGCCCAAGTTTATAGAATGTGCCCCGGTTTGAGAACTAACTGCTCTGAGAAACAGAATTTCTCCCACTTTAACCCAGTTGGAGAAAACCACAGCTGTAGTTTTGACAAACCGTTTTAGACCCATGTATTTTAGTAACAAGACAAGTGTGATTCTCCTTGGCACAGACAGTAACAAATCTGTCCTCCACAAACATACATATGTGCTTTCATGGGAAAAAATCAATATGAGTGGGGCCCGCCTGGACGTGCTGATAGAGAGAAAAATAAAGTCAATGCAAGCCTATTAACCAGGGCTTCCTGTAGCCTTCAAGCTTTCACACAAAACATGAGAGAGAGAGAGTGTGTCAATAAACAATCCCTCTGCTTGTCTGCGCCTCTTCAAAACACCTGCTTTAGGATTGTTAAAGCACTGGGTTTATGTGGCCTTGTTCAGTCTGGGTTTACTAGTTTCAGACCACAACCAAATACAATTATTTCACCAAATTTTTTATTTTTTTTTGCTAAAGGTGACAGTTTGAGCACTTTTGTTCGTCAAATTAACGGGCACATATTATTAGTATTATAGTATTATTTTTATTTTTTATCATTGCTCGCTGACGTTTTGTTTTTTGGAAACACCCTTCTGAATGTCCTGATCAGATCCTCTTCATGTTTTTAAGTTATCCAGACTTGATTTGAGCATTTGCAGCATTAGCATGAGGCTGGATCTATTAGATTGTTTACCTTGTGTCATTTCCTTTGCAGCCAGTAGTTGGCGCTCTAACTCAAATTCGGACGTGGGGAAAACATGGCTGTCATTTGTGCTTTAAAGTTTAAATCATGTTTGTCAATAGGTTTTGGTGCTAAAGAGATGGGGCTCAAGAGCATGTTTGAAGTATGGCAACCCAAATATTGCATATTTGTCCTTTTAGACATACGTTTTATTTATTTATTTTTTTAACAATTGTTCTTGGTCTGAAAAAATAAAAAATATATAAACTGTATATATATATAATATATAATATATATATATATATAATATATATATATATATATATAATATATATATATTATATATAATATATATATATATATATATTATATATATATATATTATTATTATTATTATATTATTATTATTATTATTTTTAAGATTATTTATTCAAATGTTTGATTAAAGAAAATAATTTACCTATTAATAATACTGTATATTCATAGAAGAGAACTCATTTGTGCTAATTAATATGAAAACAATCAAATTCCTTCTCCCAAAGTTTGACTTCTGCTCCAAATCACATCTTTTTACAAATTCTCGGTGGAGCTCTCAATTCAAAAACACAACTAAATAATTCCATTGCCCTCTCCTTAATGTTAATATTACAAATAAATCTCATACATTTGTAGACACTACATTTTGGGCTGCATTTTGTGAGTAAACAACTGAACCATTGAGCTGTTGGTTATTTGTTAGTTAAAGTGTACAGGGCAAGTTATTAGACTTTTTTCATTTCAACTTTATTTGGAAATTAAAAACAAAACACAAATTATAGTTTTACATGGATATAAAATATGTTGAATAACATAAGTATAAAGTTTTTCATGCTTGTCTTGCCCATTGCCCCTTGGACTTGACTTGGCCTGGTACTGAAAAACTTAGTCAGACTTTTCTGGTTAAAAATGACTTCTAAAATATAAACAAAAGCCTCGGGCATCGGGCAGTCTCCTTTTGCTCATCCAAACCATGAGTACACAGCTTTCTCCTCTGTGCTGTGACTGATGGCTGCTGCTTGTCTATGCAGGGTGTGCGGGTGCATAAACCTCCGCGTGTCATCCCTTCCTCCCTGTTGGTGGCTAGTGCTTGTGCTACGAGTGCTACTTCGCCACTGTTCGTGCTCTGCATATTTATAAATGGTATACAGTGTTTTGGCTCGCACTATCGCTCAAAGTCAGCATGTTACTGTTGGGTTGGTGCCACGGTTTTCCTCTATCCCAGTGCTTCGGCCTCCGGTCTATTTGCGGACAAAAGGGGTGCACTGAGACAAATGATTTAGCACCTGCCAGTCAGCGCAGAAGGACAAGAGATGAGACGAGAAAGAGGTCAGAGACGACCAGTGAAATATGATGGAGTCTTTGAGAGGATTCGTGCGGGTGTGAAATAGAAGATAGACTAAAGCAGACGCCAAAGACAAGAGACATACTGTACTGAGCAACAGTTAGAGAGAGGTGTGGAGAAATGTGGTTAAGCCCAAACAGACTGCTACAAGTAGAAAAGGAGTAGAGCTAGTGTTTGTTTTGGTCGTTAAAATTGTTGGATGGGTCAGGGACTGGCCAAGGACAAAAGTAATGAGGATTTTGGGCTGGATTCAGATTACAGTTAGAAGCAGCTTTTCAAAAAATACTACTAACAGAACAAATTATAGGTTTGGGAAAATAATGCAAATCTTCTGAGGATCTGCCACTCGCTTGTCTCCATAGAGATATAATGTTCTCTCTGGAATATTTCACAGTACAAGATTAATTACAATTTCAAATCTGTGTTTGATCTGATAGTTAAGTGAATCAAAACTCTATTTGTAGCAGCACAGATTTGTTGTCAGTTAAAGTTGGGATGGCTAACTTTTTTAGTTGTAAATTAGTACATTTTCCACTAAAAAGTAAATTATAAATGCAGCACTTTGTGGAAAAAAATGGACCACTGTGTACTGTCTGAAATAAATAATAAAGAATTTTAGTTCTCATCAGGAGCCAAATGCAGCAATCTGATTGGCTGTACTTGGGGTAGTCACTCCAGTTTCACCTTTATTGTTTGTTAAAAGAGATATATGAGCTTTAACTGCATGGCAAAATGCTTCAAAACAAATTGAGGCTCAGAAGGGATTAGATAAGTAATCAAAACATGACTGCTCTAAAATGTAACACTAAATATTTAATGTTTACATATTTTTTTTTGGATGGAGTTAGAGTATGTGCCATATCATGTAGAACCTGCAAAGCAAAGCAGCGTTTCCGTAGATGTGAGCAGCGATCCCCATTAGAAAAGATACATAATGTTATTATTATCCCATTTTGAAGTGAGATTGTGTTCATTCATACAAATCACCAAATAAAGACTTGAAACTTTCATCTGTAGAAACCAAACTGATAAATCTGCATTTTATTTTGTCCAAACACTACTACAGAATTGAATCGGAAACAGACGAGCCAGGGCTTGAACATAATAAGCTTTTTTTTTTTTTTTTTGGCATCATTTTTCTTGAAATAGTATGACGCACTATTGTACTCTGTTTAGGGATTAATATTTAGAATTTTCGGTCTGCTCGCTGAAACATCTCCAAAGAAAGCTTGTGTATTTACAAATCTTTTCACTGTTTCTTACCATTGTCGCTGCCTTTCCTTTCACCCGCAGTGCTCATGGTTGATCAAATTTACTGTAATGGAAGTCGTCATATTTATTCTGTACTTTTGAAGACTTCTGACACAGACAGTTTTCCAAAAGGGATTTTAGGATGATGGTTTTCAGAACACTCTCTTAACAAGAGCCTTTTTTGGACTGTTTCACTTCACAGTTCATTTAAAATTCATAATTATTCCTTGCTGCCGGGAAGTCACAAATGGAATAGTTCCTGTTTCTAATTACCCAGGTGTTCCAAAAGGGTAAAGTGCTCATGTGTTTGTTTACAACACAGTTTTGGAGAATATTTTGAGTAAAAGTCAAAATGCTAAACCAGATTTTACCTGTCAAGGTTGCTAATGAGGTCTCTATAGAGCTGAGCAATATACTGAATTTTAGATAATATTTTAAATCTTGTTTTGAAGGTATCCAAAAATGTAACAAGTATATTTATTACAATAAGCAATGCAACACAATAAGCCAAATAAATAGAAACATTTTAAAAGTTGAGGCTGTAAACCTTCAATTAAGTGCATAGGCGTAATATTTTGGCATTATTTGGATTAATTTGACACATTTGTCAAAGATACTGTATATCTTCTAATCATTATCTTGTTTGACTCCATGTTTCTGTTGCCTTGCTGTTCTTGCACAGTGTGTTACAACACTGGAATTTCCCCTATTTGGGAAAAATAAAGAATGTCTTATCTAATAGGTTGTGTTCATGATCTCAAGGCCAATTATTGGTAACACACATGTATGGCAGCTAAAATGAATCTTGTTTTTACAAAAGTGCACTAGTCGCTAATAGAAATCATCAGATTAAAACGGTGTGGAATTACCGCTATTAGTCTTTTGTGAACCATCTGACATTCTACAATGTGAACACAACATATTAATTCTAATGTTTTAAAACATTTCTTTTGGATTGGTTTAATATGAATCTTGTTTTTGAGATATCCAAACAAATTACTGAGATAATCATTTTTTTGAATATCACCCAGCCCTTGGTCTCTATGAGTTTGTAGTATACAGTTTCCTTTTACAATACTATTTATTTTTATACATTCGAGCTCTATACACTTTCTATCAAATAACCCCCAGCTCTGTATAGGCACGATTGAGAGTTAAACGAAACTGAATTTATGAATTACCCGAGGCTTATCACAGCGTTCAGAGTCAGCCGGCGTCTCTCCCCTGCAGGAAATGGCACCTTCTATTTCTCTGGACTTGTTTGCCTTACTCTAACTGTGCAGGAAGTGTGCTTGGCCTTGGGGTCCCTAAGCAGACCTTCGTTACCATAACAACGGATAAGGCCGACCTGCACCGGAGGAGGCTTGGGGAGGTGAACTTTGCCGCTGCCTCTAGCACTACTGCGCGGCAACACATCAATACCAACCCTGTGGAAAAATGTTTGAAAGATGTAACAGGAATAATCCAGGTTTAAATAGGACAAGGCTTGGATATGATAGAGTTTGTTAAGGTTATGATCTGGCTTACACAGGGTTTGATCCCTGGATGAGCTCTAGTTTGCCCTGCTTTAGATCTTGTGTTGGCATGACTTATTCTTTGGTGGTTCACTTCTCGTTTTAGTCTTTATCATGGCTTGCTTACTTTCAATCTGGCTAGAATTTAGATTCAGATTTTGTCCATTTAGTCTTGGTTGCACTGCTGTCCAAAATTGTTGATTTGATTTCAGTTCTAAAGCTGGCTGCACACTAGCAGAGTTGAAAACCTTTCGAAGGGAATGTGATCTGTCTTTGTGTGGTTATATTAATGATAAAACAAAGATGTGGAGGCTTGTAAAGGCCACAGGAAAGCGCATTTTTATTAAAGGTAAGGAGCATAATGCAATGACTTACTGTGCACATAATGAAATAAAAAAAAAGTGTATTTTCTACATTGAGCCCGTCACAAGGCTGTTCATTGTTGGAACCTTATGATGATGCGATTTGATAAAAACTTGCACAGCGTCTCCAGACATGACCAATGGAGTGATAAATAATCTCATATGAGAATAGTTACTCATGCCACACCTCTCCAAATTTGTGAAGAGGCACTGCACTGGGGTTAATATCAAGCCAAACTGCACTAGCACAGAAGACTTAAGAAAAAGGTTTGAAACTCTATACATAAAAAAAAAAAAAACTAAGAAACGTCTAGTTTGATATTTTCAGTCTTCCTCCCTCTGCCCCATCAAACCAAACACAAAACTCAACAAGTACTTAACTTCTTAAAAAAAAAATACACAACTCAAACAGAAGTGGAAAATCCTGCCAATCAGAGGTGAGAGAAGTCTGATTTTGTTCTACACTAGACGAGCAGTGATGAGCTGTCTGTTTGTAGACAAACTTGATTGCACTTCTCTGTCTGAGTTTGACTCAGTGATTGATTTTGCTGAGAGAATCAGTCTGGACCTCGGTTTACTTCTTACATACTTCCAGACTTCCATACTATGATTTACAATTTGGCCAGTTTGTAGATTTCAGTTTTTCTCAGCGTTTTTTGAGTCACGGCAAACTTTTTGCTTAATTTTTTTTTTTTTTTTTGCGACATAAAACTTATACAAATGTGGCCAAATCAAGCTATTTTGGAACACAAAATTATTCCATTTTTACATAGAACATCTTTAAAATATTTTTTAAATGCATATATGGTGACTGGTTTTGCTCTCTTAATTACTGTAAATGTGTTTCCAAGCACTCCCAAATTGTAATTCAAGATTTGGGGGAACAAAATCTGGGAGGTTTATTTTATTTTAAACTTGTTTTGGGACTTGGACATAAAATTGAAAAACAAACAAATTCAATATAATGCACTTTTGTATGCCAAAAATCTCAACAGTAGTCACCCCTGAGGGTTACAAAAGATTATGCATAATGCAGAAGCATGTCTAACATTCACAAGATGTATTTTTAAAAAACGCTTGTAATCTAAACTTCACAATTTGGTGTTTATTTTATTTTATTTTTTGTGGACGACAATAAAATACAAAAAAATTGCATTAATTCAAATTGTGATTTCAGTTCAATTGCAATTATACATGTAGCCTTTTTGGAAAATGAAACTCTGATGTACAAAAACATTATATTTTCCTGGCACATTATGTAGAAACATTGAAATTCTTGCAGTGTGCCCAACAATGTTTGCACACACGTCCAGTTTTGCTGTTTCCACACAACAAACAAATCCAGTCCACCAAAGAGAGAGAGCTCAGTCAAGAACAAAGAGCATACAGTCTCATCCAAACTGGCCAAATAAACAATAATAGCAGCAGCAGCACGCAGGCGAAGGCTTAACAGTGCTTTGTGGAGTGGCTTATATTGTGCATGGGTCCCTTCCTCTGTATGCATCGCGTGCTTTTGTGTGATCTGCAATTATTAGGATTCCCTTTGGCATTTGTTGACTGACGTGAGCTGCACTGGCCCGGGCTAAATCCTCCTGCCTTCAATATGTCCACAAAATTAAGCCCTAATCATCCCATTTTCACATTTCCACACAATCAATGGAAATATATTGTATCGCTGACCTCATTTTTCATAGGGAATAAAGCACGCCCCTCCTCTTTGTGAAACGTCTAGAGTGCTGAGAGCAGCTTAGCTAACAAGCATCTGATTGTGTAGATTACGCATGTTCCACTGAGGATTACGGCGACTGAAATGAACAAATTGACCTCTCGCGGCTGAAATCCAGAATCAGCATGACAAAGGACGAGAGCAAAGCCTATTGGAGACGATATGAGTCTGAAGAGCCTGCACTTTTAAGCTAAACTACCTGATGTTATCAGCGCAACTTGGAGAAAACAAATGTTGTTTAGAGGATTTTCAAAGCTACTGTTCACTAGCAACAGCTCCAGCTATCAGCTATGCTTAGAATACCAATTTATCATTCAAGAAGTATGTTGAAGCAAATACAAGTTTAATTTTACGATAGCATAACTGTAATGATTTATTTTGTGAATTAAACTGGGCTTCGGTTTAATGTTTGGATTATATTTTGATAGCCCATTTAAAAGTTAGATTTAGCTTTGAATTGTTATTGTGTGGTGCTAGATTGTCATCACTGTGAAACCATGATTAATTTATTGTCTCTCTCTGTCTGAAAATAGATTTGTTCTGTGCATTTATTGCGTGACCAGGAACCCATATTCAAATCTCAAACTTTAAGCTGAGAGTAGTTATATGAGGAGGATAAGTTTATCAAGTTTACCCTTGTAATTCAGCCATGGACATAACATTTTCATCATACCAATAAATACAATAGATTGGCATAATTAACCTATTTTGTTATGCTATGTTAATATGTTGATTTTCTGAAACAACAAACACAACTAACATGACACAGATGTGGGGCTATACCCGCTTGTCATGATTTGTCAGATCTCAGAAACTAAATAAGATAGGGCCTGGTCAGACCGCTGGAACACCAGATGTCACAGTTGGATAACAAGAGCGGATTGTAGTTGTCTCCTTGGGCAAGACACTTCATATACCTGTGTAAACTGTGAGAATGGTTCCTTGATAGTGCTGTGAGTGCTTTGGAGGTAAAAAAGTGCATTTTAGAACATTTAACATCTGCCCGTAGAACAAACATTCTGTATTTACAAATGTAGTCATAAAAATGTAGTCCAGCAGAATCGTTCCATTTAATCCAAAGTCAAATCTATTTCTAATCACTCTTGGTGTATTTGCACATATTATTTTGTTTAAATGTTACCCATATTACTGAAGATATTTTTGAAGAAACAATTGAAGTGATAGGACCCAGGGACTATCGCTGGCAGGAAGTCCCCTGCTGAAATTTTCTTTGACCTCAACCATTGACGATCTGTCAAAATGTCCAACAGTATTTTCACATTTATAAACAGTTTTTATTCTGTTGTCATCACTGGGACTTTCCGAGAAAGGCATCTGGAGATTATTTCTCCTTTGAAAACATTCTGTGACAAAACATTGTCCAGAAAACCTGAATGTCTTGTCACTCTACAAGGTTTCTATTTCAAATGTGTTTGTCTTTTAAATGGCAGTGACCACTGAGACAGATGGTGATTCTATAAGCTTTGTAAATAAACTCAAATTGATTCTAAATTACTTGGCATAGCAGACGCTTAGTAAGTCTACTGATCCATTGTCTGGCCATATGTTTTCTCTGCTTTTTTGGTAAATTGACAGAAATATTTAACACTCACACACAGACACTTGCACACACAAATCTTATGCATCATCTACTAGAAAACGTTACTAGAAAAGTACCTATATTATGTATTTCAGTCCTCCTGCTTACAAGAATTTCTTTTCCATTGCCTTAGTTTGACATTCAAGTTAAATGGTTAGCTGGTTGACTATTTTTCAATTAGGAAAAAAAGAAGCATGTATTAGGACCTTTGGGAAGCAGGCTTAGCCATCAGTTTGAAACCCAAAGAGTCAGATGGTGACTGGCTCTTTCTTACAAGTTTGAAACTATCAAAATCAAATGAAGCTACCATGTAGAGGTATTCTGCTTTCACAAGTAAAATGTAAACAGCTGAGTGTACTAGTTTTAAGATTGCACATTATTTGAAATTGTGGTCCTGCCTGAAGTTTGGACTATTTTAATCAAAGCATAGCATGTTAATGGATAAAATAGACACAAAATTGGCTTTTTAAATATAAATAATTATTAAAATACAGTCCGTTCAGCGCTTTTCAAAAGGAACAAATCCCATTAAGAAGTCCAAAGTCCCATTACTGGCCTCAAGCGTAGCAGCCTTTATCAGTTCAATACATTAGTGATGCATATGAGTGGCATGAGGTCTCGACATGTGAGCATGGCGCGAGTCGCTAACAGCACCTGCGTTGTGTGTATATTCTTAGCCTCAGGCATCAAGTGTCTCCATCCCTGTTCTTTCTGTCACCCTGTTCCAACACTGCAAGCTCTTTAAAAGTCTCCTCTCTCAGCTGTAACAAAAGCCCAATGACAGACCAAGGCCTTATTTAAAATTCAATTTCTGTGCTTTCATTTGCCCACAATAGAAATATAATTAATTTCCTTTCCGTGCTTGTTTGGGGAGCTCTGAAGAGGAAATGGTGCGCTTCTGTTAATAAAAGCTACAGTATTTTTTTCGGTGTGAGAAAGATTGAGAGACTTATATGTAGGTCACATGATTATGGTAATCTAGTTAGCCATTCAGTCTTGTAAATCCAAACGTACAATATTTAAGCTAGCTCATTTTCTGTCGTTTAATAATGCAGTGGAAATAACTCCCCTGACGGTGAATTGTGGTCGTCATGCCAGTTTTGCACTTAGGCATGAAATTACTGCTCTGGGATTATAAGTCTACAAATAATAAATGTACGATATCAATCTGACACACAAGGAGTCAGACGTGCCCCAAATTAATATTTATGAGCTGCAGTTTATTTCCAGGGCAGCATCTATTTGTCACCAGGCAGTAATGAAATCCGTATGCATTTGCAGTAATTAATAAACCGGATGATCGCAGCTGTTTTTTGTCTAATTTTTTTTAGTGTGAAATTTGTGAACACGTCCTGAAAAAGCAGAATCTCATTTCACATTGGTGGGAACATTCATCTCCATATGACCCGTTTAGACGAAAAAAGAGAGCAAGGGCAGCAGCACAGTATTATGAAAATTGCATTTGAAAAAAATCATCGGAAAAAAATTAAATAAAATAAGTAATAATATTAATAAAACATTACTACTACTACTACTACTACTACTACTACTTGCCTGGGATCCAGAACACACACTTCAGTAAAATGCGAACAGTGGGTCTGGTCACCACACCCCCCGCCTGCATTTCAGCTCAAATCTACATCGTACCGGCAATCAGATTAGTTTATTTGCGTGACGCAGATGAAACAAAAAAGCTGATTGGTCGTCTGTCATTTAGACCAAAATCTAACTCCAATCACCTCACATTAAAATCATTTTTTGCTTTGCTCATTTATTCTGCAGAGATCTGCGATGTTATTCAGTTCCACGTGATGTTTTTTTTCTTTTCTTTTTTTTTTGTTGGGAGCAGCCATGTTGGTTTTCAGACGACGGAAGATGTGTGTCTCTGATTGGCTAATTAATCTGTCAATCACGGCTACAGAAATCCGAAAGAGGGACACGGTGGCCAGACAATATACTATATAAAATACATTTCCAGGCAATACTACTATACTACTACTACTTCTACTACTACTAATAATAATAATAATAACAATAATAATACATTCTTACTAATGGTAAGAATTTATCTCTGTCTTCCAATGGTAAAGGGGGTGTCAGAAATGAGCTTGTCTCTTCTTGTATTCACTCACTTTCTATTTCAAGAGTGCATTTGCAAAAAGTAATCAAAAGCTTGCCATTTGCTTTGTGTAAAATGTTTTCAAAAGCAAATGTATTTTAGTGTAATCAAAATCTTATTTCATAATTTCTTGATAAAACACAGTCAACACTCAATCAACTGAAAAAACTAAGAAAAAGCGTTTTAAAAAAGCCTGTAGATATCATCTTTTGCGATAACTCTTCATATATTCTTGCTTCAGAGAACTCATATCTTACTGCAAACTCATTTGTTCCAGCCAGAGTGAATGTGCTTTGAATTTTTGGTGCTTTTTCCAATAGTATGTGACACACTGTTAAGATTCATAGGCCAAAACAGTTTCTGAATAATTTGTATGTGACATAACATGTAACAAGATATGTTCCTGTTGCCATTTGGCTGTTCATGCCCCAGTGCTACTCTACGTCTTGGATGCCTGATGTTGCGTGGGAAAGAAGGAATAAAGACAATTCAACAAAAGAATCTTCGGCATGCTTAATAGGATCCACAGGCATGACACACATGAATGTTTCATCACTATGTGGCTCCAGAAATTGGATCAATGCAGCGTATGCTTTCTTTTTGTGCCACATGAAGGTTTCTCTGGAATAATGTATGGGCAAGAAACAGCACAATGGCTCAGCCTGACACCCCAACACGTATTATTTCCAAAATCTAATATCTGCTCCCTAATAAACAACACTGATGGCTTATTGAACAAGTGGCTTCCCGGATGTGAACAGTCAGGCAGAACTGTGAAGCTCTAGGCTGTACGGTAGAAAACACACATGCAACTGAGATGACTTGATACCAAAGAGAATATAAAGGCACGTCAGAGTTTCTGATTATAGATGATTAAAACTAGCTCTGGGTCAGCACTCAACCATGGGTCAGAATTCAGATGTGACCCTTCAAGTCAAATGGAAACTTTAGTGATGAGTATAATTGTAGCTGTGAGAAAAGATCTTTAGTGCAGTGATATCTTAAGTAAACTTTGACACTATTCACATGCAGTGATGGAGAAAGATTCAGTTTTGCTGATGCTAGATGGCTTATGTTCTATGTAACATCAAGCGTAGAACTAGGACTACTTTGAGGGGAGCAAATGACAACGGCTGTTATTTTGGGTGTTGAATCACTGATTTAGCCGACAAAAAAAAAACTAAATCATAGAATTCTAATTGGGTCTGTAGCTTATCCGTACCCGATTTTTGCGTCCTTAAAAAAGTAAACAAACTGAAATGATTTATTTTAAACTTGTACATTATTCTCCATATACATGTTTTGCTCACTTACCTATGCATTTTGATGTTGGAGCATCACGATGTGTTTTAAGCTTTTTTCATAGCTGTTTAGAGCAAGATGTGCCAGTATGCTAACAGGGGGAAATGAATTTTAAGTTACTTTATTGTAAAAAAAAATAATCAAAATAGTATAATCAAAATATTTACTAAATAGACACAGTCTTTTCACAATATTTTCTATTAAAATGATTTAGAGTTTAATTTAAAGCTGAAATAATTAGGTACGTATTTATTAATCTGTCCAACTATCCTAGCTCTTGGTTTCAAAAAGAAAATTGTAATTTTTTTCATTTCACCCATCTCTAACCCTGACCATCCGATTTTCACATAAATCAGCCTGGTCTGGTTTCAGTTAAATCTAAAGAGAAAACCTATCTTGGTAGCATAACCTTGAGTGAGGCAATAAAAAATGCAATTTATTTTAAATGTAAATGTAAATGTTTTTGATTGCATGTGTAAATATGTTGAGTTTTACAAGGATGTAGTACGTATAATGAATGAATCAAGCCACTAAGCTTCTTTTTGAGCTTAATCTATGGCATACATAAAAAAAATGTGTAAAGCAAGTACACAAATACACTGTAAAGTGTTGACTGTGACTGTATGTGCTGTCAGAAATACCACACTTACAGTATATTTCTGTCGTGTTATACCTTCTGCAATATATAGTAATCCTATATTTTGCCCTGGTTCTGGCATTTTGAGCAATCTCCTTAACAGCTGCAATGGAGACTTGTTGAAAAGGTTAGGTCTGGGTTATGTCTCCCGGAAATAAATGTAAGTGTGTCATGCCCCCACAAGTCATGCATGTGTGTCTGTGTGTGCGTCAGGAAACAAAGACAGGAGAGGAATACGGAAAGGCTTCGGTGTGTGTGTTTGTGCATGCATTAAACTGACAAGAGAGAGGTCCTTGAGGCAACCTGCACATCTTTTATCCCATCTTTAATTAATTGAAGCCCATAATAGAAGCTTCTGCAATTGCACTCCGAGCAGACACGCTTGAATTGAAAACAGCCAGGAATGAGGCATGAGATAGTCCTATGTGTCTCAACGTTTTTTTTCCTCCTTTTATCAATCTTCCCTTGTCATTTCCCAGACATCCGCCAATGGACAAAACATCTGCGGCGCTTGTCAGTCTTTGAGGCGGGCGGCGGAGGAATTTCCATAAGAAAAACAGCTTGTTACCGTAGCAGAAATACACCAAGGGATTCATGCTTACTTCCCTCTCTTCTGCTGTTCTCTCATCAGGTTGTGAAAAACTACAGAGAAAAAGCACTATGTTCCCTCGCATCATCGTGGTCCTGCTGGTGGCTGCAGGGTCCTGCTGGCTCAGACCTGTGCGGGGTTGTCCGGCCGGCTGTCGCTGCTACAGTCTCACTGTGGAGTGTGGCTCTATCGGGATCAAAGAAATCCCACAGGGCGTCCCCACGGTCACAGAGGTCAGTGTTTCTATTGAGTGGGGCTTCACATAGCAGAGACCTGTGGGGTTTGAAAGCTCGGGGGCACTTGTCAATCTATAGGAAGAAAATGAACCATGACATTATAAGATGCTATATTGTCTAGTTGGAGTTGAAAATTGGGACAAATTGAGGGACTTTCTATATAACAGGGATATAGCGTTGTAATGTAGTTTGCAGTTAAGAACTCAGGATTTGTCAGAAATAAGGAAATTAATAGCAAAAGTAGTATTGAACCAGAAGCTCATTTTACAGGTAAATCCATATTGGGGCTATTAACTTCTCATGAAACTGTGCAATCAACAGCACAAACGATAGGTTAAATTATGAACACTAACTTCAAAATGAGTTTAATGTGACAAGTTTGTGGACCCAATCCATGGAAAATATGTGCTTGAGAATTTGTAGATTTTCTCTGTGAATATCTTTTTTTCAAAAACTGTCCCATGCACTCATCTGAAACTTGTATATCATATAATTCTATAAATGCACCTGGAGAAAGCTTGGTTGTGTAAGAATCACAAATTAATAATACAAACAGAATATAAAGCCCACAGTCACAGCTGTTGATATACCATGTGGTGATATTAGTCAACAACACAAACATGTTCATTTTAATATGTAGGCTATATTGTCCATGTTAAGTGCAATGGTTTGCATAACACTCTATTTAATCAAATGAAGAACTGGTATTAAAATCAAAAGATTGCTGAATTTGTCCATATACGTCTTACATAATCAGTCTTACAGCACTTAAGGGGGAAAATAGCCAAACTAAGCTTATACTGTTGCCTTAGTGGTGTGGTCACTGTCGATTAATGCCAGCAGCTGCAATAATCCTGTCCATTTTAATGTGACATGTTCAATGTAGCGTATAAACACATGCTGAGTAATATTATGATGACGAGGCAGCCGACTAGGAGACAAAACAGCTGGCTAGCCTACTTTGACCATAATTTTATATAATTATTTTTAAAATCAAAAAAGCATAGAGTAATGCATGCCATTACCAAACTTAAGAAAAAAAAACATTTTGATATATATACTGTAAGTCCATCCCTACTTTCTCTGACCTGCACACTCAGTGTCCATGGCTTTACTTCCTTTCTGATCCATTCTTATTAGCCTGAAATGATTGTGGTTAATCAATCCTCCATGACCCTCTTTGATGTGCACTGGAGGGAGGGGCTGCTCTACTGGCTATGTAATTATTCATTCTCCCTCCGAAAAGGAGTCTCTCACTCTTTCTCTGTGATCATCTATGGAGAAGATGTTCGACATTACACCCATGCCTTTTTCTCCTCCACAAGTTCAGGCCCATAACATTATTGCCACTTATAAATATTAATGAAAATTATGTCACGCATAAATTCTTCCATTAACCTCAATCAGCAGGTTTATATGGTCCATCATCACGCCTTCTACCTCATGGCCAGGGCATGTTTCAGTGTGAACATTAGTAACATTAGCAGTCATCCAGACAACTTTTCATAGCAGAGCAGGCACAGAGCACTTGTGACAGGTCTGTTGTCTCTGCAGCATTTGTCAAGCACAGACAAAAGTGTGAGACAAAGGAGCAATAGCACCGCACAGCTTGCATTGTCACCACCAATAATATCACAAACCCAGAGCTCAGTGTGCATTCACTTTTAGTGTCAATTTGTAAAAGGTTTCATCTAAAGCATGACACAATTAATCATTATCTACGGGAGAAGGCAACCATCATGAAGTGAAATGGCCCAAAGTGTATTGAAAATGGCCTAAACCACCTTAAAACAAGATTGTCCTTCCAACTTTATTAGAAGGTGAATTTCTAGTCAAGCCATATGCTGTCGCCACATCATATTGCCCATCTACAAGTAATGAACAAGGCTAAATTTGATCAAAGGTAAAGCCTTGGATGAATACAAATGCATTGCAGCAGCAGCAGTCTGTTATCTTGCCTTCAACGTTTGTCATAAAGTCAATATACACTGAAACACTAAGTACTTGTGTAGTTAGTTTATCTTCAGTGAGTGACGCAATCTCTCCCTGTCCTCTCCAAAGACTATTTTTCTCCAGGACAACGCGATAACGCAGATCCGGCTACAGGACATCTCCCGTCTGGGCCAGCTACATTACCTCTACCTCCAGAACAACAGTATCTCTGCACTGGAGCCCGGGGCCTTCTCTAGCCAAGGACAGCTGCTGGAGTTGGCCCTGAATGGGAATCTCATCCACCTGGTCAGTCCTGATATGTTTCGTGGCTTGGAGCATCTCCGAATCCTCTACCTCGCCGGAAACCAGATCACCAAAGTGCAGGACTACACCTTTAGGGGTTTGCAGGTAAGAGAATATGTATTATATTCCATGCTTTGAAACGTTAACTATTCCATTGTAGGAAGGAGTTATCTGTTTTATTGCTTATGATTAACTGGTTTGGCACAGACTGGTAGAATAAAGATGTCTACAGTTTACTGTACTGTGCCAAAGATTTAGCGAGGTGTGAAATTGCTGCTAACCAACAGTGCACTGCAGACATCCAGCTTAAATCACTGAAACAATGGGTAGATACAGCTGAAACCAAAAGTTTACATACACACACATAGCCTATACTTTTTTTGTCACTGCCAGACATAAAATAAAAATTGACTTTTCTGTTTTAGGTCAGTGAGAATCAGCAAAAATACTGTATCTGTTTGTTAAATGCCAGAATAATTAGAATAATATTTTTTAGACAAATCACTTTTGTCAGTCATAAGTTTACATACACTAGGATCAGTATGCTTTTAAAACATTTTTGAACATCCCAGATTCTGATTGGCAGCATTTGAGTTCAGTATTAACATCTACGGATATATTTTACATTTGAAACTCTGCTTTTTTGTGAAACAGCATGAAAAAATGTAAAGAAATCAGTCAAGATCTCAGGAAGAGAATAGTGGATTTGCACATCTAGTTTATCCTATGGTGCAGTTTACAGATGCCTGAAGGTGCCACGTTTATCTGTTCAGACAATTATAGTCAAGTATAAACATCATGGGAGTGTCCAGCCATTGCATCGCTCAGGAAGAAGACAGGTTTGAGTCTTAGAGATGAACATACTCTGGTCTGAAATGTCCAGAACAACCCAAGGACAAAAGCAAAAGACCTTGTGAAGATGTTGGCTGAAAATGGAAAGAATGTGTCATTATTAACAGTGAGACGACTCCTGTACAGACATGGGCTGAAAGGAGACTCTGCCAGGAAGAAGCCATTACTCCAAAGGAAACATGAAAAGCCAGATTAGAGTTTTCTGATGCACACAAGAAAGGAAGACTTTAGTTTTGGAGACATGTTACACAGTTTAAAGGCAAATACTAATGAAATGTATGTAAACTTTTCACTTTAAAAAATGTAATTTTAAAAATGTCTAAAAAAAAACAAAAACAAAACACACACACAAAAAAATCTTTTAACAATATTTTGGCATTTGGCAAAATGCATATAATTTTGTTCATTCTAATTATTTGAACACATAAATAAGTTTGTTTTAACAATATGTCCGACAGTGAGAAAAAAGCATAATGTGTGTTTTTGTTTTGGCTGTGTGTAATCTTTTGGTTTCAACTGTACATGTAAAGTTATGCTAGATATTATCATACAGTTTCTACATACAGTGTGCCCCATTTGGCATATGGTCACACAAGTTTTTTAGCTCTATCCATCATTAGGCAAGATAAGTACATGTACAGCATAAAACTGGGCAGTTGCAAATTTTACAAACATATATTGTGATGCACATGTGGAAATGTTGAGGTTTGGAATGTCGTGATATGCACTGCACCTGATTTTCCTCTCATCTGTGTGGGAGGCAGACGCATATTGTGGCTACTTCCTACAATTTGCCTGATTAGTCTAAAGCATTGAATGTGAGTGACCTAAATGCAGACTGTGGAGGCTCTGCAGAGACCAACATTCCAACAATGACAGAAAAAATACTTGACAAGTTAAAACAAAGCGTACAGTTGTAACTTTCTACATGTTGTCACAACAGAATTTGATATTTATCCATGAAGTAGTAGATATTTCAAGCTTCAGTTCCAGTTTGTGTTGATAGTTCAACTTTTGCCATTTCATGTATTTTTAGAGATGATATTATTGATTCTTATGTTGTGTGTGTGTCCAGCGTTTGCAGGAGCTTCACCTTCAGGAGAACAGCATAGAGCTGCTTGCAGAGCGAGCCCTCAGTGGTCTGTCCTCTTTGGCTCTGCTGGACCTGAGTCGAAATCATCTCCGCACGCTGGGCTCCTCTTCCCTCACACCACTGGTCAGCCTGCAGGTGCTCCGAGTCACAGGTGATGGAGCTTTTCACAACAACAGTTTTGTTTTTTTTTTTCTGTTAGCACATGTGGCATGCAGTATTTTGTTTTGTGAAAGAATAGAGACATGCAGTTATTGTAACTAAGAAGTCATCAACACTCATAATTAAATGTCAAATTAGTAAGTAAGTAAGATTTATTTGTATAGCGCTTTTCGCAGATATAGTCACAGAGTGCTTCAGTGAGATGACCCCCCCCCCCCTCCCCACTCAGTGTAAGCAGCTCAGTGATGGTACTAACTATGAGAAAAATAAATTGAGTGCTCCAGCCTTAACACCTTAAATAAAAATAACAACAACATTTTTTATAATTAAAGGTCAAAGCAAACCAAAACAAAAACAAATCCAGCTCATGTCAATTATTAACAGGAACATACATAAGTACACCTTGCCTTTTAATTAAATTTTGGGCTTTGGGCTTTCAATTATTCACATTTCTTACATATTTCTGTTTGTTAACTAGAAATGTTCAATCTGTGACTTGAAATGTGAGAACAAATCTATGTTGCCAGCAGTGTGGCACAATTTATAACAACGGGCTTATCTCAACCTTCAAATGGGTCTTCCCTGATATTTATAAACCTCCTTGTTAATATATGCACAGCACTCATGGTTGTTAACACTCACAAGTCTTCAAAAACAACATAAAACTGATTATTAATGGATTATTGATGTTTTTTGTTGTTTCAGAGAACCCATGGCGCTGTGACTGTGCTCTGGGCTGGCTCCGCACCTGGATCAGTGAAGACGGACAACGACTCCTAAGCTCAGCCGAACAGCGCCGCCTCATGTGCTCCGAACCACCGCGTCTCTCTCACCTCAGCCTAGTGGAGGTCGCTCCCAACAGCCTGGTCTGCATCCCCCTGTGGTCCAACTTGAGCCCAGCCACCTGACAGTTCGCCTGGGGGAGAGTCTCCGAGTGTCCTGCCAAGCTTCCGGATACCCCCAACCGCAAGTTACATGGAAAAAAGCATCCCACGGCAAGGCACAGTTATCACCTCGAGGTCTTGTCCAGGAACTTGGTCCGAACGGAGACTTCTTCAAACCTGGCACCGGTGGAGTGGTGACTGCTTTACCTAGTAGCAGCAAAGTCAAAGTCAGTAGTGTTCAGCTAATCCGTGGCACCGAAGAAGGTGGAGAGAGAGACAGTTTCGATCCTGATACCGGAAGTGGAATGCTGTTTCTTAGCAACGTCACAGTAGCCCACGCAGGTCGTTACGAATGCGAAGCTTGGAATCCGGGTGGCATTGCTAAAGTTACCTTTCACTTAGCGGTAAACATGTCATCGTCCTCATATTCCTCTCAGTTTTGGCCACGCCTCAACACAAACGCATTCATCTCCTCTTCAAATTCCTTCTTTCAGCCTGAGGTTTTGGACATAAGCCAAGAACCCCTTTACGAGCAAGACAGCATGGATTTTAATGCTTTAGGCCCCGCAACGCAAACTGCCATTGCTGTTGGGATCTCATTACTGGCTCTCACCGCAGTTCTCCTTCTAATCATGATTTACACTCGCCACCAACAGTTCCGCAAAGAAGAAGGCGGGAGTTGTTGCTCAGGCAAAGAGGAAGGGATTCTTTACATGAACGATTATTCAGAAGGACCTTCAAGCTTTGCACAGTTGGAAGAATATCGTGATGATGATGGGCACGAGATGTATGTCTTCAACCGTTCCAAGTCCAGTCTTGGGACGGGGCCGTCAAGGTGTCACATGGTCAGTGGGTTTGTCCAGCAGAAGGGCATAAAGGAGGTGCTGCTGGATCATGAAGTGGTCCAGACACTAAGCAGGTCTGGGGGAATGGGGCTGAGGAGAAATCCGGGCGATGGAGGAGAAGGACCCTTAACTACAGACCCAGAAGAGCTGTTTCTTAGTCAGAGCCTGCTGTTTGGATCACAGGTGGCCTACGAGATCCACTGCTAAAAGTGGGACAATGTGTTTGGAGTGAGGAGTACCAAAATGGACAGAGATGAAATGTATATCTATAACTGAGTGAAAACAGAATGGTTTACAAAAGACTCTTGGAAAGCCTTACAGGTACAACATAGCAAGGGTGGGAATGCATTATTTTGAAAAAGAAAAATTATATTTCCAAAATGGGTCCAACCCCAATTACAAAAAGGACAATGTGTAAAATGTTATGCAGTTTATTAGTGGTAGAACAGATTTCAGTCATCTCGATGTTTTGCAGTCAAAACATATTGATTTCAAAAACAGAGGACTACCATTGAAGCCTATTTAAGTTTTGAACACTTTTGGATTAAAACAAACGATTACACCAACTTATTTATGCTGTGCTAAACTAAATTACCAGTAATTAGCCTTTTCCCATAAAGTCATAGGACGCACTATTAAAATTAACTCTGATATTTTGGGGTTAAAAAAATAAAGTTAATTAAAGAATTGCAGTCTATTTAATTATTGTTATCTGCATTTTACACAGCAAAAAAAATAAAAAAATTGCACTTGGGGTTTGATCAGAGGTTTGTTTGTCAGAGAAAGAGAGGCTTGTGACTCACAGAGCTTCTAAAAGTACATTTTTTTTACAGTTTTCTGTCTAATTTGTCTGTACTAAATAAATATACTGAAGACCCATTTCACTGTCTTGTACAGTTGCTTTATGCATAGCCCTTCTAACACAGCATCAGTAATGCCATTACCGATACTGTCTGTGCAAACGTGTGGGTGGCATTATTAACAAAGTACAATTTTTCTATTTTATTTTCTCCCCTCCATAGCACTGTATTAATGCATTTCATTACTGTTGCAACGGTTTAGCTATGTTGACATTGGCCATTGTCATGTTGTAAAATGTACGTACATCTTTGTGTTTTTGCAATGAGTAATAAAGTGTGTTTTGAAGATATGCGGTCTTCTGTTATGTGAACAAAACAACAGATCTTAGTTAGACAAGTCTTCTCAATGCTAGCCTTCAGCTCTTTCTTTGTATATTAGTCTATCTTGTTTACAGAGAGCCCATTGCTTGCTAATGAGAGTTTGGTCAATAAGAATGCATAGTTCATAGAGTCTTTACTGACTATTTCAACCACTGAGCCGCATGTAAGAAAAACTTTACAATTGCTTTGAAAACTGTATCGTCTATTGAAAATTACACCAAGGTCTCAGAAAACCATTAGGACTAATGATTGCTTATTTGTTATTTTTCTGAGTAGAAATGACTGTGTGTTAGGTCTGTGGAATATTAAAACATCTTCAGTTTGACTTTGAACTTAGTGTTGCCGTGATGCTGGTCTTTTGAGGACTGCTCTGAGTGGCTTTTTGGTTAATGCAGTTGTTATGTGCAGTCGATTCTGGTTCTATTAGACCCAATTTTGTGCCCTTTCAATTAACAGTTCAGTTTTGAGAGTTAGTGAACCCTGGATAGAGGGACATGAGAAACACAAGCTACAAACAAACAAGTAAATGCTGTTTTTAGGAGAATTTCGCATAAAGATTTATAAATGGGAAATCAGTGAAGATGTCATAATTGTCAAGGTAGTTATGCTTCAAACACACACATATTCTCAGATAAAACTAAAGTAAGACAAAGCAAATATTCTAAAGACCATAACATTTGATGACTTGAACATAAACATTTTTGGGGGGGAATATTATATAAATTCACTGCATGCTAACATTCCCTGCTGTGGGAGGTAAAATAGGAGAACAAAACTTGGACTCCTATAGAGAAAATGTCTGTTCAGTATCGATAGACTACTGTGCACTGAAGGTCTTGTTATTATTGTACACCAACAATGAACTCTTTGCTCACAAGAGCTAATAAAAAAGCAAATCACGGCAGGTATCAGACAAGCAGTCTGTGGAGAGAAATACTTTGCACTGACATTTTTGTAAGAAACCTTGCATTGAATTGTGCATTGTAGAACGGAAAAGGCTGATTCACCACCGACAGCTGAACTAATAACACAGAGAAAATCGAGCTGGGAACAAAATGAAGCAAAGAAAAGTGACGTGACTAACACCATTCTGCACACCTCCTTATCACAATCCAAACATGACTATTATTTACACGACACAAAGAGGCTGCTATCTTTCTGCCTATTGTTAATATTTTTAGTCATTGTCATTACAAACTCTACACAGTGCTCTATGCCAAAGTTATTTTTTTATATACTGCAAGCTATAAGTACTTGTTTGTTGTAAGTCATGTTTGAGATGTATATTTGATTTGTTTTAAGTACTCAAATAAATCAATAAAATGTAGCCGGTATTCTAATGTTTTACTGTTACTCAATGGCAACAATAAAATTAATAGTAATTATTACAAAATAGAAAAGCTTCACTATTACCCTAAAGTTCCTATATTTGGTTAAATATTTATCTTACTCTGAATATTATATTATACCTTTTTTCAGCCCTTGAATAAGTATGCTAAAATATATGTGTAGCCTTTTTGCATGTTTCCATTTCCAAACACATCAGTATTCATAAACGTGGCTTCATATTATGCCCACAGTCCAAACCTTGCCTAATCACAGCTGATTATTATCACAGCACATGTACCTGCTGGCTGCTCACTGACGAGAGAGCTGATTCGACCAACTCAGACACAATATGGAAAGAATAATTATACTTGTGAGCTTTTGTACAGACACGTGTTAGTTTTACATATTTTAAACAACGTGTAGCAGCAGTAGCTAGGTGTAAGTAGTGGTGGAAAGACTAAGCACTGCTGATAAATTCTGTAATAATAATCATCAGCAATCATTATAACCCTTTATATTAACTACACTTACAACAAAGCATCAACAAAGACCATAAATTCATAATGAATCAGTAGTTTGTTACAAAGAATTCATAACACCCAGACTCTAAATCCTGAGTTACTGCACCTTAATCAACCTTTTAACCATTACTTTATCATTTGTTATTCCAAGTTAATTAATTACAACTAATTCATGCCCAGTTTTATACAGAACATGATTAAAACCATACCTGCTTGTGAATGTTTGATCCCATTAGATCTTAAACATGGTCTGGTCACAACTTGAATGGCCCCTGGAACAACAGGTGCTACGGTGGGACAGCTGGAGTGATTTAAGCTCACCTTGCCCCAGTGTCTGCATACATGGATGGATAAAAAAGCTGCCAGATAAATGGCTTTCAGATAAAAGAAGCAGCTGTGTTTTGGGACAGTCTGGACTTGTACTTAGCACTCAGTTATTTTACAAATTACAATTTCATCATACACACAGAAAAAAATCACAATCACTAAATAAATCTACTGGTTTAATTAGCATAAATAGTACCCATTAGCAATAGCAGTCAGTAACTTGTGGGAGTAATACTGTAATTGTATTGACAGTAAATTTCAGTACAGAATTAGACATTCGACATTGTTAATCTCTGATTATTCTCTGATTCTATGAAATCACATCATTTCATTTCAAAGATAGATCAACTGTACAAACAGTTGTGCAGCGGCATATTAATGCAAATACTTCCTCGTTGTAACAGTGCATGTGTTTCCAATCTCGTCCCAAAGTAGAACCAATCATTTCACACTTTTTTCATCCTGAAGGTCGTCTGTGATCCATCAATCAGCAGCAGCCAGGATGCAGCACAGAAGAGAAAAAAAATTTGATTCCTTTTCATTCTACTTTCTTCAAGATATACGACAGCGAAAAGCAATGATTTCTGTAGGAGGTCAAACAGCAGCTAACAAGGATTGAAATATTGATGCAAGGCCGGTTCTTTCCTGCAAAAGGACTGTGGATTTTTGTTGAGAAAGGCTACACTGTTGATCATTCTAACAAAAAAGTTACTAAATTGAGTGCGTGGGACGAGCCACATCAATGTGAATGGAAATAATCAACCACCTCATGCGCTGATTGCGACATTGCCCGACGTTTCACTCAAGTGTGTTTGCCATCCACAGCTGGAAATATGGCTATGTTGGATTATGGGGAAAAGCTAAAACAGTACATTAAGGAACTCTTATTCATATCATGCAATTTTCACTGTGGCTTGAGGACAAATAGCAAAGACGGAGTTTACAAAAATACTTCTTGACAAGCATGCTAAGTCCTAAGGAGCCAAATGTGAAAGCCAGGCATGCGTTTAGCCTAAAATCCTCTTGTGCTTCTGCTGTGATGTCTCTCCTAATGGCACCTGAAACCAGCCGTAATAGCTCACCTGTGTGACAGCATCCAAACACTTAAATGCACTTTTACACTCTGAATACTGATGAGGTGGGCTAGGGATGTATCTGCTCTAAAAACTCACTAAAGAGAAAATTAAAGTCACTTGATGAAAGATACACTACACAACTGTTATTGAAGTTATTGAATGATCCACAAAAAGTAAATCTTTGTCTTCTTGCTTATACAGTACTACAGAAAATAACTTTATAACATGCTTTCTTACTGCGAGAGTCGCCACCCATAGCTCTTGCTAACTTGTCATGGCACCACCTATTAATCTTTATGGATAAGCTTAATGCCATTAAACAATTAAAAACATGAATGACATTTCCATGGAAACAAGTCGATGTTGGAAATGTGATCAGAAAAGTTATGAAAGTCTTAGTAAGTTTTTAAAAGAAATGTATTCATTTGGGGCTCTATATTTTAACATCAGCACATCTAGTTCTTGATAAACCGCACACATCTTGGTAAGGAAATGTGAGAGCCACTTTCGGGTTTTTCCTAAAATCATCTTTTTTGCTCGTGCGGTGCCTCTCCTAATGGCACCTGAAAACAGCCACAGTAGTTCACCATGTGACAGGTTGTAAGGCAGCAGACAGCTGAATCCCTCCTCTGCCTACTTCAGACTGGGCTAAATAGTGATGAGATGAAAGAAGCACACAAGATATGTATCGGAAAAACAAGACCAAATGGATATAGCAACATGTGGTCTCAGTTTGAAAGAACGTAAACTGTAAACTATAGTAAACTATAGATTCAAACCCAAATTGAGTTAGTTTGTTGAAAATTTCTATTGAAATATATATGTTTAACAGCGTTCTATGTGATATACAATCATGCATGAAAAGTACGACGGTGTTGAGCAAGTGGACCAACCTACCACAGACTACAATCTACAACCTGATCCACTCTATGTGAAAAAGATGTGTTGTGTTGCACTGCACGGGGCAAATGGAGGTCACACCAGATACACAATAAAAAAGTGCATGTTTCAGAGTGGCCTTCTATTGTGGCCAGTCTAAGACACCTGTGCAATTATCAAGCTGTCAGCATCTTGATGCGACACACGTGACACCCCTGTGAGGTGGGATGGATTATGTCAGCAAATGAGAAGTGCTCACCATCACAGATTTAGACAAATTCAATATTGAGCCAAATGGTGATTTTGTATATTAGATCTTTGAGTTCATCTCATAGAAAATAGGAGCAAAAACAGAAGTGTTGCCTATATATTTTTGTTCATCATATTTATAAGTGAGCACAATAGGTTCCGTTCATGTTGTAGAACCAATTATAAAGCAAGGAGTAGGGCAAGAAGCAGTTTTTCCCAGGGCGGCTTTGAGCATAAGTGAACAAGGCAGTTGCTTAGGGTGACAACTGGTGGAGAGGGTGCCAAATTGCAGTCATAAAAGAAAATAGTTCTACCACTATTTGCAGTTTTATTATTATTTCACGTCAATAGGACACATATTCATTGAGTTTCAACACAAATAGCTAATGAACTTAATACAATGCATATTAATCATGCAAACAACAGCAGCTTAGAAGCCTCATAAAACTTATAATAATTGTTCTGGCAAAAAATTCAAGCTTTAAAATTTCTGTTCACAATAGGGCCCCACTACAGTTTGGGCCAACAAACAGTTTGATCTTGATGACAATATATACTATTATTGTAGAACATAGAAATTACAATTCTACGAGATGCATTTATTGGTCTGACTGTAAAAGACTACATATTAGAGAAAAATGCATCTATTTTCTTCATGAATTAAAAAATCATGCTGCCTCCCACCAAAAGGTCTAGAGCAGGCACTAGTTTTTCCTAACATTGTACTTTCTAAAGAATTATTTCTCAAGTTGAAAATCTCACTATTTCCACTAGACTGAAATGACATTGGCCTGTAGAAAAAAACTGTTCAAAACCAATAAAAAGTGACTGAGAATAACTATTTTATTACAATGCCCCACTGTTTCGCTCATCCATGCAACAGGTAATATGACTGCAGACATCCAGATACCTTCAATATAAACACTTCAGCGAAAGAGAATACTGATGACCAATTTTCCGGCGCTATACAGAGAAGTAAATGTATCTTTGAACACGGATGTAAATGATATTCAGCGCAGATGCCTGTCCTTCATGCCTCACTGTCACGGTGCCTGGCTCTCCGCTCATCCCAGGGCATCCGATTGTCACATAATGAAATGTAAAAGAGGATTGCAGACCTTGGTGGTGCTGCTGCTAAGTATCAAGCCACTGAGCCTTCACCAGTCTTCCCGGCTCGACACCCAACATAAATATTTCATGTACGCAAACAAAGGCGTGTGGCTTTCGAAAGGCTAAATAGAAAATCAATCGCTTTGTTATGCAAGAAAGAGGCAGGTTCTGACAAATGAATTATGGAAGGAAATTAAATTGTTTCATAAAGTCAAAGGCAGTGGCGGCTGGTCAATAGGGGGCGCAAGTGCGCCGCACTCCCTGATTGACCCTGAAAAAAAATTAGAAAAGCTAATGAATATATTCCTTTGTTGGTTAAAAGACTGGCTGAAGTCTATGGGGTTTTCCCATTGGGGCACGAGGCATGAGCGAACGCTTAAGAGAGCAATGGGAGGCCTGAAGTGTCGCGAGAAATTTTAATTTCTCATGCTTCTCACCATTAGTTCTAGCACAGCTATAATCTCGTTAAGGTGCGCTGGGCACTGCGCCTCTCGGTGATGTAAATGTCCCTGGGGAAGTCTACTCCTGCCACAGACTTCTCTGTCATGGTTCAACATGTGACCAATGAAAACCACTGATCTTTTACTCTGATGTGTCTCACTGACTCCATTTGACTTTAACAGTCACAGTAAGACCAAAGAATGACTTATCATCGTTGCTCTAATGCTACAAGTACTTATTTAGTCTAAAAAACGAACTTTTTCACAAATTTTGTGACTGACCAATCAAGATTCAGTATGCTCCGACCAATCAGGATTCAGCATGACCGGCATGCTTTCTTATGTTAGCGGAGCACCGGAGGATAAACATTACATTAGCATATTGTTTCTTTTGTCTAAACTTGTGGAGCTGTTGTTGGACATGGATCTGGATTAGTTTAATTTCACTTTTGGAGAAACAAACAGGAGCAGGAGGAGAAAAGGTCAGACATTTGTTTTTTAGCTTCACTTTTGGAGACATCTGAGCAGCTAAAGCCCTACTGCTAACGAAGTTATGTGTAAAAGAAAAAAGAGCTCATGGTTAATTCAAATACTCTAGTGATGATGATGTGCGTGTTGGGTGGGTGCGTGTTGCTGTGTGTGTGTGTGTGTGTTTCCATGTGCTGCTGTTATCTACACATGGTGCTGATGGCCATAGAGCTGTGTATAAAACTCCCTCCTTTTTTTCTTTTTGCGCACCCCCCAAATATAAACCACCAGCCGCCACTGGTCAAAGGAATATGCAGATTAGTATCAAAGTAGGCAGTGATATGCATACCTAACAACATCTTTATTTACCAACTTGCTTCTATTATGCTAACCATTGCATCGTCACTTGTTGTTGTTATCTCTTGCACAGAAAAAGTCAATAGACAGATTCAAGATTGTGTTTTTCAATCAAGTACAAAACTCATAAGGAGAGTGGATGTTGGAAATGATCCAAGGTGAATTTAAATGAATGTTTTACAACCTGGCTACATTTTAAAAGAGGCTGTTTGTTTAAAAGGTCAAGTATTACCGCAACATGTTTTATAGTATGTTAAATGCCAGCAGACAGTGTTATTTAGGATGTACTATAACAAGGCAAATGCAAACAGAATACATTGTTTATCAGGAGGGCAAGCACACAAATATTAGTTCTGAAAGCCATTGTCATGAATTAGTTAAAAAGAAAATGAATAAATATAAACAATTTCCATTATCAATCTTGTGCATTACAAAATACTTTATTATGGGTGAGACCAGATACAGTATTCTTGGTTCTTGGTTGGAAAATTCAAAACATGTCTATGATTTCGGGGAGGGGCATAGTCTATCAAAACGAAACACTGCTGCTTACAAGGAATAAAGTAAATGAAAAGATTTCTGCAGAATCAATAAAAGAATTTAAAAAATTATGAGTGAAGTGAAGTGTTACTTGATTTAGTTCAAAATGGCAGAATGAGCTATTTTCACTTGTGCTATGCAAATAAACTAAGACACGACTGAGAGAGTGGTGATCATAGCAAGATAGAGTATAACGAGTATTTCCTATAACAGATCTTTAAGGTAATCCTAAGATCCTAAACTCCACCCAAAAGTGTATTTCAAACAAAGTTGGCTTCTGGAAAAGCAATGGAGAAGGTAAAAGTAGGGACTGAGAGTGGAGAGGAACAGTGTGATTGGTTTGCCAGCTGATGTTTATGATCAGCACACAGTTGTGGGCAATCCGCAGATGAACAATCTACTGATGTAACAACTGAATGTAGTGAGACACAGTAAGTTGAGACGTTGTTGACCTGAAACTTGCTAATTTGCTCAGTTTGCTGTAAAATTGTCAAAAAAAATGTATCTATTTACACACCACATACACAATTTTATCAGCTACGATTTAGTGTTTAGTTTCACTTTTTGGATTGTTGGATAATGACAACATACAAATTGCTTGCTTATCCTGTCAAATCTCAGAAGCTAAGCAAGAAAGGGTCTAGTTAGTACTTGGATGGGAGACCTCTGGAACACGGTGACACAGTGGGACGACAGGAGTAAATTGTTGTTGTGTTCTTGGGCAAGACACTTAACCACACTGCCTCAGTGTCTGCGTACACTAGGTGAGTGGATCCCTGACTGTAAAGCGCTTTGAGTGAACGTGTAAGGTGGAAAAGCGTTATATAAATACAGACCATTTACCATCATATAATTCGACCATTAAAAAAAACTGTTGAGAAATAGTATTAACTGTGAAAAATTATCTTTCATACTGTAGTAAAAATGAGTCAAGCGATGGACAAAACTAGAATCAAACCCTTGACTTTCAGACTGATCATCTATCGCTTGATACTTGAAAAACTTAATTGTCTCTCGTCAAACTCCCAAAAGACCAAAAACAGCAGCACTAAAATGCAATGAGTGAAATAGAAAACAAAACAGGCCTTGAATTTCACTGCTTTGAGCGCGAACATTGAATAACTTAACAGTCAAAAGCTGAATGCATTACATCTTATTTAAAATGTTTTCCTGCTCATTCTATACATTTATTGTGAGTATCTTAATGAGTGGGTGGCGAGGGTCCCAGCAGACGCTGATTTTGTACACTGTGTAGGAGTCTTGCATTCAATACAGCTAATTATCCGCTGGCTTTAGCTGTGCAACATACTGTAAGTACTGCTCTAAGTGATCTGCCCTACAAAGCATTAGCCACCCACTGCGCTCCTCTCGAGTCCCGCAGATCATTTTGTATTTTTGTGACTGATAAGAAATCCACAGGGGACGTCATCAAGCCACTAAAACAGACAAATCCCAGTCTAATCCTCTCTTATGTGTCTAAAGCAGAGGCAAGCATTGAGTCGTTGCACCAGTAAATTACACTATAGAAGCATGAAATGGATATTGATCCCACTTTCTATTCTCTTTTGTGAAAAATAGCATATAACGTAACTTAAGTAACCTCTGCTGTATTGGAAACGGCACATATTGCTATTGATTAAGTGACAGCTAGCACAAGATGAACTTATCCCAGCAACACATGAAAGGATTTAAATGGTCTTTGGCAGCAACAATGGAGGCAACAAATAAAGATGCTGGCGGGCTGGATTTGCAGTTCAGTGAAGGAGAGATTTGCCCAAGATATAACCAAAGATACACATTTGAGTACAGTGTGTTCCATGTGGTTACCTAAAGCTACTGAGGATTGTCTTTGAAGTTAAGCATCTTGGGAATCCTTAGTTTAATTTGTCACAAGAAAAACAAAAATCTGCAGATTGATAAGACTGCATAATACAGTACATTCTATGTATAATGGTTATGCCATAAAAAAGACATTTCAGCTTGTTCAGTTTTACAAGACTTTACCATGCAAAGGCAAAGACCGTGTATTCTTTCAACTGTCCGATGATACAATTACATCTGTATCCACGCAACGCTTCTCTTCAATATTATTTTTAAAATCAGAACGAGTGTCTTTTTTGCACTTTCACTGCATGCAATCTATGTGTTGGCCAGAATACAAAAGTACCCTTCAATTTCCTAGTAAATTGAATTTTTTGAATCCTAGTGCAAATGCAATCAACTGGACATTCAAAGCTAGATTGCAGGTGCAAATAAGCTACAACATTCGGACATCACCCTGCAATTATTTATTATGTATTCTCAGTCATACATTTTAAGTATGCTAGTGTATATTTTTTGATCAATAATGAGTATGGATCTAACACGGTTGTCATGGTTATTGTGGCATTTCTGTTAGTGAAGGGGACAAATATTCAGTTTAACTTTTAAACTCTGCTCTGCGATGGCATTGACATTTAGTTACAACATAGAGGTGCTTACTCTGATATAGTTTGTCAGAAATGGCCTTTTCAACAAGGGAAACTTCCTCCAATCAATAACATACAAAAATAGATTTTAATGTAAATATCATTGTGTGTTTTGTGAGAGTAATGTGAACAAATCAGGGTGTGTTTTTGGTGTTCTTCTACAAGCTGCATGCAGCTTTTGGACTGACAGAAATGAAATCTTTGAAATATAAAAGATTTATTACTTCAAAACAAAGAATACATAATATTACATTGAGCTGAAGACGGCAACTCTCTATCTGCAGCAAACTGTTCAGGAAACTGATTTTTTCATGGCATTCCACCGTGTCTGAGCGTCAGAGTGAATATCACAGATACACTGATGTCCGTATGAGAAAAATACCTTGGGTTATCTTCAACGATCATCTTCAACACAAGTCAAATTTAGAACTTTTGGATAAAAAGCATCATGACACAAAATGGGAAATGTCAAAAAAAACTTTCATACCATCCATACAGCATCATAACAGATGCAATAAAAAATAGAGGATTTGATAAGTAAATTGTAAACTAAACAAAAGATGATTAAACCCACCACAGAAAAGTGGATTCAGCATATGTTTCTTAGAAATGGAATTGTAATGGGCTTGGAATTACATTACTGTCTCAGCCCACACCAGTTCAAGTCAGTAGCCTCAAAATCCATCCAGCACAACTTAATAATATCATCCCATTTGGTCTGAATAATCCTCATTTATTGGACTACCTTGTATTTTGTAGTAATGGATTGTTGGCTGTACGTGCTGAGGCCTTCTGCCCTGATGCGCTTGACAAATGTAGCCGATCTTAAATGGCCACTATCTGCACTTTAGAGTTGTCCTTCACACCACATTCAGCAGCAGGCAAACTAATAACGGATCCTTCAACTCCACTTTGTGTGACTGGGACATATATTCAAGAAACCCGAGTAAATTCTACAGAAAAAGAACATTTTAACAATAATGCATTTAGGATTTTACATCGGCCAACAAAAGCAGCTAAACCATAAGGAGGATACAAATGCATTTACAACAGTACTGACTATTCACAGTAGAAAGAACATATTTCATACAGGGTTGACCTCCATCTAGTGGCAGAAAAGCACCACCCGAAATGCATGAAGATTAATGACCAAGGCACAACATCAGAGTGGTAATGCTAAACTGGACAAAGGTGGCAAACACAGCAAAATGTTATACACCATGTAACCAAGCCGAGGCTGGGGAAAAATAAAATGCATACATACAGTATATTTCACTGTTTTTTATTTAGGAAAACAGAAAATATTAAAGTGCCCCTGACATGATGAACTACTCATTTCACTAAAATGAGAATAAGATCATAATATTTATGATTTTACTTAACATTTCACAAATGTCATCCCAGTTTGGCCAATTTTTGGGAATAAATTATATTATATAATTATTTTCCTGTTTGTAAGTGGTGATATCACACTAGATAGTTGCCTAGCGACCATGTAATGAATGGGGCCAAAACTACTCTAATGTAACAGACGTTTTATCTTGAGACATAAAAGCACACAAGAACACACTCACTTTGTTGAATCAATTTTGACAGAGTCATAAAATTTAGTTTTTGTTGAGAAAATGTGAAATGTCTCGTCTCCCAGTGTGATGTCATCAGTTTAGAACTCTGCTCTACTTCCTATTATTTTTAACATATTTTCAGACTTTCCTTCACAAACGTGTTCTCGATCAAAGTAAAACGATCATTTCAATTTGCAACAGGTAATAAACTGTCAAATTAGGCTAAAATTACAAAATCGCAAAAACCTGTCATATGCACTTTAAGGTGGTGTTCCTAATTTTCAAACACATAACGTTTTTAGCATTTTGGCACATAGCTCAGCTTTAGGAATTGTTTTGGAAATAAATGTTAAGAAGGCTTACACCCTTTGCATTGTTTTCATTCATTTTATTTGTTTATTGTCTGTAAGTTTTTGGGTTATCATTGTTGATATCCAAATTTTAAGACATTTTGCTCTTTTTGATGGGTGTTTTGCTTTAAACTGTAACTTATCATTTTACTGTTCTTTGTAAACCCCAGTATTGAGTCGAAATAGCTTGATACACAATCCCTTTAATATCCTGTAACAGTGTAAGTAAAAAGGTTGTGTATTCTAGAATGTAATAATCCAAATGTTATCCATAAATGATGTCCTATTAATCCATCTGCTCTGAAACTTTTTGCTGTAAGAGGGTGTAGGAGGTTTTCACAGAGAAGTGAAAAAACATGATTTAGTTATAAAATGTGGAGGCTTAAGTTGAGTGACGGCTACACAGCGCTCCCATTAGCCAATTCAATTTACAAGTCCAACACTTCACTTGGTTCAGAATGAGGCCAGGCACTCCAAGCATGAAATATAGAGCTGTGTGGTGTTGACTCCTGAACAGCTCCAAGCATTGCTGTTTTCTCTCTTTTTTTGCGTTAGACTATACATTTTCTAATTTTCGCCTGTAACGCCATTTAAAAAAAAAAAAACACGTGGGTTATTTGAGGTCTTTGCTTGAATAAAATAGTTTTGGAAAATTGTGATATTGTATTGGTTAGAAACTTTTATACACACTGCAGTGACAACACATACAAAATGCAAAATATTACAGAAAAGGTACAAACTGATTTAATTGAGCTAAAAAATCTATGACAATAATGTTACAGATAATGAGGTATTGCATCAATACTTTTGAAAAACTGGTGAAAGTGTTTTACCAAGCTGAAATGTTAATTTATTCATAAATCAATTGCATTCTGATAAGGGCATTGCAGAAAAAACATGAAATATTAATGAATTTCAGTAACAATAAGACCTTTATTTTCCATATATTTTGTAAATAGTGAGAATGGTGCTGGGATGCACATGTGCCAGGATACATCTTGCATAATGAGTCCGTAAATACCCAGCCGTAAATGTTCGTACTATATTGTAACTTCATTCAAAAAGATCAGAAAATATATTACTTTTTAAAATTTTGCAAGATTGCTCAGGAAATTAATAGTCAAAACCAAAATAGAAAAAAAAAATGAATTGGCGCTCACAGTGTACTCTTCTTAACCTAAGCACTCAAACATTAGTGTTCATCTTTTAGTGCATGCTTAAGAGCAGCACTGTTTACACAAGTTCTATTCAGTATGAAATCTATTGAAAATATTATGTAGAGACGATTTGGCCTTGATGTTCAATTGCCCTGTCAGTACCGGATTATTACTTACCATTTACATTTGGCACTTTCTTTCATGTGTTTTTTGACAATGCACATTTATAAAAATATACTGGATGACGGAAAGGCATAGAAAATGTAATTCTATGTGTGTTTTGTGCCACAATCGAACCAACGTATGAAAGATGTGCACAAGAAAAAAAAACAGTATAAAAATACAGTGACAGCAAATGTAAAATATATTTCCTGCTCAAAGCATGTGTGAACTTTGGGAATTCTTGTTGAGGAAAACAACACCAGATGCCTGCATCTCCCCCATCTCCTCCGAATAGTCCTGAAAGACCAAATGAAAAGAGATGACTCATATTTCAGATTAACAGTGTGATGCAGCAAACTTACATTAAATCTGACTTTCATCCCTTCTCCGAGCCTTAGTTCTGGATCATTTTCTGTAAATAGACAGTACGATTATGGCACTGATGAAAGAAGAAAAATGCACCGACTATGTGGCAGACGGGCCATAAAAATTATATTTCCAATTAAGTATTTGAAATAAATAAGAATACTATTGCAAACAGGGATGTTTGTATATTAAACAAACGGCTTGATAAATGTATGATAATCAAAGAAAATTTCGTTTAAATGTTACCATAAGAACTTACATATTGACCCTCAAGTAAGATTTGCTTGAAGGATTGGAGTGATTTTGTCAGTATAAATCTATAACTTGTATGCTGATACATTTTGTTGAAAGAGATTACAGTTTGCTGATATTGCGGTAAAACTGCTACACTCTGCAGTCCAACTGTACCATTATTTTCTGTTCAATATTCCCCGTGGGGTAGGTTCTACTCCTCTAAGGTTAAGATGCAGTGAGAATAGACAGAGACATCCTTACTGTGCAGTTTCCACATTCTTCGTGCAAATATGGCAAATCCTAGGATGAGCAGGAAAGAGGCGCAAACCAGCAGAGCACCCAGGATGTGACTGAAACACACGGGCCAGGTTTAAGAGCAGCTCACGTCGAACTCCACGGCAACACAAAATGATGACAAATAGATAGGCCTTGGCGAGATGGCAGCATCATTATGTGTGCGCTCCACTCAGCTGAACTTCACCTGAACTCCATTTTAATGATAGATAAGCAAGCATCCATAGTAAACAGCAGCAGCGGAACATAAACTGCACTTAAAATGAACTAAGCTGTCTTGAGACGAAACTTTGATAGGACCGCTGCAAATGAATAAAGACTCATTTAATAAAAGAAACCTTTTTAATGTCTAGGAATTTGAGATCTTCATTTTCAAAGTCACATTCACGGACTAGAAATTTACATAAGCATTTATTGCTCAGTGGCATTACACTGAGCGAGAAAGTGAATGAGTCAAGTGGAAAACATAAGTCCTAAAAATAAAACTGTACAAATATAGAGGCTCTGGATTTTCGTTATTCCTGAGTGAATACTGTCCAATATCTTTGTCATTTGTGTATATTTACCTGTGAGTGTTCCAGGCACTGTTTGTGATGGGCTGAGGTGCTTTTTCAGTGAATGAAGTTGTGACAGGCATCACTGCTGCAGAACAACACACAGTGTTGGCTAAAGTTTACCCACAGTGGAAGTAAACACTATGTGGGAGATGGAAGTAAAAATCACCAACTTTAGTACAGTACTCACAGTCTGAGCTTTGCTTCTATGCAAAGCCACAATATGAAATACAACCCCTTTCATAATGTTAGTGTTTGAACACTTACCGGTACATAGAATTAGTAATTGTATGTCAGTTTTAACATGCTGAACAGAACAAACAGTATAAACTCCATTGAATATTGTAAGAGCGCTCTAAAGGTGAGAACTTACTTGTGGTGACCCGGGGCAGGACCTGGATGTGCACAGATACTTTCTGCTGTCCTGCTCCACACCAGTACCAGCCTGCGTCCCTCATCTGTAGTTTCTTATAGGTCACAGTAAACGCCCCAGTTCTGTCGTCGCGAATGTCTACTGAGGTGTCTGTGTACGCTCCTTCAGAGTCCGTCAGCAGACAGGAACTCCAGTCTCCGCTGCGGCACCACTTCTTTGGGCTTTCTCTGTCACAGCGGAGGCAAAGAAGGCTGTCAATCTAAAATGCCTTTGTGTGTTTTCGGTTCACAGATGCCTGCCCGATTCGTTTCAATAGACTGGAAGCTTTTTTAGTGTGGCTCTAAGTAAATACCTGTATTTTTCACTGTAAAAGCACTCAACCTTGACACTGCTTCCTTCCTCTCCGCTCACTCTGCTGTGGAGCACCGACATACCTGCAGACAATACACTGACTTATTCTATGACTTGTCATTCACTTTGACCAAATATTTTTTTAACAAAATAGAGAGGGGTTACATGTTCTATGTCAAATGTTTGTTATGTTGTAATGGGAAAGTGGTGCAAAAATAAACAACATATCAAAACCATATTTCAAAAAAAATTGCAATCACTGTTTTGTTCTATTACTTTTGCTAATCTTTGTGAGTAATATATTATAAGAACATGTGATGTGAAGATTTTCTGCAACATACAACTGCCACAAGATCTATCTAAGCAAGTAGAAAAGGATCCTGTGAGATTGCATTCAGCGTGAACATGCAAAAAGGGTCAAATACTGGTGAGAAACATATTTTGAGTCATAGCTGCAAATAGCCATGTTATGAATTACAGCAAAAACATATTAAGTAAAAAATTGAGGCGAAAATTGTGTTTCACAATTATAGATTCTTCAAATATTTTTCTTATTTCATTCTAATGGACCCAAACTTGTATCTTGTAAGGCTTTTAAAAACTGTCTTTCCCCGACAATAATATTCCCAATTAGCATCTCAAAATAAAAGCATTAGAGTCATAAAAGTAGACATTTTAGTCTTCCTCCCAGTTTTGAGGTGAGGCATAATTGGGGATGGTGTCAGATGTAAGAGTTTCCTTACTCACCATGAATGACCTTTATGTCAGTGAATGCATGCAGGTCTGCACTCCAAAGACTCCCAATCTCCACTCCACACATGTACCAGCCAGAGTCCTCCTCCTTCAGCTGTGTCATGGTCACAGAGAAAACCAACTGCACCGGATCATCATATATCATGACTTTCTGTTCTGATCCGTCAGGGGCTGTGGGCTCATCTGTGCGGGCCAGGCTGGTACAGAACTCCCTCATACGCCCATGACACCAGTACTTCACATAACCAGCATACTGTGGCTCATAATGGCACGGTATAGTAAGAGATCTGCCCTCCAGAACAGAAAACTCTGCCTCTGTGGTGACCGCGCACAGACAAACTGAAACAGGAGATAACAACAGCAAGATATTACCTACACATACTATAGAGATTAGATGGACAGTAAAGGGTTCAGGGGATTGAAACTATCTTTCAGTTTTATTTGGAATAACAAATTGCTTTTCTAACTTTCAGCAAATAGTCCCCAATAATTGACATCATGTTATCTATTTGGAAATGCAGACATAGCCCTTGGGCAATTCTTGTTCCATATTTTATGGTGGTGCATTTTACTACTTCAAACGTGTGAAACGAGTGGTGAAAATGGATTATGTCCACACAATAGAGATTTGGGTGTAAGACAAAAACAAAAACCCTTGATGGCTTGTCAAAATAAACATAAGCTACTTGACTTGCCAAGAGGCGTTTGTAGCACAGTTGGAAAGCTTGAATAAACCAAAATTCATTTTACCAGAGGCAAAATGTGCACTCTATGGAAACAAGCACTTATGTGGGAAGAAGAATTACCATAAACTGATATAAACTGAAAGTTAAACTCTCATAGAAAGAATCATAACATAATAAGAACATAGACAAGTTCAACAACATTGGGCTTATTTACCTTGAATCCATTGCACAAAACAAAAGGTAAGTATGAAGTGCTGGGGCATAATATACTCTTGATTAAACTGACAATCCTGGGTAAATTTCTGGTTCCAGAAGGCGCAGGTTCCGCCCGGTCCGCTGAAGTTTTTGCTCCCCCCACGGTCACGTGACCACTGATTGAATCCATATGTGGCCCATGTTAACTGTTGAGATGCCAGCTGATTTTTACCATGAAACGACTGTCAGTCACCTGGGGCCATGCCTGGGACACCTGGTTGAACTGTTGAAACTCTTTTACGTGAATAAAAGTACGAGTAGGCTACATCACTGCAAAATGAGTCAAACGTAAGGACGGAGAAAAGTCAACATTTTAAAAGAAATGAAAAGTCAAATGAATTAAGTACGGAAAAAAGCTTAAAAACAGATATGTTCATAAACATAACATAACTTCAAAATTGTGTTCTGGTGTCATTGTGGAGAATGATAAGACTTGAAACATACAACATCCTGATACAAATTTTCAGTGAATTATTTGAGACCTAATACATCTGACTAATTGTGTGGTAAATTTAAACATACATTTTAACTAAACAGGAAAAAAATGGTGATAGGCCAAAAGCAGCACTGCAGGAAAAAAATATGAATTTAAAAAGTAATACTGCTGGTTTTAAAATGTAGTAGAATACAGATATTACAGATATAATAGGCCTAAAGAAAAATAAGGGATCATCATATTTTTTTATACAGATAGTTTATTTTTATTTATTTTAATTTTTTTTACAAAATAAGATGCAAGCAATTACTCATGAAATGTTTCATGGTATGGCATTAAAATCGCCCATTTCCACAGATGAGCCAAGCACGCCATCAGGCCAGGTTAGAAGTCAGATTTCACACAAAAATGCTTCGTCACATTAGAAAATTTATTCCCGTCTTCGATATGTTCCCATTTGCTATAACTGCTTCTTCAGATCAAGGCAGCTTTACTGTTATTTTGATCAATGTTTTGCCATTCTCTAGATCATAGGTCCACTTTGTTTCTAAAGGCTGTGACTAATATGTCAAATTTCCCTTTTTAGAGTATTTAAAACTTTTTACTACCCCGACCTTTATTTTAATCAAAGGAAGGTCTTAAAAGGTCTTGTGCATTAGTCCTACTTTTTGGTCATGATTTGAGTGCAAGCTTTACTTAACGCTCCATTTTTCAAAGTCGCCCGTTGCACATCTCATCCGAGCAGAGAAGGATTTTGGCAGGCTACAATAAAATTATTTGATTTTGATGCCCAGGCGCTTTGGATTGTGTCCAGTGTTCATTTGCTGGATTAATTTGCTACACACATACAGCCTCAGCCCAGTCATTTAACAAACAATTACTCCAAAGCACTGTGCAGTGAGTCAAGGATGTCCCTGCAGTCTGTTGCTTTCTGTTCGGGCCATAAATACACAATGTAGAGAGTCTGGCCAGAAATAAATGTCAGTGCTAAGCAGGCACATCTCAGAATTGACTGCCTCAAACCCCACTAATTATTGAAAGCAAGACCAGATCAAATTTTCTACTTTGCATGTCTACAAATTGTACCCCTTATATGCCCTGCCATCAGAATGTTCAAAATTCTGTAAAAGTTATGTGCTGGCAAAACTAGGAAGAGAAGAAAATATGTAATTATGAACTGACATCAGATTTATATGACAATGTGACAAAGAAAATTGTTTGAAATTTTAGCATAGAAACATTTGTCCATTTCAAACTGTATATCATATCAAGAAAATTGTAATTGAATTTGAAATTGTACATTTTTGTTTTTTTAGGGGGTCAATTCTTTGGGTATTTTTCCATTGAGACCTAAAGGTATGAAGTTGCCTTATTTGCCTTCAGCAAAAATGCAAAGTGCCTGTCATACTCTCCTAATACATAAGTAAAATACAAATGTCTAAAACAAGGTTCTGTTGTCTTAATACATTAGAGTTATTCCTCCATTTGAGTATTTGGAATGTGCAGTATTTCATTACATTTAGGAACTATAAACATCGCTTTTAGGTTTTAAGTGTAGAGAAATTGAAATTTAGCAGAAGTAATAAATATAAAAGCACATGTAGTAGAAGATATATTTGACCATAAATACAAAGTACAAAGCATAGATGATGTTCAGCATAAAAGAATTTAATCTTAACTCACAACATGCTTTGCAAGCACTTTTAATCTGATGTTGTTTTCTGTATCTTACAAAAAAAATAATAATAATAGAAACTCTTTACATTTTATACTTTTTATTTGCCAAAAGTGCTGATGGGAATGCTTTACAAAGGCTCACATATAAGAAAAAAAAAATCAAAAAAGTATTATCAGTAAGAAAATTTGAACTGCAATGGGCCCAACATTTGCAGATCTCCAATTAGATGTCTTCAGGTGACCTCTTAAGGTTTTCTGCAAAAACAGAAACAGGGTTAAAAAAAAAAAGCCACAAAACTACAATTTTCTTAAGAATAGGGGGAAAAAATATTTTCCCCAAAATGCTGCAGCCTTTCTAGAAAGACATTAGACTGAGTTTACACACCACATCGCAAGTAAACTGGGACTAAGCTTAGATCTGGAGCTGGAATAGACCAAGTCTAAAGTAGGGCTGCAAAATTACTGCAATCTAATCAAATCAAAATCTATCTGAAATACTAAAATAGGGTCTGTTCAAATTCTAGAATTCAAGCCAGTTATAAATCCAGATGGAGGGCAAGAGTACAGTATTTTCCCTAATAAAAATATTGTACTTTCCTTGAAATATATAAAGAATTATTTCACAAAATTAAAATCTAGCAATTTCTGGGGTGACTAGACCCATTAACTTTTTGTAGTTAAAAAAACAAACAAAAACTCAATTTAAACGTGAACTGTGTAACTTTCTGCAGGTGAAAAGTCAAGCAATTAAACTCAGTTGAAATAGAAAGTCAAAACAATTTCTCGGGACATTATAAAAGAGGGTAAATCAGTTTTATACCTTGATGTGGAAAAATACAGCTAAAGAAACAACTTTTCCATTGAAACAAACAAGAAGAGGGTTAGGAGGGCCTCCTTCAATGTAAGCCTACTCAAAGTAAAGATACAAACGTTTCTAATTTCTTTAGGACAAGAAAAATATCTAAATAAAAAACATGGTTCAGTTCAAGTATGTTTGTGGTCAAAAACTTACACAGTGCAGCTTTAAACAAATCATAGTGTTTTGACCCTTGGGATTGAGCCAACCACTTAGGTATGCAAAAAGTATGCGTGAAAGTGCAAAATTGTGAACTACGATAATATAGTATACAGAACAGAATGCATTGGTGAAGTTCAAACCTTGCGAGCTGCTTTATCCAATGAAGTTCATCACAACCAGATGTAGAACCGTCTGTGCAAAAAGAAAATCTGCAAAAGCCCTCTCCGGAGACACAGACAAGAAATCTCCTTTATTCTGTGGATTGATCTGGATCCTCAGGCACACTGAAAAATATATTTACCAGACAATGTTTAATCAAAGAATGGAGGGGGTGACATGTAGTGATCTGAAATATGATGAGTTGAAATTTGGTTAATAAATGTTCTATGTACGATTTGGCTGCCATTGCCTTAGTTCATACTACTTGCAAAAAGAATGACTTGGTTTACCAATGTTTGTGTTCAGCTTGTGGTTGCTGATAGACTATTAAAGATATTTTTAAAACACTGTTTTCAACTCAAGAAGTGAGAAGGGAGGGTAATGGTAGTGCTAGCCTTAGCATGTAGCTTGGCTTGCTAAAAGTCATCTAAACCTGAGAACAGCATGCATTAAATTTACACCGAGTCAAAAGTTAATCCTGCCATTACCTGCCAAAATGAAGGACCCCACGCATGAGATGAAGCCAGAGAGAAAGCTATTGAATGGGAAGGTGCCGACCAGCAGACAGTAGAGAAATTGCAGCGCTCCTGTTAGCAAGATGTACAGTAGATATGCATCAACCACCTTAAGCCTGGTGGGTGTTGTGGTGGTGTACTCCTCCAGAAACCGAGAAATAACCGACAGCACTGAATTCGACATGTTTCTAATCCACAAAACCTGTCAAAAAGGCGAAATTTGGCTTCTTCCTCGGTCGGAAAAGTGACGTGTCCACACAAACCGGAAATGATGCTTGTGCTACAAAAATATATTCATTCCGACTTCTAGTTACGTGGAACCATACCATTTAACTTTACTTCATATTTAAATTTCCTGCACGTTCGTCGGTTTTACTCACACGATATGGCTATATTAGTGTTAAATATTTGTAGCGATTGTTGAGATATAGAAGTGAATATGATGTAATAATTTAGTAAAGGAAAGGCTACTACATTTACACCGCCCACTAAAGAGCATATCAAAGAGGTCTCACTCTTGTCATTTTGTTTGGTTGTTGCTTGCACTCCAAAAACAGAATTGTTATCAACAGCAGCCTACACTATGATGTACACTGCGAAAATGCAATACAGTAGGTGATAGAAAAGTGGATGAAACATTCTTTGCAGGCTGCAAAGATGCAGGTAGTTACGTCTCTCTGTAACGTTGATGTGAGAGCGTGTTAGTATTTCCCACAAACGATCTTTGTGAGTTGCCAGCTGACATCGTTATGAGTGAGTTACAAAACATCACAATATTCACTCCTTACTTTGCGGCTAACATCTTTTTTATATGAATGCTGGCAGCTAATAATGCTGCCAATGGAGACCACCACTACAATAGCGCCTGTACAAGACGACTGTGAAACCTCAGAGTAAGAAATTGCTCAATTTTTTTCTACTTGTTGTAGTAGCTAATTTTTAAAGAGCTGTGTATGTCCCTATTTGGTACATTACTAGCAATAGCTACTATGTTATGATGAGTGATTCTTTCTTTTGTTGAATACCCATGTAACTAAAATATGCTTACTCAGTGTTACAGGCACTAACTAGGTATCGCATTAGTCATATGAAGCTTGATAAGGCAGAGCTTGAGCTATTCTCACTTAGCTTAATTTACATTTTTCTGTCACGTTTTATTATACTATGTTACGGATACATTTCATTGTTGAACTTTGCCTACAGTGAATTGACTTATAGTGAAGTGGCTCAGCTTCCCTCATTGTCCTATTATGTAACAGGTGGAAGAGGGTGTGGCTTATTTGTTTTTTGTTAATGAGTTTTCTGCAGTGCATACATAAGATTAGCTGCACCCAAAGATGACTATACTATAACTATATAACTATATATATATATATATATATAACACACACATATATATGAGACAGACAAAAGACTGGAAGACAGAGAGCGAGATAGAGAGTATAACTAGACATGCGATCACAGTCAAATATTCACATAACATATTAAGAACATAGCATGGACTGATTATCCTTATAGATGTTTTTTATCTTTTATATTCTGTTTAGATCCCATTCTGTGTGGAGCTGGTGGCCCTCTTGGCGTCCAACCTCAATGTCTTTATTGAAGTCAGCAGAGTCTAAAATTCTTGCTTGTAAGACAGTTATTAATTAGTGTAAATAATATGGATATTATTGTCTAAGTATTGAGACAAATATGTACCATACATATAGTCAATACTATTATGTCCCACCAGGCATACAGAACGATTTATGGGCCAGGTTTGTGACCCTACCCAACCAAGACAGGATATGGACTCTGACTGTCACAAACAAGTTGACTCGCAAAACACCAGAACAAGGTCTGTACTTTTGCTAAATGTGTTTAAGTGTAAAATGCCATTATTATTTAAAACATAGGTATTATTATTATCAGTATTGTAAGTTTTTTTGTTTTGTTTTTTGTTTTCAAAACAATAGTGTCAAAACTCCCCTGGTGATGGTGCATGGCTTTGGTGGGGGAGTTGGGCTTTGGATCAGGAACCTGGATGCACTCTGCCGGTCACGGCCAGTTTATGCCTTTGACCTTCTAGGTTTTGGTCGAAGTTCTAGGCCACACTTCTCTCAGATCCCACAGAGGCCGAACAGCAATTTGTCAACTCTATTGAACAGTGGAGAGAGTCTGTGGGCCTTGAAAACATGGTTTTGTTGGGCCATAGTCTTGGAGGCTATTTGGCCACTTCATATGCAATCCAATACCCTTCAAGGTACTGCACAGCATAAATCAGCCATTCTCAGCTAAACAAACAAGACAAAAAACACACTTTTTTTATGTCTTACTTTTCTCTGTTTCTCTGTTTCTCTGTAGAGTATCACACCTCGTCCTTGTAGACCCCTGGGGCTTCCCAGAGCGATCACAGTCACAGACAGAAGCATCTTCTCATAAAGAGGTGGCTAAACGACCTACACCTCCACGCTGGGTTATGGCTGTTGTTTCAGTCCTCTCTCACTTTAACCCTCTGGCTGTCATCAGAGCAGCGGGGCCCTGGGGTAAGACCTGTTTACAAATGTTTATCAACCTAAAGCTGGAGTCCATCAGTTTTATCATCCTTTTCACTGTTTCTACCCTTTTAGGTCCAGGTCTTATTAACAGATTTCGTCTAGATTTTCAAAGGCGATATGAGGATCTTTTTGATGATGACACTGTCACACAGTATATCTACCACTGTAATGCACAAAGCCCAAGGTCTATAGATCAGCCTTTAAGAAAATATATTTTGCTGTGGTATACTATGTTTTGTGTTTTACGTCATTATTATTATTATTATTTTTTTTTTTTTCGTGCAGTGGCGAAGTGGGCTTTCGAGCTATGTCAGAAGGTTTGGGTTGGGCCAAGAGACCTATGCTACAACGTGTTCACTTACTGCCTCCTAAAATGCCCCTCACAATTCTGTACGGCGCTCAGTCCTGGGTGAGCAGCTCATCTGGAGAAGATGTCGTCCTAATCAGGAACCAGGAAAACACTAAAGTGAAGGTGAGCACAGTTAAATTATGCACATACTGTTGATAAAAATAGGTATACTTTAATGAGAAGAAGCATAGCATGCTGTATTTCAGGATTTAGAAGACAGTCCACATGGCTATAATAGTTCCCAGTTTTAAGCCTTGAAATTATTATGGGATTAAATTTATGTGCTAAAATACCTGTTGGAGTAGGAGTTTCTATCTATCACAACTACACCTTATATTTTTTGCATAGACAACTATTTATTTATTATTTTTCTAGTATTGTTTTTTCTTTAATTCCAGTTAATCAATCATGCTGCCCATCACGTCTATGCTGATCAGCCACATTTATTCAACGAGGAAGTGGAAAATATATGCAACACAGTGGACTGATTGCACGTCAATGTCTTTATTGTATGTCGAAGCACTGAGTTGTATCAAACGATAGGTTGCTCACTCTGTAATACTTATTGGAGTTTTCTTGCTTTTGTCATACAGTATAAAAGGTATAAGGGTTATCTAGTTGAAAATATAATTGATTTTAGTTTAAATTTAGTCTGTCCATGAAAATCAGACAATAGGTCATTTAATAACTAAACATTTGTTCTGAAATGTTTTGTTTTAATGATTTAATAACATAGGTGCCTGAAACTGTCCATTAAGTGCTCCATTAAGTATTTGTCATATCTTAACATTATTAAATATTTGTTGTGTTTTATTACTGAAGTAGTGACTTAAACCATTTAAAAAAGTGTATTCTTTGTACTCTTTCTACACCAATCCTTGTCATGTACTTAATGACCTAACCAGTAGAGGTCAGTAACAGGTCACTCTATGATCAGGATGCTCCATCACATTCACCATGCACTTTGAAATGCACTAGACGCTATTATGGCTGTTCAGTTTTTTCAGAGAGGTTACTCTGAATTTTTTTTATGCCATTGCCAGTACAAAATGTATGCTGATGATTGTGGCATTAAAAGTGTGTAATACTTAAGTTGTTTTAGATTTGATTTAAACATTTAAATACACAATCAATGACTTTGCAAAGCTGTTGTTATTTTGTCTATAATAAAGCCATTGTAATTTTCTGAAAAGAACATGTTGATTTATTGGACAGTAACTACACCAGTGTATGAGTAGATGCACTTGTGAGTGTATGAGTAGAAAGAATGATATAATTATAATCACTTTACTTTAAAATATTTTATTACTGCAAACAATACAAAATACAGTTACATAAATATTATTATACTGATAGATAATTCCTTCACATTATTGAGTGTTGTGTCCAAGTAAAACTAACAGAACATACAAAACCGATGGTGAAACAGTGATGAATGTCAGTGTATAAACAATGCAGAGATATTTAAAAAAAAAACAGAAACACCATGATGTTAACATTTACAGTACATTATGTAAATCAGTATGGTCATGGACACTAAAAACAAAAGACGTATTAGAATCTTCACAGTACCCTTCATTTTTTGGCAACCTGGTTTTATAGATAACACATTTCACATATTTAATCAATACAAAGAAGTGTTAAAATACTGCAAATTTTAATTCTTCCTTCATATTGTCATGTTATGTCAGTCTGTATATTATGGCTTCACACTTTTACAGTAAAGTACGTGTGGGCGTTTGCTCTTTTGTTACTATATGTTGTTACAAAGCACCACATTTTTCATTCAGACTACTTCAAGTTAAATATAATACTGTTGGTGCTACAAATGGTCTTTAAAGTGAGTTGCATAAAAATAGATCTTTTATACATTTCTGTTAAGTATATTAATAAATTGTTCATAGAATAAACTGAAATAATTTGTATTTGAGAATACAATAGTTGTGTCACAGGCAGCTATTGGTCAAGGACATTAATATCAGCCACTCCATGGACCTGAGTGAGCTGCTTACAATCCAGAGATGCCACTAGCTTCCTGGGTCCAGGCTGAGTGGGGATGAAGTGCTCTGTCAGTGTCACAGTAGCAAGGCCTCCGACATCCCTGAGAGCATGAAGGAGAGTTCAAGGTTTAAATCAATGTGGCAATAGAAAAAGAAATCAAATGAAAGATATTATGCCTTACCCAACGATCACCACGTGACCCTTCTGCAGACCCAGACCTTCCACTCTGAACACCACATCCTTCAGTGTCCGAGGCAACGGGTTCGTGAATGTAATTTTGGCAGCCATCTCCTTACCAACCACAGCATCGCCTAGTGGCTGCATGACGCGCCAAAATAAACGCATTAGGTGTTAAAATCCTTTGATGTGCGGGTAAATAGTACAGTCTACTATAAATACATACACTAATTGTCAGGTCAGGAGTCCGCAGTCTGAAGGTGGTCTGGTTAGCCAACACCTGCTGGGTTTCATTGACTCGTCCAGAGAGGGTCAGCATCAGGGCTGCCTGATCCACAAGCTGGTTCTGGTACTGTTGGTATGGGAGCACCCACTCAATGGTTTTCTCTGTGGAATAAAAGATTCAGTTGATATGTTCTTCTCTTTTAAATTGCAGTTCAAGCATAGCAATAAAAATTGTGCTTCTGTTCACACACATTATTCCTTATTGTGGAACTGTGTGCTGGCCAATAAAGTGTGCCATAATTACAATGCCATGTCCAATAAAGCTCAGTGACAGCTCACCTTCATTGGGCTGGAGCTCCACTGACATCTGCTCCTTCTTAATGGTGCCCTTGAGCACACCAGTGTAGTACATGACCGCCACCTGGCTGTGCAGTGTGGTCTGCCGTGGTTCTGAGCTCATGTTCTTCACTAAGATGCTGAGCTGGGCATCCGCTCCCATCCTGGGTCCTTCCCCTTCCATCTTGACCTCCACGCTCACGTCCTCAGCACTGGGAGAAGAGTACACATCTGGCTTGCTGCCATAGCGGCTGGCTGTCTCCACTGCAATGCGTTCCTCTTCCGAACCTGGAGGAGAGTTAGAAAAAAAGAAAGTACAGTTTGTCCAGTCTGTTTTATTACAGATAAAAACTATAGCATTTATTTATTCCAATTAAAGGATCGTTAAAGACATGAGCTTACAGTTAAATATAATAAAGATATTTTGATAATGAATGGTAAATGGTAGTATTGGATTAGAAGATAACAATAACAGTGTTATTAGGGACAGTAGTACAGTACCTTCCTGGTATTTATACAGATGTGTTATGTCCTCACGCTCATCCGACCCTACAGCTTTAGTGCTAATGAAGTGGCCCACTGCTTTCTTCTCACTAAAGATTTGGCTGAAGGTCCCGTCCAAGTTTCTTTGCCAGTAGATCTTGTCACTGTTGACCTGAATGGAAAATATGATTCAGCTAAGCATAAGAGAATTAATACCTGCTTTAAGAGATCTCCTCTCTTTCACTCCTTTACCTCAGCGAATACAAAAGGTGTGTCATGCTTGAGGTAGACTTGTCCCGAGCGAATAGCATTTACAGAAGCTGGACCGCAGCGGAAAGTGCCCTGACTGGTCTCCTGGGGAGTGGAGTCCACTGCCTGCCAGCCTCCATTACCTGGAGGCAGGTCTGGTCTGGCCATCCAGCAGTCGTTCCACACATGGAAATTCCTGAAGTCAAGGATTATTTTAATTCTAAAAGATATTTGTTTATAGGACATTTACATCAAGCTAAACAATAAGTGCAATAATGTTGGAATGTTGTTTACATCTTTTGGTTGCATCTTTGATTGATTTATTCTGATTTCAACTACACCTCATAACATGTGAGTCTTGGAGTTAATCAGAACTGCTCTATATATCTGCATTTCTACTTTTAGCATCAGGCAGCAGAAAGCTAACATCTTCTTACCAAACAGAGTCTTTGTTGAGGTAGTCAAGTGGCTCTAGATCTTCATCAAAATATACATCCGTGGTGAGTGACACGTCTGTGTCATGAGCAGACTGGAAGTTTGTCACACTGCGAGCAGGAATGCCAAGACAACGCAACACTAGAAACAAAGTAAATTAGGTGAACACAGCGTACTTATTATAATGCCAACAGCAAGAGCATTCCCATCATCATCATGCTCGATAAACTCAGTTAATTACTGTGACATTATTTATTTTTAGCAGTAGGTCTTCCAAACATCCTACTGTGCTGTAGGTCTAATTTTGTGCCAAACTATATTTGACCAATTTGTATGAAATACTTCACACTGGCTTGATTAACATTTTTTATGACTTAATTCTGATAGGTCACAGATTATAACAATAAAACATTTGGCGAATAAAACAATGTACAAATTATGAGAAAGAGTGACCAAGTTAATTGAAAATTGTACTTTGACAGTTTCACTAAAATCTATTAAGTGACACATATCAAGTTTATTTTGTGCATGTAAAAGCAAGGCCAAAACTCTAACTATAGTATATCAGATAATCAAAGTTTTCTTTTTTTTTTTTTTACTAAGTTAGATTATGCAAATTTACATAAGAACACGATTGTGTGATAGTAACAGCTACAGTGAAAATGGTTGATCTTGTATTTTTGTAGAAAATTATCTTCTAAATGGTCCCATTCTATGGTTCATAGAGCATAATGATGACTTCCAACAATAATAATGTTTGGCCTACGCTGCACAGCAGTACATGTGAAGTTATTATCCAGGCTGAATGAAAGCGACACATGTAGCTCTACGAGTGACAAAAGTAGTAGTGGAATGGCAGGAATGCAAATGTATTTTAGGTGTATGTGAGCTACAGCCTGCTATCAGGGAGACTATGTGCTGGGGTCAGCGAGCTATCATGTGAGGGACACTGCCTGCATGTTCAATGAAAGAAGAGTACTGTTACAGCAAGCTTAATGAAAAGAGCCTGATGAACTGAAGGTCAGCCAGGTTCAAAAGATTAACCAGAAAGTGAACTTTTGGAGGAGTCCATGCACATAGCTTTTCTATACATGTAAACTGGTCTTCACACCTTGTGTGTAGTTTTAGATATGCACCTGTTGTGGTGACCCCGAAAAGACCCAGCATTGTCCATAGCACACAGGCGTGCCATAGGATGAGTGATATTTCCTCACGATCTCAACACTACTGCTCCACGCGGCAGGCGATACTCCATCAGAATAATCTCCTGACCAGTTTCCCACCAATACACCATGGTCGTCCTGGGCATTTATCTGTAAACAGCAGGTAATGTTGTCATTACAGTTGTACACTGTGTCTGCAATCCAGTTCAAGCATTCCCACACGTGTTCCTGATATAACTAACTGGATGCTTCTCCTAGCATTCTGTTACATTGCAAATAACACAATTAAGAGACCGCATAAGTTGCTGAGTAGCCAGAGATGTTTGGTTCTGGTGTAGATCTCTATTTTCTATCCCTGTGTGTCTTTCCAATTCATACAAAAAATATACATTATCTGGTTGCATCCTCCTATGTACAGATTGTGGTGCAAAAAAAAAAAAAAAAAAAGTATGAAATGTCCTTACCATGGCAGATAAAACTCGAACCACATTGACCGGATCACCACGACCAGAGGGAGGCATGTCACTTTTCTCCAGAATGAACAGACAAGCATCAAGCATGCCTTCATAAACTACAATGACAAAATGATACATATTTTATTACCCACTAAATGTTGTCAATCTAACCTTAGATACAAAAAAACCAAATGCTCTTAAGTTGACAAAAACATTTTTTTAAACCTATCTAACTAAGGCTGTCTGACACAATTTCAGTAAATTCCGTCTCTTAATTTTATTCTCAGACAGTAGTATTATAGCAGTCAGTGATTAGTTTACTATGAGCAGACTCTTATTTCAAGTCACATCTTGTCTTCAAAGTCAATAGTACCTGCCCAAAATTCCACGTGCGAGCGCCGATTTGTTTCTCGGTGCCGTAGTAAATCCGCCCAGTATCATTGAGTACATATTCTTTCCTCTCATCCTCGTCATCCAGGAACACTGTGTCCTCTGTAAATATAAGAAACGTGATCAAATTTTGGCATAAGACAAGCTGCATTCAAATGTGATTCCAAGCTATCTCAAGTTTAGAAAAGAAAAAGGATGGTTGGATACGAACAATCGATAAGATTGTATTTTTTTTTTCCAGCCTGTGCGAGTGACCACAAATTTCACCTCTATAGTGACAGAAGCACTGAGGAATGCCTTTCTGTTCACACAAAAGCAATGAGAGGGTCCCTGAGGCCAGGAAATTGTTAAGAAACACAATGACTCTTCAGACCCTGCAGTGGGGCCAAAGGCACATTCATTTCTGTATCTATGAGCACGTTTTCAACAACATATTCAAGTTCAGTGCTGACAGAGGAAGGCAAATAACTTTTTCACTACTTTTATCTGTGATTTAAAGTATATATGGAAATCATGGCAACAAAATAGAAAGTAGTTCGCCCGAAGAGAAAGTGTCATAGAGTTCACACAGAAGGGAAGTCTGAAGTTTACATTTGTTAGAGCTGCAAGAAAGAAGGGAAGTTTTGCTTGGAGGACCGTGGGAGGAGGGTGGGTTAAGGAAACGCATTTAAAAAGTACAATGTGTAGTTTTTCTGTAAATTAGGATGAGGAAAAAGATTCAGTGTCTGTAATCAACAATTGCAAGCAAAAGAGTTTGCATCTGGTGAAAAAAAGTTTCAAACAAGATCTAATACAAAATTTACCAAAACCTTGCCTAAATATTGACCATCAAAGCTAAAACAAAACAAGTTTCTTTTAATTCAGGTTTCCATTCTTTTAATTCAGGTTTTAATACTATTAAATCCCGGCAAGACAAATCAACAATGCAGATTTCATTGTTAATTCTAAAAAGTAGGTTCTTGCTGTGCTGTACAAACAATTAAAATCTTACAAACTTACATCTGTGATCATTTGTGTTTGCACTGAGGATTACTGAAAGAAAAACACACACTAGTCAGTGATAAGGAGGAAAGGGAGTTGAACAGGGCTGGGTTCACAGATAGCCTGTGTAGGAGGAAATGCAGCTGGAAACAGTAAAGCAGGGTGGAGTGCAGGTCTGCAGGATTAGCTGGGAACGTTTTATGCAGTTATTGTAGGTTTTCGACTTATGCAAGTTCTGAAAGGATAAAAATTTGATTGAGAGGGATTCAAAGAGTTGGGCTACCTGCCAAAAAAGACAGACTGGATTCGTGCTCCAGATCCTTGCCAAAAGTTATTTATGTGCAAATTTACTTCTTTTATATATCCTGGCATTTCTGTAGTGGTCAGCAGACAGGATATGACATGAATAAAACAACAACCTTACATACATAATGATCAAAACCTGTTGCTGTTACTTACACGAGAAATAGAAAATACCAGTAGTAAAGATGCCACAATCGAATATTAAGGAGAATAATGCCATTATAGATGTCAGAAACACATACAATAGACAAACTATGGCACTAAACTATTGCTATTAAATCATAGCAATTAACAATTCAAAATAAAATATATGAACTATTATATCTTTTGGATGGACAAAAGTACTGCTATAAACAGGAGGCTGAAACCTATAGCTCCTTGTCTCCATGGAGATGGTGGGTTGTTTATGCCTGTAGTTTGTGGCACATTTCAAGTAAGCCTTGGAAACAAACAGGTGACTGCTGACTGTCGTGCAAAAAGTTAAATAGTGCACTTTTGAAACATCTTAATTTATTGTAGCTTTTTGCAGCAAATTATCTGCTTCTTATGGTAAGATTTTGGACTGGCATTAAAAGGAAATTAATTGTTTGAACCTCTCTTCTTTATGTTGTTCCTTCAAAAATGCAGCACTCTTACACAGGAGCATTTTTTAGATTGGAGAAATATGCTGTGAAAATGGTCAAATCCATGCAAAACCTATCATATAAATCTGTAGGTCTACTGAACAAACATTATAAAAACACAAATAACAATCTCGTAATAAAATGTTCTGGGCAGACAGGAACTTTTCTCTAACAGCTAGGCCTACTATCAATCCCTGCTCAAGAATGTCAATCATTTTGGCCCATGTCAGGAGCCCGTCTTCGGGAATCATAGCCAAAGCAGTTACATAACCCTGAGAGCAGCGCTCAGGTCACGGGGCAGCGTGTGATAGACAGCAACACACTCACTGGCGGGGTTAGCATTTCTCATCCATGTGAAATATTATTCAAGCGTCCTCGCACAGATTGCATTTTATGATGGCTTATTCTTGGGCCAAAAAATTGAGAAAACGTGCCAAGAATTGTCTGTATGTTTAGGCAATACAGATGTGCATAGAAAAATCTGTGGAATATATCGTTAGATTTTCTAATCATGTTTGTTTCATTTACAGCAAGTGTAGGGCTACACCTACATGCCATTAATTGTACTCGTATACACTGTATTGAACAATATTGTATTGTATTTTCATAATTTCCAATGATTTTGTTGGTATTGATCAAATGTTTCATTTTTTTGTTTTTTTTCTGACAAATTTTGTTTGCTAAATCAACAATCATGTGAAGTCCTCTGAGAGTTGTGATTTTGGACCATACAAATACATTGAACTGAGTATAGAATCTAGGGCAAATACTCTAGGTAATTAATTTGATATACGTTAATTCTTACTTAGCTGATCTTACCTTCACACCATGGGTTGAACAGCATCACAATATGTTTGGGTGAGTTGTACGTGGTGGGGTTGTCGCCTTTCAGTGAGCTGGTGATGACAGAGAGCCCGTAAAGGCCCACTATTGCAGAGGCCGGAGAGTTAATAGATAACTTGATCTTGTTGTCAGTTTGCTCCACAATTTTGGCTTCCCAGCGCTCATCCTCCAGGTGGTCCACCATGGGGATGATGACATGTGTGCCTTTGGACACCAATGGCAGTCCTCCTAAAACAGAGCGCAGGGGTCAGTCATAAAAAAGTGAAAGCTCCCATAATAGTGGCAGTTAAATAGCAACACATGTGGTGTGACTTGTACATGGAGGTAATACAATATTGTCACTTGGATTGCCTGTAAAAGATATTAACTATCTATAGTATGCATTAAAGGAACATATGTGACTTTTTGTCCTAACATATATTCAAATAAAAGCATGTTTTTGTAATTTAGATTCTTTGCTGTACAAAATAAATAATAAAATATCAGTTTTTACTTTAATGGGTTTGCATGGCATAAAATGGAGAAATAACTGGCCTGGAGAAATGCCTCCTTTTCCACAGTACAAAAATGTATTTAATTTAGGCTGCATTCATGATAAAATTGATGTACTCGTCTTGTACAATCCGCTTTTTGATGAAATCGTCATATCGTGATTTCCATTTCTCTATTTAATGAACTGTCTGTTCAATATTGACTGTTTTTCCACCTGCTCATCTATGGATCGGCTTAGAATGCCAAGTCTGCTTTTCAATAGCAATTTTAGTTCTTTTTGAAAGTTGAATGTATTTGCTTCTGAGCTTTACGTGATACGCTGATTTTTGCATTTTTAAGGTTTGACCAACAAGAACATTAATTTATGACAGAAAAGTAATTTCTTCTTTTATTAACTTTTTACTGATGGCTGGAGTTGCTTTTTGGCTTTTTTAATGCTTAGTCACTTGTTTCTTTCTGAAAATCTGGCAGAGCTGGTAGTGAGTGACAGCTGCAATTAACTTTTTGGAAAGGGATGATTTTATTCACTCAAAGCAATTTAAAAGACAGCTGAAATCTGATAAAATTGAAATCGTGATCTGGTCCAAGAAAATTGTGATATGCATTTTTTGCCATATCGCCCAGCTCTATTTAATTAATAATTACAAGTATTTCTTTGCCTGAGAAGTTATACGTTACTGTGATTGATAAAATCTGTTTCTTACATGGAGCATGGAGGCTAACCAATTGGGGATTAGTGTGTTTGTCTGAGCAAAATAAACACAGAAACACACAGTCAAAACATATAATTTAATAACAAAAGAGATTGTCAAAGGCAGATACCAATTAAATTTGTAATATAAGTATCATCACTCTGCCCAAATCAATATAAATGAATAATGCAATCATTGCTAGAAAAAAATATGTAAATGGATTAATTATTGATCTAAAAACTAAAATAAAAATCATACATTCACACATTGAAAATGTAGTTTGTTTCAGTAATTGTTTTGTCAAAAATATTTTTCACAGATCTTTTCTGTTAAGATATTCTTGAAAGTTAGGCTTAAGTACTAATATTCACCTTTTCTTTTTTCCTGTATTCTAAGTGTATTGTGGCATTTCAAGGTGACACAGCAAAAGAAGAACTATTTGTGTATGATAATTTCCATTGTCAAACATTAAAAGACTGAAAAGTGAAGAATAGAGCTCAAAGTTATTAAAGCAACAAGATTTTTCTGAGGGAATTGAGGCAATAAAAGAACCTGCCATTTATCACTAACAGCTCGTCCAGCCCACACATAGAGAATCCAAATGAGTACTGACACACGCCCGAGTATTGTTTGTTTTAGAAAAGAAAATTATGGCAGCTCAGTCTAGAAGTTGCACTTAATATTTTTAGCATAGTATTGAGAAGCTATGTACAAAGCATGGAAGTTAGTGGTTTATGACACAATAATTCTAGCTTAGAGTGAACATTAGCCACAAAACCATGACAGTCTCTTGTGGTTTGTCAAAACAAAACATATTTCCAGAGTGAATGCAAGCCTTGTGCTGGTTGAATAAGTGAATAATTGACTACCTGCCTGTCAAATTGTGAGGGAAGTTAGGACCTGGTTAGTACTTAGATGGGAGACCCCTGGAACACCAGGTGCCACAGTGGGACAACAAAAGTGGATTGTCATTGTGTCCTTGGGCAAGACACTTAACCCACATTGCGTCAGTGTCTGCGTACACTGGGTGAGAGGATTCTTGTTTGTAAAGTACTTTGAGTGCCTTGAAAGGTGGAAAAGTGTTATATATATATTTGGTATAAGCCTATTTTAAAACTTAACTGCTTATACCATGCAAAATTAGATTTTAGACTTACTTAAGCCCTTGTATTACTTTGTCATTTTTTTTTAAATTATTGTGGTTATATTCAGCGCATATGTATAACATTTACCATTTTTAGTTCCTTAAGCTTTTACTTGTAATTTTGCATTGAAAATCAGATTCTTAACGTAGGTCTCTCCACCCTATGTTAAGAATCTGAAAGGGAAAAGGATCTCTTGTTGGATGACGACATTACTTCATAATCCCAAGAGGAGTTGTAGTTCTGTAAATACCAGAGGGAGGTATCTGCTGCAGAGCGTCTGGAAACTATTAACACTGACGACTGTGGCAGGAATCCAGAACTTGTGCAGAAGCTATAGCCGGACCTCAGCTCCATTTGAACATGGTATTTTGACCGCAGTTCCCACACAAGCTATGGGAAGATCTATTATGTAAATCATACAGTTTACTTAAGCAGTGGATTATTGCAAAGGGATCTATCTACATGGTTCACACAGTAATTTTCACGACCTTAAGTGAACTTTCAATGTCCATTAGCTAAACTTTGTTATTACTAGCGGAGGATAAACATTTTAGATTTAAGTATTGTTGGGCATAATGGCAGTCAATCATGATTTTCTGCATTTAATACAACTGTTTGTTCAAAATAGAGACACTTCTGCTCCTGTTGGTAATAGAAAAATAGACACTGTACTTGAATCACTATTAAAAAAAAAAAAGTGATCTAGTTTCGAAAAAAAAAAAAAAAAAACTAAAAGTTATTTTCATTGTATGGCAATGTTCAATTAGATTGTGTTATTTTATTGAATGTATTTCGTTATTAAAACATATAGTTTTCAGTGTTATACTCCAGAACATATAAGCTGTTAATTAGTGCAATATGACAAGGTCAGTGTCTGAACTGAATTAAAGTTATGTACCCATTCCCCAACAATACAGTGTTTTACATCTCTATAACTACAAGCTTAATAAGCAATACCTGTTTTGAGTTCTAGGTGTAGCTTGTCGGTGTTGGCGTTGAAAGGGCGATCTAGTTCTACTTGGATTTGGAAAGTCTGTCCTCTCCGGATGATCAGCTCGTCTCCATGGAAAAGGTCTGTGTGGTGTTCCTTCCTGTTCTGAGAGGCTTGAGAGCTCAACAGGTCCACAGAGCTCACAGACAACTTCACTTCTGCAACAACAAGTCAGCAATACAAAAGAAGAATGCCTGTAATAAATATTTATGCGTTTTATGGGTAATAGTAATTATTTTATTTAATGCAAAAACTCGGAGTGTGCATTTATTGGATCTTCTGAAATCACCAATAATACCAATCTGTTATAGTTAAGGGTATAATACTACCAGAGTTTTTAATGATATATTATATATATATATATATATATATTTATTCTAGCATGATGTGGGTTAAAATGCCATGTCAAGCTGATCTATTACTTAAGCAAATCTTAGTCTAAACTGTACTTTCCCTGGTGCATTTCTGTTGTTATGACATACCTTCCATTTCCTTCATTTCTTCCTTTTCAGATTTAGGCTTTTCTGGTTCGGGATTGGGGCAGGAGCAGGTGGTTTAACAAATTCAACTTTATCTGTGACATCATATGAAGCACTGGCCTGTCTTTTGAAACAACATGGACATATTTTCTTAAACCAGCGCCTGCATCCTCCTTCCTCTGGCTTCTTCTCGTCTTTGTGGATGGTCAGCTCTACTCGCGTAGGAGGCGCCGCTCCAGGAAACCGACCCACATCTGCCATACTCCTCACCGTCAGACGCTCTCCTGGCATCCTGAGGAAACATACAAAAAACACTCAGAATTAATTATGGAAATAGACATGGATGTGTTAAGGCTTATATGGCGAGGCAACATTCACCATCAAATTGTTGGAATAAATGTCTTTTGTATTCATGATAGCTTGTTAAACTTGAAAACGTGAGAATATATTGAAGTATGTATGCATGCAAGATGTCACTGGTCACTGTCTAAAAAGTGCTTGGTTTAAGCCCCAGAATTAGGGTATAACTTGTCCTTTTGAACTTTCAAAATACCCCACTTACTCTTACTTTAACCATATCAAGTTGTCATGAAGAATTACTTTCTTTTTTAGTCTCCCACAATACCACATTCCTGGCTTGCACTCAGCTGGGTTGCCAGATTTTCTCAAAGCATTCTGGGATATTTCTCCTTTCACCCAAGTGAGCTATGTGTACATGGAACCACCGAACATTACCTCAAAGTATTTGAGCAAATCTGGAACGCGTTATCTAAATCTGTATCGTAAAGTAATTTGACAAAAAAATTTCATTTGTCAAGATAAAGCACCTATTTCCAGTTTGTGGTACGGTCATGCAAACGCACACATGCCCCTTTCACTAAAATACCATTGTTTGGGTGGTACAAGCTATTAAATGCCCATTAAACTGCCATAAAGATATGTTAGGCGGTAAGCTATAATGGGCTGCAGAAAGAGATGGTGCGTCAGCAAGAACCTGGAGATGTTAAACAAACACAGATGACATTTTATTGTGCAATTGTTCAAGTTTAGGAAGGTATGCTATAATATAGCATAGGCTGCTATGGACACAATATAATTATTAGACACTCTATTTAAAAGTGACAACTGTGAGGCATTTTTGCTCCCTATAGTAACTCAAACATTTATTCACTTGAGTGACCAGATGAAATTCCTTGAAGCCTTAGCTCTAGTAAATTGTTAATAAAGCTCTAATTATTGTTATATTTGAGGTATCAACTAGTTCAGACCACCCCAAACTTATCACTCACTCACCCTGGCTCTCTCTTTTAAATATAAAAAAGTATAGATTTTTCACACACTATACACAACATACAAAATAAACAGACAACACACATCTGCTATTTATTTTTAAAAGTCCCCCTCTGATATTCTACTTGTTTTCTAAATTGTTCATTCAATAATTTTCTACCGCTTATTCCCAATAGGGGTCGGTGACTGGAGCCTATTCCAGTCACTTTGGGCCTTAGGCGGGGGAACATCCTGGACAGTGGCCAACTCGTCACAGGGTTAGACAGACAACCATTCACTTTGTCATTCATTCACTAAGGGAAATTTACAATAATGCCCAATCTAACCTAAAAATGCATGTTTTTGGAGGTGAGAGGAAACAGGAGTACCCGGAGAAAACCCACGGTGACACGGGAGAACATGCAAACTCCACCTAGATAGATCGTGAGATGTTGATATAGTCCGACCCGGGAGTCAAACCCTCAATCTCCTTATTAGGAAGCCAGAGCTCTAACCACTCTGCTGCCGTGCACACCTTCTAAATTGTGCACAATTCAATATACAATAAATTATGTATGTTGTCTTAGGACAAAAAAAAAGTGTAAATATTGCATACTGTTTTTTTGATTGTATTTTGCTATATACAAAACTCAGAGCTATTCATAAAAACACATTGTACACGGATTAGGAATTTATAATAGAAGACACTGGGAAGAAATATTTCTTCAAAACCCCTATTCTTTCTCCTATTCATTCCCTTATTAAAGTCTAGTTATCTTCCACATGCACCTTCGAGAGGCCTCAGATTTGCCAATTAGTGTCATCCACTGAACCCAAGAAAAGTAATTCCCCCACAATACCTCTCTCTGCTTCCTGTTCCTGCTCACACATTCATGCACCAACTTAAATAGAGTCACCAGTCATGCTTGAAATTGTTGCTTCTTCATCTTTTTTTCCTCACCACCTCTTTATCAACAGCACATGTACAACTTCTGCTTTCTTTTAGTCTCTATGCCTTTCAGAACTTGTGGTTTTGTACTGTTAATGTTGGCTGCCACTGCATCCTGAGATAAGTCTATTTTATTCACAAATAATAATTAAAAGGGAAGTAACTGTGCTTTCAGAAATACAAAACTATTACCATAACTAACAAAAACAAAACAAACACAAGCTGAAAACATTTTATAAAAAGACCAGAAACAATGTTTCTCAAGTTCAAGTCCAAGTATTTTCAGCCACTTTTTGTATCTTGTTCTTGTTATGTCAATTATAATTAGGCACATGGCATGAAAAGCTTGCATATCATTGCCCTAAAAGAATAAAACCTAAAAGAACTACGATTGACTAGAATACCAGACATGCTACAGACATACTGTAAAATCACAAATCCCACTTACTTGTCTTCTTTCTTCTGCTCTTTTGCCCAAATCACAGTTTATGTGGCTTTTGTTTAGTTGCAAACTGTTCAGTGCCTGTTCTTGGAATATTGATACCTCTTTTATGCCAGCCGGGGGAATGAAATGCCTTGACTGCACACGCCCCTCTTTTCTCTGCGTCCCACCCTTAAAGTTTTTCATGTCCACTCCCACTTTCACACTCACAGCAGCAGCACCCATGGTCTTAACTTGCAGCGTAACAGAGCTCACATAGCGTAAGTGAGTTGAATCACAGACCAGCAAATGGTTATTACGCAATCTCCTGGCCCTAATTTTCCAATTCAAAAGGGAGTGGTGGGAGACTCACAAATGTGTTTAAACTTGAGCATAAACGTACATGCAAATGTGATAGTAGGTAACTATAAAGCTAAAAAATACATTATGGCGCAACTGACTTTTCATTCAAATCCGAGGATTGGTAGAATTTGTATCAATTCTGCTGAAAGATGATCTGTGAACCTTGTGTTTACATTGTGAGAAAGCTATCAGATATTTGTATACACTGACACAACTTTCTGGTCAAATAGCAAACTTTTGCAATGACTTACATATTTTGTAATCACTTCCCATCAATGAAACATTACAAACCACAGACCAAACAAAGAATGGCTGCAAACATCACATTTCAATAGTGTATTCTATCATATTTAATTGTCTTATTCAATTGTTTTTGCCATTTAAAACAATCTGTAAGGTTAATTCATGTGCCATAGAATTGTGTGTAATTACACTTTTTCAAGGAACTATAAAAAAAAGTTTACCTGGTGTCCTAATTGAAGTCTCTGCTGTGGTAGATAAGGATGTCTATAAAAAGAAAACACATCTAAACACCAGTTTGTCATAATTTGATGTGTATAATTTCAATTGGATGTCAGGCGCATGCATTAAATTCTTGGTTGACAGCACTATTTGTATTCTGAAAGTGCTGACCATTTATTGTTGATCTGGCTGGCCTGACACTATTGTGATAAATGACACAGACCATATTTGCAGCTTGTGGTGAGCGCTGGATGAGAGAGGAAATGTAAAGGTGACTTGGGTTCACGTAGTACAGAGCATACCAGATGGATTGTGTCCTGGATCTGCCTTTTAAAATGAGAGATCCAAACAGCCTGTAGTTGACCAAAGAAGAGGACATACTGGAGGTGCAGAAAAAGCATCTGAAGTCCTGATTCTACAGTACATGGAGACCCTAAAAAACATAACAGCACACTGGGAAGTCACAAACATTTACAAGCATGTACTTATTAACGATTTTGATAAAAACAATGTTTACAAAGCCTGTCATTTTGTTAAACTATAACAAAGTAGAAAGAATGTAACCTTGCAAATATGTTTTTCATTTCTCATCATTGTCATTTGATTTAATCATTACAAGAAAGCAGTGAGATGGGAGTGGAATATTTGTATGAGTGTTTTTCACTTGAATCTCCTGACTCACAGTCCAGCACAGTGACATCAATGAGTGTGATGAAATGCGTCTGACTAGTAGTGATTCCACTGTGTCTTGATCAATAGCAGAGGCATTTGCTGCAGCTTGTACTGAGGGGTTGAGTCAGGCTCTGCAGTTGCTCTGGTGACGAACACAAACATACAAAGCCAAGAAGAAGGAATGACTGAAAGTTATTTATCTGTAGCTCTCCTTCTCACATCCAAATTCAGCCCGGTTCGAAGATGTTTATTCTAGAAGTATAATAGAGAGTATTTTGCTTTGTTTAGCTAATTTCTCAGAAATTGTTTAAGATGCTACATTAGTTAGTTGAGATTCGACAACATTGATGTCATAATTACAGATGGGGCAGATTTCCAAATTATTATTATATAGGTAGCAATCACATTCTAGAATATGAAAATGACAAAGGTGACATTATATATATATTTTTTTTACTAATAGTCTGATTCACCCAAAAACAGTTGAACTGCCTCTAATTAAGAGGGTCGTAAATGTCTTTAAAATCTTTAAAATTTAACCTTTACTGTTTGTTAGTGATCAAATAATCAGATGGTGGTTGGCTAGTCTACAACAAAAATTGCATTATAACCATGTTCAATACACTGTTCTATATTTGACTAGACTTTAGAACTCCCTGTATACCACACATACATTGTATCTGCATTAATTTTATCTATTCCCCCAGCCAGGAAAAAAAACAATATATAGTTAGGAAGTTTATGCAACACCAGCATAAGCATCAAACTGACACAAAAAAGTGCCAAAAGTTCAATGTATCTTGTGTGTATGGTGTAATAGGAGTAAGAAATGTTACTCCAACTTAAAATGATTGTGACAAAATTGTGCCCTCTAGTGGGGAACAAGCCAGTATACAAGTGAGATATGTTAACAGCAAAAGTGTTTTATATTTTGTTATATTATTATCATCACGAAAATACAGTAAATTTGCCATTGCCACTTAATAAATCCAAATAAATGCAATATTCGGACATAACCCCTATCAAAACCACTTGACTCAGTCGATACTATTAAAAACTATTGCAAATGACAGAGCAGCTTGAGCTCAACTTATTAGCTACAGCAGTACGTTTCTTGCAATCAATACTTACAGTAGATAGATCATGTTAGACTAGTTAACCTTTTTTTTTTGTTGGTGGTGGTGGATTTTGGACGAGTGGGGGAAAAAACGCATACGTCATCACTGTGCGCCCGGCCCATGCCTTTCCCATGCTCACATGTGAGTAAACAGTGAACAACTTAATAATCATTTTGTCATAATTTATCAATATAGATATTTTGTTGGCTTTATCGTTGGATGTTTTCGCTCAGAATGACATGGCTAGCTGCGATCTCAACTCATTTTGTTGAATAATGGCACTTTATTCACTGAAAAAAAGCCTTTGTGGAGTTTTCTGTATTTTTACACACTAACCAAAATGCAAAGCTAGTTATGTTTAACTAACATTTCACTTTATTTTGTGTTCTTTGGTCAGTTTAACGACATACTTTAGTTATGGTAGAAATGGATAAAGAACAGAAGACGAGGAAGAAAGGCGAGAAAAAGCGCAAACACACCAGTGAAAGCGCAGATGGAGGACAGAAGAAGAGGAAAAATGTGGAGGATGGAGAAGAGAAAAGGGGAAAGACCCGCCTGGATCCGACCAGTGTGGGCTACTTTCGCAGAGTGGACGACAGACTGAAGGAAGGCTTTGAAGATGATGAAACAAAAGGTAAGACTTTATCAATATACTGAGAAAAAAAAAGACAGTTGTTGTATGTAGAGTTAAATTGTCACAGTTACATTGAACTGTAAATTACAGAAATGTACACACTTAGGCTGTGCTGAAAAGTTTCAGAATGGTACGATGCACGAGTTTAGAAACATTTAATTGGAGCTTTAATGAATAATTTTGCAGTTAAGTTAGAGGTTAGTTAGTCAATATTTATACTTTCATTGCATCCAGAAGATTAAATTACAAATACTATATATACAAAATAAATAAGACACGTATTTCTTTAGTCAGATCTAGTCACAATAGTTTTTATGTCAAAATTCACATTCATTCAATCACATTAATTTTGTAGTTAATGAAAAAAATAATTATACTTAAAACATTTTGACTTTTGCCATTAGGTAAGTGCATCAATTAAAATTGGGACGGATAAGATAATATTGCCTTATAATAAGACAGGGAGCACAATTAATTTGTGTTTTAAAGAACACAATGTTGTCCAAAGAGAGTGTTTTAATTATTATTTTGATTAGCATGGTTTATAAATTGGTATTGACCAAATCATTCAACTTGTATGTTTTTTTTTCCTCTTCACAGAAATGTTTGTGGAGAATGTGCTTTCTGAAGTCAGAGGAAAAGCAGCCCTCGTGGCCTTGGACCGCACTGCCAGCATCACTCTGCAGCATCTGCTCCCTCTCACTGGACTGGATCAGGTGGCTGAGCTGCTGAAAGAAATGGCTGGAGAAACAGGCTCAGACATCAAGGCCGTTGCTTGCAGCCAGTGTGGTAGCCATGTGTTGGAAAGTGCAATTCGACAGATGTCCCGATGGGCAGGTACATTTTTATAACACTATCTCCAAAGTTCCAAAACTGGTACACACACATGATCACGTGGGTAGGTACATTAACTCTGTTATATTTACTTTAATAACTTTTTGGATAACTTGTACTTTTAAGATTACTGTTACAGTGGTACAGTATATCATACTTTTTCTTACTCGTTCAGTAATATTTTGTAGCAGTTTTAGTTTGGCACCTCTTCCTCCTCCAAGTATGAGTAAATTCAAATTACCAAAATATATGGTTCCAACTTGAAATTTGAGCTTTTCTTACTCAGCTCCTTCAAATATATATGTATATATATTTTTTTTTTCTGAAAAAATGCTGTATATATTTTGCCTTTTTGTTATATTTTTATTCATTAGTTTTTCTTTTCCATTTCGTAAGAGTCTACACAAGAAGAAGAGGATGACAGTGGACCTCTTGAGACGCAGGTGTTGTGTCTCAGTGGTGTGATTAGAGAAAGCTGTGCAGAATTTATCAAACACATTCACGGCACGCACACAGTCCGCACGCTTCTCCATGTGATGGCAGGCTGCATCGGCCCTCCCCGTACTACAGCTCAACCAGGTATTTTTCTAAGATAATACCAAGGGGAATCTTTTCAGCTAAAGCCAAAGGTTTAAAAATCTAGTATGAAGGGGGAAATGAAAGGAAAGCAGAAAAGGGCTAATTCTTATTTTGTTGTTTTCAGCTGCCAATGATCGTCACGTCACACCAGAGCTAACAGATTTCGATATACCTACTTCTTTTTGGTATGAACTTAAGGAGCTCACAGAAAGTCTTATGGCCAGTGTTAATTGTGAGTATGCTATTTTTTTCCCTGTTAAAAAAGTTAGATCAGCGGTTCCCAACCTTGTTCATCTAGAGTACCACTAATCATGGTCTGACACAAGAAGAACCCCCCATGCCATGGGTTTTTTTTAGAGATATTTTATCTTTACACATATATTTTCATTTACAGCAATTGCATTTTATTGTTTTAATATATTCCATGTCTACAAATTTGCACATTAACACGTAAAATGAGTTGTAATACTTTTTTTTTTTTTTACATTACAATACCTTTCTTTTAAATCTGCAATCATACCAAATACCCCTGGCAAATGGTCACGTACCTCTGGTTGAGAAACACTGGTTTAGAGTATACCACTAGCACTGAGTTAGTTTACAGACCGTTTGGTTTAAAGTTTCAATACTGCTCTATTATACTTACTGCTTTTATACTTATGTTCATTTTCCTTACATTTCACAGTGAGCGTGACAAATTCTGTTGCCAGTGCTGTATTCCAGACAATGTTGACAGTTTGTCACCGAAAGCGGCCCAAACTTTGTAAACAGCTTCTGAAACGGATCATGGAGTACATGTCGAGTTGCAGCTCCTCACCGGGAGTCAGGTCAGTTATACTTGAATTAGACGACAAAGAAATGCTCTTGCAATCCGTTAACTGTTTGCTTTGTTTGTTTTATTGTTTTTACTTTTAGTCCTCTTCTAGTTTTCCTAAAAGACCAAGCTGCAAGTCGCCTTATTGAGAAAGTCATACAGCTATCCCATAAAGCATTGCTGCGAGACATATTCAAGAATCACCTCAAAGGGCATCTTGTTGACCTTGCGCTCCATCCTATTGCCAACTTTGTCATTCAGAGACTTACAGCAGCTACTGCAAAATACAAAATGGTAAGGTAAACAAATTTGTAAGGATAATTAGTTATCTTTATGAGTTGCAGCCAGTGGTTGATGAAGAAGTACATTTTTTAGTTAAATAAAAGTCCAGACACAAAAGTAAAAATGTATTCTAGTAAAAGTACTACATGCAATAATCTACTTAAGGAAAAATATTGAATTATCAGTTGAAATAAAATTGTAAAATGTAACTGCACAAATTTTGAGACTGGTTTAAAGCAGTCTTTATAAAAGTTTTTTTTTTTTTTGATAGATCTTTGGTCAAGGAAGTGACTGAATTGATAACCTATAGTAATGTACTAATATTTAAAAAAATGAATAAATTCTAGGAGGATTAGACAATGTAGTACTTTTACAAATGAATTACTAAAGTTTTTTTTCCATATCCCAGTTCGTAAGGCTGTTTGATGAGCTGTTGGAAGGAGTGGAGGCCATCCTGGCAGCTGGTCACATGGGCGTGATTGTTCAGATGGCTGAGAGCTGTGCAGAGAACGGAGAGAGGCAGGATGAACTGATGCGCTGTCTCCTGAGTGTAAGCCTCCTAGCGCTTTATTAACTTGTTCCTTTTCACTACAGCAACTGATTACGTCCTCTGTGCTTAAAGCTGCCACTTGTCATCCTCAGGCATTTCACTGTGACGAGCCGGGCTCCCGACACACCAGCTGCCTCCCGCTCTTCCTCTCTCTGCTCACTTATGAAGTGTACTATCACTCAGACACAGCAGAGGGCGGCATTGACACACAGGTAGGCTCGGGGATTTAACAATAGTACCCAAACAAATGTAAATGTATTCGTTTCTATTATAAATTTTATGGACTTAGTTATCAAAACCATTTAACTGAAACTATAGATTTCAGAACGGTTGCCTGATTAGCCAGTCTCTACACGCTTAAGATGATGATCGAGAGATTATACATTTATTCTATGAATCTAATTTAAATCTACCTCTATTTTGCCTAATATTATCATTCCTCAAACTTACTATTCTAGTCTTGATATTCATAAATCTACAGTTTCATCTTCCAACATCAGTAACTCTCAGAGCTCAGATCTTCACATTCAATTTTCTCTTGAGTACTACAAAGTTGGGATGAAGTTCTAAAATCTGTCTTTTGCTATTTTATCTCCAAAGTATCTTACATGAGCTGTGCCTTTGAAATTTCCATTTTTTTTTTATCGAGGGAAACAATGTGGCATTGAAAAAATAATTTACACCCTTTTTTGCTTTTATTCTAGGCTCCACTAAAATCCTCTTTGATCTGTTATCATGGATCTCGACTGGTCCAGGGCCTGACCAAATTCAAGGAGCGTTCTCTCCTCCTTAGCAGCCTGCGCACTCTGAGCCCTGATGACCTCTTGACCCTAGCAACTGATCCTATGGGGAGCCATGTCCTTCAGGCACTCATCACCACCTCAAGTGACAAAGGCCGGGGAAAGATACTCAAGAGACTTGAGGTAAAGTTAAAGGAAAACTTCAGAAGTTATAACTGAGTCTTAACTTTTGTTGGTTTAGGTTTAGAGTTAGAGTTAGGGTTAGAGATTTTTAAGGCTTTTGTTTCTAAAAATCTGTAACCACGTACAATGTGTTGTGTATCATACCATATCAGAGTATTATTTTCTATAAAAGTCCACAATATGACTTTTCTGATGAATAGGCCACCTCTGCTTGTCTCAGTGGCGATTTTATTGCTTTGTGTGAAATCTTCCACATCAATCTTTCATCTGTATGAAGACAAACAGGACAGGGCTAAGTTACATGTCAGGTCTGTGAAGAGGCATTCACAGTCACAGTTAGAATGCATAATTGCTGAATTTTTGTTAACAAAAATACCTATACTTTAAAGGAACCGTATGTAAGATGCACAACTAGTGGTTTTTAAAAAGGTATTACAATCACAGATGAACTTGGGTTGCCAGATTGTGAAATGGGCCCATACATTAAAGATAGGAAGCTGTTGACTAATCAGGAACAAGATTTGCTATGAATCAAAGTCACTTTTCCCAGACACCTGACTCTTTGTCATGGTTTGTTCCCTAGAATAGCATTTTTATACTTTGTGGTAGGAGCCTAATGAGAACTATGTGGAAACAAGTGCATGAGCCTATCACAGACTTTGTGTCTGTGTCATGGTACAGCATCGGTTCAAACTCCTGACTCATGGCTCAAAATTAACTTCAGGTTCTAAGAAACCAAACTGGCAACCCAACTGAGAGAGTCATGTGAGGTTCATTCTGCTTTCTGTTTGGATAATAAATGTAAACATCAACAAAGGGACATCATGTCCATTGCTTTTTTAATTAAGAATAACTCAGAATTACATTGACTTTCAGTAAAAATAAAAGCATATTTGGACTTGTTGACCTTGTATTTTTGGACACCTATAGGACATATTCATTAAATCTGACATCAAAATCTTACATACGGTTCCTTTAATAAAGCCTGCCAAATCATTTAGTGCATTACAGTGGAATTATTTGTGAATAACTAACAAAACATAGCAGACCTTCATCAGAAAAGTGACTTAGAGCACCTAGTTTGAATAATGTAAACTTGATGGATAGTTAGAAATCTCTTTTTGGATTTCTTATTATTTCTATTCTCTTCTTATTTCTTAAAAGTATCTTTATTCCATCAGTGAACTTCACTACTGTTAGCTGAACCTCTCGAGTACAGCTGACCTTGCACTGTACTTATAAAATTTGCAAACAGTCCGCTGAGTACAATTGTCCTTGAGGCTCTTATAAAAAAAAAATGTGTGTGATATAGTTTTTGCTTTAAATCTCACCTTGTCTAACCCAGCTGTTTCCCTTAAATAGAGCTTTTCTCAGAGTTTGTGTTGTTGTGTTTGCAGGGTCAGTTTGTGCCAATGGCCTGCTCCAGGTCAGGCAGTCGAGCTTTGGAGGCCATATGGAACAGCGCTTCTGTCACACATCGGCAAAACATAGCAGAAGAACTTGGTAAGGAATAGCTTTATATTGTGACCTAAAAGGATATTGTGATCTCTAAATGCTGTTTTTTTTTTTCTGTTTTTTTTTGTCTTCATCCTTAGCTCCAAGCGAAAGCCAGCTGAGGTCTGATCAGTTTGCTCGACACGTTTGGGCAAAGTTTGCCCTCTCCCACTTCACCCACCGAAGAGCTCACTGGCATGAAATACAGACCGGAGAGTCCAAGAAGCGGAAAATGTTCAGCGATATACTTGAATAAATTTACACTTTGATTTTAGCTTCTGGCATCAGATAAAACCTCAATGACTCTATTGATATATTTGTATATTTAAAACACAAAATTCCATTCTGTTGAAAATATTTTTTGTCTTTGTTTTATTGATTGATATCAACATCATACAGGTTGTTTACAATACATAAACTGTGTTGTATATTTAACTCCTTTTTATTTGATGCATTTTCCTGTCATGCTGAATAGAACAGATGAGGCTTTTATCTCATGAGGCATACACAGTATCTGCCATTAGTTCTAATCAAACCTTTAGCACTAAATGTGTGACTAAAAAGGGCTTGTTTCAAAAGAAGTGCATTTCCCAGTGGAGATTTGAGTGAAGATAAACAAATTAAAGCTGTGGGGAAACATTTGCTCTGTCTTCCGGGCATACCTTCTGTAGCAGACCTGCTGGAGGCGCATCAGCTTAGTCACCAAGGAGAGCATTGATCATGAATCGATTAGTTGAAGACAGCCTTTATCTCAGCAGCCGCTTGTCAATGGAGCAGACCAGAGCTGGTCTCTTGTCAGTGTGTGACGAATAACAAAAAGCCATGCCCAGAGGAAAACTGGCACACTTTGATTTAAAATTGTCCTCATACAAAGACAATTTGGTCCCAACATGTAACAAAATGCTTTTTGAATAAGCACGTTCTCAAGAGCAAAAGCCTGGATAATAGGATGGGTGTGTCACAGTGCACACTCACAAAAAGTGTGGGGCTTCATCACATTGTGGGAGCCCATCGATCACAGTCTGTCTATAAATACTCATTTCATGGGGAGTGCCTCTTTTATGAAGCCAAAAAATTAGGTTGTTGTAACAAAAATATTTGAATTGAAGTTAAGATAAGGGTCAAACTAGGTTAAAGGTCAGGGCTTAGGTAAGGCAAGTCATAATTATGGTTTAGATCAGTCTGCATGAAATTTATGGAACAATGTAGCCAAGACCTATATACAAGAAATACGTTTGATCTACCATTATTGCAAGACATTTTTTTGAACATTTTAATATGTAATTCAATGGTAAAGTGTACGTTTTGTGATCTCAAGCCTTCATGGGTTTGGAATCACACATAAGATACTCAAAATCAGACTTGAAAACATAGAAGTTGTGAACTATTTAAATACTTCACTTTGTTGTGATAATTGGTGCCTTTCAAAAGACATTGTGGATGGAATTTGTGAGTTTTCAGGTTAACTGTTGCATTACATTTCCAAACATTTTAAATTGGTTTGCTCTTTCACATATTAGAGAGATGCAACGATGACTCACTCACCTCAGCAGGATCTCTCAATCTGGCTTCACAATGCGCTTCACTAACTCCAAAACCCAGCCAGGGATAAAGCAGCAGAGACGGTTAGTTCCAGGTATTTTAATTTTGGCATGTCGATCAAACTGTTTCATGAAATCATCAGTTTCCAATTGCAAAGATCCGTTTTTGTGAACAGGTTTTACATAATTTTCTCTAACAGTGACAAAAGTGATCAGTACTTTGATTATTTGTTTCCTTTTATTTCTGGTTGTATTTCCTTGCATACCCCTGTGTCCTGACTCAAGAAAACTAGGACCAAATTATTCCTCCTGTGTGTCTTAAAGAATGTATGATATTTGATATGTAGGGCACACTTACTAAAAGCGAAACTTTGGTACTTTCTGAAGGTAAACTTCCATGTGTCATAAGGCCAATTCAGTAGAAAAGATCATAAACCGCAGAGCTGAAGCGAATTGGGATTTATGGAATCAATTACGTCAATTATAAGTTCAGTGTAAATTTGGGGCTTCGATTGGAATCTTGGGCCTTGTATCGCTCATACTTGAAAAATCAATCAGAGATTTTAATTTAAAGAAGAGAGGTTGGGTAGGCTCGAAGATAACAGGTGTGAAAACAGAGGTTTAAAAAGGCAACCAGAATGGGCGTAAATGGACTAATATCTCTATTTACATAGCACTTTTCCACCTTTCAAAGTGCTTTACAATCAAGGATACACTCACAGTGTACACATACCCTGAGGCAGTTGGTCAAAGTGTCTTGCTCAAGAACACAATGACAGTTCACAGTCATCCCACTGTGACACCTGGTGGTCCTGTGGTCTCCCATCCAAGTACTGACCAGGCTCGACCTTACTTCGCTTCTGACATCTGACAAAATCAGGCTTTGACAAACAGGCCACATTTTAGTCCAACGCAGACATCCAAATTAAACACATGCTATTGTTCAAGTCTATTTTTGTCAGAAAATTGTACACGATAGACCTGTCAACAATTGTTGTTGTTGTGTTTTTTTCCTCTTATTTAATTACACATTTGTTTTTTTTTTTGTTTTTTTTCTAACACATCCAGCAAAGAAGGTTGAAATGAGGATATAATGTGCTCCCTCTGCCTAGTTCCCACTCAAAGCTTTTACCAAACTGTTACTAATTACATATGCATCAGTGTGAATGTGATTTCCAGGCAGGCTGTTCCCTCTCCCTTTGTTGTATGCTTTGGATTATAATAGCTATGTTTACTCTGGAGACCAAACAGAGGAACAATGACCTTCAGGCTACAGTAAGACTTGCTGCTAGATAACGAATCACAACGGATCCCTGCTGAATTCGAGCACTTACTTCTCTCCCACTCAATATCAGGACACTGCAAGAGATTGGTGAGCCCAGTGACCTCCCTCATGCCCAAGGCTCTGCTGATACACCAGAGAAACCTTTTTCACTCAGATAGCAGACTTTGAGTAATCCAGCTGGGAAATCTGCATGTCTAAAGTTATAGGTGCCTGAAATAGACTCTTGAAATTGAGGGGAACTTTTACTGCTCAAGTTTTTTTATTATTTTATTGCTGTGTGTCAGATATATCAGCCTTTAGGCTTGAGATGGCAAAAGGTAACTTTTTAATAGTAATATGTAATTTGTCTGCCTCTATGGAGATGTATTGGCCTTTTCATAATGTTACACAGTGTAGTTATGCTTAGCATTCATTGACATGTTCAACATGTGTGGGAAAAGAGCATGGTCACTTTCCACACTTGTTGCTTTCCCTGACTTTACACCTACTAGTCTTTTTCCCAAAAAACAATATGTGTAATGTCATACTGTGAAACATTGCATTTCAGGCAAAGCAATAACATCTTTATGGAGACTTGCAGGTGGTGGACTGACCTCCAGAAAAGTTCTAGTGAAAATATTCTTTATTAAAAATAATGGACAAACAATAGTTTGTTTTATGCTGCATCAGCCATTATTGTCATGACTTAGCTGCTCAGATATTTAGAAGAGATGTTTTCATATATCTTGTTTTACCTTAAAATTCTAAGAACTTTTGATTTTTTTGTGATTGCATGCTGGGTTTAATAAAAAGTTGGACTGATGTGGAAAAAGGAGAAAAGCTATACAAGGAGAGTCTAAACTTTGCCTCACAATCTGAGTGTCCATAAACAAATAATATTTTGCATCTAATGGAAGCCTAGATGTTTTACCATTCCAATTCAATTAGCATTTCATTTTTGTAATTTTTGAAAATACTGAAACCATTCTGAGCAATCCCTGTTTGTGTTTTTAGCATTTAGGTCATACAGTATAGGCCTATGCTTCTAATTTTTGCAGTATTTTCAAGCCCTGGCTTTTCTGATGTAATTGAACCTTCTAAAACGTAATCAGAGAAACAGAATCTTAATGAGATGTGGCATGTAAAAATATACATAGGACATTGGTGGAGATGCCAAAGGACTTTAGGACTCCTCGTCTCCTTGACAACAGTCTCCAAGCAACCACGGCTCCTCAAAGCATCCTCTGTCCTCGTCTCTATCTCTCCCCTTCGTGTCTCGGTCAGTTCCCCTTTTCTTCAGAGCCTTTCCGTGTCCCCAATCCACTCAAAGCAGATCCATAAGTACCAGAGCTACGACTATGAGCAGGTGGTGGACTCTCCATCAGAAAAGTTACACTGTGTACCTTTAACTAGGCCTGTGCACATTTGATAAAGAACAACATAATATTTGTTGTTGGATCAAACCACATTGGCAAATACAGACCACAGCAGACACATCACAATACATTTGGACCTCCTCCAGCTTAAATAACAATGGTTTAATATTTATTTATCTGTGCTCTCTTGCGGTGCTATGAGAATGATAACATGCTTAACAATACTGCTGCTGTTACTGTTGTATGTAGTCAACTGGTTTCATTGGCAATTCTAGTCTGGATAAAGTAAGATATTTTACAAATTGTTATATTTACTTCAATTGGCCTTCTATAAATAATGTGTTCTTCAGAAATGATGTGGTAAGTCCAACAGTAAAAAACCCTTTCTAAGCCAGTGTTTTTTGTTCTAGCCATCAACCTTGCACACTATTGCGTGGCTTTAAAGGCTATGTTTGTAATTGCTCCAATTCAAACTCAGCTTTAAGTGGTTTGTTTCTGTTACGTATTATTACATCATTTATTAGCCACTGACTTAACATGATATCATCCCAACACTATATATTTTATAATAATGTAGACAATGTTGCAAAAAATAATAAACTATAACAGATGTATTTCAGTAACTATTTATTCAATGTATAACGTAACACAAAATATATCTAAAAAACCTTAGATCTTCATTGACTTTTAATTCAATACTCTCCCATCTCTTCATTGTAAAATTGTTCTGTAACAAGAACAATAAACGTACTCATCTCTAGACCTGGAAAGTGATTGCATAACTATTGAGCATGTTTTACTTAAAATCTACATTGTTGTTGTTGTGTTGTTGTTGTGTTGGTTAGATTTAAAAACCTATTTCTACTAAATCATTCATTCAAATACAAGTTTGAATACAAACTTGTAATATGTTTTAAAGCTCAGAAAAGCTTTTTTTTCCATTGTCCCTTTTACATTGTCCCTTTAACAAATAATATTGTAAATCCTGTTTGTTTCCTACTTCACATCCACCAAATCCATGCTTTAACTTCAGATAACAATTTTTACAAAGTGGGAATATGCTTACTCAGAAAATTGCTTTGATCTAGTAATTTAACCATCACATTTTGGTACATTTAGTGCATTGATCCTCCTTTTAGCATAACAAAACGTTGCTGTTGCTGTGATGTGACATTTGTGAAGGAAGCTTGTGGTGTAAGTTTCCATAAAGCAATTTTACTTAATTGAAAGGAAATTGTTGAGCTGTAATGTTTGTCTTTTCAAGTGTAACAATTGCTATCCTTTCAGTACAAATGGATACTTGTACATTACATTTTAAGACATTGTTTGAAATAGATCTTATTGAATTAGGGCTGTTTTGTTATACAGAACACTGTTACAGTAAGAAAAGTGAGAGTGGAGAAGTTGATATTGTACACTTTCTATTTCTGACCTGAGATTTCCTTACAGCCAAATCGTGCAGACGCAGCATGTTTTTACTGCATGGCCTAACTAAATGGAGCAAGAATCTTGGGAGATGAGCCTTGAGTCATCTGACGACCTGCCACTTCAGCCTCCAGCGACTATGAGCAGTACTCTCACCATATTTCCTCAATTTAATATTTCTGTCATAAAACAAGACGAGACACATTTAATCAGAATGTCAAACAAAGTAATTTATTCTCTGTGGGTAGACAAGAGTGCTTAGTCGACGGTGACAAATGAAAATGTCTGGAGATGCTGCCACGCTTGAAGATATGTTTTCCGGTCTTTAGTGTGCGTTCACCTGCGCGTCCAGCCCCAAAGGACACACAAGTGCTAATCCAGTCTCAGAAATAAACATGAAGTTAAGAGAACAGGTAGATAAGGTTTTTAGTATTTTAGTCCTGAACAGTCCTGTGTTCAGTAAACATTTTTGAATGTCTTTGTAGCCATGCTGACTTTAACCGTGCTCCACCTCCAGTAAAGGGTTCTTTATGGTCAGCAAAGATATGGCTTGGAGCAGAATTAGTAAAAAAGATGAATAGTTGGTGATACATGAAACAGGAACAAGTGGAAAATGCATGGTTGTAAAATGCACAATGAAGAGGGCGTCATGGTTTATAAAGGGTTTTGCCTGTAACATGGCATTGCTAGAGAGACACTAGCTAGATTGTGCATTAGCAATACCGGCCACTGAGGTGCAGTGTCCGTATTATTTGTAAAAACTACAAGGTTATCTTCTACTTGGCATGCTATAAAACAGATCTACGACAGGTATGTTATTTATTCGCTAAGTAATCAGTGCGTGCTACTTGAGTGTTTCATTTGTGCCCACCAGCCCTGTTCATTTCCCCTGCTCCCATCAAGTAATTACCTATTCAAACCCAGCTGTAGAAGAATCAGCTTCCATTGTTTACTGCTTATTGCCCAAACCATGGCCTACTTTTCTCATCAAAGTGGTTAAACTCCGGGGGAAAGTTTGGCTGCTTTATCTCACATTTGTAAATGCTATTTTACTTAATACAAAATTATTTTAACATTTCTTCCTCTGTGTATTTATCCTAAACTGTACAGAAAAGATGAAGGTTGTACTTTGCCATCCGGGTGTGCAATTTGTCATGTAAAGTTTCGTAGCACATAATATTGTTAGTTCAGTCAACAGTAATTTGTTGAGTATACACCAGGCAGGTCCAAGCGTGAGGGCCAAATGAGGCTCTTCAACAAGTTGTTGTTGACTTACAGACTTCTTGCTAAATTGCCCCAAATTACAAAAAGTAGTACTTATAAGTGTCATCAAATTTGTTCTGCTAGCATAATTGAAATAATCATTTTGATGTGTCTTATTCAAATGTGGTGGCACATCAAAACTAAGTCAAATGCAAATTTAGAAGGATTCATGTACTATGGGGTCCTCCGCTTTATATATGTTTCAAAATGTGTTCCCTGTTAAAAAATCTGTCTGCTCCTGGTATACACACATCAAGCATAACATTATGACCACCATTGTGAAATCTTACACAGCTATGAATTGTAGGAACATTTCTGTTAGAGCACAAGAATTACAGCAGCATATAAAAGACCAAATCTTATAAATCCCACTAATTACAGTATCATGACGAGTGGTCATAATATTATGCTAATCTTTAGATTTACCCCAAGTCTTTTTCTCCTCAGTTCAAAGACATTGTCCTTCCTACATGCAGTTTATGTTGTAGAAGTATTGTAATAAGTCTCTTGTCTCTTCTTCTTGTGCGATGTGTCACAGTGAGCTGAGGTCATGGCAGGAGCGTGACTTCTGTCTGAAGATCTTGCTGCCGCGGTGACGGCTCATCTCCCTGTAGCGGCCCCTGTCTCTGTCCCGCTCTCTGCAGTACGACCTCGGGACCAGCCCGGCCAAGAAGCGTTTGGCCCGACTGGTGAGGCTCTCCCTGCGCCCCGCCCGGGGTCTCCGTCTGCCCAGCCCGGTCCTACGCAGTCCCCCGGGCAGTCCGAACAGCGGCCTCCAGCAGCTCGTTGGTTCCATGCTCCAGAGAGGCAGACAGCTCCAGGTACAGGCAGTCGAACATCATGGCACTGGACTGGGCCTCTGAAGGAAAACACAAACATTTTATTCATCTTCATGGTGTGTCAATCACCGTATTACTGACCTAGGATTATAATATGAGGATTTCAATTTTTTTTATTGAATTGAAAGTTGTGACCAAGCAATAATTTTGCTATGTATGCCTCTACACACATAGCAATAGCCAAAAATGCATATTCAGAATACTGATTTTGAGTAAGTACTCTGGTACAGTTACACATTCATTTGTTGGTGTTCAGAATACAGTTAGTTTTCCAAAATGAAATTATTTTTCTTTAAACTCCACTTTATTAGTGAGCGAAACCCAGTCGGTGACAATAAATGCTTCACAAATGGTGGAACAACATTTACAAAGTATTTTTTTTTTATTATTATTCTAATGTTTACATTTTAACAAAATCAGGTAACAGAAAAACAAACTTGAATCCTGGGATTTAACATTTGTAACTAACAAACTTTACAAGTGTTCTCATCACTGCACACACCTTAATCAAACACTACAAGTAGAAAGATTATTTATTAAATAAATTAAATCATTAAATCTGTTTGTCAATTACTGCCGATCACAATAAAGACCAACAAACAAAGTCTCCCAGCTTGAGAAAATTACTCTTATTATCTAAAATGATTGCATGGTCTACAAATGAGACTCAAACAACTGATATTTGAAAGTGGTGCGTGTCCATCTCATGGTAATGGGCCTCTATCTGCCTGCAGTGGACACAGACGGGTGACTAAACGGCTTGTTGACAGTGCTCAGTCTCTGATCAACACGCCCTGATGATAAGAGAGCTGACACAAAAGCCTCATTGTCACGTCAAATTGACTTTTTCTCCCTTTGCCTTTTGCTTTACAATAGCTCCTGCTGCTTGAAGCTAAACCGCAAAAATCAAACAGAAAATGAGCAATTTGCATTCAAAGAGCAGCACGAAAACTTTCATTTGTTTGATAAGAAATTGCTGTCGAATGAGGTCAGACTGGGAGTTTTTTTTTTTTTATAATACCAATGACCTGAATTCTTTGTATTACAGAGAAATCATAACATGAACAATAATACGATTTAAGTGCTTACAGTAATGACACAAAATACTACAAGAAAGCTTCAGAAGAATACAAGAGATTTATATATTGCATTTTAAATCATTTACATTAGGAAGCAGTCTGGATTCTGTCAGAGAGAGCATCAGGAGTTAAACAATACAATGATTTTTGGCTAATAGTCAAACGTTAACCTCAAATTTACCTAACTTGACGAGCTTTGAGATTTACAAAATACAATGAATAGCTGATGAAACTAACAGAAATGAATTTAAATGTTGAGTATTTGATTTGACCTGAGTTGACTCCTTATTAATTGCATCATCTTGTTGAAAAATCCTCTGCCAAGATTTGATGGCAGCAGGCAATTAGTACAGGCAACTGCTGCTTAAAGGGTTTTGACAAGAACATGGTGGATATTATGTAAATGACAGTCTTCAGAATATCTTGTTTCAAGCCAAATGGAAAAGATATTGAAAGTTGGAATGCTAATTTTATCTATGCAGGTGTCATTTGCTCCACTAAGGGGGGAATCAGTTATAAAGCACGTTATGTCCTAACAGCAAAAAAAACATATAAGCACTGAAACCATTTAAACTGTGTTCCTGGCTGATTTATGGAGTAGATTTGATCTGAGCCATGATCCAATCTCCGAGCAGCTGTGTGTCTTAATACAATATTGGACCAAGTTGGACCGGGAGGAGAATAAGGCCGGTCCCAAAGCAGATCAACCAAGCTTACACTAATACCTCTGACAGCTCTGAGTGAATTGACTTCTATAAAAGTGTTTTGGGGAAAGTGACTTGACAGAAACGACACAGGCAAGTGCAACTAGAGACACAACAATTCAATTCAATTTCACTAGAGCCCTTTAATATGAATGAAGAAGTTACAACATTACGTGACAAATGTAATTACATTGTCAAGCCACAGCATTGTTACATTTACCTCTATGTGCTACTCAGTAAGTATTATATTCTAAGTGTGAAGTGGCAGGATGATTGACAATCTCATTATTGAGCTGGCCACATAATCTTTGTAAATTCATATATTTGTATTTTGTGTATTTTCTCCCAAAGTGTCCAATAACAACATAGATACTTGTTATTTTATTCATGCATAAGCAGTAGAACAAGGCTATTCAACATAAGGCCCTCAAAACCAGTTAAATCTTATATTTGTTCTTATTTAGTGGTGTAATTTTAGACGGGTACTTCTTTACACCTGGCTTGTGCTTGGCCTAGTCTTTGTTCAGATCTGATTTGTGTACAATATATCATGCTCATGTTCAGTTTTGATTCAGAAGGTAATGATAACATAGAGTTTATGTTGATAACATCTTTCTTATTTTCTTCTTCCCAACAAAATCTAAAGCAGATGAGTATTTTCAGTAAATAAATCATATCAATTAATGTTATGTGTGACCGGTTCACACCTCCATTCCAAAAACTTAGGGCTTTCCAAGAAATCTAGCTTTCAGGTGATTACGTTTGTATGTATATTTTTTAACCAGGAAGTCCCATTGAGATTCAGAATCTCTTTTGCAAGGGAGACCTGGCCAGGGTAACAGCAGCCAACACCATCAATAAAATAACAATTTAGACAATATTACATTGTAAAAACAACTCTCTCAAGAAAAACATACACAATTCTCATCACAACACTTTTTACAATTCTCCTGAACTTCTCCAGAGACACTACAGCTTTTAAATTTAGATCTTGAATTGAACTGTCAAGCACATTAAAAGCACTGACTTTTGAAAGAAGAAGACAATAATATGAGCATTCCATGCACAAAGCTAAGAAATGAATATAATTTGGACATTTTGTATGCTAAATAATGATAATAAATGAAGCAATTTCTAAATTTCTATTTGATTGATAATCGTCTTGCAACCTAAAATTTTGCATGCGCTTGACCCATGCATGAAGGTAACTATATACAAAGAAAACTATATAAAAATTCAATATTGCACCATTCTAAGTAAAGGCTCATATAAAGCTATAAATAAATGAGATTACTCAGAGATGAGGAGAAAGACGCACATAAAAAGCTGACTAAGCAAACTGGGGTCAGTGTATTTAATCACAACCCAGAGAGGCCATGGTGCTACAGTTATATTGAGCCAGTGATGAATGTGTTCACACTGTCAGGCAGCACTGCTATCACTTGCTGTTCTGTGTATATTAGCCTGTACATTGGGTTAAAGGTGAGAGACAGCAGAATAAAACTGTCACTGTGCATGCTGGGAAAGCAAGTTTACGGTTGTAGTTTTTTAAGAAGCATGTTAACGATCGACAGTCAGCTTCCTCTGTCAGGCTCACATATCAAGAACAATACTTCCGAACTGTCTGAAGAGAACATAAGAACATCCTTGTCAGACGCCGCGGGTAAGACTGCATTTCCATACTGCTGACCGCACCAATGCTTCCGAGTTTATCCAGGGAGAGAAACTGCTGAGTTGTGCTGTCTTTGGTGGCTTGTTCCCCGCCTCCGCCTGCTCCTCTCACGTCATTAGATACAAACAGGATATGAGAGGAGAGGACAGTGGTGTAGGGACCCGTGAGAGCGCATTATACACCTGCTGCTTCGGTTTAGTGGGCAATGGAAAACAAAAACAACAGCTGACCCCAGAATGTGGAAGAAAAAAAACTCTTTAGATAGAAGTGAGCTTTATTTTTATAGTGATTGTGATTTGTCAGTGATAGTAAGCAGCCCAGGGGCAGCTTAACAGAATCGATTTGCCTAAACATCTGGCACCTCAAACTCTGACCACCACCAAGCGTTTCATGACCTGCATGTTATTGGTTGGTGGGGAAACCAGACACGGGGAGGAACACGCAAACTCCACACAGTAAGACACAAGCCGTGTAGGAGTTGAACCCTTAACCTTTTTGCTGTGAGGCGAGAGCGCTATCGGCTGTGCCACTGCGCCACCAAAGTAATGCTCGCTGTCGTTGTCGCTGAAAATATGAGCCAAGAATCTAACCTAAATTCAACAAACATTCTGCTCCACATAGCCCACTTTTGAATACATTCTTTAAATGGGAAAGTGGGGCACAGATTTGTTCAGTCCTCAGTCATAAGGCAAAAGATAGACATTTTCCATTTGCTTCCAACTTGTTTAAAGAAATCATATTTTTTAAATGTGCCATATTATAAGCTACACAAAATACACATTGTCTTCAATATGATGTTTTTCTAAAGATTAGCAGAACGCAGGAGAAGGGAAAGACTTTGTGATAATACCTTCCCAGTCGTATAGATTGCTGTACTTGAAAAGAGATTTACTTTTCATTTCAGCTCATTCATTATCTACAAATACTGTAGCCTCAGCTTCCAACAGCCTTTCTTGACAATCAAACATATCCACTTACCACTATGAGCTTGGACAAATATCTTGCACAAGGACACAAAGACAACCCCTTCAGGATGGCCTCTAATACCCTAAGAAAATATACAGCTTTCTTTCCTTATTTTCTTCTTCCTTCTTTTCCTTATGTACATGGTAGCTTAGATTTTGATTAAAGTTGATCAAAATGTATAAGGTTGAAGTCAGTCACAACAGCTGTAGAGGAGTGAAATTAGGAAGAGCATATACAACAAAATCAATTAGGATGTGCTAGGTGCAAAACACTGAATTTCAGAGATTGAAGCTGATGATACTATAAAATCGGAAATAGAAGGTAAAAATAATTCAGAATTCAGTAAAATTCAAACTACACAGAGTAATTCACAATTCATTTGCCCTCTTTGTCCGTCTCCTCTTATCTCCCTCACTCTCACTGGCCCTGCCAACTCTGACAGGAGAAGATGGAGCGATATGTCAGGCTGTGTTTCTGCCCATGTGAAGACGTCCACTGGATACACCTATTATTGTACCTCTATGGTGACTACAAACATATATTACGGTTGTCAGAGCTGCCTGTTAGACCTGTAAGAGCAAGATAATCCCAGACACACAAAGCATCAGAGCACCTTGAGTGGATGAGATAGGGTATAGGAGCTAAGGTTCGCCAGCTCTATCAAAAGATCTGACTCGACTAGCAATGTGTGTCGTGAGTGTAATAGAAGAGGCCAGTAAACAGGTTTGGATATAGAAGAGAGGCACAGTGAATATAGGCTGCCAACGTCTGATGCCACCCCTTTAAGTCCATGGCCTTTTATTCTCTCAAACATTCATGTGCTGCCTGCTAAGCTCATAAACTCCCACTCATCAAGTTGGGTTGTATTATCACCGACTTGACCATGGGGATTTTTGGCTATGAATAAATTAATTCAGAACGAGGCAGATTTTCTTTTTTGCTCATAGTATATTTGGTCAGCTCTATGAAGTCATTGAAATGGTACAAAGAATGAAAGCTTAAAGCTGACCAGAATGGTAAATCAGCATTTTAATCTAACCTGACTGTTACTGAGGGGCTGTGGGCTGGGGCTGAGGGCTGAATGCATAAACAGTTGTTTGGATAAAGATAAGAGGAGTGATGTTGACATTCTAGTTGGTAGTGAGAAGAATAGTCCGTGATTTAATTCAAGCAACACAGAAATCCCAAATGAAGTGAAAAGCACATTTATAAAAACAAATTATTAACAATCTAACTTAAAAATCTTGTTATGCTGACATACATTTCTCACAAACACAGACGCTCCCATGATAGGGCGAATGGAAAATTAACTCATATCAGTGTTTTTACAAATTACACTAATTCATTTGTTGTTGGTTTTTGTCTGTCAAAGAAATTATTTGAATGAGTTAATATCATTTAAGTTACAGAGAAGTCTCTAGAGAGTATTTTTTTCTTGGCAGTGCACATTACCAGTCATTTACAGAATTGAGTAATGATGCAGCACTTTGCCCATAAGGAGTTGCCCGGCTGAGCATTTATCCCTGGATAATGTAAACACAGAAATTGATTTCACTGATCAAACATACATTCTCCCTGGGGCCTTCTAATGGAGACAGTGTGAGGCAAGAGGAAGATTTATGACACAGTCGAGACATACAATGAGAGGCTAAGAGGGTGGATACATGAGTAATTCACTTAGAAGCATGCTTTTGCTACATTAGCAATGATTTATTAAGCTAATTACACTGAAGCCTTGTTAACAAACCAATATTCCTGAATGTTTCAGAAATACAACACTGAGAGTGTTATAAACAGCTACCCGCTAAATGTGGTGATTAAACTGCAGTCCACACAGTAGTTACATGTCTTGTGAGGTGTTCTGGCACATCATTTGCTATGTCTTAAACTGATCTTATCATTGTTTATTTCCACATCCTAGCAGAAGACAAAATGTTTATCTCTATCTTGAGTTATCTCACAGATGCCAAAATCAATAGTATATGACACTCTATGGCTGCTTGCTGGCAGTCAGCTGAATACTTCACACCTGGGATAGCACACGGTCTCATTCTCCCCTGTGCTTACCCTCTGTGCTGATTTCCCGGGAGCGCACCAGGTCGCTCTTGTTGCCCACAAGGATGATTGGTGTGTTTGGTTGGGACTCCCGCAGGAGCAGGCGGAGCTGGGCGGTGCGGTGAAAACTCCGTCTGTCAGTGACAGAGAACACCAGGATGCACACGTCGCACTGGAGAGTGGACAGATCCTACAAATCGAAAACATATGGTAATTATCATAAATAAATCAATAACTTTGTGTAAAGATGAGAGCAGAGCAGAAGACCACCAACTATGCGTGAGTTGTATGTACTTATGAAGTTTGACCATTTGGAAAATACATCTTCAGATTATGTAAAGTACTGTCAATAAACACAGTAAATATATAGGAAACTATAAGCCTGCGGTGTTTAGTACAACAGTTCCATTATGTCAGTACTGTTTAAATACTGGACCTTACTGGCAAAACACTAGGAAGTGAAAAAGCAAACAATATTTTTATTAGCTGCTGTGTTATGGTGAGTCAGAATAGTTTTGAACTAATGATATGTTTAACCCATTTAATCCCACCGGTCACAATTGTGACCGAAAAAAAATTCTTCCTTTCTAAGGCTATAAAAATGTTTCTGAAGATCTATCAATGTATTTCCAACAAATATTAAAACAATAAAGGGTCTCAAAGAAATATGTGCAGTTTCACATGTTTAGTGTAAACTGTCACATGACCAGAGCTGTTTACATCCGGGTTACACCCAGAGAAGAAGATGGCAGCAAGAACGCTCACAAAGAAAGAGTTAATAAAGTATCTTAACATAAAGATAGAACATTCATTTTTGGTACACATCATGTTTAAGGTTTCTAGTAATAATGTATTATTTTACAATTACTCAACTTTATTTAATGTGGTCACAGAACTCACAAACATCTCAGCGGCAACAATAGTGACCGGTGGGAACATCCATTGTATGTACATGCTAACACACTCAGGCCAACCTTTCTACCTTATTTTGTGCTGCTATCTAAGTTTTTACCTAATTTCAGGCACATACCCCTACATCCCACACCCAGTACCCCCCCACACATAACCACCCCTCCACCCCCACACACACCCCAGATCCCAAGAAAAGTAGGTCTGCTACCTAGCTTCCTGCCTATACTGCAACTTTCCTTTTAGCAAATACAAACACATACTGTGCATGCAAACTTTTGCATGCTAACTAGTTTTACCCAGTTTTTATCTACCTATCATTGATACACCACCCTCACACACCTCTACACAGGCACACACACCAGAAAGGTGGTAACTACAAACTTTTTGCTTTTTTTAAGATTTACTTTGATTGAGGTTCTTGATTTGCTGGATCAAGAAGAATTTCCAGAGAATGCATAGATGTTGCTGCCTATCCTCAAATGAGAAGGCAAGACAGGCAAATGTATTTGTATAGCACAATTCATACACAAAGCAATGCAAAGTGCTTTACAAGGCAGGTAAAGAGTCATCAAACATACAATACAAAACAAAACATTATTAAAATATAATAAAAAATCATCATAAAATGTACTTTAAAGAAATAAAGAGTTTAGACAAAGCTATTCAGTCATATGCACAGATAAAATAATGTTTTGAGTCTAGATTTAACATAGACACAGTGGAGGCCTTCTGACATCTTCTAGAAGACTGTTCCAGATCTGAGCTGCATAACTGAAACACTGATCACATGTTTAGTCCTGATCTGGTCCATGTTTAGTCCTGACTCTGGTCAGGTTTAGTCCTGACTTCGGTCCAGGTTTAGTCCTGACTCTGGTCCAGGTTTAGTCCTGACTCTGGTCCAGGTTTAGTCCTGACTCTAGTCCATGTTTAGTCCTGACTCTGGTCCATGTTTAGTCCTGACTCTGGGAATCAGCAGGAGGTCGGTCCCTGAGTTCCTCAGAGTGCGATATGGTTCATAAGGCACTAACATGTCAGAGATGTACAGTACTTTGGTGCTAGTCCATGGAGAGACTTAAACACAAGGAACTGGAACCAATGT